>OY757141.1:31183169-32383169 GCA_963583835.1 Drosophila immigrans
TCATTTAATCAAGAAGAGACCAGCGAGAGTGCCTTTTTATTATAATAAATACTCGTAGTGTATTGTCTAAGGAGTACACGGAACTTGCTGTATTATTTTACAGCTGTCATTTTACTTTGTGTGACATTCGTAATTAGCTGGCTTCCTTTTATTTTATAGCTAATGCGAAAAATTGCCAGCGAAATTGTTAATGGCATTGTGACATGACCCTCCTTAGAATGTCCATAAGAGAATTGTTGTTCCGAAGAATGAAAATACTTGACCTTTTTTTCGGTCGTTGCTGACTGAGCTTTTGGACACTTTGTCAAACGTCTTATCCATTTCATAGATGCGCTGGCACTTATTTTTGTGTGTCTCTCTCCCATTTTGCATGTTTACAGAGAACTTATAAATAATTTGTATCTGACATCAGTTTGATTGCCTTGTTTGACATTCGCAATTGGCTTTGATGGAAAACTTGAGCTCAACTTTCTCCATCGAATCGAACTTTTCGATTTCGCATACAAACGTCAAACAATCGATACAAATCAAGTAAGTCAAATATGCAAGCATTAAGTTAAACTATTTGCTTTAAGGCTAAATAAAAGTCAAGCGAAAGAGAGAAAAGAATAAGTGGAAACTGATATATCTTTATAATTTCTGAGCTGAATGTTAAAAAGAATTATGAAGCCTGCATTAATATTAATTTATAAACATGGGAGTCATTATAAAAAGTGATCAAAGAAATATACATATTGCTATTGTTGTTAAATTTCTTCTTAAAACATTAGACATGCTAATTATTTTTGCGTTGAACTTACAGAATTCATGTTTCAACAGGGTTCATTGGTGAAATTAATAAACAAATAGAAAAGAGTTAACGAAAGTTTTTAGTTATGTATATTAAAAACTCTTATATATAATTTAGCACTTTAATAAAAATGTAATATATGCATAAATGGTATTAAATGGTATACCATTCAATTCATCATTTAAGCTTTTTTATTTTTTAAAGAAATATGCATTGTAGTACTTATGAAAGTATTAAAAACGAAAAAGTTTTTTTTATGCTAATGAAATAACAGCTTTTTTATTATTATGCTTTTTGTCTCATAGATTTATTACAAACATTTAATCAGTCTTTTCACAAACAATTCTCATCATTTACACTTTAATATACATACGTATTTTAAAATAATATTTGTATTATTGTGTGTTTTGGTTTGTTAACAAACAATTTTCACTCCTATTATGTTTAAAGAAATATTAGTATTGAATTCCTTGGCTCACAGATTTATCGCAAAATTTGAATCTGCTTTTTCTCACACCATTTTCATTAACATATTTAAGATATACTATTCACACGAATTTCAAACACTTTTTAAACTTTTTTTTTATTATTTGGCTCCTAGAACTATCAGGAAAATGAAATCAGTTTCTTAACAAATTTTCACTTATTTTATTTTTAAAGAAATATTATTACTGTATCTATATGTCTTATAATATTATCTCGAAAATGAAATCAGTTTCTTCAGACACAATTTGCACTCCTTTTATTTATAAATAAATATTATTACTGTATTCCTTGGCTCATAGATCTAACGCGAAAATTAAATCAGTTGCTTCACACACAATTTTCCTTTCAACTTTCCATTGCAGCTCACACCCAAAACGCTCTCTCGAAATATAAGCGGCAAAAAGGCGACATAGAACGCATGTTCCAGTTGGCATAAGGAGCGAGAGGACAGAGCACGGGTGGCAGGATGTCAAAATGCCATCGGCAGATCAAATCTTGTTGATAAATGTCACCACAACGGTGGCCGCGGCAGCGTTGACAGCAGCCGCTGCCGTCAACAGTCCGCCCGAGGCATCCACACTGGCAGCAGCAGCAACAGGCAAAGGACGCGGTGCAGAGAGCACTGTGGAGGCAGCAGCAGCGGCAACATCGACAACAACAGCTGCCGCAGCGCTGGCAGCCAATTTATCGGGCTCGCTGGTCGACAGCCTAACAACGGCGACGGCAACAACAACGGCCGCGATTGTCGACTCGACGCAAGAATGTGGCGCCGCCGGAATGGAGGAGTTCCAGGGCAGCATTTTGGGACTGCAGCTGGCGGTGCCGGAGTGGGAGGCACTGCTCACGGCATTGGTGCTGTCCATCATCATAGTGCTGACCATAATTGGCAACATTCTTGTGATATTGAGCGTCTTCACCTACAAGCCCCTGCGCATTGTGCAGAACTTTTTCATTGTCTCGCTGGCGGTGGCCGATCTAACGGTTGCCTTGCTGGTGCTGCCCTTTAATGTGGCCTACTCGATACTGGGCCGCTGGGAGTTTGGCATCCATCTATGCAAGCTGTGGCTCACCTGCGATGTGCTCTGCTGCACATCGTCCATACTGAATTTGTGCGCCATTGCGCTGGATCGCTACTGGGCCATCACGGATCCCATTAACTATGCCCAGAAGCGCACTGTGGGCCGAGTGCTGCTCCTGATCTCGGGCGTCTGGCTGCTGTCGCTGATCATCAGCAGTCCGCCATTGATTGGCTGGAACGATTGGCCCGATGAGTTCACCAGCGCCACGCCCTGTGAGCTTACCTCGCAGCGCGGCTATGTCATCTACTCGTCGCTGGGCTCGTTCTTTATACCGCTGATCATCATGACCATTGTGTACATTGAGATATTTGTGGCGACACGGCGACGATTGCGGGAACGCGCCAAGGCCAACAAACTGAATACGATTGCCCTGAAGACCACAGAGCTGGAGACGATCAATGCCAGCAATGTGCCGGCTGGCAACAGCTCGACCAGCTCGAAGGCACGTGCTCTGAGCAGCCTTTGCGCCAGCTGGCTGTGCTGTGGTCGGGATCGTGCCAACTTTGCCACGCCCATGATACAGAACGATCAGGAGAGCATTAGCAGCGAAACCCACGCCCAGCAGGAGCCCAACAATGAGCAACAGCAGCAGCAGCAGCAGCAACAACATGTTGTTGTGCTGGTGAAGAAGTCGCGTCGCGCCAAGATCAAAGATTCGATAAAGCATGGCAAGGCGCGTTCTGGTCGCCGATCGCAGTCCTCGTCATCGGCCTGCGAGCCACATGGTGAGCAACAGTTGCTGCCCCAAGGCGGCAACAATAGCAACAACACTGCCATCAAATCCGATGCAGAGATCAGCACTGAAAGCGGCAGTGATCCCAGGGGTTGCATACAGGTAAAGTTCGATAAATATATAATATTATATTTTGATATTGAAATGGAATGTTCGGCAGGTTTGTGTGACGCAAGCCGAGGAGCAGACATCACTGAAGCTAACACCGCCACAGTCATCGACTGGCCCGACTTCGGCCACATCGCTGCAAAAGAAGCCGAGCACCGTGAATCAGTTCATCGAGGAGAAGCAAAAGATTTCGCTGTCCAAGGAGCGAAGAGCCGCTCGCACTCTGGGCATCATAATGGGTGTTTTTGTCATCTGCTGGCTGCCCTTCTTTCTCATGTACGTGATTTTGCCATTCTGCCAGAGCTGCTGTCCAACCAACAAGTTTAAGAATTTCATCACCTGGCTGGGCTATATCAATTCGGGTCTAAATCCGGTTATTTATACGATATTCAATTT
Source organism: Drosophila immigrans (assembly GCA_963583835.1). Classification (NCBI taxonomy): domain Eukaryota; kingdom Metazoa; phylum Arthropoda; class Insecta; order Diptera; family Drosophilidae; genus Drosophila; species Drosophila immigrans. Next base: position 31,186,762 of record OY757141.1, read on the forward strand.
GGATTATAGGCGCGCATTTAAAAGACTGTTGGGCATGAAGTGATATGATGATTTCAGTCGAGTTCAGCATAGATCCGAACGAGAGAGCCTCTCTCGCAGTTTGTGCCAAAGAGACATATGAAGTAACAACATATATAGCAACATTAATATAGTGTGAAACACCTGAAGAAAGTGGTGCTATACACTGCTTTTTTCAGCTGCTGTTGCGTTGGCAAGAACATTTCAATATGGTTTCACTCATTTGTACAAAGATCTCGAAAGTTCATTACGAAACCTAATACAATATCAAAATGTACATTTATAAAACAAATAGAAAGCAAGCAACTCTTTTCAGTCTACTATATACTAAATTCCTTACTAATACATTTCTAGTTTTTGAATAACAAACATTCATTTTGACTTCCACAAAAGAATTCACTTCTTGGGTAGGCGTTGGTTCACTATTCACTATTCACTTTTCACTTTTTTTGGGTGTTTCAAAATGCTTATAAAGAGCTATTTCAGAGGACATGCCTGGACGCTCTTAGCTGTTATATGTACACTATATACTCTTAAAAAGCGTTCAACAGATGGGAGGGGAAGGCGGACCTCAAGGTCAGCTTTTATGTGTGCTTGCTCTTTTCAAATGAAAAACAAATAAAAAGAAACCCAAACACTACAAAAAAACATCAATATGAAACTTACAAAAAATATTAAAGAATTGACAGGTAATAACATACTCGTATAGGATAAATGGGGAACCCAATTGAATTTAATTAAATGTTTAGGCACACGATTGTTGCAAACCGTTTCATGTTTCACTCTTCAACGCATAAACAAGCATATACAGAGACATATATATATATATTAAAATATATTATCGAAAACAATATAGTAAAATGTGCGCGCTCAACTAAGAGAGATACTTCCAAAAAAAAACAAAAACTGTTTTCTTATAGGCATTACTTTAAATAATTGTATTTACATTTAGGGCAAGAAAATAAATATGTATGTATTATATGTATGTATGTATACTTTGAGATACGCTTTAAATATTTGTTAAATAATTTAATTATTAATATTAATTGTTTTTTATGACAAAAACAACAAAAGTGTTGAGTGTGAACAAGCGCAGCTAAAAGCTTAAATACTTGGTAATAAATTGAAAGAACAAACAAAAAACTAAAATCATTAAATGTTAAATTGCTATATGCAATATAGTTGCAAAACAAAAGCTATAAATCAATGTATGAATATGGATAAACTCAAACAGTACATCTGCAATTTATGAATTTCGATGTACGATAATTACACTAATTAAATTGTTTAATTAGCAAATGCAAAACGAAAACAAACCAAAAGACAGAATCGAATAAAAGTTATGAAAACTAAGTTAATTAAATATCTTTGTTTTATTATTCCAAATTACAAATCTCTGTTAATTTTGTTTGCATATTTTATACCCAATCAGAATACCCATATTTCAGACTCGACCTTTTCAAACTGACATTATTCAAATAAATGTAGTGTTGTACAACAATCAACTATCACTTATCGATATAAATGCGTGTCAGTGTAACCATCCATGGTAAGAATCATTTGGTATATTGCAATTCATTTCTAAAATAAAACTTCGTTACTCAGTTCACTGCTTTCGAAGATAATGTTCGAATGCCTGAGAAATCGTAAATACAAAAATAAATAAAAATAAAGAATTACGAACGTGGTATATTTTTAGACATTGAGCAGTACATTAGAAAATCTCTGTTACGGTCACACTAAGTTCCAAACGCAACAATTTATGAATTTGTTTACCAGCCGACCGGTGCGGCAGCTATTCTGAAACGCGTGCTCGTTTTAACGTTTTGCTACCTGCATTAACGAATTTCCGCGAATTCGCGTCAACAAATCGAAAGGCAGGCAAGAAAACAAGCAAACAGCGCATTCAGCGCGATTTTCCCTCATATTTGTAATGCTTGACGATATCTCGGCATTGCACTTAAGTACAGCAAACAAGACGGACCATAACAACATGGAGAGAGCAGCAGCGGACTTGGATGCGGTAAATAATACCTCACTAAAGATGTGCAGCATTGAGCTGCAGTTAAACAGCTCCTTTCGCCTCCAGTGCTCGCTGTCATCGCTCGGGAGTGAAAGTGATTTATCGTTGGCCTTCGATCGTGATCTGGCCGAGCCAACGGACTGTGATGAGTTGCCGGCCTTTGAGATCAGAGCCTTCTCCCCACATGGTCGCACCCCCTCGCCCATTGACGACCTGAACGTGTCGGATATTGAGGCCACCCCCACGGCTACAGATGAACACCAACAGCAGCGTAGTCCTGGCCGTCAAAACAATCCGGAATTCGTTGCCTTGCATGAGATCAATGCACAGATCAGTGCACCCAATGACAATGCAGGCAATGAATCGATGACCGCCAACAGTTTGGAGACCATCTTCGAGGGCGTTTTCCTACATACGCCACCGCGCGAGACGCTCAACAAAAGCGGCAGCTCCAACTCCGGAAATCGCAGTACACCGAAACGAAGTCGCGTCAATCTTATGGAATTGGTGGCCATGAATCGTGTGACCAGCGGCAAGGAGAACAAATCGCCCAGCAAGGAGCGACCCAACGAACTCACCTAGTTGTCAGTGCCACAAACGAAAGCCAAAGCCATATATGACACGATCATTTAGACTGCCCCTCGATTAAGTCTTAGATGTAAATTAGAAGCATGCACTTTTTGTACACATTGTGTATCTGAGCGAATAGAATGTATCATTTTTAAATATCTTTATGTTTCGAATGCTGAATTTATATATGCGTATGTATTGTAGAGTGGTAAAAACATATGTCTTTCCATGTTTCAAACATTAAAACTGCGTGTTTTCGATTTTATGACGGGGACTTTCAGCATGCTTCATTTTACCTTTCCTGTACCTGTCATCGATTTCAGTGGAAAGCATTGCGGCTACCTGAATCGAGTTCGAAAAGTTCCAACTGCAGGATCCGGATCTATAATCCTAAGCAGGTTGGATTCGCACATCTGCCCAACTAAATCCGTTCTGTGCCAAACTTCCAGAATTATATTCAATAAAAACAGCAATTATTTTCTTACTTAGGAGACTATGTTTTTTTCTTTATCATAATATTTGGCTTATTCATGAAATTAAATCTTACAACTAGTAATTAGAAATATTTTAAAAATCTTAGTCTATACACACTTTCGTAAAGTTTGTGTACTATACAAAGTCGATATGCATAAAAGTTTATAAAAAAAAGTTATAATTGGAAGTACTTCACATTCTTCAAAAGAGCACTCAATAAACATTGAGATTATTCAATGTTGTAACAAAAAAAGATATAAAATGTTGATTTTTCTTTTTGAAAGATACTTTTGCCTTAACAGTAGTTAAACATAATTTGTAAAGCGTTCCGTGTGAAACGATGGGTACTTTTGATGGACTGCTTAATAAACAAGTGCGGGGGAATGTCTTATATAGTATGTATGTATCTTGGTGAACACAAAATAATACGAATATGAATATCCATAAACGGTTGATACGAAAAAGATAAAAAAAAAACGTAAAATAAAATTAAGAAAACACGCATATTTGAATAAATAGTGCTGTGCCTGTTTTCTTTTCTACACGTATAATTTTACAAGTAGATGGAACCAGCAACAATCTTATTTGTGGTTCGTCCCTGTATTTGGCACTAATTGCGAATTGCCAATGGCGAATGATCAAAAGTTGTTGGAGTGTCGCGACGCCGAAAAGACTTTGACACGCAGCAGACCAGGATTCACCTCCAGCCAACTGCAAGAACCAAATTCATGTAGAGAAATTCATTGAAGTTGTAAACTATTCATTCGCTTACCGCAATCTTCGTTCAGCGAGTCTGGCCTTCACCTTCTTCTTGATGGTGGACACGCCGTTGGCGCTGTGCAATCCTCGGCCTGTAATGATAAACAGATGCTTATAGACGCGTTGAATGTTGCGCAGCACGCTGATGTGACGATCGAGAAAGAGATCCAGACAGCTAACCGCCTCCACGGTGTGCAGGTAGTGCAGATCCAAGAGATCTGGATTGTTCTGCGTATGCTTGTGGACCTCCATAATGCAGTTGGCTGCCCGATTGTTGAACACATCGTTCTTCTTCTTGTGCAGCTGAGCAATCTCGGAGTAGTAGAGCGCAACGCTGCCATTGCCCTGTTGTATGGCTTGCTTAGCCTTCAGATAGCATTCGGCTCGCAGCTGCGAGTGATGGGCAGCCAGATTGCGTGTCTCCTCAAAGTCGCGCAACGCTGCGCTCTTCGCCTCCTCATGCAGCAGCTGCGGCGAATGCAATTTCCCATTTCGCGGACTCGAACGGTTGCCCGACGGTTTCTGGTGCTGCTGCTGCTGCTGCTGCTCCTGGGCAATGAGCTTTTCATTCTCACGTATTGCCTGCTCATAGAGCTCGGCGCCCGTGCGATCACTTTTCAAATCGCTGTCCAGCACTTCCAGCGTCTTCACATAGTTGTTCTCCTTGGCCGCAAATATCTCCAATACGGTCTCTTTGGGTATCTCGGGAAACTTCTCGCACAGCTTCATTTTGGTCAAATGGGTGGCAATATCGTTGGGCTTGTGACGCGTTGCCTGCGATGCTGCCTGCTGTTCGCTGTTGTAAATGCTCAGCGCCAGCTCCATGTCCAGCAGCTCATTCAAATTCACCGGCGATTCGGTGCATTCCGCATACTTGGGATTCTTGAGCAGACGTGCAAACTGCTCGTCGTCTCGCAGCGTTTGATGACGCTGCTCCTCCTGCTGATTAAGTGCCGCCTCCACATACACCATGTAGACCTGCTTGGCCACGTGGCGTGGCATAAACACGGTGGTCGGCGACATTTCCAGCTCAATGGGAAGCATTTCTCCCTCCAGCTGGAAATGACTGTTCAGCTCTTTGATTAGCGTTTCACCCAATGTCAATTCCAAGAGCGCATTATCCTCCGCATCGTCTTCGTCGTCGTCGCCAGCGGCTGTGGTCGGCTCAACAGGCGGCGGCGGCGCTGGCGTCAGCGGTTGATCCAGAATCCCATTGCGTATATCACGTATTTTGCGTGTATGCTCCGAGTATTGTTCGTCGCCCAGCACAAAGCAGTTCTCCACATGCAACTGCAACTCCTTGCTGGAGCCGACGCCAGCATTGCGTTTGCCACGCGACTGTCGCTGTGGCTTGGGAATGCTTTTGCTGGGCGCCAGCTGGGAGGCTAAAACGTTGGGAGCTGACGCTGTCTGCAATGGCAGATTGTTGCTGCCGTTGCAGGCGCATTGAAACTGATCGTTGTTCAGCTCATCGTCATCGTAGTCGGCTGCCCCGCCATTGAGCTCATCCTCTTTCAGCAGTATGTCCACAGTCCAATCCAAATCGCCATTGCACTTCACATACAAATCCCAGAGGCCGGCAACCTGTTTATTCGGATACATTTGACGCAGTTGTCCAAAGCCATACGCCTCATTGGAGCAGTTGATGCTGTGCCGCTGCAGCGGCTCGTTAACGGCATCGCTGGACGAAGTGGACGCCACAGCGGCGGTCTGCTCGTCGCGCAACAAATCCGTCAAACTGGTGGCATGACCTGCAGACACATTGCAGCCAGTTGGTGTCTGTATCTTCTGCTCATCCAACTGGGCCCAATAGCTGGGCGCATTTTGCTCATATGGCACCCAGTTTGGCGCATTGAAATTCAACTTTGTCGCAGCTGCCTCCACTTTGGCGTCATTTGTGGGCTGCACCGCTTGTGGTTTGGGTGACGCCAACGCTGGCAGCGGCGGCTGTAAACGCATTTGCGGCAATGGCTTTGTGTATTTGGTTTCCTTCAGCAGCTGCAAGTTTAAATAAGTATATTAAGGGTAATTAATCGGTCAATAAATTTAATAGTATTGCACAATTTTGCAATTATTGTTGAATACAATATGTTTCTTCTTTAAACATTAAAACAAGTTCTTCATATTTCTTGAGGTTCACCTAGCAGATGAACCTGTAATAAGAATAAATCATTTTTAATTTTTATGTGTTACATGTAAAATAGAGTTCTCGTGATGATCGCATCAATGGAATGCAAACATTTTCGAATGCAGAGCGATTGTCTTAATAAGCAAAAGAAGAAATTATCGTTGCTGTTTTTAACACACTTTTAACAGTAGATGGAAAGCAGAACGAAGCATTAAATTCAGTTTAGGGACTTCCCCGTCTTTAAATAGTGAAGCAGAATAATAATTCGAGGCTTTCAAGGCAAAGCTGTTTTTGAAATCTAGAGTGTAATTCATCTGATTTTAAAGACTTATATCTGCATCATATGTATGTATGATAATACATATATGATATATAAGTATAAGTATATAAGAAAATTCTTTGTAATTGTACTGAACACATTAGGTTGTAAATCAACCAGAAATTAAGTATCATTAAAAACTTCTTGATTTAATTTGATTATCTGGCTGCCTTTTCGCTATATATTCAATTTTAAAAACGTAATATTAATTTCTTTTGTGGTGCATTTATTTACCCCGAGCAGGAGGGCGACACTGGCCTTCTCGTAACGATCGAGCATCCGTTGAATGTTCTCCTTGGGCACCTGATGCACGTTCCGCTGGGCCAGCTTTGACGCTGATTTGCACCAGGCGGTCTGGGGCTCAAGCAGCTCCAGCAGATAGCCGTGTTGCACGGCCAACTGGACATACGGCTGCATCTCCCAGATCATAATATTGGTGTTGTCCACAATGATGGGACTCCAGCCGGCTGCCGCCTTCTGGGCCACCCGCTGTTTGTTCCACTCGTGGGCGTCGGGCAGGGAGGCGGGATTGAATTGATAGCCACGCTGTGTGTTGAAGTAATCGTCGCTGCTGCAAATGAACTCCTGCATCGCTGGCTGCAGTTCGAGGAGTCGCGTTTGCTGCAGCAACGATTTTGCCAGCGTTGTTTTGCCGCTGCCTGGAGCGCCACGCATGATGATCATGATCCGTTGGCCACATTCCACTTTCTTGCACAGCTCATTGAATTCCTTGGGTTGATTGTTGTTTACACTGTGGTTGTTTCTACTGCTGCTGCTGCTGCTGCTGGGGCACATCTTCGGCGAGGCCGTTGAAGATGGCGCAATATATTTGTTGCTGCCACTCATGTTGTTCCTATTGTTGTTGTTGTTGTTGTGGCTGTTGCTTTCAGCTAACGACAGCTTCTCGCTGAGCCAAAGCGTCACATTTTCTGATTGCTCAGCAACATTTCCCGCCCCGGACATTGCTCTTCTTTTTCTTCTTGGTGTTGTCGTTGTTGTTGCTGAAATTGCGGGATATTGTAGATGACAACAAATACTTATGTATGCACACACACATACAGAGTACATAACTGCGCAGTAATCATGTCTCAGTTATCGCGCCAGTTGAAGATCCGCACACACACACACACACACACACACACATAAGCAATACGCACCTAATGCTGACTGGCTGAAATGTATCCAAGTTGTGCCCCAATTGACAGTGTTTGAAACTGTGCTCGTTGCGGTTACGTGTAAGTTATTGTTGTATTGCTAATTTGGAGCGCAGAACATATAACCACTTTACTTTGCCAAAACATTGTACAATCTACTTTGATATTTATCGACACGTCCGATGATGTTATCGTTGCATCGATTGATTTGAAAGTGCTTTGCGCAATTAACAACACTGCTTGAGGACGCCGCATGCAGTCCTCCACATATCAATGACAAAGAAACATGCACATTTCAAATAATTATGGAATTCATTTAAATGCATGTTTAATGCAGAAACTTTCACATAAATGCACAATGCGCGTTTTGTTCGGTAACCAGCATACTAATACTAAACTTACGCTTTTCAACACTTATATCGATATGTGTTGTGTGTTATCGATTGCCATTAAACAGCTGCGTCCGGCATTACAATACACATCTTTGTGTAGTTCGAGTATTGAGTTGTAATAGCGAAATATTATTGAAAATGAGTGATTGGGTCAAAATAGCTGAGGATCAGGAGGTGCCCAAGATAAAGGTGAACGCCACCGCGGATGCACCAACGACAGCGACAGCCACCGCAACCGGCAAGGACAACGAACCGGATGTCGCCGATCCAGCGGAAACGAGTCTCCTCATTAAGATATTGGGCAAGGGTTTGGTTAACACAAAACAATCCCTGGATGTACAACAGAAGAACCCAAATTCGCCATTGCATTCGGTGAAAACGTTTGAGGCACTGCACCTCAAGCCGGAACTGCTAAAAGGCATTTATGCCATGGGCTTCAATACGCCGTCGAAAATTCAAGAGACCGCGTTGCCAACTCTCCTTGCCGATCCCCCCCAAAATATGATCGCACAAAGTCAATCGGGCACCGGCAAAACGGCTGCCTTTGTCCTGGCCATGCTAAGCCGCGTCAATACCGCACTGAGCCATCCGCAGGTTCTCTGCCTGTCGCCCACATACGAACTGGCCATACAAACTGGCGAAGTCGCTGCCCGCATGGGACAGTTTTGTCCCGATATCAAGCTCAGATTCGCTGTTCGTGGAGAAGAAGGTGAGCTCCAAATTGCACCCCTCTAAGTACTATGGTATATAAACGATCTGCTACCCATAGGCTGAAAGAGGTCACACCAATCAAAAATCAGGCTATATCATATCAAACTATACTATATTTTTGTTGAGCCAATAATCATGTCGAAAAGTATGGAGACAACTGGAGACAATACCTTGCATTCTTATTTAGATCGTTTGATAAAATTGTAAAGTTCTTCATGTAATTATTTTCATTTAGTTTGAATTATTTATTTATTTAGTCACTAAATATTTTAGTAATTTCTTAATCTTTATAAACTTATCATATTATTTTACTAATAATGCGATTTTTATGAACATTTTACAGTCGATCGCAACTCAAAAATTACGGAGCACATTTTGATTGGGACGCCTGGCAAGATGCTGGACTGGGGTCTTAAAATGCGACTCTTTGATATGAAAAAAGTGCGAGTTTTTGTTTTAGACGAGGCCGATGTTATGATCGCAACACAAGGACATCACGATCAATGCATTCGAATTCATAAAATGCTCAATCCGCAGTGTCAGATGCTATTCTTCTCGGCGACATACGACAAAGAGGTTATGGACTTTGCGCGCCTCATTGTCTCAGAACCAACCATCATTCGTTTGATGCGTGAGGAAGAATCACTGGACAATATCAAGCAATATTATGTGAATTGCAAAAACGAGGATGGCAAATATAATGCAATCCAAAACATTTATGGCTGCATTAGCATTGGCCAGGCAATTATATTTTGCCATACGCGTAAAACTGCTGGTTGGCTGGCCTCTAAAATGGCGCATGATGGTCATTCTGTAGCAGTACTATCTGGTGATTTGACCGTTGAGCAGAGATTGGCAGTGTTGGACCGCTTTAGACAGGGACAGGAAAAGGTTCTCATCACTACCAATGTGTTGTCGCGCGGCATTGATATCGAGCAAGTAACAATTGTTGTTAATTTCGATTTGCCTGTCGATCTACGTGGCAATGCTGATTGCGAGACATACTTGCATCGCATCGGACGTACTGGACGATTTGGAAAGTCAGGAATTGCCATCAATCTAATCGATGGCGACAAGAGTATGACCGTATGTCGTGCCATTGAGAAGCACTTTCAAAAGGATATTACTTATTTGAATACCGATAATGCGGATGATATTGAAAAAATTGGAAACTAATTCATAATAATCATTCCCTAGTTAAGCATTAAGCAAACTCACATTTTCGACATTTCTCTGGAAATAAAAACTCTTTCTGAATCAAGCATATATATGTAAAACGAATACTCTGTTTTCCGTTTATTTCACATAACGATTACAAAATACATTTTCAAAATATTACAAAAATATTTGGAACGTAGAACAAATCATAGTTGTTAAGCAATTAATTCCAAATTTTAAGCATTTGCAAATTGGTGGTATAATCTTAATGCTTAAGTGGATCGCATTCCGCAATATCCGAATTGCTGATACAAAAATGGTTAACGTTAGTTCCACGAATAGTTGGACTCCAAGGAATGCATCCCCAACTAGAGATGAGCTCGAAATAGAGCTGACTGTGGAAGCAATCGCTTTGGAGGATTGTCCATCTCCAGTAGGAGATGTAACTTTGTTTGCGCCCCATTGCCAAGCTGCTCGAGCTTCCTGGCAGGAACTTGAAGTGGAACTGACGGTGGAGGCAATCGTCGCATACTTGTCAACAAAGACTTTTAGGTTGGAGCCCTTTATCAAACAGCTAGCGGGAATTGAGGAGCACGATTCTCCGTCTGCCTCTCCATGCTGAGACGCTATTTTATCCACGGTCCATTGCCAGATTGAAGTTGATATTTCTTTTGACCACTGCCATACATCTAGGAGTAATCTTGAAATAGGAGGCAACGTTGAAGCTGTTGTTATTTGCGTTGAGCTATTCTCTAAATCCATCAATCGGGCACTTTGCGTAGTTTTACTTAGCTGGAATGCTTTATACGCGACGACTCCCAGTAAAACGGATCCTCCGATATAGCAGACGATTTTTGAGCGGTTTGAGCGAAACCATCTTATATACTTGTTATAATTATTTTTGGGCTTGGGCTCTTCATTCTGCTCATTGTTGGATCTTCTTTGTTGACTACTATACTCTTGACGACGGCTATAATATTGTCTTTCCTGATTACCTGAGGCATGCGCATTTTGATTATTATGGGGCTTGGGCTTTTCTTTCTGCTCACTGTTGGATCTGTTCTTTTGATTAGTATTTTCTTGACGTTGTCCATAGTCGTGCCTCTTCTGATTACTTGACGAATGCGCGTTATGATTATTATCAGACTTTTGGTTTTTTTTCTTCTGCTCGCTGTTGCTTCCCTTATCCTTGCTGCTGGCGCTTCTCTTCTGACTAGTGTTCTGTTGTCGCTTCTTTCTGTCTTGATAATTTCGATCGTACTCTTTTCGCATTGAAGGATCTGATAGCACTTTATTTGCTTTAATTATTCTCTTACAGAGTTCAAGTTGGCTTGCAGTTTGGCCAGGATTCTTGTCCGGATGAATCTTGATTATATGACGAAGATAAGCTTTTCGAATTGCAGACTGCGATGCATTTTGATTGACACCCAAAATGCCATAATAATCTTCAAAATGATTGTTCATAGTGATCAAGTAGTACTAATCAGTGGATTTCCCTTAAATAATTTGATAGGGATGTAATATCAAAATATCGATATATAAATTATTTTCTGTCGATTGTCAATTATTTTGGGGCTGATATTGTTAAATATCGATACAATTGCTGATTTCACGATATTTGCGACAATCGCATTTGACATTCCTAAAATTTTCGAATTTTAAACCAAACTTCAAACAAAATTAAATAAATAAAATAAAAAATATATAATAGCGCCAGTTAGCCTTGTGTCGTCGGTCAGAGTGGCGTCGGTAATAGTTTTGCACCAATGCGCTATGGGAACTGTTGCAATTCTTCGGAAAGCAGTTATTTTTATGTTGTTATGGACATATTTTTCGAAAAGTGGGCGTCCCCGCCGCCCCCATTAGAAAAACAAATTAATTAATTTTGTATCAAGTTGGTACCAATATTGTTCATATAGTTATGGTATAAAATGCCATTTTGTACATAAAAACACAGTTTTATCATAAAAATAAATTATCTAAATAGAATTCAACGCTTCATCTTACCAAAATCCGTACTAAATTGTAATTTTTAAAATTTCCAAACTTCTCAATGTTCTTTTTATTTTTTTAAAGTCTGACCTGAACTGTTAAAGTTACATCCGTCGCTTTTCTATGATATTCTCATGATCAATGTGCCCCAGTTGTTAGAAAGCTGTATTAACCACTGTGGCTTGTTTTTTAGGTTTCTCGTCCTATTAACAATGAAACAAGTTGCTGATGTCCAATTCAACGATTTTGGTGTTAATGAGCTTCCAAATTGAATCCATTAATTCCCAATTTTTGTTGTTTTCTATATGAACATATATTATGTTTACCTCTATCTTTATAGAAAAAAGGTTTTTTGTTATTTAAAACGCATTATTGTGAGAAATTAGATAAAGATGAAATCCCCTATATTTTTAGCTTTGCCCCGTGCCCCATTTCCAGATTTTCGTTAAGACACCTACCGATGCTGCAGCTGCATCGGTTGTTGAACCACCAGTTTTCTCAGTGGCCCATTTCCAGACCTTGGAGCAAGCGCTCAGAGATGAGCTCGAAATAGAGCTGACAGTGGAGGCAATCGCTTTGGAGGATTGTCCATCTCCAGTAGGAGATGTAACTTTGTTTGCGCCCCATTGCCAAGCAGCTCCAACCGATCCCGCTGTCCATTTCCAGACCTTGGAGGAAGCGCTCACAGATGAGCTCGAAATAGAGCTGACGGTAGAAGCAATCGCTTTGGAGGATTGTCCATCTCCAGTAGGAGATGTAACTTTGTTTGCGCCCCATTGCCAAGCAGCTCCTACCGATCCCGCTGTCCATTTCCAGACCTTGGAACAAGCGCTCGCAGATGAGCTCGAAATAGAGCTGACTGTGGAAGCAATCGCTTTGGAGGATTGTCCATCTCCAGTAGGAGATGTAACTTTGTTTGCGCCCCATTGCCAAGCTGCTCGAGCTTCCTGGCAGGAACTTGAAGTGGAATTGACGGTGGAAGCAATCGTCGCATACTTGTCAACAAAGACTTTTAGGTTGGAGCCCTTTATCAAACAGCTAGCGGGAATTGAGGAGCACGATTCTCCGTCTGCCTCTCCGTGCTGAGACGCTATTTTATCCACGGTCCATTGCCAGATTGAAGTTGATGTTTCTTTAGACCACTGCCATACATCTAGGAGTAATCTTGGAATAGGAGACAACGCTGTTGTTATTTGCGTTGAGCTATTCTCTAAATCTGCCTCTCCGTGCTGAGACGCTATTTTATCCACGGTCCATTGCCAGGTTAAAGTTGATGTTTCTTTTGACCACTGCCATACATCTAGGAGTAATCTTGGAATAGGAGACAACGCTGTTGTTATTTGCGTTGAGCTATTCTCCAAATCCATCAATCGGGCACTTTGCGTAGTTCTACTTAGCTGGAATGCTTTATACGCGACGACTCCCAATAAAACGGATCCTCCGATATAACAGACCATTTTTGAGCGGTCCGAGCGAAACCATCTGATAGAATTGGTAGAGACAGGAGTTGAAGATGTCTCTGGGCCATCCTGTCCCATGCCACATAGTTGTAAATACGCTCTTACGATGCGCCTAAACTGCTTAACATCTTTGCCGTAGCAATTCGCCAAAAGTTGAAGATAAGCATTGGCAATATCGTCATTTGTGGCACTTCTCTTAATGCCAAGTATTTGGTATGGATCGTGATTAACCATTTCGACAGCAGGTACACTAAAACCTCCCTTCTGAATTTAGGAGATGTTCCAAATTCATTTGACAAAGCGCGTCGGACAATGATGGAAGAACTTTGCGATAGTATCGATATTCTTATCGTGACGAAAGTTTTTCAATATATCGTTCAGCGCAGTTATCAGCATTTATTAATCACTTTACATATATGTACATACACACATACCACCTCAATAATTGCAATGTTCCAGAAAATTCTATTAATTGGGAATTTATTTCAATGTCAAATGTATTTTCTTGTAATGGAAATTTTCCATTGGAAAAGCAGCACAAAAGTTGTACAACGGGAACATTTTATTTGCCATTCTAATTTTCATATACATACATACATTTTTATGTTTTACATTTTGTTTTTTTTTTGTTACTGGTGGGAAGCATCTTGAGGCTTTTCGAAAATACTGGCTATAAAGGCTAGCAACAATAAACCACCGCCAATCCAAGCAGCATTTGTCACAAGCGGAGATTCATGACGTTGAGCATCCGCCATTATCGAAAAAACTCGCGAGGCATCGTTGGCAGCTCTTCTCTTCATATGGACTGATGCTTCTACCGAATCGAGGATTCTGGTTATTAATTTGGTTGTTCATTTTAACAATCAATTGAGATTTTCAGCGATGCGATGCGATTTGCACTTATCAATAATCAGTATTAAATGAAAGTCCCGTTTAATATATGAAACAAGAGTGACTAAGAAAGAAAAGCGAAAAAATACCAAAATATCGATATACTGACATTTTTAATAAATAAATATGACCATCGTGATATTTGATTTATGGATTCTGCTTTATTTGGAAATACAAAAGAATAAATAAATAAAATAATTGAATATTATTTGAAAATTAATCTTGTGAATTCCAGCAATAGCAATAATGCAATAAAAACAATTTTCCTTAAAATGTAAAGGTATTCAAAATTCTATAATAGCTTCCGTCTACAGCCACTCCCTTTTTTTGGTATTATAAAAATTCCGTTTTGCACAATTCACTGCAAAAAATGAAATTAATTGCATATTTCCAACGTTTAATTTTGAGTGTGGCCGCTTTCAATGAAACAGCTGAGTAATTGTACTCATGAGTAATTTGCATGGGACAAGTAAATCGAGCTTCTGCGTCCAAAGTATCGGAGGACCCTATATCGGGTTATATCAAATTTCATATAGCTATAAAACACATTAAAGGTGTTTACAGACATACATATGTTATAGTTACATATATGCAAATATAAACTTATTTTACGGAAAAATATCCATAAAAACCATATTATTATCGACATAAATATACATTTTGTAATTACTTTGAAACTAACATTATCGATGTTTAGGTGTTCAGTTAAGCAAGATATTACGGTTTATTGTTTTTTCGTACGAAACTATCTATTTACAAAATGTAGAGTATTAAATTCGAGAAACATAAATGTTAATCACTCCGATGATGAGTCGTCGTCGTGGGCAGCGTCCTTTTTCTTTGTAAAAAATTGGAATGTCTTAAATGCCGCAAAGGCAAATAAAACAGTTCCACCAACAGCGCACATAAAGGGCAACATGTCAGATGAAGTTTGGTCATAATTCGGTTGTTCGCTGCCATTGGACTTTAGGCCTTCTTCGCCATAGTTGTCGTAAATCTGCCGTTTCTCTTTATCCGAGAGTATCTCGAACGCAGCAACAATTTGCTGGAAATGCTCTGCAGCCTGGGGATGATCGTTTTTGTCTGGATGATATTTGAGTGCCATTCGCTTATATGCTTTTCTGATATCATCATTTGTTGCTGTCCTGCTTATGCCGAGTATTTCATAGTAGTTAGTGCCCATTGTACTGCTGAGAATCGAAAGTTTAATCTGAGTCTACATGCCAGTTTAGGCACAACTTATTTATTGCACAACAAACAGAAGCACAGACATCAAACACAGCTCAAAACTAAAACAATTATCGATACGGGTGAAGAACTAGAGAAAAATCGATGGTACTGTCGATGTATTGACGTGTATTCGCATAGATTTTTAGTACCAAACAGTTTTCTTTTGTACGGCCGCAATTTTAAGTTTTTTATTAAATAAATTATAATTTAAACTACTTTATTTAATACCCAGTTACTAACAGCTGTCAGATGCATAACTTTAGAGTCGTCCCACAACAACGTTTTACAACACTTATACAAATGGATTTTGAAATTTTCAATTCATCTTTACGATAATTATTATTTTCAGACTGATGAGTTATAATATGTCCGTTGACAATATTGACTTTTAAAAAAACGTTTATATATAGCTTATATATATATACTTTCTAATGTAATTTTCCTATTATATAAAAAAAACACTCGATAGCACTACAATACCGATAGTTTGATATCGATGTTACAATCGCGAAGATGGCAACTCGTCCATTTGGTCCAAGTCACCACCGCGTATAGTTTGTGTTTTGGTAAGGCGTGCAGAAAATCTTAAAAAATCTGCAACATCCGCTTGATGTTTGCTTCAAAAACATAAAACATGAAAGCGGCGCATAGAAATGCATCCGAATCTAATGAAATTTATGTATATTTTGCAGTTCTTAAATTCGAAACCGAGTCCCTAATACAACTGCAAAATGGTTAGGGAGAACAAAGCAGCATGGAAGGCTCAATACTTCATCAAAGTTGTGGTAAGTGCTCCAAATATACATATCTATTGAATTTTTTTTTGAGAAGCGGAAAGACTAAACAATTTCACCTTTATAGGAACTCTTCGATGAGTTTCCAAAGTGCTTCATTGTGGGCGCCGACAATGTGGGCTCCAAGCAGATGCAGAACATCCGCACCAGCCTCCGTGGCCTGGCTGTGGTGTTGATGGGCAAGAACACGATGATGCGTAAGGCGATCCGTGGGCATTTGGAGAACAACCCGCAGCTGGAGAAGCTGCTGCCCCACATCAAGGGCAATGTGGGCTTTGTGTTCACCAAGGGCGATTTGGCTGAGGTGCGCGATAAGCTGCTGGAATCCAAGGTTCGTGCTCCAGCACGTCCCGGCGCTATTGCCCCTTTGCCCGTCATCATCCCGGCCCAAAACACCGGTCTGGGTCCCGAGAAGACCAGTTTCTTCCAGGCTCTGTCCATCCCCACGAAGATTTCGAAGGGTACCATTGAAATCATCAACGATGTGCCCATCCTAAAGCCCGGCGACAAAGTGGGCGCCTCTGAGGCCACGCTGCTCAACATGTTGAACATTTCGCCCTTCTCGTACGGTCTGATCGTCAACCAGGTGTACGATTCGGGTTCGATCTTCTCGCCCGAAATTCTGGACATCAAGCCCGAGGATTTGCGCGCCAAGTTCCAACAGGGTGTTGCCAATTTGGCTGCCGTTTGTTTGTCGGTGGGCTACCCAACCATCGCCTCGGCTCCGCACAGCATTGCCAACGGCTTCAAGAATCTGTTGGCTATTGCGGCCACCACCGAGGTGGAGTTCAAGGAGGCCACTACCATCAAGGAGTACATCAAGGATCCCAGCAAGTTTGCTGCTGCTGCTGCCGCTTCGGCCCCAGCCGCTGGCGCCGGTGGTGCTGCCGAAAAGAAGGAGGAGGCCAAGAAGGTCGAGTCCGAAGAGGAAGAGGAGGATGACGACATGGGCTTTGGTCTGTTCGATTAAGCAGCCGAACTTCTCTGAGCGATCTGCCACTAATTTCAATGTTTACACAGAACTTTGTGCGGCTGACAATGCAAATTATTGTCGCGGTTTGACAAACCCAATGGCAAGTTGCATTTACGCTGTGCATTTAACAATAACAACAATAAAGATTATGTAAACATGATTTCGATTTTTTTTTTTAGCTGGCTACTGGCAACATTGTTACATTGCAGCATGTATAGAAGCTTGCAGTGTATAATTATTTAAAATTATGCTGACATAAATATTTTGTTTTATTTGACAGCTGGCAACTGTTGCATTGCAGGCATGTGGTGAAGTTTGTTGTTTTAAATATAGTCTAATTATATTTTTGAGCCCACTGTTTTTATATGTACTGCGCCGATAAGCTAAATTCTGCGTAACATGTTCAAAGAGAATAATTTGATTTACATATTTATTTCGTTCGTTAATTGACTGCTGGCAACATTTGCTTAGCAACATTGTTGCATTGACCGCATCTATGTACAAACGATTTTCGTAGCAAGCAGCTTAGTTATTGTATGCTCAACTTAAAAACTATTTTCGAACCCTATATTTTTATAAATATTGTGCTTACAAGCTGAATTCTGTACATAAAATATAATTCAGTTTATTGAATTCTGATTTATTGTTTACTATTATGATTAATGTATTTGTTGTTTTATTTGTTTCGTTAATTGACTGCCGGAAACATTTGATTAGCAACATTGCTGCTTTGTTTGCATACAAAGAAGAGTTTTCTAGCAGGCAGCTAGGGGAGTATATGTTCAATTTCAAAACTATTTTTAAACCCGCCATTTCTATAAGTATTGTGCTTACAAGCTAAACTCCTTGTTCGATATTCACAGACTATTTTGATTTATTTATTTCTTTCGTTAACTTACTGTTGGCAACATTTGATTGCAAACCTTGTTGCATTTTTCGCATGCATAGAAGAGTTTCGTGCTCAATTTAAAAACTATTTTGGAATCCGCCATTTTCATAAGTACTATGGCAAGCTGAATTCCTTGTTGCATGTTGCAAAGTCTTTAAGGTTTTTCTTTATGTGTGTGTTGCCAGCAATTTTATTGCCCTCTTCAAATGGCCAAAAGGCTGCTGCTGCTGCTGCTGATGATGCTGCCGCCTGCGTGTGCAATCCACGTAGCGCCGCGACGACGTCTGCTGCATTGTCTGCCACCCCATATATTTACAAAGTAATTACTTGTGATAAAATGAATTTCACAAGATGAGAAAAGTTTAAAGTTTTCGCCTCGTTTCTTTGCCACTGCCGCTGCCGCTGCCGCTGCTGTTACGTCTCGTGACGCCTTTTTGCGATTTTCTTTGGAAGAGCGAACGAACGAACGACGAGACTGGTGCGCTCATAAAAATTCAATTTGTCTTGACAAAATACGCAAGAAATTAAGAATGTGCCAAGTGGCAGCAAAAGAAACTTTATTTCCCTTTTATTTATTTTTATTTTTTTATTTTTTGTTATATGTATGTATTCCGTTTTTTCTGTTTGCTTGCACTTTCCGCTTATTCGTCTGGGGCGAAAATGAGTTACGCGCCTGGCGCGTTAAAATGGAAATGCCACGCCCCCTCATCTAGTAAACGCTTTGGGCCAAGTTAAACACTGCATAAATAGCCGAGACCAAGGGCATACAGACTACCCTGTAGTAGGACTGGTGTAGTTTGCCAGCATTGCACTAGCCACACACTATCCACTTTGTAGACAGAGATGTGCTTCGGAACGTGACTGATTTAATTTAATTTTAATTAATTTTTGTAAACAATTGCATTTATTACACAATTAAATATTATTATATGTAGGCCAAATTACCATATTAATTTAAGAAAAAAAAAACTAATTTGTTTTCAGAATTGCGATTCGAACTAATTTTACGTCTTGCGCTTAAGATCAAACGATCATTGTTTGGTACTTAATCGGTACTTATAATATAATAAAATACGGTACTATATTTCAATATACATACATATGTACTATATGCATTAAAGTCCATTCACTATCTGATCTAAAGTTTAGTCCTTGCTTTACTTATTACGATAGTTTTTCTGTGCTGTTTTTATTGAAATTTCATAAGACTTAAGGAAATAACTTTTTTAATTTCTTCCGGTCAGTTTTGTTAACAAATAACTAATTTAGTAACATATAAATGGGTCAACAGATTTGATAAAAGCCTTTTCCTTATCAGATTATATTTAGACTTTATCTAACAAAAAAGCAATTGAGTTCATTGAACTTTATACTTTGTCTAAAACATTTAAAATATGTAGGATAGGAAGACATTATACAGTTCTGCGCATTGCGAACGATATTTTCTCGCATTTATCACGTGGTCCTCTCTAGCAAGACTAACCATTTGGTTTGTCATAAATTAATAAAGGCATTGCATAATTTCAAGCGCCGCTGGCGGCAAATACACAAAAATTAACATAAATTGTGGATGGCAGGGTAGTGTAGTTGCTGGGAGGTAGGAGGTGGAGGAGGCGGTCGGTGGTAGTCACCCATCTAATAACAGGCACTGTCAGTGACATTCGAAATCAAAATGCGATTGGCAAAATGATTTGCTTCAATTTTTGTGATGCGAATAACAAATGAAGTTTGGACATTTGGACAATTGATTGGGACGCCACGAATGGGCGAACAAACAGCATCCAGATTTCCAGAGTCAGAGACCATAGACCAGAGACCCATATAGACAATATTCGATAGCACACACACACACACACACAAAGTCACACTTAGTCACACACAATGTTTGTCATGCACAACAAAATGTGGAGCAGTCGTCAGATTTGAGTTTCGGACTCTGCGTCGCCTTCACTCCACTTGCCTAGATTTGGTCGGTTTGGTTTTGTTTTTGGCTATCAATACGCATAGATGGATTTGGATTTGTATGCATATTTTTGTTGCTGTGGCATTTCGTTTGTGTGCTAAACATGTGAATATAACGATGATGCTGCTGTTATGCATGTTTCGCCTGCCGTCCGTCGACCCGCCAACGCTATCAAATTATTTGCGTTCAGCTGAGATTTGGCTGGGCCAAAAGATTGGGGCATCCCCAATACCATTTTCCCCCATTTACCGTCTACATTTTTGACAATTTAACATTTAATTTAATGATTTAATACTTACATGATTCACTTTATATAGTATTTGGCTGCTTTGGTACAAAAATAAGTTTATAATTAATAAATATGATTTAAACGATTGTAAATGAAAATTATAAAATTAATATCTATCTGTATACATTAAAGACATATTCTTTTATTTATATGTGGCTAAGCCAAAATTATAGTTAAATGCTGAAATATTATTAAGCCCTGGTTGCTGGGGTCATCGCCTTTACAAACATTATATTTTGGGTGCTCATTTCATTAGGACATCAATTTTCTTAATGTTCTTCAGAGGAAAACGATAGAAATTTTTTTTATTTAATCATTAAAAATGCTTAATCTGAATGCTTTCGACAGAGAAAATGGGCAAAATAATATATAATAATATACTCTCTTCAAAGTTTTTGCATTAAACTATAAACAATTCAACCTCAGTTTTGTTTTCGAAATGTGTTTTTAATACGCCGTGATATATAACATGGAAGGGAAACTCCCTTCAACATTTTTAGTTCAAATTATAAACAATTCTACTTCTGTTTTGCTTTGAAAATTTGTTATTCGGTATATATATCTGATACGCTGTATACACGGATGATTAAAAGTAAAAAGTAAATTTAAATAAGGAAAGACGATGTTTATTGTTTAACATAATTTAAAATAAAGTGTTTCTTTGAAAAGGTGAATGAAGGTGGCAGTTTGTCACATAAGTATTAAAATATTACGTTGATGACATGAGATACATCGTATTTATGTTTTGTGGCATCAACAAGATCTCTGAAGCTGAACAGCGTTGTATCGCATACGAGGATGAATGTGAAAAAAGAAAACCCCAAATGTGGATACGATTCTAATCCCGTTCTTTTAATAGGCACGTGAAAATAAATTGACGGCAATTGCTTTTGGATTTTTACGTGATGTGCGAGGGCGAAAACTGCCGTTACATGAAAGGGGTGTGAAACTGTGTGTGTGTGTTTGTGTGTGCTGGGAAAATGTTTGGATGTGACTGAATTGAGGAGGGGTTTGTGATTTATGCGGACCTTCTCGTGTTCTCGCCGAGTTCTGCTGGATGCTGCCTCACTGCTGATGGCAACTCAAAACATATGCATAGATAAATTATACGCGGTAAGCGCCCACAAGCGTCCCTTCCCCTTCTGCCCCCCGCCCCCCTTGCCGCAAGAGCAACAGCAACGCTCCACGATGGAATAGCAAATATTTTGATGTGACAAAACTAAATTGGGCGTGGCAAGGTGAGCATGAGCATCACATGGCTTCAGCAATGCACAACACAAATTGCTTACCATATTTTTATTTATATGATTGTGTACGTGTGTGTGTGTGGGTGTGGGTGTGTGTGTGTTTCCCCCTCTATCCGTTTGCTTAACATTCAAATACTGTATTGGATGTCAGTCAGTTAGAAAATAGATTTTCAGTTATCATCGCATCGCGCTGCAGCTGCTAACGAAAGTTGCGTTTGTACTGCACTATTGGGATAATTCGCATTTTTCGTGTATTTCGTCATTTTTGCAAGCAGAAATTATTGTTCTTTTTGTTTTAAAATCTTACAAATACATACATGAAAATTTAAATAGATGAGAAGCGCCCAGAAAAGATAAGATAATGAGATGAAAAATATGTTTATTTTTGCAATTAAATAAATTACGATTCAGTTGGGATATTGGTAAGCTTAAGCGTTGAATTCGATAAATGATTATATTTTTTCTGATGATAAACTTTATTCTTAGGTACAAAAAGCCATTCTAAAAAATAAATACACATATTGAAAATTACTTTTTTACTTTCCAATAAAATGGTGTATTTAACTAAATACAAAAAATCTGGCTTGGCTTAAAAGTTATTAATGAATATTCGTAATTGGAACTGGAATTCTCCCCATAGTACACTGTCTCCCTTCTCTCATCTCCCTTCGTCGTTCTCCCAAAACTGCTCACTTAGTTACTCTATTCGTCTCCCTCTCCCATACCCCTCCCGCATTTAGTTGAAGTTGAGCTTTTGTTTTGCATTTTGCAAGCTTTATTTTCTGCTGCAGTGCTCTCGAGCATGACATGGGCGATGCGGGGGGTTGGGGGCGTGGTCCACTAGTGAGGTGAAATTCAGAATAAACAATTTTCAGATGCTGCATTGGAGCTTAATGAAACTTTTACTCCGTTGACTCCATGCAAATGCAAAGTTAATTAATAAATACTTGGCACAAAGTTTAAGCCACTGTTTCTATACATTCGAAGAATTCTAAACAAGATTTTTCAATTCGGAAATAAATAAATGTGAAATTAAAATCTGCAAAAAAGCAAAGCTTCAATTTTAAAGTGCAGTAAAATATCTGGAGTCGATAGGCAAATTGATTTTTGACTTACATAAAATCCAATTAGGTGGTCGCTTGACATTTAGCTGCTCTTATAATTTGAAATCTGACTGAAGCCCGAGAAGGATGTCCAAAGACGTTTGCTAATTCCATTAAAATCGCATCACTTTAATTAGACTCGAAACTCTTGGCCATATTTCGTTGGCTCGCAACGTGACGGAGTGTCTGTGTGCGTGTGCGTGTGTGTGTGTGAGCCGTAACAATAAACGGCAACATTTACGGCGTACGATGATTGCAAGGCAAACGAGCAATTAAAAAAGCAGTGCGCCAGCTGCCAAGCGAAGGGATGTGTGTGAAAGTGTGTGTGTGTGTGTGTGGGTATTGTAGCGACCCCAGAAGCGACCTCGGGCCAAGGTTGTGACAAGGTAAGCCTTAACCCACACGTACAAGGCATAACCTTTCCAGCCAGCTCTCATTTGCCAGCTGTATCCTTGAGGCATTTTTACAGCTTTCTTGCGAGCGACAAAGAGTGAGATGTGTGTCGAGTGGGAGAGAGACAGAGAGCTACAGAATTTACGTTGAGTATTTGAAATATGCACGTAATATTGCAAAATTTTAAGCGTATATCTTTGCATAATTAACTGAGAAAATACTTAGCGCACACACACACACACACACTCACACATTTATTCGTAGAGAGACATAGCAACATTGAGTCGAGGTCCTTGCCTCGCAGGCATTTTTACCGCAGCAGCAGCAGCAAGAGCAGCATTTCGCATGCAGCCCAAAAAGAAGAATGAAAAGCGAACAAAACTTTGCAATGATACTTTTTGGGAGGCCAACCCAAGCTCCAGCTTCAGCTCCAGCTCCAGCTCCATTTGCCATTCCCATGCGGAACCGAAGCGTCGCCCACTCTCAGGTTGTGTGGAATTTTTAATCTGCTACAACGGCAACCAAACAACCACCACAGCAAACCACCTCAGCCACCTTTTCCTTTCCTTTTGGCCATGTATCTTTCTTTACTGCAGGGCTTTGCATCCTTACGCTTTGCTTAAATATTTTAATTTTTATTGGTTGAAGTTTACCAACTGTCGCCTCTCAGAGGCCGCTGTCCCAGTTAGCCTGCCATTTGATAAAGCTCTTAAAAATGTATTTATTTTGGTGCTAAGGTTTTGGGGCTATGATGCTCAGGCAATCAGCAAAAGCTTGTGATAAGCGCATTTGCGGCATAGCTAAAAAGGGGGTCGAGTTAACTGCCGAGTATCAGCATGAAGAAAGCCACGGAAATGAAGAGAGATGGAACGAAGATGAGACAAAAAAAATGCCAGGAATATAGACTTTTAATCAGCTGCAACAACTTTGCGTTAACTTTGATACTCTAGAAAAGAAGTGGATTGGAAAAGTGCAAATAATGAACAAATTGAAACCTTTTTTAATCAGAGACTCAATAGACCTTTTTTAATGAAAAATACAACAAATTATTGTTTCATAACGAATAAAGAGCAATTATTGATATTACAAAAGTTTCGCAAAGCAGTACATTTAAACTAGTTTGCAGTTAAGAAATACAGATTTTTATGAAAATTACTAAATATACTAAATATTATTTTTGTTTAAAGAATTAATTAAGTTAAATAAATATATTATCCAATTAAAAAACTAAATTAAAAATTAATTATTTTAAAATAAAAATCTAAAATGGAAAAAATTCACTTTCAACAAGAGCGAAAAAATATTTGTATACAATTGGTATTAATTCTAACTGCTTGATAAAAAGTAATTTGTTGTTCAGATAACAATTAAAGAAAATACAAATCTATTTATATGTGTCTATGTGTTCGTTATTTATTTGTATATTAAAATATATTTCTAAATTTTAAATACCCCAATCAAGCTTAATGGACGACTATTCAAGCATTAAGAAGATGCAAATGAAATCTAAGTAAAACCAAGTTATTTCTCAATGCTTAACCCGAACTGCGTTAAGCTGCAAGGCAAGCCACAGAATCTGGCTAATATGAATATCTTGATGTTGCCAAGGTAATCCACTGGCCAACTTAACAAGGAGCAGCGAGCAGCGAACACTAGACTCGTAACCCCACTTGACCACAGACGGTGGCGATGAGGCAAATTGCTGGCTATAAAATCCCTCCTCGACCTCCATCCACGGACTGTGTGTGGACGGTGGACTGCAGGCTGGGCTAAGCTCGGCTAACTCGCACTAATAGCCATAATCATAAGCCATAATGACTGCTACCTAGACTATAGCTCACATTGCACTGCAGCTGCAGAAGGGTAACGATAGACGCAGAGGCTGTGATGGCAACAACATCACGGTGCGTATGCGTAATATGCAGAGCCAGCGTGGAAACTTTGTGAATGACACCGAAACCGAGACTGTGGCTTTCTGTAAGTGAGTGTATGTGTGTGTGTGTGTGTTGGTGTTTTGCAGTGTCATTTGCATAAAAGTAAAGTTCACCCACTCGACAGGCAGCGGAAAATTTGAATGCAACCTGCAAACTTTTGGCAAATTTAAATTATAAATAAGCTGCCTGCCTTGCCTCACTGCATCGACTTTTGGGCATGAACGAAGGCGAAGGGGCGGTCGTCTCTAAACAAAACCTCATATGCATCGAAACGTAACGGCAAAAAGGATTTTAAGTGAAGTTGAAGTTGACTACACGACCGCATACCACGATATATACTATACATATACATACATACATACATATATTCCCCGCCCTCTTCAACATCTGCTGTTCTCTGTCTCTGGAGACCACTTACATTGCAGCAAAGTTTCGGGGCTTTGGTTCCGAGGTCGCCTCATCCTCATCCTCATCCTCCTCCTCGACCGGCAACAACAACAAAAAAAAAAAGACTAACATCGAGAGAAAATAAGCACAAAGTGAAAACTGCACGCGCATATTCCAATTCCGCCTCACCAGACAAAGTGCAAAGCGCTGTGCGTGTGTCTTTCGCTGGTACTCGGTGGTTGCTCCAACCACCAGACAGACATACAGCCTGTGAGGGATGGAGGGGGGGTCGGGGAATGGGGGGAGGGTGTTCGGGTAACCCAACCGAATGCAGCGTCAAAGGGCACGCGTGTGTCGAGCACCGCAGCGCAAGTTTAAATGTCATGTAAAATGTTTCCACTTACACAAATTAATGTGTAGAATTTAATTTTGTCGCAGCAATAAGACAGACCTAACAAAAACCAAGCCAACCAAGGGGAATACGAACGAGCGAACTGCCAAAACAGACTCGACACATCCAGTTCGGGGGCCATAACTATTTTAACACTGCACGCATAAATAAATAGTGCGTTTGGGGATGCAAGGGTTGCTCACACTTCTCCGACTTGCCAAAACATTAACATGCAAATGGCAAAACAATTACAAAATAAATTAATTCAAAGCTGTTTTTAAGAACACCTTGCAATTGTTTCCGATTTTAAAGTTCGGTCAAAAAAGCGTCCAATCTGTTATTAAGCATATAACTTCAGTTTTACTTGCATATTAATACAAATTATTCATTTTGTGAGTGCTTAAATAATATTTAATATTCAATAGTTAAATACCGCTATGGAGAGCTGATATCATGATATCATGTTAGACATTTGTAATACAATTTTGTTTTAAATATACATATTTCAAAACGTTAATCATTGATGGGTCTGATTACATTTTTATTTTTGTCTGCAATTAGTTAACAAAACTCAAATTAAAATCTTTCTAAAATGTAATCAATTTATGACTGCAATCCATATTATTTAATTTTTATTATGCACTATTTCCTTGCTGTTAAATTATATTATTTTATGCATTTGAACTCAAATTTTGTATCAACTCAAAAATATATATTAAAACGTTAATCAGTAATAGGTATGATTTCTTTTTTATTATTGACTGCACTCGAATAGAAGCCACTCTAAAATTGCATCAATTTATGACTGCAATCTATATTTTTTATTTGTTATTAAGCACTATTTTCTTGCTTTTTCTGGTCAAGAATATTAGTTGAGTTCAAAGCATGCAACACATTTTATTTTATTTATTTTGGTTTAGTACATTAGCAACAAAATTTATTGGTTTTTGCACCTACATAACTGCAACACTCAAATTAAGGTTTTACTTCCAAAATTGTGTCTTGTTAAAGTAAATATTGTATTACTGAAATAATATTAAAAAATTAAAATTTACCTTCACGTACTTCACAAAATAAATAAAAAGAATAATAGATTAAAATGTAACGAGCACTAATTTAATATTTTAAATCAAAATAAATATATGTATTTCAATAAGTATTGTAAAGGACAATATTTATTATGTTTTAAGTTAGTTGAAAGTTTTCAATGAATTTAATTAAAATTTGGCAGCAACTTTCGGACTTGAAGTTGAAAATGTGTGTTGAGAAGGAAGGAACTGCGTGATGTAAGAGGCCTAAGACTCGCAATTGTGTAGCGTATCTAAACTGTTTTAATATGAAGTAATAAAGAACGAGGAAACAAGCAAACGCTCATCACATGCAGAGAAAGTGCTGAAATTCATCACTTGAGACAGGCGAAGAGTAGAACTTCCATCTGGAACACATCTTCAAGCCATTCTCTGGCTTTTGCCCTGAAGCTGTGTTTGAATTTGCTACCAATTTTTGGCTAAATGAACCGAACTCTTTCCTCAATCTTTTTTATTTTTGCTGGGTTGGAAAAGGGGTTCGACGTGGGAGGAGGGCAGACTCTATATGTGATACGCTTGAGAGACTTTTAGCTTCATTGCTTGATTTGTTTAAATGTCTTTGCTGTGTTTGGTTTATGGTTGTGTCATTGAGCATTGGATTCACTTGCTAGTGGATTGGGTGTGTGTGTGTGTGGAGGTCTCTCTTAGGGGTTAAAGGGATGGCGGAGCTTAGTGCTTAACTTGTCTAAAAATCTTGTTTGTCTGCTTGTGCATGTGTTAAATGAAAAGTTTTTGGCATCGCTGGCTTGCTGCATTTGTTGATGGCCCCCATAGATACAAAACTTATTTGCCCAAGCAAAACCAACTAAAAGCATCAAGCCCCTTTCCCCCCTCTTTATTACACCAGCAACCCTTAAATCCCTTTCTCTTCCTGTGTGTGTGAGTGTGTTTAAATGTCAGCATATGCATATAATAATAAAAACAAATATGGCCAAAGCCCACTGACAGCTTGACTCAGCACATTTGCTGCTGCTGCTCTTTGACACTGTGTTTTTAGATACATTTGGATATCTGAATATCTGGCGCATGCATAATACATAATATATACGTATAAATAGCTCAAATTAATTAATTGCCTCTCTGTCCCGCTGCCAAGTAATAACATGATTAGCTTGATGATTATATAAGACCCCCGTTGATATGCTCCCCTTACCTCTCTCTCTCTCTCCTGTTGGCCCAAATTCAAGCAATTAACCCTTGAAATGAATTTCATGTATAAGTTTGCTTGCCGAGCTAAAAGTATCTGCAAGTTTGACGAACTGTTTGCACTTACTCTCTAGATTTACTTAGACGGGCATACAACCTGCGCCATCAACTTGGAGACGCCTTCGGATTCAGTTGATACTTCAGACAGTATCTTTCAGCATATCCCATCAATAGTGAGCTTCAGTTAACCGTCTATGCGAAATAAGAAATGCATTCAATGCTTTATTTTTAAGCCATCAATTATGCATATCAAGCAACATATATCTGCAAAGAGAGAGAGAGAGAGAGAGAGAAATTCTTGTTATTTTCGCTTTGATTTTGTTTGTTTACTCATAGAAATCCGTGCGCGTTTCAGTTCATATTTTTCACAGGCAAATTACAAGCGCAGCGAAAACAAGAGCAGCTTAGCCTTGGCTAAAAAGGAGTTTGCAAACTGTTCGAAGAGGTCGTGAGGGGGAGATGTTGTGGCGGGAGCAGAGTTCAGAGGTTGCAGTTTTTGGGTTGAGTTGTGAAATGCTTACGAAAGTTGTAACAAATACAAAAGTCAATGGCGCTGCAAAAGAAGTTTTTGCCTGGCAGCGCACACGGTAAATCTTGCAAGCTAAAACTTTCGACTTGCTTAAATAAACTCAACACACATACACACACAAACACACATTCAGATACACAGACAGAGACACGTTGAGATACAGATACTCAAATGCGAAGTTATAAGCTGCTTTTCTCTATGCACATACTACATGACGAGTCCACAAACTACGGACTCCAACTCAGATGCCGACTGTTGCAGAGTGTGCTTCTGATTGTCCTGCCCTCCATTTCGCATTTTCAGCAATTTGATTACGCAGCACAGTGGGTCTTATTGTTATTAAAACGCCATCAATTGTCTGATTGAAGAGAAATATTGAAAAAATACGCTATACTACTGAGACTACAAATTTGAATGCAATAAATTTTTATTTATTTTGTACACATTTCATATAAGGAAAATATATCTAAATATAAATATATACTAATTTAAAATTGATTTTTAGGAAAATTGGGAATACTTATTTTACAATTTCACAAATTTCATTTAAATTGCTTCGAAAATAAAATTGTATTTACTAATAGTTTATTTGATATTTTATAAAATGCCACTAAATTGTGTTACCTTTTTGATATTGATGTTTTTCAATTATATTATACATTTTCAAATACCATAAACCATAATGAGTTATACAACAGATAATTAAAATAAAATATATTTTTTTTTATTCATTGGATTGCAGTTTTGTTGATTTAAAAATCACTTCTTTATGAAATATTTAATACAAAAAATTCAATAGTATATATATATTTAAATTCTTTACAGAAGCTCTGACTATATTGTTGTACTTTATAATTATTTTTTATAACTATAATAAATAAAGATTTAATTTAATTGGTGTGCTGTTGCGCAGAGCGATAACAGTGTGCAATGGCTTTTGTTGCAAGCGTGGCTTGCCATGTTTGTTGTGCCTTAGCCAGCAGCGACCTTGCCAACAACAAGACGAATATAATACCGGCAACAGCAACAGCAACGAGAACAAGAACAATGATGGCAAACAACTAGCCGAAATCAAACCAAAGCCAAGTCCAACCAATCCAAACCGAACTGAACTAAACTGAAATGGAAAAAGCCGAAAGAGATGCTGCATGCTCAGCATTTTCGGTTTGTGCTTCTTCTCTGTTGAGTTGAGCTGAAGTTCGAGTTCGAGCTCAAGTTTGCTTCCGTACTTCCAGGATATTTGTCTGCTGAATTAATTGGAATTAGTCGCGACATGCTTATCCCAAAGTCTAAAATAAACAATAAAATGGATACCTATTCAAATAGGGCGCGCAAACACAAACAAACAAAGGCAACCATGCGAGAGATAGACTGAGGGTGGGTGAGACAGCGAGAGAGGGAAAAGGAAGAGAGAGAGAGAGAGAGAGAGAAAGGAGTTAGCCAAGTCAGCACGTCATGCAAAAAGGACACGAGGCAGCCAGAGTCGACGTTCGTTTTTGGGTTGGCGGGGAAACAATGCAAAGTTTTAATGAATTTTGGTTTAAGTTTTCAGCAAGTGCTGCGCCCTTTGCGATTTCCTGTAAAATGTATTTTAAACGAGTAACGGAAATTGCATTATTTCAATTACAAATTCGTTAGTCGGCGCTGTCGACGTCTCCATCTCCATCTCCAACTCCATCTCCAACTCTATCTCCATCTTCTCAACTTGAGAGACATTGCAAGTGAGACCGAGAGAGAGAGTGAGAGAGCGAGACTCGACAGAGATTGGAGCAGACAGCAAACGCCACAGGCAATTAGTTGTGTCAAAGCTTTCATTATTGTTTTGTCATATTTGCTTTGTGAGTATGTGTGTGCTGTGTGTCAGCCACACTCAAAAGTCTTAATTAATGTATAAATATGTACTTGTATATATGTATAGGAAAACAGAATAGATTTTATATTTAATTAGTGCAAACTGTGCAAAACTTGGCCTGACACGACGTCGCCAATTGTTGTGGCAACAAAGGCAAACAAATGAACTGGAAGTGGAAATGGAAATGTGAATACGAATGGAACTTTTGCCTCGACCGAGTTCTGCTCTCCGAGGCGACTTCACAACACCAACGACAACAACGACAACAACAGCTGTGAGCACCGCGGGGCGACATGGCAATAGAGCGCCTCAAGGCAAAAGGCATCAAGGGAGCGAAACTGGACCGAGAGTCCCAACTATTATACTTGTATTGTTGTCTACTGTGCTCGGTGTTCGGTGTTCGGTGTTCTGTGCTCTGTGTGCTCATGCAATACTTACGCATTGCAATTGCGATTCAGTTACTCCAAAGTCCCACTGAGTGGTTTTGCTGAAGTGCCAAAAGTTTGACAGCTGAACTCTGGAATGCCCCAAGGCGGCACTAAAAGTATTCTTCGATTGCCCAATGGATATTAGTTGGGAATTATGCCATAAGGTGGAAATGCTTTTCACTGATTCGCAATCACTTTCCACATCACACAGTAGCCAATTAATTTCCGTACATTTCCCACTTTTCAAAGCATTTCAGATGATTATATGAACTCCTTTATTATACTATAGGGAATGTCATGGTCTTATTACCATTAAATTTAGAATTTTTTTTATTCAGTTATTTTGAATTTTGAAGTCAATTTGAAAATACTATTCTATTTATATTTGTTTTTATAAAAATTGTAATTATAGCAGTGAATTCCTTTAAAGCTGTTTTTTCTTTTATAATTTAATTTACATTTTGTAGATTCAATAATATTTCGTTGTTTATCAAATCGTACAATTTTAGTAGTTGGGTTTTTTTTTTAATTTGTTTTTGCGTTAATTATTAATTATTCATAACTGTAATTAGCAATTCTATTAAGCAACTTAAAAACATACATTTTTTTGTTGATTTATCAAATAGTCGAAATCTTTAAACGATTATATTTCTCAATGAATACATAAATATTTCACTATTCGACTGCATTGCTGTACGAGTCGGGCCAAGTAATAATTTAATTTTGTACGTAAATTATTAATTATTCATGTCAATATGTAGTAATTCTGTATAGCAACTGAAATACACATTATTTATTATACCAACAGATATCAACTATTACTGCTTAAATGTTCCTGATAAATATCCTCTTAATTATTGCAACTGTATTAGTCGTAGAATAATCACTATTAATAATTTTTCATGCAAATAACTTGCAATTTTATATATCCATTAAATACATTATATTTCAGATATACCAAATAAACGAAACCATTCGACTATTATATTATTAATACTTCTTAATTCTTGACAAATATTCACCAAATTATTTCACCATTCGACTGTATTACTCGTTAATTAATCGAAGCAAATGGTGATTTAATATTTTGTTTGCTATTTGTTATGAATTCATGTCATTAATTGGCAATTCTACATACAAATACTAAATATGTAAGATATTTCAAATAATCGAAACCGTTCGACTATTATATTATTAATACTTCTCAATGCATAACAGGCATTACTGCTTAAATTTAGCTGATTAATGCTCATCTAATTATTTCCCTATTCGACTGTATTACTCATAAATTAATCGAGCCAAGTTACAGCTCGAGAAACTTTTCTCATCGGCAATCAGAAATCATCATCAGCAAGCTGGCCATAATTAGGAGTTAGTGTTGGCAATGGCCAATTAATATCCACCCACTGACCAATATGAGGGCATAAATATTACGCACCCTGCGAGAGTAGTTTTAAAAACCTTCTATGATTACGATAACTGGCACCCATCATCTTAATGAATTTCCATAAATTGTGTAGCAATAATTAAACGATAACATTTCCGCATGTCAACCATCATTAAATGTCGCTCTACTCTCCGATTGTAACTAATTATCGCTACTCTCAGCAATCGTGCGCTTCACTTTTCCCACACAAAAACACACACACATTCACGCACATTCACAGTGACACATCAATTGGCATGTAGCCTATAAAAAATTGAATGTACTCGAAGAAATAATTTCCACTTAATACTAATTAGAGCGTGCGCTGATGATGGCCGCCCATTGGCACTGCAATCAGCAGCGGACGAGAGGAGGGAGGGAGAGGGGAAAAGAGTGAGAGAGAAGAGGGAGCGAGGCTTAGAATCAAATTCGTGTAAGTAAGTCAGTGCAGTTAGTGGGTTTTATGGCATAGGCTTGCTTCATTAGACAGCGTTTCAGGCCAGTCAGCAGCAGACTGGGAAAATTCATTATTCTCTCACACACATACACAGTGCACTACATCAATGTACATACTATACATGCGTGTTCTACGTGCATCTGTGTGTGTGTAAATGGCACTTGACTTGTTCGACATAAACATGAAAATGATGATGTCACATTTGCACAATTGTGCGTACAGCAGAAACAACAACAACGACAGCATTTAAGTCAAACTGCAGCAAAATATATTTGTCTGCTGCCCAACGAAAATGTACCCTGCACTGCACTGTTCCTTACTTAACATTTTTAAATATTTTCCAATAACTGATAATATTTAAGTTCATCTCAATATCTCAAACAAATCTTAAATACTTTTTTAAATTTGACTCAAATGTATTTGGACTTAAATGTAATTCAATTGAATTTATTTATTTATTTTCGACTTCTTTATAATTTATTTTGAAAATGTTTACACAAATTATCATTTGTTGAAAGATCAAAACAGAGTTCAACTTTTAACTTGATTTAATTTATTAAGTTGAATTTTTTTGTATAGTAATAATATAACAATTATAATTATTTGAATAGTACTACGAATCAATACGATATTTTAGACAGTAATACAGAATTTTATAATACCGTTTAATCGAATAGTTTCATGATCACTGAGGTAGGAACTGGTTT
This sequence comes from Drosophila immigrans, assembly GCA_963583835.1. NCBI lineage: Eukaryota > Metazoa > Arthropoda > Insecta > Diptera > Drosophilidae > Drosophila > Drosophila immigrans. The sequence continues at coordinate 31,220,097 of OY757141.1, forward strand.
TTAAAACCCATACCGAATTTTGGATTTACATGAAAGCAATTTTCGATAATTCAATAATCATTTATTAATGAGGTGACAAAATATGATTTTTCTGAAATTAATATTTATTGCTTGTTTATTTTGAAAGAGTAGTACAATCAGTTACTTTTTTTGTCATCTAAATAGGTTGAACTTATTTATTATTTAGTTATTTTTTGGAAAAGTGCGCGAATGTAGGCCCAACAATTTACTGCACATAGGGTATGGCAAAAACAGTAATTGTTATTGTTGGGCTAGCTTTGGAAATGCATTTACCATGCTCTCTCTCTCCCCTGTGCCAGTTGCTTCCCGTTTTTTGCCCTCCGATTGGGATACTGCACTTAATGTGCGTAGTAGATCGTGCAAGCGTGAATCTGGTGATATGGCGATTAAAAATCGCAATGACCGAATGCAAAAACAAAAAAAAAAAAAAAAAAGAACCGAAACAGAAACAGAAGCAACAAAAATGAGTATGACAATGACAATGGCCGAAACGCAACGCATCGCATCGCATTGCATCGGATTGGGATTCGCAGTGGGTTTTTCTACTTGTTCGAGGAGTTTTATTCTGTTTTTGGCATCGACAGACGCCGTGCGATAAAACAAAAGCCGATTTTCAGTTGAAAAGTTTAATTGAACAATGATAATGTTGCCAGCAACAACAACGACGACAACAACAATAACAACAACAAAATGTCAGGCCTTAAAAATTGAACAAAAGAATTTATATTGATAAATAAAATTGTGAGAATTGGCACATGACATCATGCAAAAAAATTGTACTTAAATATATTGAAAACTCTGCTCGATAAAGACAGAAAATTCCACACTTAGTCAAAGGAGAAACATATTAATTTATATATATCTTATTAGATTTAGTTGAAAGTAGTAAAGTTTATTTTATCTGCTAGGAAATATAAAAATAATAATAACAAAGAATAAAGTAATGTCATCGAACATATAATTGTGGGCTTTTGATAATTCTCAAAATAAAGACGGAAATTTAATGATCACGACATTAAAATGTATAGTATATAGACTGATAATGCATATATTTCTGTATATAAGCTGGTACAAAAAGCAGCATCACACTCACAAGAAAATTGATTGTCTTTGAGTTGAAATGAATTTCATAATTTTGCTGTCATTATTTTATTGCATAATTCTGAAAAGTGTTTCCTCATCGGATTCACACGGACAAGGTAAGAACTATTTAATTATTAAAAAGTTATTTAACTATTAATCTTATATTTGAATAGGAATCGACAGGCAGATAAATGAAACCACTGGAATACCATGTGATTTTCAGACCGTCAGCAGTGATCCGTATAAGAAAATTGGATCAAAGCTATATTACGTCGAGAAAGAAGAAAAATTGAGTTGGTTTAAAGCTCTGATGACTTGTCATCAAAAGGGTGGAAGACTGGTAAATTTGAGAAGCTTAGAGGAAATTCGAGCCGTGCACGATGAGCTGGAAGTAGGTGAACTTTATTGGGTCGACTTGATAAACATTGCAGATGGAAAATTTCGATCGCTGGCGACTGGGGAACTAAAGGCAACATATCCATTGTGGCACAAAGGTGAACCGAACAATGCTCGGCACAATGAACACTGCGTCCATGGCAAAGTTACGGAGCGAGGAGTTTTGCTCTTCGACGATCCGTGTAGTCTGGAGTATTTATTTATATGTGAATTTAGAACTCCAAAGGCAATAACGATTTTGTCGTGGTGATCTGCCTACAATGTTGTCAATTCATTTGCGAGCTTCTAAATTGTGTTTAATTTGTTTGTTTATTTTGGAAATTGAAAATGCATTAAAGTTACCAAATTTAAGAGAACTTTTCCGCATGATTTGTTCGCTTGATTGCATTTTTTTTGTCCAGCCATTTCTAGTGCGTCTAGCCAATTAAAGAAGCTTTCCCTTTGGCATGGTTTAAAAATACACTCCGCACCATAAAACTGCAGCTGTTCATTTTGTTTTGGCGTCATAAAAACAAATATTAAAATTGCAGCAATGCCACAGAGCACCAGAATCTTTGGGGCAACAAAAAGAGCAGAACAAAAAAAAACAGGCAGCACCCTCTGAAAAACAACGCTGAATGTCGAACGCCAACGCTGACGACCATTAAACAATTTATGTTTGTGCCAGCGCTTAAGTCTACCAATTGCTGCCAATTTCGACAAAACTCACGCAACAATGCACCACCAAAAAACCAGAGAGAGAGAGACTGAGATAGAGAGAGTGAGAGAGATGGCGCTAGAGATAGTAGGAGACACGCTTACATTTATTGTTTTTACGAGCCTCAACCCGACACGGCTAATTGAAAAATACTTTGTTGTGCAATTTTATTGCATCCACAATGCTGCCAATGCTCTCCTGCCTCCCACTGTTTGGAATTGATCCTGTGCGGCGCCAGGATTGGATATGCCCGATTGGCACACTTTTTTGTTTGTCGGAGCAGAGAAAGGGAGGGAGAGAGTTGGGGCCAGTTTCAAATTCACTTTCCATACAAATTGGCAGCGCGTCGATGGCAATGGCGCTAATGAAAATTAACATAAAATGCTGCTGACAGCAGCCAATTGAGCGCACAGGAGCCAAACTACTCGGAGGGTCCTGCGTCCTTCGCTTCCCCTCGCCGCGGCGCCCCAAAAATTGCAGTCAGTGAAGATGCACCAACTGATTTTAATGCGATTCAACAGCTCTGCACGCGATGCCAAGCCAGAAAACGTTTTGCTAGTTTTGCCAGCAACAATTGCATGACGCCTTCTGCCTTCAGCCATCTAAAATTTTTGGCCAAAATGCCTCGGGGCAAGAACTGAGCCGCATGGCACGGCGTTGCATTTTGATGATGCCAACGTCCAAACCCTTAGCCCCTCAGCCCCTCAGCACCTCCCTCCCACCTTCAATCCTTGGCCCTTGGTTGGCGCTGTGTCTGCGTCTGTTGGTCGTGCCATGGCAGCGCCATTGTTAAGTTTAACCAAGGTAATCTCTGTGCTTCCATCGCCTATCGTGACAAACTGACATAAATGCCCGGCGGCAGGCACAGAGAGTCCAATCAACGCCAGCTACTTGCACGGATTCGGCTGAGTTCAGCAATGACATTAGCTGAAATTTACAAATAATATTTTGCAATCTCTTTGAGTCAACCATTTAAATATCGAAACTAAACGTTAAAATCTGAAATTTTTTTAAGCTTATTCAGCTTTTCTAAAATTACAGATCCATATAGTATTCACTTTTAAAGCTTTGCAATGAAATACGTTTATTTATATTTCTGTTTATGTTTCCTTTATAAATGCTCTTTGAATTGTACATTATTAACAAAACTGACAAGGAAAAAGGGGAGAGGTAAAATATACTTGTATGTAGATTTGATTTATTTCACAATACAATAAATAATTTCAGTCTTCAAATAAATAAATTGTTTTGCTAGCCACGGACTTTTAAATTCACTTAAAGATATTGATTTTAAATTATATTACACTGAGAAACATTTGTATATAATATTAACATTACATATTATTAACAAAAAGAGCAAAGAAAAATGTGGGAAGAAAAATCTGGATTTGGTTTTTTTGAATTTTGCTATACGATACAGAAGTTCAACAATAAAGTAAATAATTCCATTTGTTTTTAAGCACTATAGAGCCAACCAACATTTTTAACATTTCAATGAGTCTTAAAATAGTTATATGTTATTTTATTGCAAGCCATGGAAATTTAAGTTTTGTATTATTATTATTAACAAAACAGACAAGGAAACATAGAAGCAAAATATAGGTTTGCTTTATTTCACAATAAAGTAAATAGTTCAAGTCTGCAAATAATTAAATTGCATTATTAAATTAAACTCAGAGCAAGCCAAAAGGCCAAACTGACAAATTTGTTGGCTATTGTTTGGACTTTCAATTTCAGCTTGTGTCATTGGGGCAGAAGAATCGTAGTTTTGGTTGAAGCTGCTGGCGTTCTCCTCTCCTTTCTCCTTTCTCCTTTCTCCTTTCTCCTTTCTCCATTCGCCACTCTGGACTTTCTAGTTTGCACAACGGCAGCGTCGCCGTCGTCTGACACAGTCTGTGCCCTGCGGTTGCCCTACTAACTATTATTATAGTAGTTCAAAAATGTTCGTTGCCGTTGGTGTTTCTGGTCGTGCACTTGGCAAAACGCCGCCATTTTAGCCGCCATTGCCTCGCTGCAATTGACGGAAGTTCATTGGTTAGCAAATGGCAGTTTTTGTACGCTCATTAGCATTATTTGTCAGTCTGCGGTTGGTATTTCGGGTAAAGTGATTCAAGTGGATGCACCGTCCACACACACACACACACACACACACATATATGATGAATACGAGTATGAATACGAGTATACCAGATATATGAGTGTGCAACGCAATGTTTGCGTCTGTTTCAGATAGTTGACAGTTGTGGGTTAAATCCAACTTGATAGCTTGATTTTATGTTCGGATTTGTGGCCTTCCTTCGACTAGTTCTACAATTATGCATCTTGAATTGAAACTGAATTGAATAGCTTATGAGTTGGTAGTTGAGTATGCACAACAGATGATTGAATTTCATCTTCTGGGGGGGATTCGTTAACTAGTTCAACAAGCTTGCCACAGGTTACAAATGTTGAACATGCGAGCAGTAGTTTAAACAATATTTTCATCTCCAAAATGAACTTAATGATTTATTTTGTTTACTGCATGATAGTTGAATTCTTATTACAAATAAATATAATAGTAAATAGTAGTAATTAGTATTGAAAAATGCGTGAGAGAATTCAACACTAAAACAAATTGGAATTCCAAAAAACATTTTTGCCATTTTATTTGCAAAATTCTGTTTGATATAAATTATCAAATTATAATATTATTATTATTTGAGAGACCTTTAATTTTAAAGATTTCTTCGAATCTCGATTTTATTCGTGTTGAACACAATGTTTTAAAACAGAAATCCTAATTTCAAAAGAGTATATTGACCAATTCAAAATTCTGAATAATACATATGTATATATTGAACAAATTTGGCTTTTACTTATCCATAAAAATATATTTTTAAATATACGTCTACATTTTTTATTATTTTATTTTTTGTACTGTTTTGTTTGTTTTGAACATGATGTTTTAATGTCGAAATTCTGATCCCAGATGAGGATATCTTAACAACTAAGAATTTCAAAAACATTTTTCAATATATGTTGAAATCTATTTTATAACTTTATTTAAACTCACAAATAAATGTATAAATATATGTTAAAATTAATTCGATAATTCTATCACAATTTTATCCGTTTTAAACATGAATAAATCCCAGATGTGGATTATGAAATTATTAAATTAGCCGACAGCGTAATATTCTTAAGTACTCGAAAAACACGCAATTCATGCAGATGTTGCTTTTTAAAATATTATGGCGCAGTAAAGTAAAGTTGTGAGCGTGAGCTGTGAACCATAGATCGGTGTTAAAGATTTCTGTGAAGTAGTGGAAGTAACTTGTCAAGTTGCCGGGCTTGTTTGACATTTCTTTGGCTGAAAGCGCAGAAAATTCTTTGAGTACCTGACACGACACGCACTTTGTCGGCGATGAGGGGATTTCGGATGAGATGCCAGCTGCTCAGGTGGCCGGGCAGCTAAGCTATTCAAATGGCTGCTCGTTAGTGCTCAAGTGATTCAACAGAATGCTTAACATGCCTAATGTCATTTGGCACAGCGCTCAAATTAATAGCCGTCACTTTTCACCTGACCAACCCCTGCCCCCTTTCCCGCCCCTCGAAACTGCAACCCCCATAACAACACAAGGGAGACAAGGTGGCCAAAAGGTGCCACAGTGGCTGGGTTGCCGCAGACTCCAAACAATTCAAGGCTGTGGAAGCACTCAAAGTTTTTGTTATTTCTTTTTTTTTTTACTACGCATCTCGCCCGGCGAGATGAAAACGTAACATTCCTGGCGATTGCTCTTGGCTAATCCGTGGCCCAACAAACAGCCGGCAAAAAGAAAAGCAAACGCAAAAAGAAAAAAAATAATATTTAACTCAAGTGGCGCGCGTTTATATCAGAGCAGCGGGCTCTGGACTGGAATTCACATAATAAATGGGGCTGGCGGTACCGGGACTGAGGCTTTCGCCTCTCTCACTGATTTTTATGCGTTTTTTTCGACTCGAGCTATATGGCATTGTGGCAATAAAATGCCACTGCGAATGCGAATACGAAATGTGAGCAAGTTGTTGGGGAATATCTGCCACATATATAGTATAGTATAGGAGGCAACAAAAGCGCTGCCCATTATGACTAATGGTTGACATTTAACTTAATCTGCTTAAGATGATTATTGAAAATGAGTGCCACTTATGCCAAATGTTGCGTCATAAATATTCATGCACTCGCAGCGAAGACGCGGGGCGACCAAAACGAACAGTTCGAGGGGAAGGGGGGGGGAAGACGATGTTCCCTACATCGAACAATAAAAATCTGTGGCAAGAAGAGCCTACGACGAAGAAGATGGGAACCGTATTTCGTATAGGGGAACGGCAGCAACCTCTGCTAATAGAAAGTCTTTTGGCGGCCAGCAAAAGGCATAAAAACTTGCCAACATGATTTATACATAAATGTATATGGTATTTATGCTGTGCATAAGCACACACATCCATCCATTCGTAATGCATATGTCTGTATATTTTTATGTTCTCACCGAAACTCATTTCGAGTGCGCTGCTTATGTATATGTATGTATGTATATCAGTATGTGTGTGTGTGTGTGTGTGCATGATTTGATTTATCGGAATTTGGCGTATATTTTACAATTTAGCGGCTATAATTCATTTTGTCGGTTTTGGCCATGCGCTTACCTCGAGTGGGGCATTAAGATATACTCAGACAGTTTGTCATATGCCACCGAAGCTTAAGTATGAAGATTTGTATCGTGCAGCAGCAGCTAAGATCGCATATATGTAAGCAACTCATATGGCATATAGCGCCGAGAACATCTAAGAATAAATTCAAATCATAAAATGCCTTAAATAATGTGTATTTTAAGACAATTTAAGGCACAATAGAAAATTTAAATGTAAATCATGATATTTTTAAGATATTTCGTTTTATATAAAAAATGTTTAATTAAAATTTTAAAGTTTTCAAATTAATTAAATGTATACCATTTAATTCAAATGAAGACTAAAAATACAAAAAAAGAAATTTAATCAATACATACATTACAAATGTAAGGCCAAATAAATACAAAGAACAAGTCATTGATATTCTTAAGATATTTCAATCCTAATAAAGAACTATTAAATAAAATTCATAAACGTATTCAACATAATTAAATATATACATTTTAATTCAAAGCCAATATTTATTATATGAATAAAAAATAAATATAAAAAAAATAAAATTATGAATACATAGGAAAATATTATTTATAATAAATACTAATAAAATCACAATAATAATTTCCAAGGCTGGACTGCAAAAAAAGAAATATTTATTTATTAACACATATGCATTTTAAATAAAGTACAAAAATTGGAGACAAAATACCTAAACAAAAATAAAATTAATGCCTTGTTATTCTAGGCTCTACATAAGGTTTGATTTTAATGTAAGGTAGATAAGACATTAAATTCATAACATTTTTATACTATATGACATTGAATCATAATTTCATTAAAATTTGCCAATATATTCAAATAAGTTACATTCATTTTAATTCAATGCCAAATATTACAATCTGAATAAAGTTAAAATATATAACATAATTATTCTAGGCTGCAGATAAGCAAACAAAATAAATAATAATGGAAAACATTAATCACAGTCAAGTAAATTTAATGTATTGAAATTATAATTAATTATAATGCAATACCAGATAAAATACACAAATTTAATGAGATCAATTGAAAGTTTAGCCACAAATAGATATAGAACTTGCAATACAAAAAAATGCTGGAGCATCGATAGTAATTCTCGCTTGCAACACAAATGAAAATCGTTTTATTTAAAATGACGATTTAAATAGAAACTGTTGCGCAATCTTTCGTTGCATGCGGCAATCTGGCATGCGGCATGCCAAACCGTGACACCCTTACGCTAAGTGCAGTGGCCTGAAGCCGCCAGCTGTTTATTTGGGGGGCTGTCCACATTGACGGCTAGAGAAGCGAGAGAGCGAGAGAGTGTGCTGAGTGAGGGGGCGGGAATCGAGGTGGGCATGGCCTGCGGTTATGTTAATGAGCTTGCACACAATTAGCAGCTGCTGCCGTCATTGCCAGGCAGCCCCAGTTCAGGCTCTGGCTCTGGCGATGGCGATGGCGATGGCTTTGGTTATAGCTCTGGTTCTGGTTCTGGGTCGAGCTTCGGCCTATTCCATACAGCCCATGTAGTGGCATTTGCGCTTGTCACTTCAATTATGGTAAATATTTAATGCATGGGGCAACTGAGCAGCAGCATCAGCCGTATGGAGTGGAGTGGAGTGCGAGAGGCAATGTAATAATCAACGAGCTAAAATCAGTTGTGCGTTCTAATAAATAAATAAATAAAATAAATAATCCGAGTGTTTGCTTTAATTACAAAACGCAAAATTAAATTGAAAATAAAATGTTTGCCACAGACTGTGGGCGCAACTTTTATATCAATACGGTCGCAAATAAATTGCAATGCAATTTTATAATTTACATTTGAAGCGTTCGCCAGAGGGGCGAAGGGAGGGAGGTAGGATTGAGGGGGCCACAGCTGATAACTGCTAACAGACGATGGAGTCGAGGAAAGCCCAATAAGCCAGTCAGCCATGGTCTGGCATCATTTGAGTTATCGAACTGAAAAATTTCCTTTTAAATTACAAAATTGCAAATTAAATGGCTGCCAATAAACTGCAGCGACAGTTAGCAACTGAGTAGCCATTTCTTTCCTCTTACCTCCCGCCCCACCCTGCTGGGAATGTCTTTCAGAAGACACTTGGCGCATAATTCAATTCCAGACGAAATGTATGCAATTTCTTTTGGGTCCCAGACTCTCCAACTCCAACTCCAACAGCGATTGCGACTGCGACTGCGATTGGGACTGCGACCAGGCGAATATATATAAGTAAAACATAATTGAATTCAAATTTGTGCAATCGTAAGTAACTAAGATACAATTATGTACGTGGCTGGCTCTCCGGCATGTACTCTCCCTATTCCTGTCTCTATCTCTCCATATATATCTATTTGGTATATCTGTTCTGTATGCGACTGTCAAGTCTCGTCACGGCTACATTTTGACACACAATTGAAAGGCACGCACACACACACACACACACACACACACACACCCCCCTTTCATAGTCGTACTTACTTACATACTCAGGAATCCCCTCCTCCGCTCCCCCCCCCCCCCCCTCACATACACTGCATCCCACTAACCCCAGAGCTCAAACCCAAGCCGAAGCCGAAGCCCAAGCCAGAGACAGGGGCAGACAATGAAACGTAATCACACTAATGGCACCGAGAGCAATGAAGCGCACGTAATTGGTAAAGAGCTCGACAGTGTAGTGTGTGTAGTAGTGTAGTGTAGTGTACTGTGCGCTGCGGTGCGGTGCGGTGCGGTGTTCCCCCCTCGTCTACCCCCTCGGACTGCCATCTGCGAGTAGTGCAATGAAGTGAAATGTAAAACAGTGAATCATCGTGAATCATCGCAAATAGATTTGTGAATCTCATGCGCTCATTTCACGAGTTTACAGCGCTTTTAATTACTTAGTTGGCAAATTTCCTAAGTCACTGTCCATAAACAGTTAGCTGGCCTATGCCGTAAGAATTTTAAATTTCTTACTTCAAGCACAAACTGTTATACTGCAAGCCACAATCTGTAAGTACCTGCAAATAATTGCTGAGTAAGCTGTTTTTAATTAATTTATTTGAAGTGTTAAACAGCAGACTGTTATAGTGTAAAATTGTTATACTTTTAACTGTTATACGAATCATATTTGACACGATATTTATTTTAACTCCTGGAGATGTAAGCCTGGATTAAATATTAAACTGTTATATAGTTATAAACACCTTTAATTATTACATTTGATATTAAAGAAATTACAACATTAAATTATATAGAGGATATAAAACTATAAAATTAAATTGACTAAGAATAAATTATTAATTTAAAATTATATTAAATTTAAATATTAAATTATATTAAGGATATAAAACTATACAATTAAATATAATATGAATAAATTAGTAATTTAAAATTTAAAAAATAATTAAAAACTTTAAATAAAATTTCTGGTGTTTTTAAGCAATATAAATCTTACCCAGAAAAAAACTAATCAGATAAGATAATTATTTAATTATTTTATTTTATTTATTTTTCAGTTTTTCCCAACTTGTTAATTGATATTTATTGGTAGCTAAGAATGGCAATAATAATATGCAGCTCATAATATTTTTTATTTTTGTCGGCTTCTTTTCGTGAAATTATGGAATATTACAAAAACTTGATTTCATGGGATTGTTGTTTTAATTTATTTTCTCAACTTCCTAATTTCCTTTGGACAACCATTGTTATTTTCTTAATTGTATTATTGTTCTAGATAATAGGTAAGTAACTTCAAAACAAACTGGTATCAAAATCTTAATTGAGAAAATCATCAATAATTATTGTGCATACAAATTTCATAAAAAGGGGTCGATATATATTGACTCGTAATTTATTCCAAACAACTAACTAATATTTTCGAAAAACTGTTATACTCTCTCCGAGAATCTATTACGAACTATTAGGGGAGAACAAACAAAGCATTTTAATAATGCTAACTACGGGTTGTCAACGCTTTTCTGCGTTGATAAACTTGCAACCTTTTGATGCCGTGATTGATGGTATCCGCAGTGAACACAGTTATTTTTAGTGTTAATTAATAGTTTCGCCGTGACATGCCAGAAATAAGCAGTGATTTTTCAGCCATCCCTAATGAACGGTTGCTGCAACGTGGCTTTGGTGGTTGTTGCAACGCTTCGCAACGATTCGTGTCTTCGTGCAACGCGCGCTGCATCACACAGTGCATTGCAATGCGTTTGATAGCACAGTTTTTGGGGCGTAAGCAAAAGTCGTTATACCTCGAATGACATGTGATGTGAAGAAACCGGCGCTCTAAAGAAATGCAATTACACGTTACCTCGTTGCTCGCTTTACATCCATTTGTGTATCTGTGTGTGTCTGGCAGTCTGTGTGTGTGCGAGTGTGTGTGTGTGTGTTTTATTAATGAGTTGCCGGGGTGTCCTGATAGAGTTGCAAGTTGCGAGTTGCGAGCATGTTGCAAGAGTTCTGCAACAGCATATTGAAAAATGATGAAAGTTTTCGAGTTTTAATGCAAAAATGAGCGACTGTCAACTGAATAGATGGATAGACAACAACAACAACAAGCTGATGAGAGTAATGAAAAGTTGAGGTAGAACTGGGAGAGAAGGAGTTGCTATTGGAGTTGAAGTTGAAGTGGAAGTGGAAGAGGGAGAGTAAGTAAATGTCTTGTGGAATGTGTGCGGTAAATTAAAAATCAATAACCCATTTGGCAAAAGCCGTCAAGCAAGCACAGCAAAGTAACAAAAGTTGTCACAACCAATCATAATGATGATGATGGCAAAGTCTTAAGGTGTAGACTTTTGTAATTTGCGGAAACAGCAAAGGGGAATTCCGCTGGAGTTTGAGATGGAATTAAAAATATCAAGTGGGTTTTAATCACATTAAGTGAAAGTTTGTTGAGCAATGTCTTGTCATCAAATTATTAAATTCTTTGTTTGCATGCATAAAAAAAATAACAAGACGTGATAAACTGATAAGTATATATATATACATACCAGCAGTATTGTCAACCTTTGAGAATTTCAATTTCAATTGATGTGTTTTTAATTATTACAATTTATGAGGCATTAAAATGTACGCTCTTCATGTAATCATTTTCAGCGCCATTTGAGTGACAGAATGCTGAAATTTAATCAATATTTTTGATATACAAGAAATTAATTTGCAATTTTAAGCTTCAATGGAACTTATTGTTAATCGGTAATTAATATTAATACTTAATTACACAGATAGCCATTTTTAGCTTCGCGTATTGTTTTTCGTTCAATTATTCATTTTAATAATTAAGGAAAGCAGCAAATTGAAAATAATATAAATACAGCATTGAAATTTAAGCCAAAACTGGGCTCGGAATAGGTATTTATATTAAAATATATTTTAAATAAATAAGTAATTATGATAATAATTCAAATGCAATTTAAACAGTGTTCGTTTTTTCACTAAATAAATTGTTGATGATAAATTTAAATATGATTATAATTTTTGAGTTTATCTCAAAGTTCTTTGAGTTTGCTTGTATTATTATAATATTTGATAGCTTATTCAAATGCAATTTAAACAGAGTTTGATTTCTCCTTAGATTGCCAGTGTTTTGTGAGGTAAGCATTTAATAGAACTGTCGGGCTCTGTAAATCATACTTGCCATTCTCCATTTGCAGCGTCTATCTAAACTATCCATTTGTTTTTGCTTGTAGATTGTCTTCGGCAAAAAGCCATTTGCATATCCAATAGTTTGTCACATCGTTTCGTAACAAAAACATGTTTTTTCTTTTGACTTCCCTCTGCTGTAGCCAGATATACGTATATACATATAGATATAGATGAGATAGTATTGCTGTCGTGGCAGCCACAAAAGGGGTGTTGCTCTAACGAATATCCTGGGCTCTAAGCCTTTTATCAAGTGCTGCTCAATATTCAACTCCTGGTTTCGGTTCGGGTTCGCTTCGCCTGCAGGCGGCAAACTTCTTTTTTGCTCCTTGCGGTTTGCTTATCACAGCCAACTTCAACTCTCAGCTTCTGGCCTGGCAGCTACGCATCAATTCATTGCCTAATCTATTTGCTGCTGCCAGTGGAGAGATACCTGCTGCTACCTGGTGTCTGTTTTATTCCATCCTCTGTGCTCTGTGTGTGTGTGTAATTTAAAACCCTTAGACGCTGACAGCGAAGCGTCTGTGCGTGCCGGCTTATCTGAGGTCCCTTGGTCCCAGTTGGCCACGTCTTCGACTGCAATTCGAATGCATTTGTTTTAGCACAAGACGACGTCCACAGATGGAGGCAGGTTACACGCATACACATCAATCAGCTTGCAGGAGCTGCGGGAGACTCAGAGAGAGAGAGAGCGAGAGAACGAGAGATTTGCCTGTTTGCCCTGCTTGGCTATGCAAACCACAACGCTGACCGCCTGACCCAACAAATTACTCAATTTCATTGTGCTTGCCATATCCATATCCTGGTCAGTTGGGGATATGCGAGCGCCAGGAGGCAGTCATCAACAATCAACTTGATGACGAGCACAATAAAAATGAAAACCGAAACCGCCTTCGCTTCACGTTCTTCGACCTCCTCCATGCCGCTTCTAAGCACTTGCTATCGCAATCAGTTGCTCTCTCTTTCTCGCCCGCGTCGTCGTCGTGCTGTCTCTGTCGCTCTTAAGTTATTTGCTAACTTTTATTAATGTCGAAACGTACGGCAACGATTTACAACGACAATAAAACGCGCGTCCTGCTATCATATCGCACACTGTCGCTCATAGTCACAGTCATGCCACTTGCCTCGCTATCTAACCAAGCCAAAGCCATAGCCAAAGCAAACCCAAACCCAAACCCAAACCCACGACCAGGCCAAGACCAATACCAAGACTGCGACCGGGCCAAGGCAAAGGAAAAGGCAAGTCAAGGCATCCTGGCTATGGCTCGTCCTCACAATGCCAAAGAAGGTGCGGATTTCGATTTATGTGCACTGCACGCAGCACCAACAAAAAGTCCTTTGTATGAAGGCAGCTGTCAAATTAGCCCAGATGATGGACGCCATGATACTCAGTAGTACATATGTATTTGAAAAAAAAAAAATGAAAAAGAAAAGAAGAATATATTGTGATAATTACGTTTATTATATTTAATAAAAGAAATATGTGTTTTTAACTAGCTCTCCTTTACCAATTTGCCAACTAAATTTGGTTTTTTATACAAAAAAATAACAAAAATGATAAACTAATAATTCGTCAAAATTTATTTTACATTTTACAGTTTAATTAAAAGAATTAAACTATATAATTTAGAAGAAATATATTTGGGACATTATTTGCTTTCTGTAAGCTATCATTTCAAATGGAAAAAAAAAAACAAATAATGTAAAACTCTAAAATTGAATATATAATTTCATTTAATTTATTAGTTTATTTTATATATGTTTTAAATTACATTGAAACACTTTTGTAGTTCAGACTTCGTAGTCTTGTAATAAGAATATTTGTTATGTCATTTCTTTTTTATATTATTTTTTTAGGAAAGTAAATTTAGCATAATTCTTTAATTTTAGTTTGTACATTTTTTCTGCCGACATTAATTGCATTATTGGCGCAAATTACTCTCATTTAAATTTAATAAGTATTAGTTAACTTAATTCAAGAATTACTCTTATTTAACTATTAAAATATACTTAAAATGTGGTTTCTTTAGAATCGAGAAAAAAACCTATATATAAATATTATTTTCATATAGATATTAAACTAAACTTCAAATGTGATTTATTAAGAATCGGCAAAGATCTACAAGCTTCTGATAATAATTTAATAATTATTACTTACTTTCTATAATATAAATATTTCTTCAATTTAAATAATAAAATGTATTTAAAGTGTAATTGATATAGAATTTACTAAGATCTACATGCTTTTTATTTTAATTTTAAGATTTATTACTCACTATATTTAATAACATTTCATAAAATTAAAGTGCAATGTAACAACTTTAGAATCTACAAAGTTCTCCATGGATTTGACATTAATTTAATTTAATTTAAGACGTCTTGTCACGTTTCGCATGACAACAAATATGGCTGCACTTGAAAAGGAGCTTACAGGATATGTGGACAAAAAATGACTCGGCGCTGTCGCTTGTCTGTGGCAGACACAATGCATGGAATGTGAAAATCTTAAAGACTTTTGAATTGCTCGCCATAAATGCGCATTTATTTCTATGCTCAACGCACAGGCTGTGTGCTGTGGCATGGCCTAGAGTGTAGACTGGATGAAGCACACAATGCACCGAAGCCGAGGGATCAGATCACAGCGAAATCGGGCAGCAGTTGCCAGTCGACAGTTGAGAGTCGTTGGTGGGGAAAACTGAAATCGGCAGTAGGTTTCGCTGTTGGCAGCAGTTGGGGGCAGCTAGCGTCACTTTGTCTCATTTTTGTGCTTCGCTGACAAATGCAGCCGTGCATATGCTCCCAATGCAACCAAGTCTCGCCCCTCGCCCACACATATGCATTGAGTTATATCTCCTTTTTGGTGGCAGCGCCTGCTGCAGCAGCAGCTGTAGCTCTCATCCTTCTATGCTGGCGACAGTCAACGCATATTGGTAGCTAAGTTATCGCATTTGCGACAACAATGCTGGAGCTGGAACTGGAACTGAAACTGGAGATGGTGTCGGATTTGGACTTGGAATTGTAGTTGTAGTTGAAGTTGCAGTTGGAGTCGGAGTCGTTTTGCAGGCATCTCTTACACTTGCTTGCATATTTTTGCCATTTGAATTTGTAAAATCAACATCCATTAATCTGAGCTCTGTGCGCTGTGGCCCTGCCACTGCAACACTCCCCATCGCTCCCCATCTTTCTTCGTCGCCTCGTTTTGCATGCTCGGTTTCATTTTGAAGCTGCGCAAATTTTTCGGTAGTTGTTGTCGGTCTCCGGCAGCAGCCAGAAATATGAAAAATCTTCTAGTTATACTACATACTCGTTCTGTGCTACATACAATCGAGGGGCTAAAAAAGCTCTGGCAGTCACTGCCAGTTGCCATCGTCGCCGTCGACGTTGCAGTCGCGACGTCGTTGCATTATTTGCATTTTACGAGTTGCCTTTCGCTACGTTTGGAAGCTTGCCACGTTGCCACGTTGATGTGCGCAAATCGGGTGAGCGAGAGCAGCTGTGTGCATGGTTGCAACGGGGGACAAGGGGGCGAGTACCAAAAGGGGGCAGGGGCAGGCAGGATGGGGCAATGGGGCAACGCTCAGGGAAACACCCATGCGGCCCAGAGGCCAAAGTGATGAAAGTGTGTTAGCAAGCCATGCAAATGACGAGTTCGGCTCTAGTCGACTGACCAAGCAGCTGTCGAAGGTTGCGATCGCTGCAATTCGAAACTAAAGCAATCAAATAATATAATATAATATTTTTATTACTATAAAACCATTTTTAAAGACATTTAAAATTTTCTATTTATTTTATTACACATTTTAAATTGACTTTCATAACATTTTTCCAAGTTCATTTCAATTGCACAAATGAATAAAAATTATAAGCTAAAACTTATTTATTATATTCTGTTAGAAAACTTTGACAATTGAATTTATTTATTTAATATCTTTTAAATTGAGTATACTATAAGAGTATTTTTCATAATTTATTAAGTTGGGAAATTTATTAAATGATTGTATTCGAAAGTTTTGTCAAGTAAAAATCAAATCAGCACATCAAACAATTCAAAATAATTCAAAATAAAATCATTTTTATCACAACAATTCCATGAATAGTAAATTTTAACATTCTTTGAATATTAATTAAAAGGCAAAACATATTTGATGACATTTGTTATATGCAATTATACAATTTTGAACATGTTATTATAATAAAGTAGAACTTTGTTGATTATTTTTTAGGTATTATTATTTATTTTTATATTTTTATTAGATTACTAATTATGGCTTTAGTCACTAAAAATTTTTGGCTATTAATTATTAAATAAACTTGTATATCTATGCTTTATTTGTATCACTATTTATTCTATTTGAAGGCCATTAGTTAACTACAAATATTAGCTATTTTCCTTAAGATGCATTTATATTCTTTTTGAAATTTGTCTTAATTGTATATGTTATTAAATGGTTTTAGTGAAAAACATAATAATTTTTAAATAGAATGTCTGTTCAATTAAGTATATAAATACATTTTGAATTTCACATCAATTTTGGTTATTTTAATTCATTTTAAAATTAAATTAACTTAAAAAGCTCTAAGAAGTGAAGTAAATCAATTCATGTTGAAAATAGTCGTATAGAAATGCAATAAATTGGTATACAATAACCTTAACAACAAATTGGGTGACGAATTGAATTGCAAATTGAAAGGGAAATTCGCGAGCTAAATCATTGCCGACTTGCGTATGCCTAGGCGAGTAGAAATTGAATTTTGATGAGTTGCCAACAATGTGGCATTTATCAAAGCTGCTTGTTGCAGTTGCAGTTGCAACATGCTCTATTTCATCGCTTAGGTGTAGCGTGCATCGTCGGCCGCGTGTGTTGCACTGCCTCAGTTCGGTGCAACTTTGGTGCCTCAAATGCGCCTCTGGCAATGCCTGGCTGCCTGGCTGGCTGGTTGGCTGGTTGGCTGGTTGGCATCGCTGCGTTGTCAACATCGACGGGAAGTGCATGTGTTTTTCCGTTGGAATAACTCCATTGTGTGTTTCAGTGCAGTCAGGCGGCATCATCGAGGGCGGCACCATCAAGAGCTGGCCCTCTCTCTGGTTTATGCGCCAAGTCGTGGCATGGTTTCATGCCAACGATACGTATACGTAACGTAAGCCAAAACGGTGCTCCCCATTACACAGAAAAGGCCCTACGTAATGATGCTGGAGCCGTGATAAAGATGCCTTTGCCCAGCATCTTGGCTGGCTTGCCACTGACAGGCAAATGCCTGCACATGTGTGTGGCACGCTGCCGCTGCCGCTGTTGCTGTTGCAACGTCAATTTTCGCTAGACATTTTCAACTGCGATTTGCGTGGGGGGGCGAGCGAGCGTTGTTGGCGTCTTAAAGCGCTGACAATGCTGCAGCTGAGCACCAGGCCAGTGAGCGGGAGGACGACATGCTGGCAGGCAACCGAGCAGATCTTTTAAGGCTCTTGGCTGCTGACAAACTGTTGCCACTTGTTTATGCCACACGCTGCCTTGCGATGAATTATTGTTGGCGCAGGCAAAACAACAAAACGGCCACGACGACGTCGTCGACAACGAGCAGCAAGAACAACTGTGGCAAAGCTGAAAATGCGAAATACGAAATACGAAATACGAAAAAAAGGAGCTAAAAACAATTGGATACATAAATCATTTGCGAAAGTTGCAAGTTTAGCTCACGACATAAATACAATAACTAACGAGAGAGAAAAATATAATTGTAAATAGCCCAGGCAGCAGCATGGGCCACAATTGTTGACGATGTTGCTGCTTATATTATTATTATTGTTGTTGTTGTTGTTGTTGTTTGGGCCTTCGCATTTTCCAAGTGTCAAGCGGTGGTTGGGCAAAGCTTTTGCACACGGAGACATTCACATACCAAACATAAATTGTTGAAAAGTGTGAAGAGAACATAATTGTAACATTCCTTGTTGGCCTAAAGCAATGCACACGGCCGCCTCTCTATGTCCCATTGTGGAGTGCGGAGCCTTGACACAGGCAGCAGGCAGGACACGGGCAGGAGGCAGGACACAGGCAGAAGGCAGGCATAGCAGGCTCATGGCATGGCCAGGATGTTGTGAAAGGCAACCGTTTCTTCTCATTGTTGTTGCCCTAGTTGCTGTTGTTGCTGTTGTTGTCGGTCTGCCCGGCCTGCCTGGCAGCCAGCCTTTTTCAAGCATTCAATTATGTATGTCTGGGACCTGGGTCTGACACACACACACACACACACACACAGAGACAGTCGTACTGAACCCGGCTCACACTCAAAAACATGGCAAAAGTTTTGTAATGCCCGCCAAAAAGGCCAAGCAAGGTGTTGGAGTGTTAGTGTGCCAGGCAGGCAGGCAGGCGGGCAGGCCGACTGACAACTGCACTGAGGGTATTCCAAGCCGTTGATGATATTTGTCACATTTGCAAATGCAGCTTAAACACACTTAGTCACAGCAGACAGGGCGATACACTCATCACAGCACATTCAACTCATGTATTCAACTGAGCTAAATGACAACTAAATAATTTAATTATGATTTCTGATAAGCTCGTAGTTTAATGAAGGCTTGTTGAAGACAAGCTTGTTTCTGAGTTGCCATTTTAGACTGTTTCAAAATATGGTTATGCATTAAAAAATCAAATAACAAATTGAATGCTATTGTTCTTACTTGCACGATAATAATTTATAGTAATCATTTTTATTTAATACGAATTAGTTTGCAATAACATATAAATTTACTATTACTTTACTCAAATTAAATTAAGTAATATTTTAAGTTAATTTTATTATGTGTGATACCAAAATTATTTGAAGAAAATGTACATTTGTTATTTAAATTTTATTTAGAAGAACATTTATTAATATTTGTTTGCTTTCAATTACCTTTAATAATCTCTACTACATTTATTATCACTTCATTTAAATACTATTTAAGAATTATTAATTTTGAAAATCTAGTGTGTTTTACTGATACGCAAATAAATGTAATAAAATATATATTGACTATTGAATATGTTTAATAAAAAGTATATTATTTGTTTTTCTTTAATTCATTTAGCAATGTTTAATAATTTTATTATCACTTTAAAAATTCAATAAAACCCTATTTTAAGTGCAATTATTCAATTCATTCTTGTGTTTCACAGGTACAAAAATTAATTCAAGAATATTTACATTTATAATTTATTTTACTTAGGAAAACTTTGACAATTATTTATTTTTTAATCTTTTAAAAATTTTGAATAACAGTTGTTCTTTTACCATGAGTTTTCGATTCTTTTAAAAACGTATTTTGTTGGTGTGTTTAACTATTCGGTGCTGGAATTCGAGGTGCTTTTTGTAGATTATGCCGTTTGTTTAGTGTTGTTGTCGCTGCGCGCCATAATGTAAATGTAGCACAAGCCTTTTTATAACACAGACACAAACATTCAAACATCCAAACACACACACATCCAGGTACTCACATGCTAGGAGTTATGTCTGCGCTTTCGCTTTTTCCTAGGCACCCTGCACCGACTCGACTCGACATGTTTATAAAATGAAAAATGAAAATAAAAAATGTGGCTGGGAAAAAGACGGAGAAATAAGAACGCAACAAACGCCCTGCAAAACTGGACCAAAAACTTGAATGTCGAATGGCGAATGAGGCGACGTCGGAGGCCCTTTTGCTTGGCCAAAAAGAAAATATGCGTTATTTTGGCAGCTCGTTGTGTAAGTCATCGCTTGTGTGTGTTTGCGTGTGTGTGTGTGTGTGTGTGAAGAGGAAAAACTTTGCTATTTAATTCGAAGCCTGCTTTCGAGCAGCACTTCAACTGTGAAATCAGCAAAGCACGCAAACAACTCAAATGGCAGAAATATTTTTTTACCATACTCGTGTGCTGACGGTCAAAGTTTATGGCAACAACAACACACAGCAGCTGCAATGAAAATGAAAATGAAAATGAAATTGGTAACAATATGCGGTGACCCATAGAAATACATATGTAAAATGATTTCACGATTTCACGATTTTGACATTGCCATAACCCAGGAATTGGGCCACCAAAAAAATGTGCGATGATCATAAAACACCTATCGGCGGTTCGAGTATCTGAGTATGCTCGACATAGATTACGTGTTTCGATGGCCTCAAAAATAGTTGCACAAATGACTAAGTGGCATCATTTGTGACACATTTCGAGTTTTGCGGTTGTGGGGCAGACGGCAGACCAGACATTGGCTTTAAGTGCTTGATTTATGGATATTTCAATTGCTTCATGCATAAATATTGTAGCTGACAAATGGTATTAGGCATTTGCCTAAACAGCTCCGACAATCGTTGCGGGAGTTGTCAAGATGCTTTATGAGGCTTATTACAAGATGAGAGCCTCTCCATCGATGCTCGATACTCGATGCTGTGCGTTGTGATGCCAGTCGAGGGGGAAGTTCTGAATAAAGCATCGATTCGGTTGTCAGAGTGTTCAGGAAGTCGAGTACTCGACATTTAAACAATGGAGCTCAACAATTCAGCACAATGGTGCAGCAACATTTTATACAAAATATTCACTTGTCTGGGATGATTAAATATTATTTAACAAACAGCGATTATTATGCGCATCACAATAGTTTGTTGTGGAAGAATATTAATATGTATGTTGTGTAAACGGTACAAGTGGAATTTTAAAATAAATTTTACAGACACAACTTATTCTACTGATATTAAGTAAAATTAAACGCACAAGAATATAATCACAAACAAATTATTTTTCGGCGCATACTCAAACGATTTAAATGCTCATAATCATCACATAGAAATCGTTAAAAAAAATTGAACTAGAAATAATTCAGGAATAAACAATACAACATTTGGACAAATATTCGTCAAACAAATTGTATTTGATTACAATTTTTGAATGTTTTGAATGTTCATAATCATCATATCCAGTTCAAAATAGAAAAAAACGTACAAAAATAAACCAAATTTCTTGAAATATATATTTGCAAAAATAATTACATTAAATCACATTATTTATTGTTTCTAAATTTAATAATCATCGTATGAAAATTGTAGAACAAATCAAGTTAGAAATCAATAAATAAAAATAAATACAAAAATTTTGTAAGCACCACGTGAAAAGCAAACTTATTTAAAAGTATACAATTTTCGAAAGATACTAAAAAAATTAATTTGATCACATTTGAAATATTTCATCACAATGGAAATGTTAAGCAAAGCCAGCTAGGAACCAATTAAATAAAATGAACCAGTAATATTTATCAATCCAAAATGTGATAGTTTTAAGCCATTCAAACTTATTTAAAAGTGATCATAATTTTTTTTTTTAAATTCAATGTTTGAAAAAAATAAAAAATATTTTTTATATTGATTCACTTCTACGACTCGCCATAAATTCATAACTCGGTGTTAGCTGAAGTACTATACTCGCATGTGAAATGTGCAGAGTTGGACCGACATCAAAATGGAATCTTACAATTTTATTGTCATACTGTCAAGGAACTTTTCGCAAAGTATTTTTTGTTGTTGTTAACACTTTGAGCTGAACTTTTGATATTAATGACTGTGGCTTTAACTTAGATTTCAACAAGGGCACTGCAATATGCCAACAAAGCCAGCCAAATATATTTGCCTAGCGACAAAGGCCGGAAAAAAAAAGCCAGAGAGAAAGATCCCTTGAAGCTTTCAAAGAAAACTGCAACGGAAACCGGAATTCCCAGCGCAAGATGTCAACCCAACGCTATACTCGAAAAAAACTGAACAAGAAATATAAAAAAAAAAAAAAAGGGGAACCGAAATGGAAGAAAAACCCTCATCACACAAAACGCTGTCCTGCGCCAGGCCAACTGTGACCCGTTCCCGGGGCAGTTCAAAAAACTGGCCAGCGTTTCTTCTAATAACTGCGCAAAAACGAAAAAACGAAAAAAAAAAAACAAAAAAATCACTCACACACACATACGCACACAAAAAACGATAACGAGTGCGAGACAGCGGCAATTTCGCTTACAAAATTGCCAAACCAAAAAGGACTTTGAATTCCAATTGCAAAGAGCAGTGAGTGAAGCGTTTGTTCGTCATTTCAGTTCAGTTTCAGTTCAGTTTCAGTTCGGTTCGGTTCGGTTTTGGGTTTGATTCGGGATGTTCTCAGTCTCAGCTTCAAACGCAACCGCAAAACATGCACAGACGTGCACGGACTCTGTGCCACGCCCACACGGACGGACCACCATAAATCATAGACAAAAAGAGAAAAAGAAAACAAAGTGTGCGCACAACAACAGCAACTGCAAAAAATTCTTCCAATATCAGCAATGCAAATTTTCAGGCGCTACGGGAAAAGTAATGTGGCAGGAGGCGTCCCCGATGTCCTGATGACGCAACGCCCCCCAAGGCAGGACCCCGAACGCGAGCCATTGAAATCTATGCAGCGCCCAACAGCCAAGCCATCAACGATGAGTCAATAGAGTCCGCCTCCCCCTCCTCCTCCTCCTTCTCGTCCTGCTTCCGCTCTTGGCCAACAGTGGACACGATTCCGCAGTCAACTGCATGGAAATTCCAATTGTAAATTCTTCACCAAAAAAAATATATATGAGCCATAAGGAAATTGCGCAACAAATAAAGCCAAATTACGTATGCACTTAATTCACAAAGTTTAAGTAATTCCTTTGAGGGGAAACAGTCTTAATCTTATTAGGCACATTACATTCACTTCGATGACAGACGCAATTTATTGCCAAAGACGTAAATGTTTTTGGGGGGACATACCAGCATGTTTGCATTGTTAAACTTTTTTTTGTTTTAGGAAGAGGCATTTTAATTTCAATTTATTAAAATGAATTTCGAGAAATTTGAAAAATACGGTGTAACATATAAAAAATTATAAGAATATTACAAAATATATGTCAAGCGATTTTTCATTGTCGTCAATCATAGTATTTTGTAAGTCTTTATAAGATATATTTTCGTTTTATTTTATTAATATGAAAATTGGCATTTACGTTAATTCGAGAAAAAATAAAACAATAAAATTATATTTAAAATATATTTCAAGTATTTGTTAAGTTTTCTTATCATCTTATTTGCATTGTAAATATTTGTAAGATATTAGAAAATACATTTTAATATCATGATAGATTACAGACATAGAATCTATCATGATATACAAAATGTATCTTCTAAAACCATATAAAGATTTGCAATGCAAATACGATGAAAAAATAAGAAAGGATTTAAATCTATAAAATACTGTGTTACATCTCAAAAGTCATTGTAATAATGAAAATGTATTTCATGCGATTTTTCCAGCTTTGTAATCATAATACTCTCTAACGTATTATATTTAATGACATCATAGACAAAGTTTTGGTTTCAGCTATTTTTAACAAAATGATTTAAACACTGCCTCCAATTGATGTAATTATAATTCTGTTTTTAAAGAGAACACTGCCATTTTGTGCTGCCTGAATGAAGTTGCCATTATTGTAACGACAACAATTTATAATAATGTTATTAAACATTATTGCTAATCAGATAGTTATTTTAAGCACTTCAATTTAAAAACTAAACACAATTTGAACAGCTGTAATTAGTTTTGTAATGCGTTCCGCATCAATAAGTTAGACTACTATTTGTGCCCGGCTTTATTCAAATAAATATAAACAAATTATAATTCATAATTAATGCGTTTATTTATTTAAACTTTTGCAGCGGTTGTTAGGGCTTTCGGCTCCACTGTTTTTTTTGATTTTCGTAAGCGGAGATCGGCAGAGGTCGGAGGTCGGAGGTTGGAGGTTGGGGGCCCCATTTGAAGAGCTTTATGCAAACGTCTTTTGCATTGATGAAAATGCAAAAAGGGCTTTTGTCGAAAGTAATTAAAAATGCTGCAGTTGATGCTTAACTAGTTTTTAATAAGTTTTTAATTAAAAATAAATATGCATTTGTGTGTAAAAATGATGAACGCCGCTCGCTCGTTTGCTCGCTCCCCAAAAACAACTCAACGAGCCGCAACGCACGTGACGGGGCATGCAGCACGTGGCACGGGGCACGCGGGCCAGGCGGGGCATGTGAACAGGGACTGTAACGTTCTCATCGTCATCGTTATTGTCCTTCGTCATCATCTTGGCAGCTTTGTTGTTGTTTGTGCTTCTCATTACATGGCGTGTAGACAAGGCAAACACAATTGAATTAGCATGGCGAGCGTTAAAAATCACGCATACGCGACCGCCCCGCCCCCCTTCCGGAGGGCAGAACGCCCATCGGATTCTGCTCCCCATGGATAACGCTCGCTCCTCGGTCTCCTAGCTACCAGCTCCCCAGTTCCCCAGTTCCCAGCGTCGTCTGTTGTCCTACAATTGCCCTCAACAATGTGAAGTGAACGAATTTGCAATAACCACTTTGCAACACCGATGCTTTCATATGCTATTTATGTTATTTATGGAAATATTGCCTTTACTTTAAATGAGATAAATGCATAATCTAAACTAAATAAACAAAATAATATTGCTGGCCTAATAAATGTAGTGTGTTTCGCTTTGAATGCACCAAATGGTAAATAACTATTTCATAAAATAACTGGTATAAAGAGGACACTTTTTAATATATAGAATTTAAGTAATCAACCAAGCGTTGAGCTGACACACAGTTTGTTGGATATTTTATATTTAGAAAATGTTCTTCATAAATCCTGAAGGACAAAGTATTATAAATAGGTTTAAGATGTACATTTATTAAGTGTAATTATAAGAATTGTTTACTTTAGTGTTAAATTATGCAAACGACCGTTGAACTCACTTTAGACTGGGGAAGTTTCTTGTATATTTTATATTTAGAAAATGTTCTTCATAAAACTGGAAGGTAAATTAATATAAAAATTATTGACATTTGTCTATATAATCATTTATTATCATAATATTATTTTATTATTGACTTTGGTGTTTTGTTTTGAACGCAATAAATGACAATTAAATGTTTAATTAAAATTAAAATTACACTTTCTAAAAAGCGTTAAGCTGCCATTAGACTCAGGTTTTTTATTTAATATTTTATATTTATAATATGTTCTACATAAAATCTAGGTAAATCTAGTACAAATATAAACAAATTTAAATTAATAAACTCATAATTCTTTACTATAAAACATGGAAAACAAATGTATTAGGTAAAAAATATCATCAAAATTATTTACATGTAATCACAAATTTGGACAATCATTATTTATTACTGTACAACATGGAATACAACAACTTATTAAGTGTAAAATATTTACTTTAATAATTTATAATAAGCTATTTCTTGATTGACTTCTGACTCCTTTTGAAATATTCAATGAAATTGTTATTATTGTTAGTAAGTAAACACACAACATTCTTTAAAGGAACTCCATTTGACAGACAGACGTAGTCAGACCCAGAGCTGGCATTAAGCTACTTTAATCTAATAATATTCCATAAATTATTAAAAGGGCCGCCGTAAGTTAACTTGATTAGAAAGTCTATATGCCCGTCGGAAACGATAAGTATTTGGAAATGTAGGCACCTAGACAAAGTCCCTCAGACCTGAATATCTGTGTATTTGCTTTCACTAACGAATGCAGGCAGCAGGCAGGCTAAGGCAGGCAGAGACTCTGGGTCTTTGGGGTCTTGGGGTCTTGGGGTCTTTTGGGCCTCAGGTCTTGGGAACTGTGTGCGGGGTCTCTAA
Source organism: Drosophila immigrans (assembly GCA_963583835.1). Taxonomy (NCBI): domain Eukaryota; kingdom Metazoa; phylum Arthropoda; class Insecta; order Diptera; family Drosophilidae; genus Drosophila; species Drosophila immigrans. Next base: position 31,246,278 of record OY757141.1, read on the forward strand.
ACGTCGCACGGCTCACAGCTGAATTCAAGCGCAAAATTATGTAGCCACAGTTACACTCACACACACACACTCACATCGATACAGTTATGCGTGCCAGTCTGAGTGTGTGTGTGTGTGTGTTTTCTCTGTGTTTGTGGGACAATCAAGCAATGAAATTTCATGCGTTTGCACATGCGTTTATTCCCCCCTCTTCTCCCTTTCACCGTCGAGTCGAGGAGCTTGGACCGCTGCAGGATTCCCGTTGGGCGTCTGTTGCCCGCTTCATAAACAAGTAACACATTTTCACTTCCTTTGAACCTGTTAGGAATTTTAAAATTTTTCGTAGATTATCCGCTTTTAGCCGACGCCCGCCGGTCACGCCCCCCGCCTCCACACACACCGACACACACAAACAAACATACACGCGTCATTGCCGCACAATGCATAAAAGGCACGTACCAAAAACTGAAACGGCAGCAGGGACTCTTAGGGGGGGGGAGGTCGGTGGAGTTTTTGCACACAGATCTACTCTACTACACACATCCAGGATCCCAGGTCCCTGCTTGGTCCTCCTGGACCAAGGGCTGCTTGCTCTCTGCAAAAATATTACTTGACTGACATTTAAATTAACACAATCACAGTTATTGGAGCATTGGAAGCCAGCCAGAGGACAACAGGACCACACGACATACACCCACACACACACACGTGCTTATGTCTATATATACATATACATATACTATATGTATTTGTATGTATATAGGACTCGTGTCAGGCTCAAAAGCCACTGCACAAATAAGCAATGAAAACGTTTTTTAGTGCTGCCGAAAATCAAAACGAGCGAACACAACACAAACAGCAAGAACAACTCACCATAAAAAAGTTAGCAAACGCAACAAAAAAAGAAGAAATTATAATGAAAAACTTGATGAATCTTTCGGTTTGTATGCGGGTGGACGAGTAGTTTCCCAAATGGAGTAGCAGGCGAAAAGGGTAAATAGAGGATCCTTTGCGATAAAGGATTAAAGGTACACACTAATGTTGTGTTTGGAATTGGAAAGAGTTTTTAATTTGACTTTAAAAATATTTAAAGAAAAATGAGATGCGTTTAATAATTTGTAGAAACAATAAATTACAAATATGGAGTAGTATGCAAAGGAGAGATAGAGGATCTTTAGCGATAAAGGATTATCTTGGAATTGAAATAATTTTTTTTTTTTTTTTTTTTTAATGTATTATAATGTATTATTGTCTAAGCAATTATGAAGAAATTATACTCGAAATAATCAAATTGTTAATTACAGTTCTGAGTTCATTTTAATGTTTTCACAGTTGAGAATTTGGTTTTATTATTGACTTAATCATTTTTTTGGTGAGTAATTATGTTTCTGTTAATTTATAATTTATTCCAATATACATACTCTATGCAGACTTTAGCTTTATTTTTCTTGCGAAATAAAGCGAAACCTTATCAATTGAATTTAAAAAATGATGTTGCAATGCGATTACCCAAATTCTAATTTTCTTGTATACTAAAATTACAAAAATTGCTTGTATGGAAGAAGTCACTAAAAATGTTTAAATAATCTATGTGAGCTTTACAAATAAATTATTTTAAAATTGAATAATTTTTTTTTATCCCCATTAATTGTAATTCCTTTCCTAGGAAATTGATGAATTAGAGCCATCATTTAAATAGAGTCATAAATAAATAATATACATAGTCTCTTCAAATTAATAGTCCACATAGTTTTGAATACTTTCGTGATACTTCATTAGGTTTATAGTTATATTTGTTTCAACTTTTAATTAATTTATCTATATTCATCCAAGCTACAGCTTATTAATTATGGTACTAGTCACTAACAATTTTTAGTAATACTAATTAATAAAATATATTTAAATCACAAATTTCTAAGTTACAAAAATATTACTTAAATTTTAATTTTTTGCAAATAAGCTAATTAAAGTGTCTGTCTTCAAATAATTTATCTACATAGTTTTAAATATTTTTGATGATTTAATAGATACTTTGATACAACTTATACATTTATCTACATTCTTCATAGAGCTACAAACTAAATCTTATTAATTGTACCACTAGTCACTAACAATTTTTAATTATACTAATTAAATTAAAATATATTTAAGCCACAAAATTGATTGCTTCATAATACCTTAAAACTGTTACAACAAAATTATTTGGTAATTGCATAATTTATTTAATTGATCAACATAAATTTCCATTTATTTCCCAGCAAATTGCCGAATAAATGAAGTCTGTGCCGAGCCCACTTATGGCCATTGACCATAACTGTCTTCATAACGGAGCCGTTTTAATTGATATTCCAGGGCAGAGCATCGAGGTAACGCCCAGCTCCACGTTTGCTTTCGATTTGGCTTTTGGCTTACAGCTGCACTTTTGCTTTTCCTTTTGCCTTTTTGTGTGCGACATTTTTGGCCCATACATTTGACTCTGGCCTCGTCTACAAGCGAGATCTACATGTGTGTGCGAGTGTGTGCTAATATGAGTGCTTGCATGTGTGTGTGTGTGTGAGTGTGGGTTGTGGGTGTGTTTGTGGGTTAGCCGTGTATCTGTGCGACTTACGCGCGGGGGCGTTTTTTAATCAAAATGTAACAAGCCAAAAGCAAACAAGCGCCGCCTCCGCCTCCACCTCAACCTGCAGTTCTCCGGTTCGGTCTCCATTGCTGCTTGCATAGCCGGGACAAGCCATGGCCCGGATTAGTAGTGCAAAAGAAAGGCAAAACAAGACAGCCACAACAACTATGGCATAAAGGCCCAGAGAGATAGTCGGCAAAAGCTATAGAAAGATAGTTGCTGGCGTCGCTCTTTTTATTGGACTTTATGCGCTTTTGTAGTTGCGGCTCGGGCCGAGTTCGGCTCGACTCGACTCGACTCGCTTTTGTTCAGCAAACTGCAGAAAAAAGGTAGCTGATTCACATAAAAAGCCATGGCCGATGGCTAAAGCAACTCAATAAGCGAACGAGCAAGGCTTACATCGCTTGCTTGGTAAAAAGGAAGTCCTACTAATTTGTAGGGCATTGCTGTGAAGTTGATTAAATATGAAGGAATCGATTGCATATTTTTGTAGTGGTCAATGGGTCGGTCAGTCATTCATTCAGTCAGTCAGTCAGTCAGTCAGTGAGTCATTCAATGCGGTTTCGAATGCGAAGATTCAAGTTTATTTTGAGCGCTCGAGCGTGAAATTGTACGAGCCGTGTGGTCAGAGGAGACTGAGAGCCTGCAGGACTTTGGCCATGGCTAATTTGTAACTAAATTTGCGAAACAAAAGAGCCCAAGGATGGCAGAGGATTGGATTTGGGCAGATGTAAGCACTCGAATGCGCCACTTGACGCCGGCCAGTTTGTCCTTTGTGGCATTGGCCAGAAATTAATTAACCAGCAGCTGTAGCGGTTTCTGCCGACCAATTCGAGGCAACTATTTAGCACTGCGACTACAAGTTGTAGTCCTGATGCTGCTGCTGCTGCAGCTATACAATAAAACAATAACAGGCGTTTTGGCCACCGTCAACGCATTACAAGCCACTCAATGAGCTGCCACCGACGGCGCCTAAAGTGCCAAACACACAACTGGGATTGGATATTGGACACTCGCAGGCAGATGATGACGACCACAAGACGGCTGTAAGCACGATGATGATGATGCTCGATTTGTTGCTGTAATTTGCTGCGTAGCATCCATGAGTAGTACTCATACTCGGGACACACTCGAACACTCAACCCAAGCTAAGGCATTCTCGATTGGGTCTTTTGTTCTCTCAACTCGCACCGAGAGTTTGACTAACAGGCCAATGCCTAACAATGCCTGTCCCCAAAATGCCATTCTATGAACGCATTCGGCCGTGTGCCTAAGATTTTTGTGCTGGTCACGATGATGATGATGATGCCTGGTGCCTGGTGCTGGACAGCACTTATAGCACCATAGTAGGTAGTTTACTCGTCCACTCATTGGGATAGGTGCGAGCGGGTTGCTTCAGCAGTTCAGCAGTTCCCATCTTGTGTTGAATGAACATAAGTGGCCTATAATGATATTATCGCTTGGGATTAGCAGCAGCAGCAGTAAAGGCGGGGGAAAATATTACGCAAAAGGTGAACAGTCAGCTCAATAAAGCATAAATGTTATGTGCTTGGCTGGGAAGGTCAGACAGCATTTTACCTGAGAACAGGTGACTGCGTAAAGATTATGAAAGCAAAGAACAAACGATAAACTGAATAAGAAGTCAAACATTGGAAATTGAAATGGAAATAATTCAAGCAGAATATGCCAACAATAGAATTGATCGCATCAGCAGCGATAAAGAACGCACCAAATACATTCAGAGATGTCCAGTCGGATAAAGCATAAAATGTGTGAATAGCATCCGAATAAATTGAATGATAAATGGTGCGATATTCAAGTTCTGACTCCGACTGCATTGTAGAGAAGAAAGTAAACTAGAAGGTTTGAGAGACTGCCCATAAATTGAGCGATGAAAATTGATTAAGATGGCATTTTTTGTAACAAAAGGGAAAAGGGAAATATAGGTAAAAAAAAGAGTAATATTTATGTAATTAGTGTAAATATGGGAAAATAAATGAAGTGTTTAAGATATTGAATAATTGAATTAAAAGATAAAAAGATCGCAGATAATTGAGTCAACAAATATTTAAACAATCAGAAGAAAAGTTATAACTTAAAATAACTCATGAATTAATTCAAATATTCAAATATTTATATGAAAAAACACAGACAACAAGAAAAGTATGAAATAAGAAAGATAAAAATGTAAAACATAGCACAAATAATAATTATATTCAATAAATTTAAAACTATAATAAAAACAACTACAAAAGAAAAAGGAATGATTTCCAAATATGTGGAAAAACAATAATAATTTAAAAAAAAATAAATATCAAATACAACACTTACAAAATAAACAATAAAGCTGAAAAGAAAAACGAATTATTTCCAAATAAACGAAATGTTATAAATAAGCAATTACACAACAAAAAGAAAGAAAGAAAGTAAAGCTATGATAAAAAAACCCAAAACAATTCAAAAGAAAAATAAAAGAATTCCAATCATATAAGTTTTGAAAAGTATACATATCTTGTCTCAAGCAGATGTTAAAATGTCCACATGAGAAACTAGAAAATAGCAAAAATGATTTATATTTGATTAATTCATATTACATATAACAATTGCCAACAATTGCTATCAAATTATATTTATGTGAAGAACACTAAAAATAATTTAATCAACATGATAGCAAATAAAACTATAGAAAAGATTACTAAAATTTTATTAATTCGTATTACATATACCAATTACCAACATGAGCTATTAAATAATATCTTTGTGAACAACACTGTTAATAATTTATTCAAAGACAAATAACAATCCCAATAACTTCTTTATTACTAATTTGCGTAATAAAACTACAATTTGGTGTTGTCCTTGGCTTGTTTGTTTGTCAATCCATTAGGTTCATTAAAACTCAATTCTGGCTGGTACCCATTATTTGCTTGTGGATACTTTTCGCACCACCCACGCGACCATTTCGATTGTAATCAACAGCCTTTATGGCAAACGATGTGTCTAGGTTCGTGCAACGTCTTTGTTCTACGCCGAGTATGTTGCTATGCTGCACAATGGGTGTGAGTGTGTAAGGGACTGCGTGTGTGTGTGAGTGTATTGGTATTAAAAACAAAAGACCCATAAAGATTATGTCAAAAACAAACTATTCAATTAAGTAACTAAACTAACTGACATTCGCATACAAAGAGCCAGAGAGGGAGAGGGAGAGAGTGAGTGGGAGAGAGAGAGACTCACATGCCACAACTGCTGCTTGCTGCTTGCCACATGCCAACTGTCGTCCCTTTACCGAAACATGCGGAGGCAACTTTTGCTCTTTGTCAAGCAGAGCAACAACAATTACATTTGCCTCTTTTTGCCTTAGTTTATTTGCATAGAGCTGAGTACGTTGTACTACGCCTTTTTTTCCCATTCATTCAGTTTTTTTTTTATGCCTTTCTGTTGCTTTAGTCAGCTGCAATGACAAAGATTGGTTTGGTCTTCTTGCATGTGTCTGGTCGCTCAAGTTAACAAAATATTATTAATACAGTTGAAGGGCTTTGCTTTGAGTGTGTGTCTCGCTGTCTGTCTGTTGGAGAGGACTGAGTCCAGTCTGTGCTTATTGGCATTATTAGCAAAGGCTTAGGGTCCTTGCGCGTGTCAGCGCCTTTGGCACATGGCTGGGTATCTCCGGTCATGGACTGCCGAGGAGAGCACGCCACGTGTCATAAAATAAACAATAATCCTGCTGCGCCTGCCATTCCACTTTACTGCACAATACTCGTAAATTGTATCTAATAATATGGCCCCGTGTGCGTTAGCGTTCAGTTCGCTTCAGTCCTGTTCAGTTCTGTTCAGTTTGCAGTGCTCAGCCGGCAAATAGAACAAACAATCAATCAATAGACAATATTTTGCCGTACCGTTGCCTTTCAACCGGATTCCGATTGCCTTAAAACAAAAGCGCCCATTGCAAAATATAAAAAGGAACAACAAAAAAAAAACATAGATGTATATATAGAATATAGGAATCAAGACGATAGAGCAAAAAAAAAGATAAATATTTATACCCGGAGCGCAGTGCAGGCGACGCTCGACTTGTTTTTTCAGCTTCGCTGAGCGTATAGGAAAAGAGCGAAGGCAAAGGGGACGATGAAGGGGGGAGGGGCAAAAGGTAGAGGAGTAAGCACTGAGCATTTGTAGATAATAAAAAACAAGTAGGTAAATACAATATAAATGCTGGTAGCACCAGCAGCAGCAGCAGCAACCGAGCAGCAGCAGCTTTGCTTCCATCTACGTCTTTGCCCGGTGCTATTGTGTGTATCTTAGAGATACAATTCGGTTGCAGCAGCCAGCACTTTTATTACATGCGACTTTTCTACAATTTGTGAACCATTGTCTTCCACAACTACAACAACGACGACAACAACAACTCGCTGCGTAGCTAACGGGCAAAGTGTTTGAATTTAGTAGCAAGCGGAAAAGCAAAGAAAAACGAAATGAACTACGACCCCGGCCAACAAAACTGCCAGAGAGCCACAAGCAGACCCAGAGCCAGAGCCAGAGCCTGAACCAGAACCAGTGAAGCTAACCATTCAAGCCATCCAAGCAGTTACCGGGTTCAGCTTGAGGTCCTTTCGGCTGAAGCCGGGGCCACTGCCATTTTTATTTACCAACCGCGCCAAAGCAAAGCAAAGCGCTTAGAACCACCTTAAGACAACGTGGAACGAGTACAAACATTATTTGGGTTCATTCTGCAATATCTACAAATACTTTTCCCAACGGCTATAATAACTACGCCATGCCATTGGCTATTTACCTCCAATGCATGATGATTATTAATCGATGTGCATATGCTTGAGAACCGATTCCCAGCTAAGCGATTATGGATCTTTAACTCAGATTTATCTTATGAAAATCAAGTGAGAAGATCTTTATGTACTACATTTTATTTATATTTTTTTTATTGATTTAACTTATTAAAATTATTATTATTGTTTTTCAGAAAATTGAAGTTTTTGTATTTTGGGAATAAGAACTAAATATTTTTACAATCTTATATTTATGAATTAAATCTAGCTCAAAAAAAATCATTTCGTTTAATAGAAGATGGACTAAATATATTTTCAATTTCGGAGAATTTAATGAGCGCTGATGAACAAGAAAAACAGCTTTTATTTTGGGAGAAAGATATAAATATTTTTACAATCTTGTATTCATTAATTAAATCTAGCTTACAATAAAATTAAAAATAAAAAAAAAATTATATTTTATGAAAAATATCCATTAATACTTTACATTTCAACAAACTTATATTAATTAAAATTAATTAAATGAGCCTCAAATTAAATCTACTAAAAATATTTTTTTTTCATTATTTCGATAATTTAATTATATGTAGTTTAATTATAAGCGTATATAAGATTGTCCAAATAAATTTATATATTCGGAGAATTAAATGACCTCATTAATAATTAACATTAATAATTTTATTTTTATTAGAGAGTGCAATATTTATATTTATTTATTTAATGCAATTGAGTTTAAACCTCAATTTAAAATATATTAAAAATTAAATTATTTGTTTTCCGATGATGCAATTATATTTCATAGTGGTGGTTTAAATATATTTAAAAAATGTACAACAATTTCAATTTATTGCGGTTGTAAAAGTAAATTGTTTAATGACAAACATTTTTTGCTTGGCCTGCTCAAATGTATTAATTAATTCGAATCAAATTATTTTTAATGAGCTATGTTGTATAGTTACTCTGAAATGTATGCTCTTAATAGTTCCCTCAGGGTATATAAATTTCGTGAAATTAAATATTTGTTTCTGGCTTTGTTCAGCTTAATGCCGGTTTTATTTTTATTTCCATTTGTTGTTATTTTGTAGTTTCATGGAGCTTTAAGTGCAGATGCCAGTCGGTTGCGCTTTTGTTCAGCATTGCGTGGATAGAGAGGGCATGAGAAATAAAAAAAAGGGAGTGAGGGAGAGGGAGAGAGCGAGAGCGTTGGCCATTTGGACTGCTAAGTAGTGGGCAATTATTTTTACGACATCTAGTTAAGGGTGCGACGATGTGTGGGCCAGTTGAAGTTGTTGCTTGTGTCTCTAATTGCGGGCTCTTGGCTTAGCACAACACCCCAATTTATAAGGTCCATGAGACGAAAACAATGAGTGGGTCCCAATGTGTTGTTGGTCCAAGATATGAAGTTGGCAAGTTGGAGAACAAAGCGCATAGAAGACGGGCATTAAAGACAGTTTATTTGATATAAATACATACGTGTATGTGGGCCGGACAGCAACTTGCTCAAAAAGTTGCCAAAGATAATGAGTTTTTAAGACAGATGTAACAGAACGAAATAAAGTTGCCCTTGCCAAAGATTAACTGAGTGCAGCAACACATAAGAACATACTATAACTCAAACAATCCCAACAGTTTTGTTGTTTTTATTGCTCCGCACATGAATGTGGCCCGACTGTGATAATGATAACAACGCAGCGCACACACAAAGCGACAGCTCTAAAAGCAGCTGCACCCGAGGGCTTCCATTGTGGTCCGACAAATGTCTGCACTTGGATGCAAAGAGTCAAGAATCAGTTCTGCTCGAGACGTTTTAGGGGCTGCTGATAGCTTAAGAAACGACTTGAAATTGTGAATGAGTGTATCACAGAGATAGCTTTGTGAATGCAGCACACTAAGTCGAAACAATCAAAGTTAAACAGAGTTCGCCATAATACTCTTTTATAAGTATACTCCACCCATACTCCTCTCTCTCTCTCTCACACTCTCTCTCTCTGGCAGCGAAGTTCTTCAAACAGCTTAAATCATTTCACAATTTCAAGTTTCGCCCAAGACAATAACATTTTGTTATTCCAACAGGTGAAGTAGTCATCACAGACTCTGGGTGAAGTTTAATTAAACTATTCGCAAAGTTTCAGATTTCGTTGGAGAAATGTGCAATTATACTACCAAAGAATAACGATTTTCTATTATAATATTATTTTTTTTTTAATTGAATTTATTTCCTTTTTATTCATTATTTATTAATAATAATACTATATATAATAACTTTCGAAAATTGATTTGGACAAGACATAATAAAAATAAATAGTCAAATGCTCCATTTTAGATGATTTCCAATTCATTAATTATTAATATAAATAATAAAATCACTATAACTATTGTAGAATATTTAATTTGGACTTGAAAAAATTAAAAAATCAAAATTGTGATATCGTATGGTTTCCTGTTTATTAGTTTATTATTAGTTATTAAATTATTTACTCTCTCATTTTGAACTTTCTAAAAAGAAAAAAAATTTAAATATATGATTTATAGTATTTTTCTATCTATTACTTCCAATAACTTGTGCAATGTTAAATTCACAGTTTAATAATAATCAAAAGCTTTTGTGCGACTTGTTGGTATAATTTTTTCTTTTTAAATAATTTAGGCTATCACATTTTTTAACGTTTTAATTAGAAAACAATTAAATATTAAATCCACAATTTAATAATAATCAAGAGCTTTTGTGCAACTTGTTGGTGTTATCTTTGCTTTGTGTATGATTCTCGCTGTCACAATTAGCGAACTTTTTAATTAGAAACAAATGAATTGCCAAACATTCTATTTTATATGTTTACCCATTTATTAAATTCTTTCAGTAGTTTGCGAAATATTAAATCAACCATTTGCAATAGTCAAAGGCTGCTGATCAACTTTTTGGTGTTATCTTTGCTTTGTGAATTTGTGATTCGCACTTTCTAATTAGAAATATAATTAGAAATTCCAATTTCATAGTTTTTTATGTGACTCTTTAAAAGGCTGTTCCATTTCACACGCTTTTGGTTTTCCAGATTAAAACTTTTATCAAGCCATGTACTAATTGAAATGCTTTATGACATTGCTGTTGACATTTTTTAGATTTTAATTAAATTTATGACACTGTACTGCATGTGTACTCGTTAGTTCTTCGTTTTATTTATTCCCTGCTCCCAATTAATATGCAGTACAAAGCGTATGTTGAGGGTGTGAACGATTATGAGAGTTAAATAGAATATTGATTAAATTCGGTTTAGAAAAATTAAATGATAAATATTACAACAAATTTATTTAATTATTATAAATGATTAAGAAGGTATTTCTCAGTCTTAATGAACGAAATAAATCATACAAATCTATTGCAAATAATGCATTGTGTATTGTAATAAATATTTTAGATGGTACCTCGCAGTCGACTATTTTGGGTGTTGAATATTTTTTATACAGCTTTTGCAATGTATTATCTATTTTGCAGTTGGTCGAACTGTCGACGCGGTCATAAAACTCGCAACTGTCATAGACAGTTGGCATTAAAACAAGCCCCAAAGGTCCAAGTTCAACTCCAACTCCAGCGAAAGTTAGTGTCAAATTATTACACGGCCTGATGGTACAGAACTAACTAACTCGTTTTTTCGCATTGTTTTAGTCCGGTATTATATCTATATTGTACTGCAAACATGTATTTTTTTTGTTGTATAGTACATATATAAAATTTGCATGGCTAGAAATGTTCTTTTGTTTTCATTCGGTGACCACAAGCTGCAATGTTTTAATTGAAACTAAATGTTGCCCTTGTGTAATGTTAAAAAAACAAACAACAAGTTGTGCTGCTAACAACAACAACAACAACTACATTGGCAATTATAACTGCATCGAAATACAGTTCGGATCGGTTGGAAATGTACAATAGAAAAATGCCAGGAAATCCGCTTTGCGCCCAATCCACGTGCTTTTAATGCCAAACGCATGGAGGAAAAACGGGGTTTGAGTTTTGTACTCGCTGTTTGATAGAGGGTTGGACAATTGAGTTGTGGGTGGGTTTTTTGTTGTTATTATTTGTCTGCCTTTTTAAGTATAGACTTTAGTTTCGAACGGGATTCGCATTGAGCCGCAATATAATGGAGATTAAGAGTTTGTTTTTGTGCTTGCTTTTTGTTTATTCACAATGGCCGCACACTAAATTGAAAAGGTCAATAATGAAAAAACACGCTAAATAAATATTATACTGCACAGCAGGAGTAAAAAGTGCATATTTATTTATTAAAAGCGAAAATCAGACAGGCAAATCTGACTAAAGTAGGCTGATGATTAAATACACTACGCCATTAAATAATGCTATCTAACAGAGAATGCAAATAAATTATAAATCGGATGTTGAACCAACTGCTTTTAATCGAGCTTTAATTTTAGAATCGACATTTTATGTTGTTTGAGCTCAAATGGTCAATTAGCTGCTGTATTCGATCGCAGTATTAGCTCCAAACTTAGTTGAATAGGCTTCAATTTACCGATATACCGTGAATTTGGCTAAACTAAATGTAAACATTAAATATTAGCAGTTTGTAGGCTACAAATTAATCAACATTTTTTGGCTGTCGTCAGCACAAAAGTGAATTTTATTCAAAAACGTTTTCTGAAAAAACGCATGTCCAACTTAAATTCAAATATTCAATTTCCTCAAAACACTCAAAACCTGTAAAAAAAAACTGTTCAAAATCAAATAAAATTCATTTGAAAGGTTGCTTGTCTTGACAGATTAATATTGAATAATATTTATATTAAAAATATAAAACAAAACAAAGGCAATAAAATGAGCTATTTTCTTAAAAAACTAAAAAATAATAATCGAGTAACCAAAACAATTTTAAATGTAAAAATCTAGAATAAAATACGATAAATAAACAGTAGTTTATTTATTGTAATTTTTTCTACATTTGTTTAAAATTAGATAACGATAAAGAAAGTGGTTTTTGTTTTTTAGTTTAGTTTATTTCATTTTTAAAAAAGTTATATATAAACAGTTTTATTTAATATAAAAAAAATAATTTATTGTTCTCTAATCTTTTTCATTAGGAGATATTTATTAAAATATGATCATTTGCCTTTTAGATTACTTTATTTAAAAGAGATTGAATAATGAATAAATTAGACTTTTATAAATTTTTATCAATGTTTACAAAATGTATATCCCACAGGGTATGTGCAAGCCTTGCCAATTGGAATTGCAGTTTTTTCACATAAGTAAAGAAGCTTAACAATTTGTATGCGCTTAAACCAATAAACAACTTTAATTGTACTATTGAAATTTTTTGTCGCCCTTTTTGTGTTTGTCACCGCAATGGAATCTTCTTTAATATTATTTTACACTATTTTTGTGTCGGATCTTTTTACAGTTGGTTTTTTTTTTGTTAGAAGTTTAACATTACAAAAATGTTTAAAAGGCCAAAAGCTTAAGCCTTATGCGGTCAACAAAAGCTGCCCGCAATGGCAAAAATAAATATGGGCTCAGTGCCAGAGGCACCAACAATACAAATACACACAGAGAGAGAGAGAGGGATGCTAAAGGAGTAAGTGAGTGAGTGAGTGAGAGAGAAGAGATTCGGGAGCAAACGGGGCGCTGTCCTTTGAGTCCAGCACATAAAAATGCATTAAATAAAATTTGTCATATAAATCTTGCAATTTATATGTTGGCCAGGACAGCACGAAAAATGTAATTTACAAACCAAAAGCTGTTGGATTTCTTCCTGTTATTTATTTTTTTCTCGCTGTGCTCAAGTGCGAGAGCGAGTTGTCGTATAACTCATTAAGAACGCTTGTCGCAGGTGCTAATTCGTTAAAATGGAAATCAGAATTTTCCAATTAAACTGGATAATAAATTGGCCAACCGAGCAGGCAGGCTGGGCAGGCGCAGGGAATGGGGAATGGGGATTTGGCCAGCAGCTGCCAGGAAAGGAAATAAATTATAAATACGCCGGAAGTTCCAAGTCAGCATGAAAGGGCACACACACACACACACACACACCCCCCACGCTCGCTTTGGGCCAGGTTTGCATTTCCGTTAGCTAGCTAATTTGTAAAAAGCTGTTGACCAACACACTCACAGCTGAGGCTTTCCCCCCCTAGTAAGAAGATAAACTATGAGTCGTATATAAGCAGATACTTTATACTGGGGATGCAACTATGCTTGAGGGTGGCAAGTTTAGACAGCACATGTGCGTGGGCAGCAAGAAATCGAGGGGGGGAGCGGGGGAGGGGGATTCTGTTAGCAATTAGATAAAACAAACGCAGCGCTGACAAAGGCAATGCAATTTTGCTTGCCAGCCACAGCAAAAGTTGCGCGTCAGTGCAAAAGTATCTGTGAAACGGAGCTGAGATGCTGCAAGCTGCTGCAGCCGCAACTTCAAGTATGCGTGGTCGGAGAGCCTCCCTTTCCCCCCCATTCCCCCCCATTCCCCCATCCCTTTGCCTTGCCCTGGCACAACAATTCAATTTAAGCTTCGTGCGCAATTTGCGCAATGCCAATGTACTGCAGGAGGAGGGGACGGGGGAAGAGTGTGGCATGTGGCAAGTGGGAAGTGAGGCTTAAGCTCAAGTTGGGGGCGTCTGTGCGTCTGACTGTGTGTTAATTCATAGCACAGACAGCTCTTGCGCTCGCCTTAAGCTTGCAACATCATCTCCAGCACTAGATGTGGCATATACTACATTTTGGGGGAAAGTAAGTTGAAAATTGAACGCGTAATCACAAAGTGTGTGCCTGTTTTTTCGAGTGTAAACTAAAGTTTAGGCGAGCGAACGCAACAAAAAAATTAACTAATGGGCTTAAATAGTTGATATAATTTGCAAATTTCACATTTGAACAAACAATTTCGTGATAAGGTATCCGGTGTACTCGCAATTAATATTAATGCTTATTGTTGTTTTTATTATTATAATAATTAACTAAGTTTGTTTAAGCTTACAGCTCTATAGTTTTCATTATGCTTATTGATCCGTCCGAGCATTTAAAATATATATGTATATAATATTCAGAGTGCAATTACATTAGTCGCATTTGTATTTATATTTGCGCTTCACAATGAAAATTTTGATGGTCGGCCAACAAAAATATATATATTATGTATTCCACGTTCCGCAAGAAATATTTGTTTCTCATGCGCATACATAATCACATTTAAGTACGAACATGTTATGTTATGGGGATGTTCTCATTTCCGCGCTCTTATTTACAGTATCGCATAAATATATAAATCTGTTTTTTAGATACAAACATTTTTAAAGATGACTTGGAATTTATTGACTTATTCACTTTCTTTGTCTGTTTTTTAATTTTGCAAGAATTAAAGCATATTCGGCAATTTGCAAATTAATAGAAATTATTTTGTAAATGTATGTAATCACGAAATTGGCTTTATGGTAAAGACAATTCAACAATAAATAATTAGCTTGTCTTGTAAATAAATTAAAATTTTATTTGCTACTTCATATCAAATTTGTATAAATCATATTTTGCAAATTTTTATTTACTTGAATTTTGTGTGTTTATAATTTTGTGGTCACAAAGTTTATTTTATATTATTTGAGATAGTTTTTATGATTTGATTAATTTTGAATTTTGTAAGTTTGTTTGGAAAATTGTAAATTAATTTCAATTACTAGTATTTGTATATACGATTCTAAAATATATTTTGGGGTTTTTATAAAGAATGGTTTTCAATTAATTTTAAGTTTTATTAATAATTTATTTTTGTATTTATTTAATTGTATATTAGAATTAAATTCTATAGTACTGATACTATACGCAGATTTAATTCATTTTAATTAAATTTGTATTATTTTACAATTTTATAAATCATATGTTGCGATTTTTAATTGGAGGTATAACATTTTATTATTGTAATTTTTATAAGAGCACTTTTTCCATTTTGAACTTTTTTAGGTGTATATATATTTTTTTTTTTTAAATTATATTTTATTTTTAATTTATTCCATTTGCCGAGCCCCCGTCTTGTTATAAAAATATGAAATACAGATTGCCAGCACTGCATTACAATTGTTTTACAATTCTCGCCTTGTCGAGCAACTCGCTTCTCGGTTCTCGGTTGTCGGTTGTCGGTTGTCTGCCGGACTGACGAGCCCCTCTCGGCTGACATATCACGGAGTGAGAGATATATCTCTGTATCTTGCTGTTTTATGCTGCTTAACACTAAACCGTTTGTTTGTTTGTCTATCTGGTTGGCTGTTGCTCTGTCAGTTTCCTGGCAATTCCACAACACACAAGAGTTATTTGGCTTTCCAATGGTTTAATTAAAACATTGTTACTTCATTGTGAAAATGTGCAAAGTGTAATTATATAAAATTTGCGCAGCCACAGACACAGAAAGGGAACAGAGAACAAGAGAGAAAGAGAGAGATGGAGAGATGGAGAGAAATATGTTTCTGCCACAGCGCTAACAAACAAATAGAATGCCACACAAAATGTTGTCCATATGTTGGCAGAGCAAGTGAAGCTGCTTTGAGCTCAGCAGAGTGTGTGAGTGTGTGAGGGTGTGAGTGTGTGGGTGCAAATCGCTTGGCTTCAAAAGTTGACACGCTCATGTGTGTGTGCGTGTGTGTGTGTGTGCAGACGCATACATATCCACACGTTATAATAGGCAGCAATAAAATTAGACCCAAGTGCCGTGGCGGGGGCCCCAAAAAGTATGCTACAATATTTGCACGCTACGCACACCAGAAGTTTTTAAGCCCCTACGCACTAGGGTGTGCTTATGAATCTCTCCATGGGTGTGCGTGTGTGTGTGAAAGTCATGTGGAATGAGAGATTAGAGAGAGAGAGAGAGACGAGAGCTTCTTGTGCAACGGCAGTTTAATATCTTAATTGAGGTGCCCGCTTTAAAGATGCATGGTTATCCCTTTGGCAAAAAAGGGATGTCAGAAGATGTGTCAGAAAGTCAACTCCAAACAACAGCAAAAGGCTTCGAAATAAATTAACTTTTTCTGCTGATTTTCATGTAAATCATATGACAAAAAACAACAGCAACAACAACACGCGTTCTGCCAGTAACGAGGACAGTGAGAAGCCAGAACTGCTTTTTGCCTGGGGCGAAAGTGTCGTTGGCAGACAGAGAGGCGACCCATTTATATTTATTTAATGATGTGACCCAAATTTATTTCTGTATGTGAGTGTTTAATTAGACGGTTCGCCTCACAGGCGACAGTTGGTGGTCTTTACGACTCAGTCGGCTTGCCACTGAGCTCTGGGGTGTGCTACGAACAGTATAGTATAGTAGTATGCTAGGAGACCTTAAATGTTAATGCTGGTCTCAAGGTCACATGATATGCGCATATAAATTACCGCTCCCCCTTTTTTCAAATGCTCTTATCTTGGAGGCGGCGGCCTGTGCCAAAAATTTACGTACTGTTAAGTAAAGGATTTGTGGTTAATGACGGTCGCTTCACCGACTGCTTGAGTGGGGAGAATTCCTTCGGTCTGGGGTTTTCGCTTTGACCGGTTTCCAATGCCATTTCAAGCTACATATGTTCTGTGCGAAGCAGAAGACTTTCCAAGTATTTCTCCTCGTTTTTTTTAGGGACGGACGATGCGGGTAATAAATTTGACTTGTAATCAAATTTAAATTAAAGTGATGGGCATGGTCAGACGGCGTTGCGGTTATCTGCTGTAATAGCATCGAAATGGAATGCCTTTTCTTGCTTCATTTCGGTTTCGGTGTCAGAATCGGGTTTGCCAAATGTTGTTTGTCATTTTCTCCAGTAAATAGCTGCAATCGTTAAAAAGTGAGGTCTCTTCGTAATGAACTTGGTGCGGAACGAAGTGTCGTGTGTTAAATAGAAAATTTGAGCAGAAGTTTATATCTTAAATTCTGTATGGTCCCAACCAGTTCTCTTTATATTATAAATAAATTGGTAATTTATACTGGATTTAATATAAATCAAAATAATTAAAAATGTTTAAGGTAACCCCTATTCTCTATCAATATTTATGTAAATATTTTAATGATATAGATCTAATAAAATAATATATTTAATGCATAAATGAAAATTAATAATAAACAAATAAATGTAAATCGAATCAAATTGTTGTGAATATTAATAGATCGACTTCGAATAACAGTGAACTTTATATTTACGTCAAGCAGTTATGCAGATGGATTTTGAAAAGGATATTTTGTGAAATATTATTGAAGTTGTGGATATCTTATTACTAACATTAAAAATGCATATTTATTTATAATTTTGCTTACTCAATTAACTTCAATAAATTTTTATCGATATTTTTATCGAAATAAATACACAATGTTGTACAAATAATTGTAAATTTATTATTTATTGAGGTCAATCCACTGAAATAAAATTATTCTTCACAACAAGGCATTAAAGGAATCTTTGGCTTAGTAGACGCAATATATTTAAGATTTATTTCTAATATGTTTTAGCTCATTAAAATAATTAGAATAAAAACATATCAATAGAATTCACAAAAGTTGACAATAGATTTAAACGGTATAAAAACAATATTGAACATTTCGTTATAATTTTTGATACATTTTTTTTTAGATTTTATCGGCACTAAAACTATTTTCAACATATTTTTTTAGCCGTTTTTGAATAAATTTACCGATTTCAAAACATATCAAATAGTGCGACCGTTAAAAGATTAGTGGCCAAAGACATGTCTTGAGAAAGAAAAAAAAAAAAACAATGACAACAAGACATTAATGGAATCGTTGGCTAAGTGGACGTGCTCACAAATCCAAGGGACTCGTGAGATAATGCTAAACAGCTACAGGACGAACAGGACGACGAGTGTGACAAATGTAGCCAAGGACCTCAGCTGGGATGCAAAGCAAAGCAATTGCATGGGATGTATCTGATATATTTTTTTTTTGTCGAGTTGCCTTTCGATTAAGAAACGCCCCCAGGAGCTAAGCCCAGGCTTAGATGTGTTAGATATGTTCAACAGCTGCGCTATTTTTTAAGGCCCAAACTGCCTCGACAGCTTTCAATTTCAATTTGTTGTTGTTGTTGGTGGTGTTGTTGGCATTTGCAATTTCAATTTGGCAGCTGGAGAACTGACGCACGCCTGACCACGCCCATCAGCTTAAAATATTCTAATCCAATCGAAAGGCATTTATCAGCGTAACCGATCAACATTTGCCAAACTTCTCGACTTATGCATCAAAGTCAACGCTTCGCAAAACCAAACTGATATAATCTTTGCCCAGCATCATCCTCTTCTCTCAGCAATTACCCCCTTGTGAAACTCTGAAACTGATGCTGTCATGAATTTTGATGAAATTTTTTTATATGTAAATGCAGCTGTAAATCAAAACAACGACACAAGGCACAAGCACATTTGACGCTGCAGTCAAGTTGACAAAAGCCAAGGCCGTGAAAATGTTGGATCATAAAAGGGAGACGGAATGTATATCTAACAATTTGAGCCGTAATGGCCGCACATAAAAAATACGCAACAAAAATAATTTTTCACTTGCGTAACCAATCGATTGGCATATTCCATGTCCATGTCCTACCCCAGGTTCTCAGGACTCTCGCTCTATCGTATCCTGTGTGTGTGTCAAAGATGAGGCCATGCTGATAAAATCCAATCACTATGAATTTACGCTCCTTTACAGGAAATGAAGCGGAAGAAATGTGCAAAATGTATTGACACTCCTTCTTCACTTCACTTTCCGTGGGGTTGTTGTCTCTCTATCTGTCCGTCTGTCTGTCTGTCTGTCTGTGGGGTCGTGTGGCAACAACTCCAAGTTATTGCCAGTGCAATTCATAAAACAAATTGATATTGCCTGCTATTACACACGTCAAATGCCAACGCCCCACATCGAACCGCAAAATGCCAACCGCCTAAGCCCCGCCTCCCCCACCGCCTCCCACCGCCTTCCTCCCGCTTCTAGCAAATTAAATTAAATATTTACTCACATTTGCGTGCGATTTTTATTTCGTTTTATCGAAGCAATTTGCCAGCGACATGTTTTGCTTTGATTAGCTTTCGCCGATGGGGTAATTTGTGTCACAGCGTGTCAACGCCCAGACCTTGCCACAAGCTCTCAGTCTATGCCCCAAAAGCAGTCCGCCAATTTCCAGGCGCTCTAATTATATGCAACAAGCAAATGGACGCAGCCAACTGCCAACTGTGACTACAACGTCTCCATCTCCATCTCCAGCTCTAGTCGCCGTGATCCGAGTCACAAACTGGCGACCAGCCATGCAGTTATAAAATAATTTCTTTCGAAATTAATAAATTGAAGCCTGCTGGCCGGACAGGAAATGAAGGCCTTTGCAACAGCAGCAGCAGCAACAGCAACTGGCAACTGGCGACTTCCAATTGGCGGGCTGAACTCTGGGCCAGCCATGGGCGACACGTCCTTCAGTTGCTTATCAAATGCGGGCCAAGTACTCTCGACAACAACGCCAATGAGCAGAGGCGTCGTCATGCCAAGCTCTGCCTCAATGCAGCATTTTGCATTCATCATGAGAAAAGCAAATCCAGATCACAACTGCAAACTAATTTTTAATTTATATTCCGCATTTTTGTTCAATCAACAGCGGATTCGAAGAGAACTTTAAAATTTTGAAAATTATTTGGAATTTAGAGATGATATAAAAGATGGTTAGGAGTCTGCATTCATTCTTATTCATTCCTAATAATAATATAAAATTTATAATATTATTTATTTTGCTATCTATTAGTTGAGCTTAATTATTCTAAAAATGTTTACCAAGAAATAATCTATTTGATTACGAACTGTTTCTGCACAATATTTATTACGAATAAACAAACAAATATATATTTAACTATTTTAAGTGAACTAATATTATTTTAATTAAATGAACTATAAATTAATAATAATAATACAAAAAACATATTTTACTTACTTATCATTTGGGTCTGAGATTATTTTGGAAAATCAGTAGGAGTTAGGGCACATATTAAACAGACAAAAAAGTATGATTTACAAATTAATAATAAAAAGTTAATACAAATTTTGTGTTTATTTTGGTCTAACCTTTAAAAAAAATAGTTAAAAAATATGAGCCAAAAACTAATCATTAATTTAAGACATTTAGCATGGAGATGGCCCGTGTTAAATATAAATAAAAGAACTTCGATGGTAATATTTATTTTAAGAAGTATTAAAATAAATTGATTTGGCACTATTACAATTAGTTTGTTTAACATTTTAAGTGTATTTGCATAATTTGCATAATTTTTAAAAAATTTTATTTATTTTTTAATGACCACTGCTCCAATATTTATTTATATGTTAATAGATACTAATATAAAATTATTTCAAAATTAGTATTTTTCGTTTGCAATTAGAAGTGGATTAACATGTTTCAATTATGTATTTTTAAAAAATTATAGTATTTATTATCAATGTATTTATATTTATTATCATTTATTGAATTTCAATTCGTCTTTATATAATTTATTCAATTGAATTTTTCATCCGTATAATACAAAATTTACGCATTTCCCCATTGCATTTACCAACGATCTATTGTGCTCTTGAAATTGCAAATATTTTGTCAGGCAATGCGATGCATGCGATTTGATTGAAGTGGCCAATCTCTGATTTTGGCCATATCAGGCGGGAATCGTCGCTAATAATGATGGCCAAACAATTTGCCCACATGATGGCAACATTCTCATCGAGATACAAGTTTGCAGCTTCGGCGTACAAAGCGTGCATCGAATTAATTTAGAGCAATTGCAACGGTTAAGTGACTCGATGCTATGGAATACGAATACAATGCGGAATCCCTTCAATGCGACTGTCATTCATTAACAATCGATTAGTCAAACACTTTCCGCTTGCGGATGCTACCATTAATTATTGGGCAACCCCCGTTTTTGACGCCACTGAGTTGCCACTGACTGAATGACTGACTGAATGATTCGAGACACTGTGCAGATTGTCGCACAGTGTCGCCTGAGCATTGTTTTTATTTTTGAATTATGTGCGAGACGCCCTTCTGGTCACCCCGTCGAACTACAAGCAGACAGACACTGAGATATGTAAGAGGCGGGCTCACACTCATACTCACACTCACACTCACACTCACACATTCGTTCACATTCGCACTCAAATTGTGCAGTTGAGCTGGGTCTCTAATAACACATTGCCAACCCCTAATTTACCCTAATTTCTTAACCAATTTCGACCATTACTACGGGTGTGCAATAAAAATTAAAATCCTTGCCCCATCTCTGTCGCATTTAGTGTGTTGTCTCTCTCTCTATCTCTCTCTATCTCACTGTCCTTTCCGTCGCTGGCCAAAACACATAACTCGTTCGCTGACTTCAGCTGAGAATGCGACTGCAGCTGAGGAGTGTCGTGTCTGCCATAATAAACGCTGTCCTCTGACGATGAACACAGCCGCAAAAAAAAAGAAAAAAACGAAAAGAAATGAAAAACGAAGCACTCACAAATTTAAGTGAAACCAATGTGCAGGCTCAGGATCTAGCGATGGGCACGTGTCACGACACGAGCGCCGAAATTCGCACATCATGCGTAAAGAAATAAAAAGCATTAAATTCTCACTGTGATAAAAAATTCTTGTTGTAGGCAAGATTGTATAAGCATAATAAATGTAACGTTGGGAGGTTTATTTTAAACAAAGAGCAAACCAAAACGATGAGAATAATGAGAACTGCAAACACAAAAATAAAAAAAAAATAAATAAATATAATACAAAATAATTAAAGTTAAATATAATTCATTCCTTTAATTATTGCTTTATTAAAGCATAAGTGTGTAAATGGTATTTTATAAGTATTATTAGTAGCCACATTAATATTAAATGTAAAACTCACTGATTAAAGAGTTTTATCTAAACTCCAAGCCAAGTTAAATATTTAAATTTATTTGACAATTTCGTTTAAAAATATAACAATCATAGAAATGAGGACTTTAATCATATAAATATATACAAATATGTTTTAAAAGGTTTTAAAATGCATAGCTTTCTTTTTGGTTTATTGAAAAATTAGTGCATAAACGATTAATAATAAAATTTTAATAAACAATATTATTAATTTAATATAACAGATTGTGTACTGAAATAATAATAAAATTTAAAACAAATTTTGTTTAAATGTAGTGTTGACATTTTTTTATTGTTTTAAAAGAAACTTAGGAAATAATTAATTCAATTAATAATAAATTCCAAGTTAATAGCGATTAGTGTTGTTTCCAAAAAAGTTATCTAAATGTATTATTTTAATTAACTTATAATGTTTACTGTTGTGTTAATTTAGGTGACAGTAATTTAGGGGACAGTTAAATAAATATATAAACATTGAATTTATGTTAATTTTTGTTATATAATTGTTACTGTAGTTAGATTGAATGTGGAGTTTTCTTGTTAGTTGCGTTTAAAAAAATAAATATTCGAAAATAATGGATACGTAATATGTCATATTGGAAGTGGTTCTAAAAAGCAAGGAGAATATATATGAAATATTAAAAAAAATTTAAGATGTAATAGATGAATATTATTTATAAGCTTAATGGTTAGTGAAATAAAAATGGTTTTAAAATCAATGCAAATGTTAAATATGATGATCAACGAAATACAAATGTTTCTAAACTCAATGCAATTGCTTATTATTTATTATATTTTAAGATTTTGTTTTCGAGTAATATTTAAATGGTCAATGAAATAAAATGTATTTTCAGGCGTGTCACGCTGTCATCGCTAGCCGGGAGCAAGTTTGGGGCACAACTGCGAGCAGCAGCTGGTCAGTTGGATAGTTGGGTAGTTGGGCAGTTGGGCAGTGGCAATCGTGGTGCATGATTGGCCACACAAACACGCAACTACTGTCAATTATTTGACTGTCATTGACGCACTGGCTGACTGACAAACTGACGCTGCCGCCGTCGTCGTCGTCGTCGCTGTCGCCGTCGCTGTTGTTGTTGTTGTTGCTGTTACAGCAACTGCGCTGCCATCGCCAAAAACATTCTCAGTTATGGCCAATTCTCTTGACATTCGCATGTGTCCAAGGCACAATGTCTATCTACTAGTTGGCTGTAGTCTGGACGTCTCTCCGTTCGTCTGTCTGTCCGTCTGTCCGTCTGTCTGTCTGTCTGTCCGTCTGCTGTCTGCTTGTCTGGCTGCCCTTCTGTCGCCCTATCTCTCACTCCAGTGTGCGATGTGTCCTGCTGCTGTCCTGGCAGTTTGTGCTTGCTTGACTGGCCATCAAGTCGCTAACCGGTGTCCTGTACAGGTATGTGCAAGGGGTGCAAGGGGTCGACATTGGCGCAACTGCGACAAATTTAAATGCGGTCTCCTTTAGTCGGTTTGGTCAACGCGACACATCGCTCGCCACGTTGCAGCAATCATCATTAAAAGTTATTCAATGGCTCGTCCTGAGGCAACGTTCGCCGCTCGATTGCCGGCAATTTGGCCCGCTTTGATTTGGCTTTTGTGCAAGACGGCAAACGGCCGACATAATTATTAAAATAAATTAAATTAAATTTGTACACGTCAAGCATGTGTCGCCAAACAAACAAACAAACAAACAAACACACAACAATGCCAAGCTTAAATTGTGTCGCGCCGAGACTCTCCGACTGTCAAGTCAATAAAAAATTAAGCGAATTTCTGCACTTCTCTTTCTCTGTTTCTCTGCATTTGGCTTTGCTTATCCTTGTGCTGTCCCCCTTGGTCGAAACTGAGCAGCGACAACAACAAAAGTGACCCAAATATTTTGCAAGGACAATGCACTTGCACAATGAACACACACAGACGGACGGACAGACGGACGGACGGAGCAGACCATAACAGAAAAGGACAGCCGAAAAGAAGGACAACGAGAGTCGAGACCACCGCAGAGTGGAGAACGATAAAGTGGCCCAATGGTCGAGGGGGTAATGGCCAAGTAAATAAACAAAAGTAATTGCATAAATTTATATACATTAATGGAAATGCATCATGCAAATGGCTGCAAATGAATTTAAAGCACAAAACTTACTCAAGTTCTCGTTTATTATTATTATTGTTTTATTTTTTACCAGCTGCAAAACGATTATTAAAATGCAATTCATTTGCCGGATTTGCGCATTCAACTCGAACGACTTTGAAATTCTCGGGCGGTTAATAAATTGTCATTTTGGTGACTTTGGTGTTATATTGAAATATGAAAGGAATTTTGAGAATTATTTAGCATAGTTTGAGGTTCTTTCGTGGGTTGTTTGTATTAATAAATATTTAGATTTTATGTATTGTAAGTTTAATAGAATTTTTGATAATTATTTAGCATCCATTGAGGAAGATAATTTGCGTTTACTGTGATCATTTTTATAGGAATTAAATTATATTACTTCGCTTAATATAATTTTATGGTTATTGCATACAACTTTAATTTAAATTTTAAATACTTTTTAAAAGGCAGCCTTTATAAAACTTGACTTACAGAGTTTGTAGATTTATATATTTATGACAGCATTGTGAGTTTGATACAATATTGTAGAATTATTTCAGAAACCTTGAAGTCTTGCATTTAATGGTATTTTTAATGGGACTTACGTATGTTTAATTACTTTAAATAAAGCTGTCACTAAATTTTAGTGTTAGGATACACAATTTAAATTTAATTCTTAAATTATGTACACATTTATGGCAGAATTGGCAATTTAATAGAATTTTGTAGAATTATTTAGCATTTCTAAGGGAATTTATTTTACTGGAATTTGCATTTTTGTGGGAGTTATGTCTAATTAATTTAAATTATGTTGTCACTTAATTTTACTTTTATTATATATACTTGAATGTAATATTTGAATTAGCAGACATTTAATAACTTTAATTATAGGTTTTCTTCAGAATTATATATTATATGGTATGCTCTTATTTTCTGAGGATGTGTCAATCGGATTGTCGGAGTGAAGAGCAGCCGAGCAGCTGTGGCAGCTGTAACTGCAGCTGTGTTTGTGGCTGGAGTAGTGATCAAGCACTGCAATTACGAGTAGCGGCCACAGTGCTTACTAAGTGTGTGTGTCAACACGACTCTCGAGTGACAACTGACAGCATTGAAGTGCACGACATACAATGGAAATTCAGCAAGATAAATACATCTATTGAGATATTGCGATATTGAGATGCATTCATTCATTCCGTACGATTTATTATGTTCGTCAGAAAATTTTAATCTGTTTCCATGTTGCAAATATTTTTATTAGGATTATTTTCAATAAATCTTTTTCGCTTCTTCATTTCTAATGTAAACTATTATTCACCATTGTGCGAAAATGTTAAATGTAAAATTAATATTGATTATGTTTTTCATTTAGAAAAATATAGAATTGTTAATATTGAAAAAATAATGAATAAATAAATTATCAAAACTTTCCTCTGTTGCTATTCTTAGACCATTTTCAAATTCACAACAATTAATGTAGTTTATAAAAATCTTTAAAAAGATTTAAGATACCTAAAAAAAATGAATTTAACAAAATTCTGCTTTTAATTTTCTGAATGACATTTTCCAACTCTCTATAAAATTGTAGAATGAATTTGGTTACGTCTGTTAATAAGCAATCCAAACATCCCGTATGACAATAAATCAAGACCTTCACGAACTCAGCTCATCGACTACATTACACTGCTCATTAATATGAAGTTGTCAATTTACTCATCGTTGGGAATTGAATGACAGATCGTTAGTCATAAACGGACCTTTACTGGGCCACTCAAGAGCCGCTGGCCATGAGTTCAATTACCTTTTATGTCTTATGAGGGTAGCAACAAGTTGGTATTTTGTGTTTTCGTTTCCCCCGATCGAGATACGATCATTATGCTCACGCCCCTATTCCAGTTTCTTCGCACTCATAGGGCCACCGAGATAAACAAGTTCCCTCTCTTGAGTCTCTCGTCTTTGTAGGTACGCAAATACTTCACGCTCTACCTGCTGCAGGGAACGCACCAATCAGCAGCCGGCTACAGTGCCTGCCAAGTAGGTGTAACACTGGTATTTTTAGAACTGCGTGCAGAATTGTGAA
This sequence comes from Drosophila immigrans, assembly GCA_963583835.1. Taxonomy (NCBI): domain Eukaryota; kingdom Metazoa; phylum Arthropoda; class Insecta; order Diptera; family Drosophilidae; genus Drosophila; species Drosophila immigrans. Next base: position 31,272,716 of record OY757141.1, read on the forward strand.
CAAGCCATTGGTGGGTAGACAAACCAGCTGAAACATGCTCAAGAAATGGAGTTTATTCGACAAGAACTGCTCAGTTCCCTGAACACAATTATTTGGCTTTAAATAACTTTACAATTCGATAATATCTCTTGTTTCATGTTTCATGAATATTAAAAACCCTGGCTATAGAACATTTCTTGGTACCGATTATTATTATGATAAATATGCATGTAGAGCTCTATTTATTATTATTTGTATTCAAAGAATTTTATCATATTTATAGTCTTCAATGAAAAGAAAGATCTTTATCAAGTTTCATAAATATAGCTTGCTGAAATATGCTAAGGAAATTAAGTTTATTCGAGAAGAATTGCAGGGGAATTGAACACAATTATTTGACTTTAAAGAATATATCAATAAAAATAGATAACATATCATTATTCCATTTTAAATAATTATTTTTAAATTAATTAATTTTTTTCTGATCGATTATTGCTTATTATACTATTATACTTATTATACTATATGTATATTTATTATTCTGATTTCTGATTCAAAAAATTTGATCAAGTCAACTCGGTACAAAGTATCATAGATATATAGCCTGCTGAAATATGTTAAAGAAATGGAGTTTGATCTACAAAAACTGAAAGGGAACTGAGCACAATTAAATGACTTTAAAGAAAGATTAGATATCATCTCTTGAAACTTTAATATAAAAACCGATTAGTACTATGATAAATGTGAATCTTGTCATATATTTAATTTATTTCTAACCGATTATTACTATGATAAATGTAAATTTCGTCATATATTTATTTTTTTCTGATTGAATTTATTTCTAACCGATTATTACTATGATTAATGTGAATGTTACTCGTATATTTTGATTCGAGGAATTTTGTCATATTTATAGCCTGCATCGGAAAGACAGATCTGTATCGAGTTTCATAAATATAGCCTTAAAAATGAGAGAGTAATTTGCATACAAACCAGCGGACAGATGGACCGACAGTCGACCAGATAACTCCGCGGTAAACATATATGTGTCTGTTAAAAATTATAATACTTTCTGCAGCTGAAAAAAACAATAACAACGATATCACGCACTTGCGGTTAAGTGACACTTGTAGTTAAATTTAATAATATGGTATCTCAGTGCGATTAACCTAGATGTTTATTATTTGATATGCATCGGGTTGGCAGCACGCCACGAAGTCTAGGGTGACCATGCCACTCTAATAAACTGAACTGACAGCGCTTGAACTCTGTTGTAATTACAATCTATCAATTTGTTGTCATCTGATTGATTGACAAACCATTTTAATTTGCTGCTGAGCTTCCGTGTTTTTTTGCTTCTACGTTTTAAATGAATATTGTTATTACTATTATGCACATTGTCATCATCAAAGTGATGGAAGCAATTAAAGGCAACATAAAACAGTTTTCTGGGGGATCAGCGATAAAAACTCTGTCAGCTAATTAAAAATGCACTGAGCCCTAATGGTAAAATCAATATTATTAATATTTATAAAAAGCAAGGAAAAAAAACACAACATAACGTAAATAATTAATAATTTAAATGCTCAAATTACGAGGAAAGAGAAATAAATAAAGCTAGAGCATAAATAAATTACGTGAAATGAAATCAAAATAAAATGTTTTTTTTTGTTGTTTGGGCGGGGGAGAGAGCGGCAAATAAATAATAAATAATGTTAAACATACACAATTTAGTTAATATAAAACCCAATTAACCAAACACAGCAGCAACAACACGGAAATAGACATTAACAGCGAAGCGTCGCGACTCTCGCCTCGCCTCTTCTCTTCCCCATCCCCATCCCCTGTCGCTGCTGCTGCGCTAAAAGAGACGAAACGAGGCAAAGCAAAGACCATTTAAAAACCCATTGAACGAACCGAATAGCAAAAGAGCCGACCGGAGATGACAAGCACAGAGTGTGGAGCATAGCAGCGACGCTGCGGAGGCTGTGGAGTGTGGAGTGCGGCAAACGACCGACCAAACGACCGTCCGGCGATGGCATGAATGAATGAATGTCAGGAGTCAACTAGGACAAAGCATATAACACTCATTTATTAATGTACAATTTCAGCACAACAACAACAACAACAGCAGCAGGAGCAGCAGGCCCCACACATCGACAGAGACCGGCGAAAATGAAGAGCATAAAGTGCTGCTCTCAGCTCTTAAGCAAACCGCATGTTAAATTAACAGCATGTAAAGCGCTTTGAGCTCTCAAATCAATTCGACTGCATTTTACATGTACCACTCTCAACCAAGCCAAACGCTCTCTCTGGCTCTCTCTCTCCCTCGTGCGCAAACACACTCGCACGCACGCACACCCACAGTAATAATGACATTGAAAACGCTGCCCCGTCGTCGTCTGTCACCAGAATTGGGGCCAACGCAGCCTGCGGGTGACTGTTAACAGCACGAGATGCTGTCGACATCACAACAAAACAGAGAGTCCAACATGCAAGAGCGCAATAAGCAGAGCAAGAGAGTGCGTGTGTGTGTGTGTGTGCGAGAGCAACCGGTTAGCATGCGAGATAACGACCGGCTATTAACAGTGCTCAGTTGTTGTTCTCTCTTGGAATCGAAACTGGTTTTGCCTGTCGCCTCACTGCTCTTCTGCCTGCGGTCGACGATGGAATGCAGCATTGCACATTGCTGCGGCTTCCACATGCTGCACTTGCAGATTGATGTCGACGCATATCATTGCACTCAGCAGTCCGAAGGATTCTTAATGCGTTTTATGTTCTGCCCCACGTATTAAATACCAGTTTTTAATTGATCCTCTGCTTGAGTGGTCAGTTCTTATTTTATTTGTATTCTTCTCGTTTTTTTGCGATGATATTAGTTATGGCGGCTACAAGCATAATTAAGACTTGAAAGTAAAAGTTCCGAACCTCTTTGGGATTGCGTGACTCTCTCTGACAGATCGGGCAGTGATGGATGGGCCGCCAGACGATATTGAATCGTTCTTCTGCAGTTCTGCAATCTGTTGCCGACTCGGACAGGAAAGGGCTATTAAGCTGTATAATGGAAATGGATTTCTCAACTCTTATGCAAAATAACTTGAAACTCAATTTCACTTAATGCTAATCGTTTATGGCTTCCCAATTTAGCATAAATATTTACATTTATTATTTTATTTAATTCATATTTTTATTATGTTTTACAATTTTAAAAGGCTATTAAGTTGTATTAAGGAAATACAACATAACTTTAAACCCAATTTCAGTTAATTTGGTATCGTTTATGACTTCCCATTTGTGTATACATTATATTTTTTATTAAATTACAATACGTCATGTATTATTTTTATCTATTTTTTTATGGCGTTCTATTTTGGCATGAATGTTATTATTAAATTACAAAAAAATAAGTTTTATTTTTATTACATACTTTTATACTTTTTATTATTTATTAAAAATGCATAAAAAATAATACATAACGTTTTATAGATTGCCAAAAAAATAAAAACGTTTGGCTGAATAAAAATAAATTGTAAAATGAGTTGTTTGACTTATCGTCAATATTATCGTTTTGCATTACAATTAGGTTGTGCAACAATAAAAATAAATTGACAGACTTGTTTAAATATTTAAAAAAATTAAAAAAAAATAAATGAAGCTTTTGTAATGATATCGATGAGCATCAAGGGGCATATTACTATTTCTAAAATATATTGTATTAATTTTGTAATAAAAATTATAAAAAAAAATGAAAATTAAAAAAAACAAGTAAGAAAGCTACAGTCGAGAGTGCTCGACCGTATGATACCCGCAACCCATTTCGAGAGAAAACAAAAAACATAAATGATATTTTAACAAAAAATATACCAAATATACTAAAACTTAATTTTTGTATATATTTGAAAATAGCGGGTAAAATACACAACACCGCTATGGTCACACTGTCAACTTAACAAACAAAGCGCGGGCAGCTGCAAGTGAATTTTGCATATAAAATTGATTCATTAATAACTTCCTTGTTTTTCATTCGATTTCAACCAAATTCACAGGAGTCATTCAGACTATCATTGTTATTATGCATACCAAAATTCAATGCTCTAGGTTCATTATTACGGCTTTTACAGTTTTTGGGGGCGGAAAGGGGCGTGGCAAAAATCTAAAATAAACTTGATCTGCGTAAGACCTACACGAATACTGTCACCAAATTTGATATCTCTAGGTCAATCAGACACTTAAAACGTCCATATGCATTGGGAACAACAATTTTGATAAATAATTACGCGAATAACTTTTGTTCTACTAATCCGATTTTTACCAAAATTACAGGGTATATTAAGAGTGTCAAGCGCAGATGGGTTACCAGATTACACATCATTACACAAAGAACTTTTGGAGTTATACGCAATTTACATAAAAAAAAACTTGACTTTTTCTAGATTAATGCTTATTGTGGGCGAAGGGGGCGTGGCATCCAACTTTTGAAATAAACTTGATCTGCGTAGGGTATGAAGGAACATTTTTGCCAAATTTGGTGTCTCTATGTCTTATAGTCTCTGAGATCCAGGTGTTCATACAGACAGACAGACGGACAGACGGACAGACGGACAGACGGACAGACGGACATGGCTATATCGTCTCGGCTGTTGACGCTGATTAAGAATATATATACTTTATGGGGTCGGAGATGCCTCCTTCTGCCTGTTACATACATTTCCTGTTGGCACTAAGTCATAATACCCTTCTACCCTATGGGTAGCGGGTATAAAAATGTTACCAATCACTGAAAGATATTTATTATGTTATTTTGTTGGGCCCTACCTGCATTCAATTTCATTAATTTACTGAGTTAATCATGTTGAGTTCGTGTTTTAAATATTTATCTGCACAGTTCACATAACATTGCCTTAGCAGAGCAGTTTAACAGCCTGGCAATGCAAGTGCCGCCATCAATTTAAATGTTAATGGCTCGTTCGGGCTTGCCATGTAAAAATGGTTGCTGCTGCCGCTGCTGCTGCTGTTAATGGCAGACAAATGGGTCGTTTTACGTTCAACGCTGCCATGAATTTGAAATGTTAATGAGGCGTTGGGTGCGCGCGCCAAATGCTGCTTGTGGGCCTTAACAGACTGCTAAAAGCAAATGCAGCAGTTTATGGGCATGTGTTTGTGTCTCTCTGCGTGTGTGTGTGTGTGTGTGTGTCCTGGGTCTCTAGGCAGATAGATGGGCTTTCAGCGCTATAACATGTTTATTTGTGGTTAACAGCTGGCGAGGACCCATGTGGGGGCAATCAAGGCCCAAAAATAGAGTTAAGTGTTTCGTCAGCATAAAGGTTAATGTCCGCTGCATTTACAACTTGCTGCATTTAACACTTTACTCACGATAAGTTTTGCTTACTACTATCTTTATTTTTATCTGTATTTAAATGTACTTTAATAACTTTACGAATTGTCTCTATTATGTGAATATCTAATTTACCCATACCCAAAACAGACAAGACAAATAAATATTCGACGCTGTCTCAGAATTTTGTCGGTACTTAATGTACATTCATTTGCATTATTTTACTGGAAAATGTATTTACTTAGTCATAATTAGCATACGTGCCGTGCATTTGAACTTTAAATGCCGGCCCAACAGCGCTATGTAAAGCCTTAACAGCAAACACACACACACACGGACACGCACACATACGCATGTGAATGCTGAAAATGTTTTTGATATGCCGCCAATGCACCTGCTGCTCTGTTAGCGATTAGCAGCGCACTGTTGGGAAACACCAATGTTTACAGAGCACCCACATTGCTCTCTCTAGCTCGTTCTCTTGGTATTTTGATTGTCGCTGTAAATGCTTAAGTAAAAGGAAATTGAATTAGTTGTGAGGGATAAGCGCTGCTTAACAGCAACACTCTCTTGCGCTCTCTCGCGCTCAGCTGTGACGCTTGCGCACTCTCCAAACGCGCACACACACACTCCCCTTACTGCACTATTACTGCTCGCCGCCTGAAGCGTTGTAAACAAAAGTTGATTTTTTTCATAGCAGGCATAGACAAAACGGCTCTCTGTTTGTTGCGCGCGCTCTTTTGGGCTCTCTCGCTCTTTTGCTGCTGCTGTTGCTGGCGCTGCGACTGAGGTGACCTAACCAGGTGCTGCTCTGTTGAAAGCGAATTCAGTCACTTCCGAAGTTTCAAAGCGAGCGGTGCACGCGACGGACGGCGTTTTCTTGACGAACGGTACAAGCGCAAGCTATTCACGACGAGTCGACCAAAATAAATAAAACCAGCAGCAATACAACAAAACAGCTCTCAAGCATATAGATTGACAAACAATATTTCAAACTCAAATTGTTAATCGTAATACGTATTTAAAGCAAATAATTGCGGTTTCAATAGAACGCGTGAAACGCAAAATCAATTGGAAATTAAATCAAAACGGAGGCAAAGCTAAAATCGCGTTACATCCGTTACATTCGGACATTAACCGTTACGCTTGCCGCGCTCCTACATTTCGTTGTATTTGTGTGTGTGTTTCGTGGAGTGTCTGTGTGCGTGGAGAAGGAAAAGGAGAAGCAGAAGGAGAAGGCGAAGTGGAGCGATAAAAGCAAAGAGCGGAGAGCTTTGACAATAGGCAAATAGGCAAATCATATGCCGCCCACGTAATGTGTGACGAAATTTAAATTCGCCATCTATGCAAATACAATTGCACAAATCGCCTGTGCGTGTGTGTGTGCAGAGTGTGTCTGTGTATTAGTGCTAGTGGGATATTCATGTGGATTACCATAAACATAAACAAAGGATTAGAAAGAAACAACAGAAGCAGAAGAAGACGAGCAAGCGAAACCGCAGAAACATTTCTGGAATTACAGCAGCACTAAAGGAGGAAGAAGCGGCTGAAAAATATATCTTGCAGTTTTTGGAGGTGAGTTTTGGGCTTAGTCCCCCATCTTAAATGATGTATTACCTGTAACTGTGCAACGTGGATGTTGCACTTGCGGTTTGCTCTGTGCGGCATGTTGAGTGCAATCCATTATGCAGATAAATATGTATGTATCTGTGTGTGTGTGTGTGTGTGTGTAGATACATTTGTATCTTGTGTCTGGGCATCGGTGTTGCACATGCCACATGCAACATCTATCCTTATCGCTTTAACTATGCCAACCACAAAACTTGTGCCCAACTCACCTGAGCCCAAAAAAGACAAAAGCGAAGAGGAAAATTGGGGAATGAAAATGTAAAGAACGTAGAACAAAACGCATCCATCAACGATGGAATGTCCTCAATCAGTTTGTAGTTTTGCATGCCAAAAGTTGACAACAATTACAAAACGACAGCCAAAAAGTAGAATCAGAAATAGGGTTATTCATGGGGAAATCTGAATACTCTATAAACTTATAGCTGAAGAGAGCTTTAAGTAAAATTAATTGTTGATAATAAACTTATTATTAAAAGGACCTTTTACTGAAATACGAGTATATTTTAAATTAAGTGTATGACAACTTGACAATAATTACGAAACGACAGCCAAAAAGTAGAACCCAAAATAGTATTATTCAAGGAAAAATCTGAATACTCTATGTTATATTGACACTTAAACTTATAATTGTAGAAAGCTATTTAACTAAGATAAATTGATGAACTAAACTACCATTTAAATTCGGTATTGAAGTGCGCTTTCAAATAATTGTTGATATAAATATTTCGCTCTAATTTTTATAATAAATAAAATATATTTCCAATTAAATAACGAATTCTTTGGAGTGCGATTAATACGCTTTTTGTTATTGAAACACATTTGGTTGAACTGCTACAAAAAACACACAAAATTATGGCAATTTCGTTGATGCAGAAATATGGTAGATAATAAAAATAAAAATGCACTGTTGAAATGAATTTCAGGTGCTTCAATAGCTGCAAAAGTTTGTGTGCCGCTCAAAAGTTGCACAATTTCAGTGGGAGTTGAAATAAAGGAAAACTTTTGTTAAGAATATATGCATAAAGCATATAGCAAAAATGAAAGAGAAAGAGACGCAAGAGGTAAAAACTAATTGAACCATTTTTTGGTATCATTTTTGGCTAACCCAATTCTTTTTTACGGCCGAGAACAAAAGTGAATGCCACAAGTTTTCAAGCCAAAACGAAAGTTTTCCGACAATGTGCGACTAAAAGCGGAAAAACGCAAATTTCACATTTAGCATAAAACTAGACGAAGGAGATATAAAAGATAAATTTCAACTTTTAAATCGATAATTTGCAGTTTCTTGAAAATTAAGGAATTGGCGCGACATTAGTTGAGATCGTTGCTTGAACTGTTATCGTTTTTATTTGGAATTGAAAATCACATTCGCTGCATTGTTTATTTATGCCGTCAATCATATTTGGTTTCCATTGTCGATTTCATCCTTTTATTAGCGATTGCCAACCCACATATGCAGCTAGCGAATAATCCTCTTAGGTTCCTTCATGTTTTAATCAGTTCATTGTCACAATGATTGATGTAGGTCGATCTCGGATTGTCAAAACACACGTCTAGACTTCTAGACACTTCACTCCACATCACTCATCATTGGCCAAAAGAACTCTTTTTGCCCCTCTCCAATCGCAATTGTTCAATATTCAATTCGTTCGAGTAATGCCAGGGTCAAAAGTGCATCTCATGCTGCAATTTCGAGTGCATTCATTTTGTTGCTGCCTCGCCACCAACTTTTTTAATTACTCGTCCATAATATTTTGTTTTGTTTTCGTTATTATTTGTTCGCTGTTTTGTTTTGTGTTTTTTTTTTTTATTTCTGGTAGCAAGCGCAAATATTGAAATATCGTTCTATATGTAGCTGGTCGGGTTCTGTTCTTTGGTACCGCTTGTCATAAATATTTTAGCTGCTACGGCCCAAGCGGTTTCCAACACACACACAAACACACTTGCATACATACGCACACTTATGCAAAATATACAGAGAGCGGAGCAGGATCTGAAAAAATAATCAAAAATAACAGCGGCCATAAAATTGGCGGAAACCGAACGAGAGGCCCAAATGCAGAAATCCTTTTTCATTGGCCCTGTCTAACCAAAAACAGAAAAAAAATGGAAAGGAGAACACGCAGAATACACTCTGAAACACACACACACACACAGAACACACATTGAAACACACATAGAGACGACAGTAAACAAAAACGCATTTTGAAAAATATTTACACGAAAACCAAAGACCCGCAGCAGTGCAGAGTGTAGAACAAAAGCGAACAGCGCGGGGACTACGATATATAGTATACGATGTTTGGAGGGAGTGTAAAAAGCAAGCATTACTTAAAATAAAAATATTATCAACAAGTAGAACACGCTGACATGTCCTGTAACAAACGCAGACACTTGTAGAGGGCAACAAAGAATATAAGATTATCTCAGTGAGTTACTACAAAATGTAAATCAAATGTGCATATTTGAAATAAAAAAAAGAAAATAACATTTATTATATATTAACGATATCTAAGATATTGCAAGAAATACAGAAATGTGACTTTACAAATTATTAATATAACATATATATTTACAGACTTTTGGGAATATATAAAATAGAGTAAATATTATAAATATCTATAATTATACAAATTATTAGCAGTAGAACTAATTTTATATGGCTTTATATTATATGAACGTTTTACCATATTTCCGTAGTTTGTAATGCATTTACAAAATAGATCTATTACCAAGATATTCTATTTAGTAATAATATAGAATTTTTCAGCAGTATACAAAAAATATCATGTCCAGTTTTTTATATTTTAAAAGCATTTCCATACTTTTAATATTAACATTTGAAGCTTAGATTAAAATTATATATCAAATGAGTAGATATTTTAAAATATAAGAATGTAAAGCAACGACTGCTGGTCGAATAAACTCGCTTTGGCCTTGCCACCTGTACAGGGTGTGGTGAACAGAATCGAATAATATATAAAGTAGCAGCCATTTTATTTTTCGGCTACAATTTTTGTCGCCATCGTTGTCTTTTCTGGGTGTCTGTGGGCGGCTGTGGGTGTGCCATGGTGTGAGTGTATCTGTGTGAGTTGCAGTAAATAAATATACGCGTATCTGATGGGGATTTATGGCGACGGCTGCGACGCGTTGGGGCACGGATATGCACTTGTTGTTGTTGCTGTTGTCACAGTTTGGTTGTTGCTGTTGTTGTTGTTTTATTGTATCTTTTGCGGCGGGCCTAGGACTTAAATAAATGATAGATTGAAATTTATATAACAGTGAAGTTCCCCCCAAACTGTTCTCTTGTCCTCGCTCAGTTTTAGGCAATTTGCGACCTAAAAATTTATTTTGATTTGTTTTGTTTTTATGCCCGGCTTTGGTGTTTAGAGCACTGTGCGACAGAGACAGCTGCACACATCGAAAGAGATAGCGAGAGAGAGAGAAAACTGCTGTGAGATTTGTGCAATTGTTGAGCAGGTAACAAAATGTATATGGCATTTACATAGTTGTAACTTTATATACACTTCTGCACTAGATATATATTTTATTTGCATCTATGAAATATGCGCGATAAACTTTTTACCTTGCCCACAATTTTGTTTTACAACAAGCCTTTAAACTTGCCAGATTTTGTTGATTAAAATGTGTGCGTTGACATTTTGTATGGAAATTGAATTGAATATTGCATTTTGAACTATTTGCTGTCAGCTGGGAGACTTTGCCACTGACAGTTTGCAATCGATTTCTATTATCCTTGATTTCGTTGGCTTCCAAGGGTAATTCAATTCAGTTAATGTGAAATTGTTAGTTGAAGAAGCTTATTGGCCACCCACAATTCGATATGAATTAATCTTTATAACAATAAATTTGATGATATCCAAAATATTTGATGGTTAACACATACAATAAATATACTGTGTGTATCACATTTGCTTGCAATGGCATTTTGTCAGCAATTTCGCTTAAACAATTTACAATAATTTAGAATGCCGCTTGCATGTTAATTGCGTACATAATTTGCATATTTATAAATCACTTTAAATGCCAATCGACCTGCATTATCCTCTTCTGTTTTCTGCCCTTTTATTGCCATTGTGTTGTTTATTTTGCATTTTATTTGCTCTTTACACAATTTCTAACAATGTTTAATAATTAATTTTTGTGCTTTGCTTTGTGCTAATGCCGCCGGTGGTTTTTATCCACCAAACCTCAAACCCAAAAAAGCAAAAACCTACAACGTTGTTGCCGATATTTCAATAACAAAAGTTCAATAACAAAAGACAAAAATAAAAATAAAACACAACACACACTCACATATACGGTTTTGTTTTCTAATAATAAAATTTGCTTACGGGCTGGCAAAGTCCAATGCAATTTATATTTTAGGCAATTGAACGAGCTGGCAAAACTGCAACTTAAATGCATTTAAAATTTGTGCGCATGGAAATTGGAAATTTAATTTTCATATTTCCAATGTTGTTTTTTTTGCCTTGTTGTATTTGTATCCTATTGGGTTCCTTAATCGGAATTTTCGCAAAACCAGAAACCAAACAACCCAAAGGTACAATTTATGTTTATTTCAATGAAACGAAAATGAAAATCAGGACGGCCCACAAAAATTGTTAACGAAAGGTGTATGGCCAAAAGTCAAAACAAAATACACGAACAGAATTGAAAACAAAAATATCAGGGGATTGGAATTTCTATGCCGCAATGATTGGAATAACTTTGGTTTTACTCAAACAAACGAAACAGAAAATAGAAATAGAACTAGAAATACAAATAGAAATTCAAATACAAATTGCTGCAACGAATGTCGATGACAATAACAGAAATGCCTCAATTATAAGTTTGTGCTTTAAGTAAGATTAATTTCAAGCAGCTTTTATTTCCTCAGATTTGCTTTAATTGGCAACAAATCAATTGATTTAGATATAATTTTAAATATCGTAGCTCCAATAATTTGAGAGTAATTATAAATTATTTTTACTTTTGAGAAAAGCTTTTGCAGCTTTGCCATTTTATTGTTGATAATCAAGTGATTGCAATGAAATAATAAAGATATAAATAGTTTTATTAACAATTGTGTACAATTGAATATTCAAATATTACATGCTTGAGACTAACGCTTTAATTTACAAGCTGCAGCAAGGAATTGTAATCAATAAATAAACAAATAAATTACGAAATAAATCGATTTCGAAGAACTGCAGTTTACAAAGCCACCGCAAAACTCTCACTCTTATTGCCTAAAAGCTTTATGCTTTTATTCCATTTTTGAGCATTTTCTGCAAAACAAATTCAATATGCAATTCTCGGTAATTGTCAATGGATATGTAAAAGGATTTGCCTGATGACTGAAAAATTCATTGAATACGGCAAATGACTAACAAAAATATTGGGCCAACCAACCGGCCCCAGGATAAATAAGCAGAGTGCCTAAAATTTTAAGTAAAAATACCACACATAACTATCGATGTAATAAATATGCAAACACAGATCTCAAACAGCCTTCTGGTCGGAGTTATGTTGGTGGAATGGAATGTGGTGCGATTGTTATGGCGAAACTGGCTTTTCATTTTGGGTAGCACCACTCAAATGTTAATTTCCATTGCCGTGTGCCTTTTGTCTGCATTTCTCTCGACGCTGGCGTGCGTTGCGTTTAACAGAAAAGAGAAGGAGAGCAGAAAAAAAAAAAATAATATTCGTATTTAATTTCAATTTCAAAGGATTTTCCATGTATTTATTCAAGGACTTTATCTTAAGCATAAATTACGGGCCAACGAACGAGCTGAGCTGAGCGAACGGGTGCGGGTCCCATTTGTGTCTCGTCTCCATCTCCATCTCCAGCTCCAGCTCCACATCTCTGTCGCATCCTCCCCGTGGCGCGCTGCTCACCTACTTTCTAGCCAGGCATAAAGGTGGCCTCCATAGTCCTTTGCCAAACATTGTCTGGCTGCCTCGCCAGCCTCTTCCTTCGCCTCCTCAACTCTCTGTCTCTCGCTCTCTGTCTCTGAAGCTGAAGCTGGTGTGTGTTTGCCAAACTGTGGCTGCCAGGTTATCTTTCACAGTTTCTTCTCTCTTTCTCTTTCTCTCTGAGCTGCCCCCGTCGCATCGTCCTGTTTTGTCGGCGTGTGCATTTGGTTTTCATTTACATATGAAGCTCCTTAATAATCCTTTTGTGCAGCAGTCAGGCAGGCAGTCGCACGTGCATACATTTCGTTTTCCGCTCGGTGCGTATAAGGAAATGTTTAAATATATGCAAATCCAGTTAAGTGTAATCATTTAGCGCAAAAAATGCCAGCCAACAAAAGCAAATTCAGTCAGTCAGTAGCTCGACTCGACTCAACTCGACTTTGGCTCAGCTCTGCTTATTTTTCTCTCTCTCTCTCTCTGCATTATTTCTCCGGCAATTGCAAAAATTAGAATTTCAATGCAACTAATACAACAACAAAATAAGCAGAGAAAAGAAAAAATTACTTATGAATACAGCTTTAGAATTTGGCTGCTCAACATAAAAATAAATAAGCATATTACATGTGAGTGCTGGAGGTTCGTGAAATTTGAATACCATTAAAAAGCACTGCCTACTTTTTTGGTGGCAACCGCGCAACGCATTGGGGGACGTCACTGTGCGAATAATTTGATTGTTGTGATTGATTCAATCATCAAGTCAAACATGAAGTGACTTGATTACTGACGTCATAATTATACTCTTGGGAAAATCGATTAAGTAGCAATAAAATATGCATACCAAATAAATGTCTTGATATTTTTTTTATATCAAAAGAAAAACTTTCAATATTTGTAATTTTATTATTCATTAAATTTCGGGAAACTAAATATTTATTTTTAGTTTTTCTGAATAATTTTCCTACAAAATTCAGAAAGCTAAATGATTGTTTGCAATTCTCGTAATTATTGACACAGCTGTGAAGTTCGCGTTTTAATCTTTTCACAATCTCAATTTGGTTTGCTGCTAAAAAACATGAAAAAGTAAAAGTAATTTCTCCAAATAGTATACAATTTCTGTAGTAATTTGTGCTAGCAATCACTTTAATGTGACTTAATCTTGTATTTACAAACGATTTTAGGGCGCATTTTTATGCACATATGTTATTTGGCAATCAATTAAAATTTGTGTCACGGCTGCATGGAGTGAACACCCCTAAGATGCGTGTCACAAATGGCGCGGCCAACGCTCATAAAAATAACTCTCAGACATGTGTATGTGTGGGAAAAAACACACTGACACATAAACACACAAACACGCAGACATGCAGACTGAGACACACACACACACACACACACACACTCAGACGAACACACATCGCATTACCAAGTGTAAATAATAATAAAAATTGCAGAGAGAAAAATCCATTAACGCTTTGTGGCATTGCATTTAAGCCGCCTCATCCGCATTCGCATTCGCATTCGGATTCGCGTCCGGGTCTCCGACACTGCTCCTGACTATGGCTAACGAGCAGCGTTAGTTTAATTTCTAGCGCAGAAACGAGATGTGGGGGGGAGGGGGGACGGAAAAAAAAATGTGAAGAAATTATGAAGCTGGGGTAAAAAAATAAAATGTTATACATAATGAATGCAAATGCTTTTGCGCGCTCATAATTTCATCATCGTGAAAGCAACCGAGCGGCTTTCAGCTGTGCTATCATCAACAACATTATCATCATTATCATCATGCTCGTCGGCGTCATCGTCGTCGTCATCATGCTCGTCTTTGCGGTGGCGCTGCAGACTGCTGCGGTTTGGGTTCCAGGACGTTTCATGTGTCTGCAACGGATATGAAGGCATCACAAACAGGCCGAGCCAGCAGCAACAGCAACAGAAACAGAGATAGAGCCAAAAGCCGAACAGGACGGTTGCCTATTTTCAAAAACACGGCATAAGGATAACAACCTCTTAACCTAGTTTGGCTGCGAGCCGACTGCAGGCAGGCGTGTCATGTAGCTTGCTCCTGATCCAGGTCCTGGTACTAGCCGCCTGCCTTCGTCGCTGCCTTGCTGCCTCGCTGCCTTGCTGGTACCATTTTAAATTGAACTGTGCGCATTTAAGCGTAAACTGACAGCTTGGAAAATCGAAAGCAAAATAAATTGTCTAGTGAACTTGGTGGTGGCCAGCTTGGTACAGGGACGGCACAACAGCTGAGCTGATTGTAGCCGCTGGGCTTAGTGTCAGACAAGAGGCGCAGCAGGACGAGACTAGGATGCCAGGAAGTGGCTCTCAGCTCTCTCTCTCTCTTGTAGTGTATGGCTATTAATTGAAATTCGTTGTGCTGCTGCTGCTGCTAAAGTTTTAAAAGCTCTGGCCGAGTGTCACACGCAGCCTGGGCCTTAAAGAACATTAGAAACAGACGGCGAAACTTGTCGCCCGCCAGAACCGGAGAGTTTTCTTCCCACCCATCCTCAACTCATCTGAGCTGAGCTGAGCTGAGCTCATTCCTTTCTCATTGCCAGCCACTCTGCGCTCAGCTAGGCGCAACTTATGGCACTGCCAAAAACTATCAAACTACCCCCATTTGCATATATATCAACTCCGAATATCCCTTTTTCGCTTCTGCATGAGTGTGCGTGTGTGTGTGTGAAAAGTTCTCGAAAAAGGTCACATAGAAAAATACCCCTCTTATACTTGGCATATTTGCATATCTATGAAAGAGACTACTCACATTTTAACCAATCCAACCGGTTTCCTCTGACGGTCTGGTTGGCTTGTTAGCACTACGCACACGACCTTGATAAATGCAATTGCTGCCGATTTTTGGGACATTTTCGTACCTGAATCGGCAAACTAACACACAATTCTCTTTGCTCTATGGATGATGGCATATCTGAAATGGGTTTTTAATGATGGAATGCCTCTGTTTGATTAAATTAGGCATACCGAAAGGGGGTAAGGCTGCTGCATGATGCCACAGATACACACAGATACTACGGCAAAAGGTTAATGGGTGCTATAAAAGTAATCCTTTGACAGCTGCACTAACACAACCTCAATGCTGGCAGCCTTTTGACTTTCTAAATGCAGCTGCAGGGCTGCTTTTCAGATGTTTGCTTAGCGATAACCTTACTTATCATGTTTTTCACACTTTCGTCAACATGTTTGCTTAATCTTTAGCACGCTTTCGAGGAGGCAAGCAATTAGAAGCTTGCATAACCAGATAATGTTTCACAGAATAGAGATTGGTATTCTTTATGATGGGATGAAGCTTATCATATACAAAAATTACTTAGTATCTACAGATGGATTGTAAATTAAACCAAATTAAAAAATATAGTCAAAGTTAATGGAATTAATAAACCATCAATTAAACACATTAATAATTAATTGAAATTAAAATAATTAATTAATAATAAGAAACGAACAACATATGTTTACTTTTTATAGTAGATCGATAGTATCAGCGAAAAAATATATAAACACAAAAATAAAGAATTTATTTCAAAATACAATTACAAGCTAATTAATAATTATAAATAAACAAAATGATTGTTTATCCATTTCGAACTTAATTACTTTCGAATATATCTTTATAGTCCTATAGTCCTATAGTCTTAACTATATTTTATTCTACTATTTCATTATATTCAAATTTGTTCATTATTGAATAATATTTTATAATACTGCAATTACCAAGAAATTGTTTGTTCTTGCAGTTTTCTTTATTTCGTGAAGCATTCATAAAAATCCAACTTTCCTTTGGAAGCAGAAACTAGTTTCTTTTCTACTTAAGAATATTTGTAAGTGAATGTTTTCAAATGCAGTTTAACTTTATTTATTTCTCGAGCTTAACTCGGGGATTCTTAGCATATACCATTTTATTCAGTTACAAGCTCACTTTAGCTGCTATCAGTCTAATGCTTAACACATACTTGAACAGCTAGTGGCCATCACACCGATGAAATCGAAAAGTTACCGTCCGAGTGTCTCACCTGCTATTCTCTCCCAACTCTCAACCCCTTAGTCAGCAGTTAACTCAGCTGTGATAGTTGTGAAGGGGGTTTTATGGCTAGTTTTCGAAACTTTGCACACAGCGGGCATCCCAAGTCGCCGCCAGAAAACTTTGCCATTCATACCAGCTACATATAAATGAACATCTATATACTATATAGATAGATAGATATATATACATAAAAGGTATATAGCAGCTACTTTTGCTACTTAAAGTTTGCTTTTTGTCTTTGCATATCTATCGCCGAGAAAAAGGTATGCAAAAAATACGAAAAAAGAATGAGAAAAGTTGACGGACTTGGGGCTTTGCCATCCAAATTGTGCGCAAATTAATTGAACGCAAAGAACGCAGCAGGCAAACACAGTTTGCGAAAGCCTCCAACTCCAGCTGGAGTTCGTACCTGTCTCTCTGATTCGGATCCTGATCCTGTTCTGCTCTGCTCTGCTCTGTCCTGTTCTGTGTGCTGGAGACTAGGGGACTGTGCTGACCAAACGCTTTGCTTGTTAAACTTAAAACGCTTGCCGTATCCAATGGGGGGAAAAATGCGAAGGCGAAAGAAAAACGCAAGTTTTTTTTTTTTTTTTGTTTTTTTTTTGCTTTTTGTGTGTTTTCTGTTTGCCACTCACATTTTTTACACGCTGGCGTCGTCTGTGGCAGTCCTTGGGCTTCTTCCTTACTGGAAGCCTGTTCGCCTGGCAGCTCGGCAGCTCGGCAGCCGTCTGCCTGCTAATCCAGGACAATAAGTGTTTGTCGTTGGGATTTAGACAATTATTCACGTTAAGTTGACGTCTGAGACGGGGCCCAGGGACACTGACGTTTTGTTATTTTCGACTCGAGTCGACTCGCAAAACGTTTCAATTTGTCCCCGGTTCTTTCCGTGCTTTTTTTTTTGCCTTCGATGCCAGCCACATTTTGTATTATAAGCGCATTAGGTTTTAAGGTGTCAGCAGTGGCACTCGCGTTGATATGTCATCTGGAAGTAATTTTTATTTATTCGCTCGCTAAGTCGTCTGGCAATTTTATGATGACATTTCGTTTCCAAGGATTTTCGCAAGCATTGCCATATAAATTTTAATATATAAAAGCCCCCCACACTCGAAAGCGCTTTATTTGATTTTGTCGCCACAATAAAACAGGCGGCACAACCCAACTGAACCAGCTGTGTGTTGCTGTGTGTTTGTGTGTGCAACTTTTTACGCACTGACAAGTGTTTCCCCCTCTGAAAATGGAGCCCAAAAACAAAAACACCCAAAGGCCAATCCTGCAATTTCAGTATTTCACATGTGCCGCCCAGTCTCTGGTCACGTACCAAACATAAAAGTATTTACAAATAATATTTCCATATGGTAAGACGTGACAAAGACTCAAATTAGCGTTGCCGTTTATCTGCTCGAGTCCGGCGAGAAAGCAGAAAGTCCCCTCCAGAAATGAGGAACCTGCAGGTCGCTCCATAAACTTCCGGCCATAAACAAAAGACCCCGCGGGCCAAATATTCGATTCGACTTCGATGCGACTCGTAAATATCCATTTTTATATACGATTATATACTATATATCGAACGGACCCCGCGCACAAAAATTGTTTGTACATAATTTTAATGCTTTCTGATTGAACCTTTCGCAAAAGTTTTGTAGCGATCCCCGCTCCTGCCTCCGGTTCAATCCTATAAATTAAATGGCCCCAAAATCGTTACAGGATCTGCTGGCAGCAGGACAGGACAGCAGGACGAAGAAGGTGGCCATTAATTTAATTTCATGTTTGATTTTTTGATGGTTGTTTTCTGAGTTTTGTATTTTTTTTTTTTAACTTTGTTTTGTTCTCTTTTGTTTTTTTTTTAATAGTTGATTGCTGTTTGGCAGTTCCCATTGTTGTTGTTGTTGTTTTTGGGGGCTTTTGGCATTGAAATTACTGGTTGGCAGTTTTAATGACTGCATTTGGCGGTAAAGTTTTCAAGTTTAATGACTCAAATTTGATGTGCATTCAGTTTTATGTGGCCAGCGTGCCTCTCTCGCTGTTTTTTATCCCCTCCTCCTCCTCCTTCTAATGTCTTTTGACTCCAACCTGCTCGCAAAACGTTTTTGTTTTGCTAAAAGAAAAAAATAATGTGTGAGGCTGTGAATCACTGCGATTAGTTTGAGTCTCCCTATAAATTAAGTTTTGGCTTTGCTAAAAGGATGCATCTTTTAATTAGATGAAGATAGTTCACAAAAAAAACTTTAAAGCTTAAAACTTTTATTAAAAACTTAAATTGCGCATAAGTGAATTCGCCAAAAAAAAAACGAATGAAAATCTAGAACAAAATTTGAATCAAGCCGAAATGAAGTCACAATTGCACTTAGAAGATAATATAGAACAATTTTTGATTTGTCATTTTTGAAATAAGGCTTTTATTTGAATAATATATTCTTAATTTAAGACTGCTAGCGTTACTAAATAATTATTAATTTTTCATTTATTTGTTGACCATTTTATAATCACTTAGAGATTAAAAAAGATTTAAATCCAATATCAACAAGTTCTCAAATCGTTTTTCTCTCTGTGCACATTTCTACGTCATTTTATGCTCGCAACTATTTGTTTAACTAAAGTGCACTCTAAACTCTAGATAAGCAATGCTTAAAGTTTTAATTCATTGTCAGTTATTTCGTAATCGGTCTGCATTTAGTTTCGATTAAGCAAAGTGAAATCAATATCTGCGAAACACCTCATGTGATTTGATTTATAATTGAACGCATTTCCTAAATCAGTTTACACTTTCAAAGCGACAGCAACAAACCCAATCAACTCCCTCCATTCTAACTGCACCTACTCCCTCCAAATGTCTCTCTGTCTGTCTGTGTGTCTGTCGGTAATTGTATGTGCCTGGGCTTGGCTTTATAAGTCGTCTGCTTGACTTTCATGCCCCGCATTCCCTGGGCTGGGAGAATTCACCCTTTCAGCACATATGTTTCCTTTGCTTACCTGTCGTTTTGTAATGCAAATCTTTTGCTTTCATCTGCTTGTTATATATCGCAAGCTATTAACCGAAAAGGGGAGCATAAAAAACTCACATTTCTATGCCGATTGCAGACTACGGGCTTTTGTGCGTTATCCTTTGGCCACGCCCCGTCCCCGCCATGTCTGGCATGTGTGCGCTTGTGTATTTGCATTTGAATCATTCGTTTGTGCGAAATCAGATTAAATCGCATAATCGAATCTTATGCTATATATAAACGATGACAAAGACTGATGCAGGCAACCAGCCAACCAGTCAACCAATAACCAACAGCAGCAACAACAAAAAAATAAAGAAATTATGTATTGTAAAAAAAAATCAATAGCAAAGTATTGAAAATCCTATGCACATAAACCCGGGCACGTACAAAACGTTTTCCTCTAAAAGAAAAAAAAAAGAATCAAAATCAAAAAAAAATGAAAACACGAAAAATGAAAACCACAGCCAGTCACAACAGGAGCCACCAAAGTTATCCAGACACATGCGGCAAATACTTTTCAAAGTGAAATCTCAAACAAGGCACAAAAAAATCAACAACAACAACAACGAGCACAGACCTCGGATATATGGACACATGGAGGCAACAAAGTCAGTGAAGGGTTGCAAAACCAGTTGAATCTTTGGCTTAGTTTTTTTCGTGTCCCAGCTGATCAAAACCAACCAAGTGTCGCAATGACACTGGCTGCAGTTCCAGCTGAGCAAACGTAATCTCGAGAGATATTGCGCTATACAAATTGATTGCGTTACTTTCAGAAGTTCTGATAGTTTGCAATTCAATTGCACTTTATAGCATTCCATAACATAAAAACAATTCATTACGTTTCTCAGCTTATAGAAAGTCACGACAACTCTACTTAATGAATGAAAAGCTACAACACTAAATTTAGGCTATGTTATAGTAGGTTATAAAATAATAATGTATCTGAAGAAGACAATTACGACACTCGTTCTGTGTAGACTGAAAATTCATGTTCTACACTTTTTATTTTGACATCACCACATAATATTTTAAAAAAATTGAAATACTTTTTATGAATTGAATAAACTTTAGATTACAAAAAAATACTCTCATAAAATATTAAGTCTGAAATCTTGTTTCAAGAAATTTTATTTAGATTAAATGTTGCTAAAAGAATTATTTTTTAGGATCTCAATGTTCTCAAATTTTATTCTAGTTATTTTTCGCATCACTTGCACAGCTTTTATTTCTGTTGCCGGATTAATCTAAGCCGGAGTTCGGCTCATGTCATCGGCACTTAAGACAGTAGCATTTTTTTGGGCTTTTAACTGCTGTTTGTTGTTGGGCTGCTTCTGTTGTTCTTGTTTGCGAATGCAAATTAACTCGATCATAAAAGCCCAGATGAGACGCAGTCAATACCTTTTTTGACAGCACTTCAATTCCCCTGCCACTTGCACATATTTCCACTTCCCTCCACTTTGTTTGCTCACACTTTGTACCACATTTTTAACTTCAAATTAAGTTTGTGTGCACGTAGCAAACACGAGAGCAACAACAACAGCAACAACAACACGACCAAGAATAGCAGCAGAAGTTGAACCTTTTTGCCTTTGATTTTCTTTGCCTCGCTTGCACTTTTGCCAAATGCCGCACTCAAGTGGCCAAAGCAGCATTCGACATCGACTCGACTCGACATCGACTCGAGGCTGTGAAAATAGTTCGTTAGCCTTTCAAAAACTAAATTGTATTTTGCCAAAAAAGGGCAGAGGCAGGCAGTCATTCAGCGGGGGGGAGGGGGGGTTGGATTGGTGTGGGTGATTGGTTTGAGCAGAGCGAAAACCAAATTATTGGCATTTATTTCTCGTTTTGACTTTGCGCTCATGGCATGGGGGCCACATAACAACTGAAGCATCTAATGCGCTTTGCCTGCTCCCATAAAACTGGGGATTGCTCTCGCTCTCTTTCTTTTTTTTGTGGGGCATGTACCTCGCTCTTTCACTCTTCTAATTCCGCCTAATTAGCAGCTTGAATGCGCTAAGACTACAAAGCAGCTGTGTAACACAAGCAGTCAGCCAGTCAGTCAGTCAGTCATTCAGTCAGTTAGCCCGTCAGGCTGACTCTCGGGAGTGGAAAAGTTTGGGCAAATTGAAAATGCGCAAAATGACTTTGACCAAAAATCCCCAGTGCCAATTGGCAAATCACAATAGCCTCACAAAATGCTGCTGACTAAGCAAAGCAGCTGATGAAATACCCTTGTAAAGGTATCAATACAGTTAGTGTGCCTAAGGGATTCCCTCTTTTCACACACACACACACAAACACACACATTCTCTTTCTGTGTGTTGTGTTGTGTTGTTATTGAAGGGAGAAATTAAGTTGCCGAAGGATTATTGGGCATGAGCCTGGGAACCCCGTATCAAAACACATGCATGACTGAACTGCATCCAATTTGCGCATTGTGATCAATGTCGCTGATCATCGTCGCTCTCGTATTAATGTGATTGTTCTTTTCGCCGGCCAAAACTCAAATTGTAATTGAAGCAGCAACAGAAGCCGGAGCTCTAGTAAACAGAAATTGATATTGCAATGCTGCAGATGTTTCAAATAGTTCAGACCGTTTAGCGGATGGGTTTAGCAAATCATTGGAATGTGAAATGATTTGCTTTTTTTTTTGTTTGTGCTCTACTAATAAGGAAATGTGCACATTTGGCGGATTTTTGCGAGTGGCAGGGGAAATAATATTGTGATAGTGCAGGTTTAAGGGAGTCTTAACAGAGGGTGCTGATAGTTTCAGTGGCAGACAAATTGGCTGCTATGATATTTAATTTCATTCTTAACAATTAATACTACCAGTAGAATTTATTATAGACTTTAACTTTGCTAATTTCTGTAGTCAATGGCAGACAAATTGGCTGGCAAGATATTAAATATCATTTTAACCAATTGATATTTGAACTAGAATTGATAATTGAACGTAGCATGTTTGAGATGTAAATGGTAGACAAATTGGTTGCTACAATATTTAATAACACTTTAAACAGTTAAACTAGAACCTGAATTTATTAGAGACTGAAACTTTGCTGATTTTTGTAGTCAATGGATCAATGGAACTTAATAGCATTTTTATATTATTATACTACAAGTATAATTTATTAGAGATGAAAATCTGCTTTATATTTTATTGACATTAATTGCATCTTCTCAAAATTGATTTTAAGCTTAAATAATTTGATTTATGGTTTAAATTTGCATTCTAATGTCAATTAATGACAATTACCAACACTTCCATTTGTTTTATGTAGAATATGACTGAATTCTTTCTTTGTAATTACATAACACTCTCACTTGTGTAATTAATATATATTTTCGAATAAAGTGAAAATTAAAATACAGAAATTATAAGACACTATTTTTCGAAAATAGCGATGAGAATTTCACTATAAAATATTAAATTAAAATTTACAATTACAGTACAATAACATGGTAAATAATATGTATTATTTATTTTATGTGTGTATCACATGAGTCACATGTAGATACACAATATAATCACCATAACTTACAACTAATATTAATATGATATTGATTTATGTTATTTCCTTGATCCTCCCCTGTCGTTTAAGTGAAATATCATATTTTTAGCGATGTTCATTAGGGAAACATTTGCACAAAATGTAATCAAAACTGATCCTCATCAGCTGCGGCGCATTTGCAACTTGTAACGTGCAACTGGCAACTGGATAGTTGGGTTATTAAGCTGCGTTTATGGCACTCACCTCGTTAATCCCTTTTCTTATGCCACGAAAGTTAGTTAAGTTAACCGAGACTTCAAGCTGGCCCCCTTGGGCGATCATTAAGCGCTTTTTATGCGCCTATCAATGTCGAGGTTCGGGTTGTGGATGTTGGCCACCTTTAAAAAGAGTTTTAATTGCTTAAACTTATTAAACAGCTGCCACTGCAACAAAAAGTTTCGAGATGTGCCGCCCTCCAATGCTGCTGCAGTGCAGCCTGCAACCACTTTGTATTTGCCTCATATCCTTCAGCAGACAACAAACAGGGCAACAAAAAAACAAAAACACACGAAATGAAAAACGAAGTGGAAAAAAAATAAAATAGAAGATGTTGCTAAACTTTATTATTGTTGTTGTTGTTGTTCTTGCCTAGACAAAGACAAGGCTAAAAACCGAGTCTGAGTCTGCGACTGCGACTGCGACTGAGTCTGAGCTAAGGTCAGCAACTTTTATTTCTTAGCCAACACTTGTGAGCAACGCTTTTTGTTGCAAATGGAAGCCAAGGAGCCAAGCCAGGCAGAAAGGGTCTCCTCTGCAGCTAGCTGAAGTGGCTCGAAGCATCGTCGTCGTCGTCGTCGTCGTCGTCGTCATCGTCGTTGTTGTCTGACAGCGTTTGCTTATCTTTTATATTGTTCTTGGCCAGCATCGCAGCAGAGTCTGGACCTCGGCTGCATTTTGGCATTTTGCAACGTTTTTTGAAGTTTAATGCCAGAGTCGTGCCTCATATTTCGATGGAACAATAGACGACAGCGACGGTGGCAAGCAAGCAGGCAAAACGAAGCTGCAAACCGAAAACAAAAAAAAAGAACTCAAGGCGTGCCAAAGGGGGCGGAGGTGTGTAGTTCTTTCAGTTTGCCTCGTTTTTTTTTTTTGCCACTTTTTGTTGCTGTTGAATTTGGTGGTTGGTCTTGGCTTTTGCCCTGACTGTGGCTGGGGGTAATCCGCCTCAGTTTAGCACTTGAGCGGCGTCCTCATCTCAGCGCCTGGGATGCATGGATTTGTATTTGTATCGCTGTATTGTTCCCCATTTCAACACGCGGCTGCAGATTGAGCAAAAGTTGCTGTTGTTGTTGTCCGTCCGTTCACGTTGCCAGTTTTGCTGCTGGGAAGTGTGAACATTTTGGGCAACACTCTCAGGTGGTTGCAGGAGAGCCTGCTCAAAAGGTGTTGGTAATGATGATTTTGAATTATTCATGATTCACGACGATTGAAATTATTTGCGCGCACTCCGCTCGACGTCGTCGAGTCAGACTTCGTCGTCGTCGTCGGCGTCGTCGTCGTTGTTATTGTTGGTGTTATTGTTGGCTGTTAAAGTTTTGCGCGTGTTGCCGCGTCGTGGCACTTATAAGGCCTGCCACAACAATGCCCCGCATTATGCGACTGAATCGACGCTGCTCTGGCCGTGTGTCTTACCTTTCCTGCTTTATGTTAAATCATTCAAATTGAAAAAACCAAAAACAAAAAAAAAAGAAATACAAACGCTACAATAACAGCTGAGGGCCACGAGACGATGTGCCAATGTTTTTGGCCAACGTCTGGTCGCCTCTGAGGATGAGGATGCCATTGGAATGTTCTCAGGGGAGAGCAGAGAGAGTTAGAACAGAGACTGTGTCTGCAGTCGACTTATCGTTAGGGCGCAAGTGTCATACGAAATATGCTGATTGTCTACGACAATCAATGTGTGTGTGTGTGTGTGTGTGCTGCGGGTTTTTGTTACTTTGAATTGGTTTTGCCACTTGGGGCTGGGGAATGCTCTTTGTTTCGCGTCGCATAATAAATTTGACTTGGGTTTGATAGTTGAACCTTTTGTGTGTGCGCTCTGGCCTTGGGTCGCCATAAAGGTGCATCCATCTAATTAAATGTCAACTTGGCGTGTCAGCAATGCAGCGCAGACTGCGATACTTGCTTCCTAGAACTCGACAATGCCGCAACCTGAAAGGTCCTTCAACAGAAGCTACCGCATTGGGAAACACAAATTGGAAAACTACTACGTAATAAATTATTTATATCAATACAAAGTTGACATAGTTGACCTTTTAATAAATCAATACAAATTAAAAGAATTGAAATCAGTGAGAAGTCATATTATTCTGCTTACCAAATTGCAATCTGTCATATTTCAAATATATAGATTTTACAATGATTGAATTTCAATTAAATTAACTAAAAAAACGAATTGACAAATCCGAGCAGAAATTCAGTTTTTTTGTATTTAAATTTCCAATTTACCAGAGTTGAGTTGAGTTTTATTTAAATTAACTAAATAAAATAAAAATAAATAAAAAAAATAAATCTGCAAAACATAATTTGTTGTCTTCTAAAATATCAACTGTTTTATGTAGTTTTCATTAGTGAACATGACGCCTTTAATTTAATACATTAATGATATAAATTGAACTGAAATTCAGAGCGAATTTTTAAAACAACTTTTATATGCTAAAGTCTGCTCTCCAAATTTTCTTATTTTCATACTTTTAATTTGAATTGAATTTTAATTAAATTAAACAAATACAAAACATTTAAAATAAATGAATACATTTTGACATTTTGTGGTTGAGCTTCCAGTAAATTATTCGAATAAAATCAATTTAAAAATCTAGATAAGATCTCCTGAACATCTTATCGCTTTATTTCGTGCTGCCTTCATAATTTAGCATATTTCACAAATTTCCTTTGTCGCTTCACATGCCCATTGTGTGTGCGCAATCATTTCATTATGCCAAGCCAATTATCTGATTTACAATAAAGCACTTGCTATCAACACCTTATTCTCACAGAGCAGCGAACAGACAAACAAAATCACTTCCCACAAAGTCACTAGCGATGATGCCCTAGTAATTTTCAGTTGAACAGAGTTCGAGTATTTTGTGTGGTGTTCTGTTGTGTTCCGTTGTGTGTACTTCCCACAAATTATCGCAAATTAGACGCAGTCGAAGAGCGGAATGGAGCACATGTTTCAATCAAATTAAATTCGAACTCTGGCCACACTCGAGTCCAGCTGCAACACAGTTTACAACCCATATATGGCAGACTCGTACTTGATGGCACATAATTTCACTCGATGCATGCCGATGTGAATGACGATAGCATCAACAGGAGAAGAAGGAATGGAAGGAGTTCTTCATAAGCAACACGTACGAACAATTCACAGTCATCCCAGAGGCTCACTCGACAGAGGTGCTAATGCTGATCAACAGCAACTGATACCGGCCAACAGTCAGAAATAATGCAAAGAGGCAACAACAATTGCAGCAGGCAATAACAATACTCCTCTCGGACCCAGGCAGAACTTTTGCTATAGTTTCGCTGCGAGCTCTTCTCTCATTCCTTATTCCTTGTTGTTGTTTTCGGTCGGTGCTAGTCGTACACAAAATTAAGTCAGAGTCGGACTCGAAGTTGGAGTTGGAGCCCCCAAAACAATGCAGCCGACGACCGGTCGCAACGCCCGCTGGACGTGTATCTGATGCGGCCTCAACTTCGAAGCCACAGTCGCAGTCCCAGTTCCCGAGTTCGTAACACAAATCATCTTCCAGCGCTCACGAAATTGTTGCGCAAACTAAAAAGCCAAAAAAACAAAAAAAAACAAAAAAGAGCAGCACAAAAAAATCAGAGTAAAGAGCCAAAGCGTGAGGCTGGCAAAACAAAAGGAGGCGTTGGTGTTGGTGTTGGCTGATTGTTGTTGGCCCAATGTTGTTGCTGTTGCTGTTGCTGCTGTTATTGTTACCTGTATGGCCAGCGAAGCAGTGGCCTGCAGTATGTGTGAACTGGTAAAACGTGACACATTTATATCACTTCGTTTGAATCGCAAAATAATAATAAATATAATAGCGAGTTGCCGCCATCGCCACCGCCACCGCCACCTCCGACATCGCAATTCTCCCAGGGTTCGCGTCGTCTCTCGTCGGCTGAGAGACGTCGCCGTGCCCATGTGCAAAACAAAAGCCAAGACAATAACAACAAAAGCTATATAAAAGTTTTGACCTGGGTAAAATCGACATTTTGCTGCCAGGCAAAAAACAGCAAACGCAAAGCAACAAAAAAAATAGAGGAAAATATAAAAATGCTAAGTACAAAAAAATACTGAAATGGGCAAGTTTAGAAACTGCTGGAATGTGTTGATAATCCGTGCAATACCCTGTAGCCTTTAGCCAGATTTATATATTTGCATATTGCAGATAGTTTCACGTCGAAGTCAAGGCTTAGATGACTCACCTGGCGGCGGTCTGACACGGCCAGGTAGATTTTTTTTTTGCCAAGCGTTTTGTTATGATAAAGCTCTTCTGATATGCCGCATGAAATATCAATGGAATGGCTTTTGCTTGCCTTCAGTATGTTAATTTTTGAACCTAATGGTTTGAAGTTTCCTACCTTCTTGAGAAGCTGAGCGTTTGAAACTGTCGACCACAAATATATTTGCTGTCAATTAATAATTATTGTGGGTAAGCAGATAACGCTGTTGATTAGCTTTGATAGCATATTTATTGCCTACCTTTTTTTTTGGGGCAATAATTACATTATTTGGCAGCAAATGTAATTATATTTGTCTAATTTGTTTATCCATTATAATTGTACATTAATTGTCGCTCTCGGCAATAGATATTTCTCAATTGTTTGAATGAAAATGAATTATATATTAATATAAATAATGCATGCATGCAGTTTTTGCTTGTTTTTGATAAAAAAATACAGTGAAATACCTTTTGTTCATTAATAAAACAGAATTATTAAAATCAATGAAATGCAGAGAGGTAAAAAAACTTTAAAGATCAGTAAATATAATAAATATTATTTAAAATGACAAAAACAACAGTTCTTCTGCAATGTAAGTATTAGCAAAGTACAGTAATTATATTTTAATTATATTATATATTTAATATAATCACTGATCATAATATTATCTTCAAATATTTTTATATATTTAATATTGTAAATACTGAGCTTTGAAAATTTTATTTTATATGTAAAGATATTTAGAATTGAACAAATGACTTCGCCAAATAAAATAAATTTCCCTCCTGCTTAAAAATATAGAATTTAATATCGGAAGTTACTTATGCAAATAATCAAGAAAGAGTTTTCAAAGTCATTTAAAATTAATTGTGATTCGCTACATTTATTTTGACTGTTCCTCGAAACTAATAAGCTTTCGCAATTGTAGAGTACTTTTGAAATTGGCTTAGCCACTTGGCGAGCTTGGGCTGAAAAAAAAAAACGAAATGTGGCAAGAGTGAGAGGTTATTTTCATTTTGTGGGCTGCTGCCGGGCTGCTGTTGGGCCATTTGACAATATACGAAATATTGCACCCCTGGGCATGGGCCTGGCAGCCAAGCAGCGAAGTATCCTGACCAGAGTTGTCAACATACAGCAGCAGCAGGCGACAAGCAGAGACGAACGTCGGATGTATTTGTGGCGTATAATGTTACATCTGCTTAGCGGAAAGATAAATCAACGAAGCGGCTGCAACGGCAACAGCAGCAGCAGCAGCAGCAGCAGCATCAAAAGCAACAGCAACAACAAAAGCAGCAACAACAGCAGCGCCAAACGTCGCACTCAAGTTGACAATGATAAATAGTGAAAAAGCGCCAGGCGAACGAGCAACAGACATAGAGATAGAAGTGTGAGAAAGAGAGACATCGAGAGATAGCGAGTGAGAGGGCAGATGAAGATGAAGCTCAGACGGAATGGATTTTCATGGAAGCTGGGAAAACTCGGCCCGTGTGCGAAGCTTGTGGCAAGTGGTGAAAGTTTTCGCTCGTTTCGTGTGTTGCGGGCGTTGATTGAAGTAAAACATTTCGATTAAAGTTTATGAAATGGCAACTTTTGTTTTTGCTGTTGCTGTTGCAGCTGCAGAGTGCAAATAACAATGAGATGCTAGACGACATTGTCGACCATAAACTAGCTACGTAGAAATTATTATATATGGACGAACAACTCGACAGCAAACAGAGACAGAGACAAGAGGCAGAGACAGAGACAAGAGACAAAAACTCTCGAACCTAACGAGCTATGAGCAAGAGCTGCAGTTGATTAAAAGTTTGTGCAACTTATAAAAGGCTAAAGGGTTGAGGCGCCCAAGGGTTAAAGGGGGGGGGATAGCAGTCTGTATCGAACAGGAAGCTCACAAAACTTGTACTTGTGGATGAGGATGTCGTTGTCGTTGTAGTTGTTGCTGTAGTTGTTGATGCGCTGCTTGCACTTTGCCCTGAGGCATCACTTGGCCCCCGACTGCTGCATCAGGTGCCGTTGACAGTTGCCGTTTGTGGGAGCGCTAGGATACCATTCCAACCGCAAAGACCAACCAAAAAACTTTGCTGTGCACAAAATATAGAACACAAAAAAAAAAGATGTGCAAATGGGGGGCGTGGCCGTGGGCAAACTAAATACTCTTTGAGGTACAAAATTTAAATATAAATAAAGTGCCAAACAAAGTCGCAAAGAAGTAAGCGAAAAAATAAAAAAAAAAAACGGTGTCCAAAGTCTAGTCTAGTTAACGGAGAGCAAGACAGAGAGAGAGAGAGAGAGCTGTGAGTTGGGTGCAAGGAACGCGACTGGAGAGTCGTTGACGTTGCCGTAAACAGCTGCAAGATTACGCAGGAGCCGGAGGTAGCCGAGCAAACGAAGCGAGAGCGCCGCCCTAAAGGACGACACTAAAATAAATAAATAAAAATGCTACAAAATGACATTAAAGGTAAAGCGACAAGCAGAGTTGCCTCCCCTCATCCCTGGACCACAAAAGCCCAGGTAGGAGCTGAGTAGGGACGAACGAAGGCTGCTGTGAACTAGGGTTGTGTGCATCGAGTATAGTTTAGTTGGGCTCAGACTCAGACTCTCTGCTCAGCTTGAATGCAAATAACGCGCGCTGGCAACTCAAATGAAAAAGGGGTGACATTTTCGAGGATAGGGTTCTTCACAGCATATATATATATGTATATATATGTGCTACACACCTTTCCAACTTGGGCAGCCAAGCGCAGCAGTCAGCGAACTGGACATGATGGGCAACCTGAGTTGTTGCCTGAGAATATGCCGTGTAATTCACCACAAGACCGAGATCGCTCGCAGCAGTTCGACAATTAGCCAAGTTCCTGAAAATGTAGCCACAGTTGGAGATCGACCTCAACTCATTAACGAAGGGGTTTCCTTTTTTCGCCAGCTGACACTCCAGCTACTGTCGAGTCGAGTCGAGTCGTGTCTTGAGCACAGCAGGGAGAGGATGGAGAAGGAGAAGCTTTGTGTACATTGGGGTGCCATAAAGCAAAGTATAGCCCAATATAAAATGCTAACTGGGTACCGCAGTATGCACATAAACAAAAAAAAAAAAAAGACGCTGCTTCATGTTGCATGTGCAGCACGGCGGAGGCGCCTCAGGCCCCAAATAGGTGGAAGAACCTCTCTCTATATACAATATGTTTATGTACACAAACATATATATGTTTTTATTTACACGATTTGTTATGGTAGCATATCTGGCTATTAGTGTGTGTGTGTGTGTGTGTGTGTGTGTTAGCGTGGAAAGAAAGTCGTTGACGAGAACGACGAGGCATTGAAAATTTTTGAACTAGTTTAAGTGGCCCATCATGAAGTCCCAAGTTTCTCGTTTTCACCAGGATTGTTTTACTTTATAAAACACACACACACACACACACACAGACAGAAACACACACACACACATAGAGAAAAGATACTCATACACAGACAGCAAACTATCGCTGCATGGTTATGCAAAGTAATTTTGTTGTGTTTGTGCTGGGAATGGATGTGAATGTGGGCGGGGCACATAACGAGACGGGAGGGCAGCAGAGAACAGCGTCAGAGCAGCAGCCGGCAAGGACAACACATAAAGCAAGCGAGACAGAGACAGACAGCTTAAAAGAGAGCGAGACAGAGAGAGAGAGAGTGCTCTCTATGCGGAGGCTGTAAGAGTGCTTCGCACAGTTTACTTTTTGTCTGCTGAAGAAGCAAACTCGGCAGCCAGGATCTTAGGGGTTAGAGGGCGCTGCGTTAAGGGCTAGCCGAGGAGGGTTGTGGAGTGGAGGGTTGTGGGTTAGGTGCTGCTGCTGCTGCTGGACTGTGTAAACAGCGTGGCAGCGTTGAGCTTGCAGCGCGCTGCTTTATTTTTTATTGCCGCACACAAATTGGCAGTGTGCGTGCTCCGGGGTCCACATGACCCTCTTTTCAACACACAGCTGCACAACAAAATGCAGCGCCTCCGCTCCTCTTCTGCCCTAAACTAACCAAGCATTGCCCCCCATTCAAAGCGCAGATAATTTCATTTGAAGTATAGTATGATAACAAAAAAAAAAAAAGCGTAGGAAATTTCTGCTGCGTTAAAGTTTTTCTCTCTCCCGTCGAGTAATTTGTAGCTGAAGCTCAAGCTTCCAGTTTTCGGAGTCCTTGTCCCTCTTTTATTTTTTATTTATATTTTCTACTTTTTTTTTTTGGGTTAGCTCAACTTGCAGCAGCAGCTGAAAAGCAGCTCATTTCCTTTCGGCTAATGATGTGGGTCAATTATGGCAGCAGTAGCTGCTGCATTTCCCAGTTCTCACAGTTCACAGTCCTCTCGTTGCTCGCTTCTCGGTTTGCCAGTTTTCTCGGTGTTCTCATCGCTCGGTTCACTTTTGGGCTATTCAGATTTTGTCTACTGGAATTAATGGCATTAGTTTTGTGCATTTAGTTTTGATTAGTGTGGGGACTCTCTCGCTCTCAATGCGTTTTTTTTTTTTTTTTTGGGAACTGAGTTTTTGTGTTGGCCATTTGCATTTTGAATTTAATCGCACTCTCGCATAGTTTGATAGTTTTGCACAAAACATTTTTCGCATCGAAATCAATGTGCTGCAGATTGTTTTGCATCGCACAATAAACTAGGGGAATTTTATGATAATTACTGCAGACTCGAGTGCCCAATTCAATTGATGATGCGATTCTGGGGCAGTTATGCAAAACAAAGTTTGGATCAAGGAAGCTTTTTGTATTATAATTGCATCCGCTCTAAATAGAATACGCAAATGCGTATCAATTGTTGTTGTTGTATGTAAGTAGTTTGCTTTCACTAAGGAAGGACCTTAATGATGCGCAGGAAGTCACTCGAAAGTCTCTAGAGGTTTGGCCTTAACAATAAGTTGGAGCGAACTTACGGAGTTAATGTTAGGAAAAAGGAAGCGGCCATAAACTTGAAGATTATTCATCTGATACATAATGTTTACTGTATGTTGTCCTTAGTGGGTGTTTTTTACTGAAAAGAGTTTAAAGGAACTGGAAGCGTATTTATCTTAAATATTTTTAAAAAAAGTTAAGTTTACAATTTTATTGAATAATTTTTAAAATAGAAATCTTCTCATAAATTCAAGATTTTTACTCTAGTTATTATTGAAAAATATAAATAAAATTTGTTAAATAAAGAAATAAATAAAATATTAGTAATAAAGATGAAAATAACCATTCTTAGGCTCTTAACTGATTCCATTTCTTACCCTTTTTTCCTCCCTTTTCCAACCTATTCCGCCAATAGATTGTATTTCCTATTAGCTACTGTCTGAGCTTTTCTACCAAACGTCTTTTGCATTTATGCCAACTTTATAGAGAGCTAACTTCGATGCCTTTGACTTTTGTTTTCGTTGGAGCAACACAATCTTGGAATAGCTTCCAGTGCCGGATCCACTTGTTATCCCACATTACCTTTCACAAATATCTTGGCTAGCTCAACCAGAAAAAAACCGCATGCACGTTTCGCCACCCGTCTCCCTTCTCCCTTCACCACGCTTCACCTGGCTCTTTGCCTTGGCAAGTCGAGCTTCTCCCATGCTCATGATTGAAGCTTTATACGTGCATAAAAATCAAATCTCTGTGTTTGTTATTTGTAATTCCTTGTCGTTTTTTTTTCATTGTATTTTATGTGTCATCGGGCATTTTTGTTATTTTTTTTTATGTTATTTTATTTTATTCGTCTCGATTTTTTTTGGCAGAGGTGCGCGCCCTTTAGTTGCGCCATCGCCAGCCTGACATTTTTTGGCTTCAGTGCAGAAGAGACCCGCGTGTTCTCTTTGCCGGCGCTCCCCTCGATTGTTATATTAATGCAGCTTCAATTGTGCGCTGATTGGCAATCGAGAATGTGACTTGCATGCGGTACGAATCTCTTTTCCATTCTCCGTTCTCCGATCCCCGTAACGACAAAAAACAAACGTGGTTTCGGTTATTTGAATAGCGCTGCCGTTTGCGCCACTTATTAAATTAAAAATATATGTAGGGTATTCGAGTAACCGAATAAATATCGTTTATTTTGTTTCGTTTTCTGTTTTTTTTTTTACTATTTAATGTGCATGCTTCGGCAATTTGATTGTGGCCGAGCAGGCGTATGAAAATCAATTTCACGCTGAACCGCACCAAAAACTTTAATAATATTTGCGTCGCGGCACTTAACAGACAGAACGACAGTCTGTCCGTCTGTCTGTCTGTCTGTCTGTCAGGCAGATGGACCGAGGACAGAGAAAGATGGCAGTCCACAGAAAATGGGTCCAGCTGCAATGACTGCTAAAAAGGGGAGGAAATCGAGTGCGTTGGCTGCTGCGGTATTGGCGTGTTGCATTCATCGATTTATGGGATGCTGCGTCTCAAAACGAAATTAAAATTCAATAAATGACACTCCAAAGCCAGCGAGCCAACGAGCTGCCTACGCAGACACGTTGAAAGATTTTAATGGTTCTGTAGTGCATCCAATAGGTTTATAATGCAGTTTGTGGTGCTAAAATGAGAAAAAGGACAGCGCAAATAAAATTATGGAAGGAGACTATTAAATACGCTTCTGCAAGCTGATTAATCAGGTAAAAGGTTTCTACCGATTTTATGCCATATAGATACAT
Organism: Drosophila immigrans; assembly: GCA_963583835.1. Lineage (NCBI taxonomy): Eukaryota > Metazoa > Arthropoda > Insecta > Diptera > Drosophilidae > Drosophila > Drosophila immigrans. The sequence goes on from OY757141.1 coordinate 31,307,230, forward strand.
ATTGTGCAGCAGCAATTACAAGCTGATTAATCAGAAGCTAAAAGATTTTTGCAGATTTTATGCAACTTAAAAAAAATATTTATTTATAAAGAGAATAAAATAAATTCTTATATGTAAATTTAAACATGATTTGCTGAAGCTTTTGCTGATTAATTAATGGGTAAAATATTTTGGCAATAAAATAGTTTAAAATTAAATCAATCTCATATTTAAACGGATTCTACAAAAGTTTGCCCAACAAAGCTTTGCACTTGAAAACTCTTAATTTCCAGATTTGTTTTGCCCTTTGATCTTCAGTGATCTTTAGGGCTCAGTAAATTTAAGAATAGCACTTATTTATACATTTAAAAGTGCAGCTTGTAGCAACTTTTAAAACTATAAATCTAGTCTGTTTCTAATTGATTTGTTAGCCATAAACGCGTTGCAATTGCTTTTACGATTATTTCGTATTAAATCGCTTAATTGGCCCAGCCTCCTCTTTAAAGATCGTGTGCACAGCGAGCGTTTAGAACTAGTTAAAGCTACTCTATTAAATAGAGTATAGCAGCAAGCGAAGTACTGAAATCTACTTTTATTACCTGCTTGACAAGCGGCAGGAATTTATCACCTGGCCAACGCAGCCAAAGTCGAAGCCGAAGCCGAAGAAGAAGAAGAAGCCGCTCGCGCGTCAGACACTTGGCATAGTTTGTGGTGCAGGACAACAGGACGAAAGGAGCGAAGGAGCGAAGGCAATGCAATGGTCTAGAGAGTCTGAGCACTCAGCACTTGGCACTGCTAGGCTGCTTGGGTGCTTGGCTGGAAGCCTGGCAAGCCTGCCCAGAACCTACACGTAGCACTAACTTTTGCTTCGAACATAAAGTGCGCGCAAAGAATTTACCGCATAAATTTCAGCAAGTAGCAAAAGGCAAAAGGTAAAGGCAGAAGCTGAAGCTGAAGCTGCAGGTAGCAAGCCAAGGCTTTGGCCGAGAGAGCGAGGGGAGAAACTTGTGAACCGCACTTTGGCACAAAACTCACAAGACACTCATAACTTTTTATGTTGGTTCGCTGCACATATAGACCCTAAAAAAAAGCCAGCCAACAACGAGTGCAAGTTGACCAGGTCCCCAACCAACCACGGCCGGAGTTTGGGAGTCGGACTTGGGACCACCCCAAAAGATTGCAGCTGCAGTTGTTGCAGTAGCTGCTGCAGAACTTGGGCCAAATCCCAGGGCCGCTGTGCCGAAAGTTTTTTGGGTTTGCCGCGTCTGCTGGGCTTTTTATGTATTTTGCTCTCTGCTCATGTGTTTACAAAGTAATTACGCTGCCTGAAATTAAATTCATAAGAACACACAGACGACGACGACGCGACGTTTAAAAAGCGCTTCTCTTGCTTGCTGGCATAGTTTTTGTTTGCCACTGCCGTTAATGCACGCTAAAAGGTTTTTTTTTTGTTTTTTTGTGTTGTTGCCGTCTTGCAGTTGGCAACAGTTTCAGACCTCGTTCAATGCCAAAGTGGGCAGAGGTCCGTGCCATGCAGATTAGTGCAAATTAAGGCAAGGTATTTAAACGCGGCTTAGCATCGCCAACAACAGCAACAATAACGACGTTGCTGCCTCCTCCAACTTGGGTGGCAAGTTGTGAACAAGCGGACTTAGTCGATGCAGCGATGCAGAGTTTAATTGAAACACGAGAAGGTCAGGGAAGCCAAGGGCGGGCGAGCAAGCAAGGAGGATTAGCTTGTGGTATCAATAGTGAATTATAAGAAATTTGAGACGCCTTCGAAGGGTGCTCGGTAACCCGATAAGATGTGTGGTAAACAGCACCGATTTCTTCGAAATTTAATAGAAGCTGTGTAGGAATCTTTTTCGAGTGACTTAAGATCAGCTTAGCGAACTAAAAAAGAGTTGAAAATTAATACAATGTGGGGATCTGTTGAGAGATTGAAGACATAATTTATGACAGTTTAAACGTAAATAAGACATAACAGATTAATAAGACACCGAGTGAGTAAAATGCTCAAAAAAAAGGATTTAAAGCTGATTGAAAAATCAGAGAAAATGCTGCTTAAGTCGTGATTTATAAAGACACAATTCCGACATGAGAAACACAGAAAAATTAATAAGAATCAGTGCTAGAAACGTAACAACAACAACAACAACTCTCTGCTCTCGACTATTGGAATGAATTGAAAGGCAGCTGCAGATGCGCAGGCAGACTTAGGGTAGAAAATTCTTTACAAAACTAGAAACAATGTGAATTCGTAGTCTCATGTGTGCGTGTGTGTGTGGCACAAACACAAACACACTCACACTCACACAAAAGGATAGTCAAGAAAAGCAAAACACAAATTCCCTTTCTACTTTGCTGCGCTCGCTTTTGCTCTGGGTCTCTATTATAAAGCTGGGAAGTTGGACGACTTTAGGTTTTATGAGCTTTAAAATGTCCAAACTTTAAAAGAAGCAGAGCACAGCAGAGATTTTCAAGATTTCCATGTGCACAAAAGAAGCTATTGTAGCTGTGCTTTTTTTCTTTTTTTGAACGGTGGAACTGGAAGATACGCATGGCAATCTGAGCTAACCACCCGCTTGGCATTTTACAGCTCTGAAAGCCGCACAGGGACACAGGGCACAGGGCAGAGAAAGCACGTGCTGTGTTAGTCGAGTTAAGTTTGAGGCGAGATACAAATGCGCGTCTAGTAGACGACGCAACGTATTAATTTTGAATATGTGGAAAATCTCGCGCGCCAAGAACGGCAACAAGAAATGCTCAGGAAATGGCAGGCGAACAATGAAGATGAAGATGAAGATGCCTCACGATACGACAAGTACGTCAGAGTTTGCTGTGCGATGTCCTCGTCTCTCCACTGTCCTTGGCCTGTCAGGCGACGGATGCTGTAGGCCTTTTATTGCTATTGTCAAACTATTGTCTGTGCGTCTGTCTGTCTGTATGTCTGTCTGTCTGTGCCCCACTCAGCGCTACGAATGCGGGTGTGTGTTTGTGTGCGTGTGTTTCGATGTCTGCTTGAGTTGCTTTTTATGAAACATCAAAATGTCAGTCAATGTCATTAAATGACTTTTATATTACACCTAATACGATGACAAGGCCTCTGCTTCGTCCGCTTTGACTTCGCGTATCTTTTTGAGTGTATCTTAAAGATTCTAAAATTAGACAATTGTTGTTGCTGTTATGGTGCACGACCCGCAGTCGCTAAAGTCTGGAGACGAGAGTCTGGAGTCTGGAGTCTGGCGTGCATATGCGAATTGCGGTAACTGTAAAACTGTAAAGATCTCAATGGTTATGGGAATGGAATGGAACTGGGTCTTATGGCGGAGGCCATGGCTCGCCGCGTTGACAGCCAAACAATTTGCCGAAATAAGTTTGAAATTGAATGAAATTGTCAAAAGCATTTCGCACATTTTGCTCCTCTGCCAGGCGCACGAAAAAAGCTGAGAAAATAAAAATGAGTTCCCTTTATGCTTAGAGAGAGTGTATAACAAATTTGTCGACTCGTCGTGGATTTTTTTTTTTTGCATCTTTTCGTTTTCATCCCTCCCCCGGTGATGTTGCGCCCAAGTAGCTTAAATAAAAGCCGCCCGAAATGGCTGTCGATGTGTAATGAAAACCATAAAATATTTAATAAAAATATTTACTATGCATTTCAGTTGGCCCAGTCAACGTCGTCATGGGCCATCGCATCATAAATTAGTTGTTTTTAGTGTGGCCAAAAAAAAAACAACAAAAAAAAAGTTGACTTGAAGCCAAGTTGAGGCGCTGTGGTTATTTTTGGGGGGCGAGAGCTTGATTTATGCCCGAAACTTGATATCACGTTCGCTGAAGCATTTTCCGCTCTAACTACACACACACACAGACAGAGAGACACCCATGTGTGAGTGTGGTTTATTTTTATGTAAAGCGCATAAAGAAAAAGTTTTTTAGAGTTTCGCCGCCATAAACTGATTTTTATTTATGACCATAGAGCTGAACGGACTGTGCTGGATATCGAAATCGAGTCGTCATTTGATGATGAAATGGGAGCAACGAAAGTGCTCCCCCCAAATGCATCACGCCTTTTAATTATTACAGCTCTTTAGTTAATAGTTTTAGCAACGCAGCTGGAGAAGATTTCCCATTTCTTCTGGCTCCCCCTTTTGGTTATGGGGGCTTTGAGGTTGGGGGCGGCGGTTGGACAGGCGTACAAAAGATTTGATATATGGCTGATGATTCTCCCATAGGACGGTAGTGGAAATCAGCATATGAATGGCACTAAAGGGCATTAAAACTTGACATTTATGATGATCTATTTAGGCAAACAAACTATTGAGAGCGTGTATCGCTGCAGGTCATAATAAAGTCACATCCCGCAGTTTCTTTCAGATTAATTGACGCATTCATATGCATATGTCATTGTGCAGGGCTTATGTTAAATGCTGGATGAAGTTATTCAATTCGAAATATGGCCAGCTTAACTTTGAGCTGTGAAAAGTCCGTTAGGCTGGGCTTTAATTGGCCGCTCGAAACTGGTTCAGTTTTACGATAAGTGCAACAATTGTGTGGAAAAAAAACTTCACTTTCTAACTTTGGATGAAGAGGCAAAAACTTGCACATATTCTCGCCATTGTGTAGTTCCTGTGCCAGATTAATATCAATTCATAAAACAACACAAAATAAAGCGCTTGGACTCTGGGCAAACTTCTTTTACAGCGTGAGATGAGTTTTTAAATTCAAATTCTTTAAGCAGCAGCAACTTCCAAGTCATAAAAATGCTGGCTAAAAGATCTTATGCCTTGTTGGCTTCGGCTACTTCGTTTTTTTTTCCCGCTCTCTTGGCTTACATAATTTTCTTCTCGCCAACTCCTTTTTGCCACAGCCATTTTTTTATGGCTCTTTGCGTTATTTTTTTTTTTTGCAGCTTTCTGCTCTGCTCGAGTTTTCTTTTATTTTGCTTGATTTCTTTTAATGAAAAATTTGTTACAGCGTTTTATGTAACAAAATGCTGGCAGCCAACAATAACACCAACATTGTAAAACAAAGCAGCGACGTTGCAACAACTCGCTGCTCGCCCCCAACTTGCCTCTCATTGAGCCATCCATGCATTTCGTTCCAGTTCTGCTCTTAGCCATCTCCTGGTGCCGACTTTCATTTGCTTTATTTTGGCTTGGCTGATTATTTTTAACTGGCAAACAGCTAATTAAGTATGGAGTAGCATTTGTTGTTGCTGCCGCCGTTGTCGTTGTTCTCCTTCTCGTTCTCGCTCTCGTTGTTGTTGTTGTTGTTGCCTGTTCATTTTGTTAAAAGCGAGCGCGCTTTTGTTGCCTGCTGCACGCTGCTGCATGCTGAAGGTGCAACAAGGCGGCGGAATCGTTGCAGCACCAAACCCAACAAAGTTGCAATAAATGACGTAAAAAGTAATGCGGGTTCTGCTTCATCGTTGTTGTCGCTCGCTGGTAACTCAGTTTGTCGTAGTTATGTCGTTTATAATAAAAACTCAGCTCGACTTTAATGGCTGCCGCCGCCTGTTGTTCTTGTTGTTCCTCTTGTTGCACTTGCTGCTGCTGCTGCTGCTGCTTTTGTTGTTGCTGTTGCTGCTGCCTCGGCGTCTTTTCAAATCAAATGAGTGGCTCAGCAAGCAGACGCAACTCACAGCAGCAACAATAAATAACGAGTGCGAATGCTGCATGTAGTCGACCAGCAGATACGCTGTAAATAATTGGATTGCATATCGTTTTAATTAAAAGTCAACGAAATTAAAATAAATAAAATATATCTTTTTGCATAAATATTAAACATTATTAAAAAAAAATGTATGTAACATCAATTTTGAATATTAAACATTTTTATAGACATCTTCTTACATTTAATTTTGAATAGAAAGATACTTAAATAATTTTAATAACATATAATATTAATATAAAAAAGTTAACCAAATGGAAGCATATATATATTAATTATATTTCAAAAAAATTAAATTCATTAAAATAAAATATTTCTATACATTTAAACAATACTTTGATTTTATTCTAAGTTGTTTGCATTCTTCAATATTTTATTAAATATGCATATACGAATAACAATACAGTAATTAAATGACACCTTCTTGAAGCTCACAAAACAATTACTTTTAACAAAAATAAATAATAATATACATCGTTTCCTCTCATATTTAATTTTATTTTAGTAATTGCAATATTTATCCATAATAATTTTGTATAAAGATCTCAAGTTGTTACTTAACTTTGTACAATTCGGAAAGCAATTCATTTGGTATGCTTCAATTTTTAGACAATCTTCTAGTTCTTCTTTGCAAAGTCTCTGCCGAGTAGCATTAAACTAATTAACAGAGTTCACACTTTTCTACCTACACTTGGCCCCAGAATACTCCTTCAAGCACATTTTCGCATGCGGGGCATAAATAAAACAGAACTGAACAGAACTGAACTGAAGAGAACGCCAAACAGTCTGCGTTGAAGTCGCCGTCGACTCCTTCTACTCATCAGCAACTTTTCTTTGCGATGCCTTTGTGGTTTTTCCTGCTGCTGTTGCGGCTGGAGATGCCTGCATGTAAGTGGCCGAGAGAGTGAAACTGCAGCAGGAGAAGTGCTCCATGTGCTCCATGCTCCCAACTCCATATTCCAAATGCTGCCTGCTCCATGCTCGGTGTAGTTTGTTGTGTGCTGGTCTGGCATATAACTACATTTAGCATTATATCGACATCTGTTCGGCAAAAAGTCATCAAAAGTACTAAAAAGCAAAACAAAGTTGCCCCATGAGCAGCCGGCAGAAAACTTTTGCCAACTTGCTGCTGCTCCTGGCTGCAATCCTGGCAATGGCTTTTCCAAATGGAATGGGAGTGCACAAAAAGGAAATGGGAATGGCAATGGGAATGGGGAGTACAAGTGGGTAAAAGGAGCAAGTGCAGCGTTTGTTCTGCAGCTGCAATTTTTGGTGGGTTGTATTTTTATTTGCGTCGTTTCACAGTAAATACAAAGTAAGCGGCTTTGTTCACTAGATGCTGCAAAAGAGGGAAGAAGACGTCGAATGATTGTTACTAAATCATATTGTTAATTTATTTGGATTAAAAACGAACGACAAATAGAGTGGGAAACTAACAGAGAGAGAGCAAGGGAAATTCGAGTCTTTAAGGAGATGTTAGACGGAATGATTTATAAAATAAATAATTTTTGTGCTCTGGATTTTGGTATTTACACTCCCAAATAAACTAAACATATCCTGTTTCAAATCCCAAAAATATTGGGGAGGAAATGAAATCGCTTGGGAGAATTTGCTTTAAGATGCTTTTCCAGTTGCATCCACGCCTAAGATTTCTATTTTTATAGGATGTAACAGCACTCTAAAATTGTATCATATTATTTTTCACTCCTCTGCAGTTGTCGTCGTTGTCGTCTTCGTCTGTTCCGCGTCTGTTTCTATTTCTTGTGTTCACTTCGACTTTGTTTAGTCTACGTAATGAGCAAGGAAATTGTGTGCACTACTCGTTGTACTGTAAAAATTGTTACTGCCTGTGAAACTTTGGATCTTTTTCTCCTCGCTCGCGTTGACATTTCTGCTTGCGCTGTTTTTCCTTTCTTTTCCACTATTCGCTATGTCGCTTATTGTCTCTGGCAACTCGCTGGCAACTCGCAATCCCGTCTGATACCCAAGTAATGAGCCCCACCAGACAGACAGACAGACAGACAGATGGACAGACGGACAGACAGACTGACAACAAACTAAATGCATTGGAACTGCATCCATTGTAGTTTTAGAGTCTCTCTCTTTCTGTCTCTCTGTGCTGCTCTCACATCGGATTGAAACATATTTATGCAAACACATATTTATGCAACAACAATGCGAATGATGTTGATGATTATGACAATATTTGCACTCGGAGCGCGCATATTTTTACAGTGCTTGCAACATACGGACCGAAAGACAGACAGACGGACGGACGGACGGACAGACGGACGGATGGATGGCGGAAGTTGACTTTATGCATTTGTAAAATGTTGACACACTATTCAAAAATTATTGCACAGCTTTTTGCCATCATCGTTATCGTTGTCATTGTTATTGTTGTTTGTTTAAATGGCGCTCGCCTTTGACAAAGCCAACGAGGCTAATAGAAATGCCTCTCTCAAAAACGAGTGTACAACTCACAGTATTTATATGTAAGAGTATATGTGTGTGTGTGTGTATCATGTAAATAACAAATAAAGTTTTTGCTAAAATTCAGTCGTCTACTCGCATCGACAACATATTTATATTTTTTCAATTTATTTCATTACAGGTATGTTAACAAGCTGCAAACAGAGCCGTTGATTTAATTAAAAGCAAATCGAATGAAAAGCGCAAAAGCCAGCAAAAACACACGGCAAAACAGAAAACAGCCAATGAAAATTGCACGTATGTAAAATGAGTTCGTTATAATTGATTAAGCATAAAGAAAAATAAAGAAAAATGCTTTAGGAAAATTCAATTAGCAATATCAACAATTAGAAATATATAAATTGTTAAAGCGCTCTGGTTAATGTTTTAGTTCAATTCCCAACAGAAGCAGATAAATGGAAACTTAAAAAATAATATAAAAATTAGGTGGGTTAACATTAAATTTATAAAAACAAAAAAGCCATGTTAATTTCCCTTTTTCATAAAAAATGTTAAACGAACAGAAGGAGATAATGGAAAATCAAATAATTTAAATTTAAATACAAATTCAAATGACCTAAAATGAATGCGATGCATTTAGCTTAAATCGTTGCTTCCCCTTTTTATTTTCGATAAATTATTTCCTTAAAATTTTCTCACACGCTGCCTAAACTGCTCTTTAAGCCACGTTGAAGAGTTTTTTCCACAAGTTGGAGCCTACACAAATTATGACAGATATTTGCTTTCAGACTTTAAAAGCCGTTTATCTAGGGTAACAAATCTATTTAGGCCTCAAACAGTTCTGTGCTACCTGTTTGACCCACACTCTCTATGTGTGTGTTTGGTATTGTAATTGTTTTTGTTCCTCTTTGTATGTTTTATGAATATTCCATCGAGTTATCTATCAGATGACTCAGCTAGTTAAACGTTCTGATGAAATGCACAACGGTGGTGTGGGCCACCATAAAATACTCAATATTCATTCTCATGGTTCGGTTTCTAGTCGGCTTGGTTTCCTGGTCACCGAGATAACAGCGAAACTTGGCTAATGGCTAGTCTTTAACCTTTTAATGTGGCACTTTTTGCTTATCACAGAAGAACTTTACACAACTTTATGCTCGCCAAGCCATTAAGCCGACCTCTCTACCGCCGTTACCTCAGCTCACCTCAGCTCCGTGTGTGGTTTATGAAGAGACAGCGAGTCAAAGTCGAAGCCGATGTTGAACAACTTTCATTGCTATACGACTCCAATTTGAGGCTATAAAATGGCAACAAGAACAACAACAACAACAAGCAGGGGGAAAAACACGCACAACCCCAACAAAGTCCAGACACTCTGGAAATTCTTTAATAGACAACGCCTTTTAGGTTTTATAGGCATTTTCCATGCACCGTAGTGAGACGACCTTGTTATGCTCTCTGGAGTTGAGAGATAGAAACAAATTAGACTAGAGGATTCACTTGATAAAAAATCCATCAGACTACAATTTGATTCTAATTAAAAAAGTAAAGATTTCACAGTTGGTATTAATTTGAAAAACATTTTTTGCTAGCTGGCAATATTTTATTATTTTAATTATAATAGAAAGTTACGATTGATATCGTGTTTTAAGAATGAATCGGGCTTAAATAATTGCTTTTATGATCAAAATATTTTAAAATTTTCTAATTTTTTTTTAAGTTATTTTTCTATCTATTTCGAGTTCCTAGTACAGGGTATCTTTGAGTCTTGATCGCTGAGTCTTGATTGCATTATTGTTTGCTGTTCATTTTGGTTTTTCATATTATGCGCCAATTTTTATGCACATCAGGCAAAAGGGGCACTGATTTCGGTTGGGCCCAACCGAAATTGTCAAATAAAACTAAAGGCTCTAAAATAGCTTTTAAAGTCATAAAATTACACGACTTTTAAGTCGTAAAAATTAACGACGGGTGCGTGGCAAAAAGCATCTCGCCAACCAGAGAGGTAAAGAATAACAAACGACAACAAAAACAATATCGTGGCACTAGCGACGTTTGTTTTCATTGTTTTGTTTGTTTTCACTCGTGCCCTTTTTAATAGAATTTCGCTTAATTTGAGTAGACAGCACGAAGAAGACCAGTAGGAGCGGGAGGAGGTGCAGGCAAAAAAAAAAGGGGGCAAATAAAAAAGTTTTCCAACTCTTTTAATTAAATGATTATTGGGGGTCGGGCATTGAACGCACAAAACCCTATCAGGCAATGTCAATAGAGAGAGAGCGACAAAGAGAGAGAGAGAGAGGAAGCTCTGGTCAACGGCAGCAGGAGGACAAAGCGCAAAGCGTAAAGCGTATTAATGATGAATATTTATGTGCGGCCCAAAGCGGAAGCAGCAAGAAAGAAAGAGTGAGTGAGAGAGTGAGAGAGAGAAATGAGAAATGCGGCATAAATTAGACTAAAGTGTGGTTAGGGTGGCTCAAAGTCAACTGGGAAAGTGGTTGAGTGGCAGGCAACTGATAGTGATAGTGAGAAGGGGCAGGAGGAGGATGTATACCAAAGTTACTGGCTAATTATGCAATAGTGCGTAAAGGTCTAAGTGCTCTGGGTCCCGGGGTTGCGCTACAGATGTCCACTGATACTCTACAATATACGCGTAGTGCGAGAAGTGCACAAAAAAGTCAATTTCTTTTGGCACAATTGAATGCGTCAGGGTAAATACTTGGTATCTCTTTCGACACACCGAAAAGGGTTTCCAGAAAGATCTTATCTTGAAGGAAAAACGGGGTAGGTAGTTCTTGGTATTCTTTTAGAGAGTACTTGCTAATGTACATTGAGGCAGGCATGACCAAAAGTTAAAGATCTTCCATATCATCACAGCTGCAGTTGATTAATTCCAGCAATTACTTAAATACGTGCTTAGTAATCGTGAGTAATAAATTAATTTTAGGGCAGCATGTATTGATGACTATTATGATTAAAATTATATTTGTAATGGATTTTCATTTAATAAAAGGCATTAGTACGAAGTATTGATGACTGTTATGATTAAAATTATATTATTTCTTCAATATCAATACAAAATTCATGATCATATTCTACCATCCGACCATTGTGTTTGGATAAACAGAATCATTTCTTTAATAAATAATGAATATTGAAGAAAGAGAGAAAATTCTTCAATATTCGTAAATTATTCTTGATCATTTCGGATATACATTTTGCTAGGATAATTGAAATTAAGTCCTACACCAACTTTTCCTCAATTTGTCCCCCTTTGTAATCTATTCATTATCATTTCCTGTGAGCATTTTACTTGTATGATTGAAATAAATTCTTACTCACATTTTTCATGAATTTCTCATCCTTTTTTCAATGTTCGTAAATTATTCATTATACTAAGACAATTTTCTTGTTTAAAATAAATTATATAGAAGTCACCTCTCTCCTAACTTATTCATTAGCATTTCTGATTAGCATTCATATAATTTACCGTGAAATTTCATAAAATAAAAACGAGTAATACGAGTGATGTGCAGATTACTGAGTACTTGGAATAGTTTTTATGGTTTCACCTTGATAACTTGTTGCCGGTTCTATTTAAGTGTTGAGCGTTCAGCATTCAGTGCTTCCCTGCTGCACTTATCATAGATCATTTGCTTGGCATTTGCTTTGAACACGGCTAAAACCTCGGTAGCTCTTGACTCGCAGCATGGGGGACAACTTGCGTAAATTCCGCTTGCCACACGTCGCACGTCAAACAAATGGTCGCACGCACAACTTGCCTCCCCTTTTGTCGTCCACACCACACACACACACGCCTTCACTTGTCATGCCTTCAAATCCCTCCGCCCCTTCTTGGCGACTGCCCCAACACAATAATCCTGCAACTCAACGGAACGTCGCCAGCAATCTATAGTAAGAAAAAACGCCAACGGCAGCGGTACAAACTGCCTCCCTCTGCTCCTTAGCTGCCCCCGCCGAGCAGCTGCTGCTGTCGTTCCATTGAGAGGGAGAGGAAGGGGGTTGGGGGGTGGGGGGGGAGAAAGGTTCTCCACTCACTCCACTGGCGGTTTGTCACATTCAAGATGCTGTGAAAGTATGTGTGCGTGTGTCGCCAAGCTCTTCTTCTAACCATCAGCTCAGCGAATAAGAAAAATTCAAGTAAATTGATTTTTCTTCTACTTGGCTTTGACTGCCATCTCCTGCAAGCTGTCAGCTTCAAAACGCGTCCCCGTTGTCCTCGCAGATCCTTTTGGCCGTATTGTGGCTGTCCCTCTGCCACACTCATCCAAGTCCTTCAGTCCTCGAATCTTACGTTACTGCCATTTTTGCCCATTGACTGCCCTGGCTTTCATGCAATTTTGCTTTTGGCGCGTAATCGACTTCATGCTTTTGCTTTTAATGGTATTTTTCCTGTGGTTCAAACTAATATCCATAATGCATAAATATGGCAAGCCTGGCCCCTGCGACCTATCCAACTGTGCTCCCTTCCCCTGCCCCTCTGCGCGCTTCCCTTTCTGCTCCTACTTATCCTTCCACGCCCCCTCACTTCATGCGTATGCTGAGCTGCCCTGGCATTTTTTCGCTTGCTCTCAATATTTTTCCTTCTTATGACTTCAAGTCGTTGGACGTCGTCGTCGTCGTCATCGTCATTGACGTTGCCTTTTTCCTATACATATACTTACTTATATATAAAACATCATTCGTTTCTCTCCTCTTTTTTTTTTTATCATCGTGCGCTTTTCTTTTTGCTTTTTTTCTATACAATTTATGCGCAAAAATCTATACTACGTCTGCAATTTATTGCATTTTCGTTAGGAGACCATTGAAAAATGCCTGAAGTAGGAGAACGCAAAAAAAATTTGCTGATTTTAATGTTTTGTCAAAGTAACCAGCCGTTGTTGCTGCCTTGCCCGATTTTACTGTTGTGTTGTTGCTATTGCCGTTGATTTGTTAATAAACAATTTTATGTCCCATGGACTCAGCATAAAACTCACACGGAAAAACAAATTTTATGACCCAGCCGCTTATTGTTTTTATATCCCTGATTGATAGGGTAAAAACGGGTATATTAAACACAGCAACTAGTACGACAAAGGTATTTGAATTATTTCCTGACATATTCCATATTTATTTGCGATGATTTAGTGCAAAATTATGCAACAATAATGGTGTCTAGGAAGTCTGTTATTACTCAATATTATCGCTGCCATCTAGACAAATGTTTGAGCTCTTGATTTTTGTATCATTTTGTGTGATGAATTTGTTTGCCATCAATCAAGCAAAATGAAGGTTTTATAGAACATTCTATAGTCGCATATGCTGATTGGCAATCTTGTATTTATTCCTTTCTAACTTTTATTTGTATTATCTCAGCATCTTTTTGTGCTGCATCTCGCACCGACCGACTATGAGGGCAACAGCTGTCACTTTTTTGTTGACTGTTTTGTTGCTAGTCTTGTTGTTGTTGTTGTTGTTGACAGAGACATGTGCCACCTTGAGACGACATCCGTTGAAGCCGTGGCAGAAGCTGTTGCTGTTGCTGAGCCTGAGGTTGAGACCAAGGCAGTTTTCTTCTTAACTGGCGGCCATATATCTTGCCACGCTCGCTGGATGGCTGGCAAATATCTAGCCATTTCTTATACTAGTCACAGTTCTATAATTTCTCGATTTATTTTGCTGCCAGTCGTGTGTCCTGGCTGTCCTGACTGTCCTGACTGCCTGCCTGCCACAGACAATCCAAACATTATTCAAAGTCAAACTTCATTCGCACTCACAGACTCTCTCACACATGCAAGCAAATTTTTAACCACATTATTTATTTACTGTTCGCTCTGCCCCACGTGCTTTTGGTTCCACCTTCCCGCCTTCCTCTCTCCACGTGTAACTTGCTGCGATGCTCTCGTCTCTCGTGTCGAGTGTGAGTGTGTGTAGAATGTATCTGTATCTATGTTAATATGCTGCACACTTTTGTTGTTGCTGTCGTTGTTTGGTTTTTGCATTTATATCAGCCACAATTTATCAGCGGCCATAACAAAAGGCGCCTGCTGCCATTGTCGCCAAGTTGGCTGCCAAAAACCGAACCGAAGCCGCAACCAAAACCCAAAACCAAAAACTGCCGCCCCTCAACCGGGCCTCCAAATATATTTATATATATATATAAATGTGTTTTTTTTTTTATATTATTTGCCAGAAGAGTGCGAAGCCTCGCACATTTTCTAACTGCAAATAATAATTTTGCTATGGCAAAATTATATTTCATGCTCTGAATATTGTGAAAACGAAAACAATAATAAAAGTGCCAAGCACACAAACAATAAAAACAACAACTGGAAAGAGAAGAGAGCGGAAAAAAAATGAAAACGAAAATGATTAGCAATAAACAAGCGACAAAAACAAGCTGCGACTAGAGAAATGAGGTTAAACCTTTTGACAGGTCGTTAGTCAGATGCCCTTTCGACCAAGTTAACTATGTGATATACGGCATCGACAAGAATAATGGAGACTTCAAGCATTTTCATGGAAGGCATCATTAAACGGGTTGCCAACTCAGCTCAGCTTAAACATATAAATGCAAATTTTAAGTGATAGATGGATGATAAACTTGCAGCATAAATCTCTGACGATAAACCAACTATAAAAAAAGGGATAAATTTCATATATCTTTTTTGATGTCTTTGATGATATTAGTTGCAGAACTTTTAGTAGAATGCTAAAAGTTTATAGTTAATTAGATTTTATTTTTTGAAAAAGTTTAAAGTAGATGGGAGAAATTTGATGAGTGAAGTATTAATTAAATATAAATGGTTATTAAATGCATAATTGATTTGAGAGAATTTAAAATAATTGATGCGGTGAAGAATAAAAAGAAATTTAATCAAAAAATATATTTAATAATAAAACAGCATTTCAAATAATTAATGCAGCCAATAATATAATTAATTTGCAATTTTGAAAGCATTAACAAATTAAGTATCAATATATATAGGCCAAGTTCAAAGCCTTCTTTATAGTCTATGTACCCAAGTTGTACTCTTGCTTATCTTTACATGCAATGTTTGTGTGTGGCTTATTGGCTGCTCCATGTTGTTGTTTGCGAATATTTTATGCATGCTTATCATTTATATGCTTTTTTGTTCAACTAAGCGACAAAGAGTTTTGTTTTTTACAAATACCGACACATACGTATTAGCAAATTGAGAGAGGGATGGAGATAGAGATAGAGAGAGAGAGGATGAGAAAGACAATAAATTAAATAAATTGTAAAATATCACTTGAGTTGGATTGAGTGGGAGGCGAGTTTGGAGGCCAAGTTGGCGCTGGCAAAGCTTTTATTAAATTAAATATTTCACTGCAATAAAGATTATCAGCTGGCAAAGGCAAATGATAAAGCAAACAGACACCAGACGGACAGACAGACGGACAGACAGACGGACAGACGGACAACATACTCAGACAGGCAGCCAATCAAATAGACAATGTGACTCGCTGACTCTCAAACTGTTTGGACGCTTGGTAAGGGGATCCAGCTTTGCAAATGACTGTGTGAAGGGGGGAGCGGGGTGTGTGTGTATGTGTGTGTGTGGACACATACATGAGCGTTAACATTGTAAGCAGACCATATAAATGTAAATGAACTGCTGCTTCTGCCTGAGCCGAACCTAACTGAACTGAACTCAACTCAACTGTTCACAGGCTGATGCCGTTTCCGTTTCATAGTCCTTGCTACATAGCATTTCCTGCACACACACACACACACACACACGCACAATCAGAGAGAGAGAGAGAGCAGGAGGACACATGTACAGTTAGGCAGCCATTTTTTGGTGATGCTACTTGCATGAATATCAGGCTGAGCTTCGTCCTCCTCCTCCTCCTGCTCTTGTCAGAGGCTGCTTTGCATGTGTCTCTCCCGTTTTTATTTGCTCAAACAATATTCGACATAGTAATTTTATGCTTCGACTGCGGAACACATAAAATTATCTTTTGAATAAATAAAGATAAGAGCCAGAGCACAAAATGTTTCCCTAGCACACACACACACACACACCCACAGACAGAATCATATACACACATTTTAATGTTTTATTCAAAAGGAAACAGCGTCGAGTCAGAGACAGAGATGCAAATTAAAATATCATTCAATGTTGGCAATTTAATATATTATTTTTGATAAATGAATACGACACACATTTACACAGCTACACATATGAGTGTAGCCCAAGTCTCATATTGGGTACAATATAATTGAATACACACGCACACACACACACACACACACACACATGTAGTTTGCTGGCACACATTTGCACAACAACAAAATAAATCTTATGCTTTATGCACCGCCAATTCGAAGAAGTCTCTACGTAGGTTTCTATTATTCGCATTTTGCCTATTTGGTTTTGTCTTTCGTCCTTTTTGTTGTTCTGCTAGTATTTTTGTTATGTGAGTCGCAAAAACATTTTCACTTTTTACCCCAAAAAAACAACAGCAATAACAATTACATCGACAACAACAATGGCATCTGTGTCTCAGCCAAGTGATTAGCCAATGGAAAATTCTTTGCTTTTAGACAAAATGTATTTCTTATGCTCCAACTTCACATCCGTAATTTATTGTAATCATATTTCGTTAACTGCCTCAGCATCCTTGAGAACTTGCTGCCAGAGTTTTGTTGTTGTTGTTGACGCACATTAGACGGCATTAAGCTCTTCATTTTAATTAGAATTTCATCTCTGAAAGGGTCAGGCAATTGAATTAGTTTAGGCGATAAGCTTTATGGGCAGCCATTAAAATGGATTTTCATGGAAATTCATATGAAATGTTGCAGCCTAAAGCTGTTTATTAATAATATTGTGATAGGCGGCAACAGACAAGTAAATAAAGTAACTAACGAGATCAAGGTAGTTGTCAGAGTGGCAATAAATACAAAATTTCAACAGAACTTGATGTGTGACAAAAGAAAATTCTGATAATTTTGAGTAGCACTAAATAAATCGATAGCTAAATGACTAGTTTCTTATTTTGTGACATGACTTAAGAATCTTAATGGCCAACGACTGATAAATATTTCTATAAAAACGAATAAAATAATAATGTATTTATTTATTGAAATACATTAATTTAAATGGCATCTATAATAAAGCGACAGATAATTATTACATTGCAAATTAATTAAATTTAATAAAAATATATTTTTTTAGTTAATTCAAGCAAGCGACTAATAACATTATGTTGAAAAATCATTAAATAAAATAAAAATATATATTTTTTATATTTATTTATTTTTATATTGGTATATTAAAATTATATATATTAACAATTCCTTGCTTGCTCTTTGAGTCCAATAGTTGAACTGATAAATTATGCTTTAAAAATAAATATATATAAAAAACGTATATTAGTTTATATTTTATTTTACATTTTTGCGGTACATTGTTAATCGTTTCATATTTTTTAAAATGTATTGCATTGATTCCTTGCTCGCTCATTCCACTGAGTTCAATCGTTCTGTCTATCTTAGTGTTTGGAAATTCGCATCAGCCTGTTAAATGCCAACTGTGATAAGTCGACTGATATTGCTTTAAAAGCAAATAAAATATATTTATTTTATTTAGGGAAATACATTTTGTTACATTTTTAGTGGTACACTGTAAATCGATCTATATTTAAATATATATATTTTATTGATTCCTTGCTCGCTCATTCCATTTGCTTCAATCGTTCTGTCTATCGCACTTGGTGTTTGGAAATTCACTTTAGCCTGTTATGTGGTTTGGCAGTAAATGGGCAGCACATCAATTTTTCTAGCGTGAATGTCCGCCTGATTGGCCACGATCCGTTGCATGTTGATTGGCAAACTGATGTGCTGCTCATTGCCATTTTCAAGGCTGCTCTGCGCGATACCGATGTCGAATGGCGAATGGCGATTTCTACTTCGATTCTCAATACACGCCAACTGGTCATTCATTTTGGGCCATCGGGCGGGAGGAGAACGCTTTTTTTATTGATTAAAAATGTGCAAACATTTTCGCAGCAATTTCGTTTTTAAAACCACTTTCGTTTGAACTGCACATGAGCGTAAAGCGGAGTATTGGCCAGTCGAGTGTGTCGGGGAGGGGGGGGGGGGGCGGAGGAGGAGGTCTTAGCCTGGCTTTTAAGTTTGTTTCTTGCATGGAAATCACGTATTCAATCAATTGCAACGATGTCGACGCTGGCGATGACGATGAATACGAGCACAGACACATTCAGAGAGAGAGAAAGAGAATTTCGCTTATTTTCGGTTGACCCATTTCGCAATTGGCCAAAATGTCTGCAATGTAGCCAACTTCAGTCCCAACTCCATTTCCAGCTTTGTCATCTCTTTTAGGCCAGTATAAAATTAAGATACGAGGCAGGTCACAAAAGTGCATCCTGATTGCAGCACTGGCTTAGACAGCACTACAACGCACAACGAGAGAGAAAGAGAGAGAGAGAAGCATAACGGAGGTGCAACCACAGCATCCACACACACACACACACAATGCCGCACGGGTGTTGACATTTATGTCCAATGCAGATTTTTGCCAGGCCACCAACAACAACGACAATAAAAATTCCGAGACCTCAAACACACTGGACTGTGACTGTGACTGCGACTCTGTGTGACGGCAGCTGCAGCAGGATACACACACACACACACATACACACACACATACACACACACATACACACACACAGACACACACACATATCTATCTGCTTATATAGTAGAGGAGAACTTTGCATCGTTGGCATCGTTAAACAGGCAACTGTCCGCCTCAGCCACAATGTAAACGTTTCATGTTGTTACCAAAAGTTGTTATAATTTTTAGCTCCCTCTTGTTTTGACTCCCGCCTCAAATCCTTCTCTCTAGCCACTAGAAAAAAATCATTGCATACTGCGGGGCGCCTTTGAGCTGTGCACAAAATTTATTGAGCAAAGTTGCTGAGCTGATGTATCGCATGGGCATGGCCAGGGGAGGCGTAGCGGGGCGGACAGTTGGCATACTTTATCATCAGTGACGACGTCGACGACGACGACGACGACGACGATGAGAACGAGGAGAACGAGAACGACGACGTCGACGTCGACTCTGAAGGATGGCCAAGCGCAGGATGCAGGATCAAACCACAAAATCCAAACTGATGCATACAAATAAAAACAGAAATAGTTGCAGTGCTGCTTGACTGCAAAATACCCTTCAAAGTATAATGCTGACAGAAGAAAACTATTTATCAATATTATTTTATTTTATAAAGAATATTATCGGAATAGTTTCCAATACTTTTTTTTGAGAATAGCCCATTTATAAATAATTAATTGGAAACAGCTTTTAATTATTTATCAAAACATCTATTTCGCAAATATAAAGAATATTTTCGAAATAGTTTTTAATAAATTATCGAAATTTATTGTTCTTTAAAATAATATATACGAAATAGACTAGCTCAAAGTATATTGAGTTTTCAGTTCAGATCCAAGACCAAAAAGATAGGGACGATTGAGAAAGCCTTTAAAGTCTGGATATATGTATATACTACATGTGTTATATTACTTATAATTTATTTATAATTTTTTCGTGTCAGTTTCTGGCCTTCGCAGAACTTGTTGATGCCCACTCGAATACTATTTGTCTGTAGGGTATAAAAAGCGAGGAGAGTCGAGGCGAGGCTGCATACATGGGGCCAGATTGTAGCTCTCCTGTGCACTCTGTCCCTTTCCACTTCCCGCTCTCCCCTCCCCCTCTCTCTGTCACTACACTTCTGTGTGTGCCCTTTTCACATGTGCATTACTGCGGGGGGTTTTTTCGGGTAGGTCGCATTAAACGGAAGTTGCCGCTTCGCTATGCGTTTGTGTTGTTGTTGTTGTTTGTTGTTGCTGCTGCTGCTGCTGATGTTGTTGTTGGCATTGTTGTGTTTAAAAAGTTTTATGCTCGTCACGAGAGAAATTTATTGCACTCCGGTGTTCAAAGCTTTTATCCTTTTTTATCATTTTTCTGCTATTGTTGTTGCTGCCGCTGTTGTTGCTGCTGTGTGCTCTCTGTCTTTTCGGACTGGGCAGAATGGTTGTGAAAAAGCGGATGTGATTTATTTGGTAATGCTAATGATGTTTTTGCTCGTCGTCCCTACCATCAGTTTATTTGAGCTTTGGCTGAAACAATTTTTATCGCATGTGTAGACGAACAGCACCAAAAAAAAAACAAGAAAAACAAAAAAAAACTTGCAGAGAAGAAAACCCTGGAAAAACCTGCCGAAAGTTTTCGGCAGTCAGCAGCAGCAAACTGAAAACCGTCATGAAAATGCTTACGACAACGCTTTTCAATGTGGCTGCAAAACAACAAGCGAACGCAAACCGAAAATGAAAAATCCCCCACAACACGGTTTTCGGTAGGTAGAAGGAAATGTAAACAGTTTGCCATTTATCTTGCGTGGCCAATAAATCGCAACCAGGACAGCACATTTAAGGTAGTCCGTAGTTAATTTTTTAAATGAGCCAAAGATACGACGACGCTTTCAACTCTCAACTGTCGACTCTCAACTGTCGACTGCAAAACGCCCATCGCAGATTCCCCATACGTCTGGAGTACTTCATATAGGCTTTATTTATGTGCGGGTATTCAATATCATGTCATTGTGTTCTGCTATTGACAGGGCTCTCGTCCTCCTCCTCCCCCTTTGCCCATCGCGCCCCTCTGCTCAGCTTACAGCTTCAATTGTGCGACTTAAGGTTGTGCTTTATTGCAGCGACTTAACTGTATTGAGCTTTATTAATTGTTGCCAGAGCGAGGAGCAGATCCGCTTTTGGCAGTTGAAGAGGGTAACTCCCTTGGAGTAGCAGCAACAGCAGCAGCAGCATGACCCCAAAGGAGCTGAGGCAAGGTCAAGCCAAGGGAATCGAGTCTCCACAACTTGGCAAGAGGTTAAGTCATGCTGACAAAGAGATCAGAAACGTAAAGTTTCCCCCACCCTTGTGTTGACAGCCCAAAAACATTTGTAGTAAACTGACTTTAAACAACATTTTAATGGCGACATTGGTCAAAATCGGAATATGCATATTTAAGGGCTCATATTTCCCACACGTATCCCACGCATAATAATAAAAAATGAAATAAAGACATTTGTTATATGACGACGGTGGGCAGCCTGTTAAAAATGCATAAAACTTCTTTTTTATAATTGTAGAGAAATAAAAATATGCGACACAAAAAAAAAAAAAAAAAAAACTAATAAAATTAAAGTTTATTACAATTTTGATGAGGAAAACGCATTTCATATGCAGTTCATTCACACGCGACTCGCGACTAAATTCAAAAGCACTCGACATGACAATTTTAACTGGGGGCCCCAGAACTAGAAAACAGTCAACTCGAATATTTCGTAGTGACATTAATTAAAATTTTATGCAACACACGTGGCAGCGTCTACGTCCGTGCCAACGAGTCGCCCTCTGACTGGTTTTTCTTTTTTTTGGGGGGACTGTCATGTCAGCCGTTAGGCTCGGTATCGATGGGGGTGGGGAACGATGGGGAAACTCGGTTCGTTCGGTCAATTCGATTATATTCATTTTTCACCTTTCGTTTAAACTTTCACGTGTCGTGGTTGTAGTTACCGTTGCACTTGTTGTTGTAAATTCCATGTAAATTAATTAAACTTGCTTGGCATACAACAACAGCAACAGCAACAGCAACAACAAAAGCAAAAAAACAAATTGCCAACAGCGGCGGCCCGGCAAACGTCAGGATGTGCTAGGACTTCGGTGCGACCGACTGGCATACATGGCAAATTATATATTGCATGTCAAAGGACAACAGACAACAACAACAACGCCGTTGCTGCTGCTGCTGCTGTTGTTGCCACAAGCAGAGAGCGGAGCAGAGCCATAACAAGCGGGGGGCAGTGCCACTTAATATTTTTTATACACCACAAATCGACCGCACGATCAGAGGCCGCCAGTGGCCATATGGCCAGGCCAGCAGCAGGCAGTCTGGCAGCCTGGCGTGCGGCAGAGAAAAGGATATGGAGAGAACTCACACAGGACACAGGTGCGCGACAACAATTAACGAAATTTATTCAATTTGCACCGTCGCAGTGGAAAAAAGCGCAGAGACGCAACGCAAACGCAAACGCAAACACAAACTCCGACTTGCAGCCTTTTAAAATTTAATTTTTAAACTTTTTAATAATAAATATGATATTGTGTGTTGTTGTGCGTAGTTTTGTCTGCGCTTTTAGTGCAATAAATTGTTTCATTAAATATGAATTTAAAAACAGCGACGTAGATACTTTGTCTTCCGCTGCTGCTGCACGATTTTCTTTCGTTATCCGCTTTGTGTGCCATATTAAATTAAGCCGATATTTTATACAAATTTATCGCATAAATTGGCGGGGTCAATTCTGCCGGCTCGTGCGTTTCAATTTCCAATTTTAATATAATATTCTATAAATTACGTGAAGCAGTCAAAGTTTAGAGCCCTTTTTTTTTGTTGTTGTCAAATGTACCCGAATTTTTCCAACGCCCCATTTTACCGCTACTCACACCCCTTTGGTTGTTGGTCGGCAAGCGTTTGAAATTCAAAACAGGAATTGGCCACAGGAATGACGACCAGCATCGCTTTGGGCATCATCGAAATTGATGAAAAGCGATTTGAAACGTGCATTTGTTGTATTGCCTGCCGTATTGTGTTCTGTTATGTTGGAATATGAGAATGATATCAAACGATTAGTTGTGCACCAAATACAGCATATATACTATAGTACACATAAGCTTATGTTGGGTTTCATTCACTAGCAGGGGCCAACAAATATTTTTGTGGAAAAATTCCTATAAATAGGAGTCGAGAATGTCGATTGCTATGGCATGAGCAGGAGATTAGCTCGAATAATGGGTTTGCAAGCGGGTTTGAATAAATGTTTTATAGTCCTTGTTTGCGTGCAGAGAAATTTAAAGAAATGTATTTTCATTACAATTTACGTTATCCAAGAAGACAAATAGTTGAGTTCAAAATTTAAAAAATCGTGAAAAAGTTAATTCTTAAAAGCTGATTAAAATATCAAACAAATAAAATACTATATATGCTTATAATTTATTTTAATATTGCACAAGTTTAAAGTATACTTATAAAAAATAAATAAGCAAAAGAGAGAGACTTGATTTATCTAGATATTAGAAGTGGAATGTGTTTAAAAAAAAATATTCTTTGAAGACAAAATAGTGAAAATATATTTTATTATAATAATTCACAGCTTAAATGATAAACTTGAAAAATTAATGAGAATTACTGAGTTAAAGAAAGTGACTTATTTTATCTCTAAATAAAAAGCGGAATATTTCAATAAGCAAATATCGGAAAAATATATTTTCTTTAAAAAAACAAAATAATAGAATCATATTTTGACATAATAAAGCACAAGTTTAACAACAGATTTAAAATATATGTATTTTAACAACTTTGAGTAATAGAGAAAGATTAAATTTACGCAGAATTTTAATTTCTCTAATATTGTAAAAAGGGATTTCTTTTTTTGCTGTCGAGTAAATTTGCAAAAAGGGTTTTCTGCGAAAATACCTTTCATCACTTAAATAAGTGTTAGAGTTCTAGGAAGAGCAACAGTTTAGCCAACAGCTGAATCTGAGTTGATTGTGAGCCATAATAAATAAATGGAAGGATGTCATCTAAGCTGTGACATGAGCGCAACCAAATGCCTCGTTAGAGCCACTAAACGCAACCCTTCAACAAGTGACTTGTTTTCTCCCAGGGAGAGTGAGAGATGAGGGGAAAAGCTCCCCTTTTGTTGCTCATGTGCACCCCGCTGGCGTTGTGTTGTCATATGCTAAGACAACTTTAGCGCCCCGGCAAATCCACACTTTTCAGCTACATTTCCGTCATATAAACCAAGCGAAACACAAACACAAAAGGCCTCCTCAACATGCCCCCGCATAAAGATGACATTGAAGAAAATGTTGCTTTGCAAAGTGGCATCAACAACAGCAACAACAACAGCGAGGCAATAGTGTGTAGATATGTCCCTCTTGTGGCATGCACAATTAAAAGCGTAACCGTAGTTGTAATAATACGGAATATTTACGCTTGAATGGTTGCTTTGTGGCATGGTTTCGAGCCCGGAACCCAGAGCCGAGAACCCGGGATGAGCGATGTGTGTGTGTGCGAGGTGTGTCTGTGTGGTGTGTGCTCTGTCATTGAGCTGCTCCTGCTTTGGAGAATTAATAATTTATTTGTTTTGTCATTCAGCATTGTAAATAATGAGAGAGATTTTCAATAATCTTCTTTGTTAATATTGAAATTAATTTGTTTACTGTTATGCTACTTAATTAAACAAAACGCACACACAAAAGCACACTCGAGTACAGCACACCAAACCACATCGTTCTCAGTCCCTCCTGCATCTGCCCCTCAGACGGCTTACCACAGCCCATAAATAACTGAGGGCGCAAGTGGGAGATGCTCCAAGGTAGTGGTGGCCCAGGCCAATCTATATGTAAATAGTTTGTATTTACATGGCTGCATTTTAAAGCCTCGACAGGATTTTGTCCTGTTCAATTATGCAATAAATTTATCACTGATTCCAATGCAACGCAATCCACAGATGAATGCACTGCGCTTTCATCTCCTTCGACTGCGTCCTGCGGTTTTGCCAGCCTCCATATCTATATACACATATATATATATATATCTCACTCCCTCACTGTGGGTGTCTTCCAAAAATGTCTCTTTTGATTTTGGCACGCTCTATTTGCATTTGCGGCAGTTTGAATAGCCCGTTTCAAATTACACATCTCAATAATGCAGTGCAATGCGTAGGAGACTGAGACTTGGCATAATGAAATATTTATTAGTCAAGTGGCTCGGCACTTGTTAGCTAATGTATCTTTAAGATGCAGCTATTAATTTCCGACACTGCGTGACGCATTTAAATTAACATAAGAAACCATAAAAACACAACAAATTTAATTGCAACGCATTTGTTGATTTCTTTCAACACAAACAAATTGAGTGAGAAACATAAAATTTTGTCGCTTCTCCCCGTGGTGCTGCTCTCCACCTCACCTCCCTGCATAATGAGTAAAACATGTTTGGTATCCGCGGCATTCGCAGCCCACGACGACACACTTCAACAGAAGAACGCATTTTCCACGTATACAAACGAATATCTAAATAGTATCTGTTCATCTATATAAGTATCTCACACTATAAGTCGCCGGCTAAATGATGTAGCCGGGGCGATACAGAGAAAAAGAGGATGAAAAAAATTAGAACAACTTAGCGACAAGGGAATAACAGAAAACAAACTCAACACGCCGCCTGTCATCATTTATTTTGTCAGAGTCTAAAAACAATTCCAACTTATGGCTGCAAACAAGACACTCTGATGGGCAATGGCATTGTGGTATGTAGCTCACACGGCTCACAGCTCACAGCTCAGGGAGATACAAATCAGATAGGCGAGATGCGATCGAAAACGTAACTCGAAGATCCAATGCTCTATAGCTGAATTTAAATCTGGAAAATTCGAGTGTTTCACATGGGAAATAAACACTTTGGAAATGCTTGATTTGATATTAAAAAAAAACGCAATTTATTATTATTGAAATAATATTTAATGAATGATTTTTGCTTGTAGATTTTTATACAAAATAATTCCAATAATTTATTTATTTATCCATACACAAATATTTATAATTATTTATTTGCTGCATACTCTAGAAGTAGTTTCTTTAACTAACAGTTTATTTCATCTATACATTGTTAAGAGATGCTTGATTTAATATTCAAAGAAAGCTGAGCTTGTATTTTAAAATAATATTGAGCTTCTGATTTTTGTCTGCAGATTCTAATAATTTTTCCATGCAAAAAGCTTCCTATTTATTTATTTTCTGCAATAATCTTTAAGTAGAAGATTTTTTCATCTATAAGCTGCAAAGACTGATGTGATATTCGACGTATGATGATATTGATTTTTGAATGCAGATATTTATGCAGATTACTTCTAATAATTCATCCATGTAGAAATATCTCTATTTATTTATCTGCCACAAACGCTATCTTCAACCAACAGTTTGCTTCGTCTATAAAGTGCCAAGACTATGCACAAGTCATTGCGACAGTGATTTCATTATTTTAGCATCTTCATTACAAGAGTCATCATATTTATCTTTTAGTATAGTGTATGTCTGGTAGTTTAACAAAAGCTCAGCAATCTCTTTGCTAGTCATAGTCATGGGTTGTTCTTTCTTTCCTGCTGTCTCTTAATGATGTGTTGCCTCGGCTGCTGCTGATGCTGCTGCTGCAAAAGATTTTGGACATCCCATAGAGAATCATTGTCGTCGCATGGGACGCGAGCGCCCCCAACCACCATGCTGGCACCTACACACAGATACGCACACGCACACGCACACGCACATAGACAAACACACAAGTCATTAAGTGTTAATTTAATGGCCAAGAGATCTTTGTCACAGATAACAAATGCATGCATTTTTATACAGAGAGCGAGAGAAGCGACAAGAGAGAGAGTCGAGTGTGGAGAGGCGACATGAGTTCTTTTGGGCTTCTATCTGAGCCCTGGCATCTCTTACAAGTTTGTGGAAAACATTTTGTGCGCAGCAGGTGATATATGTGTTGTCTGCTTATGGAAACAACCAACAAACAGCAGAATAGCAACAGCAACAACAGCAACAGCAACAACACTAACGCCTCCTCCTTTGGCTGGTCATATGATATTTGTGTTGTCGGGTTGCTCGGTTTGTTAACGCTGACAGACAATTAAGTGTTTGCTTTATGTTTATTGGAATGGATTTGCCGCAGCACGTTGTGCGTTGTGCGTTGTGCGTTGCGCGCTCCTTTTAACAAATTGATTGATGACAGACACCCTGAATCCAAAGGTAGACAGAGAGCCATGCGTCCGACAGAGACAAGACGACAAGTTTCTTCTTTTTTTCTTATTTTGGGTGTGGAGGGGGGCGGAGAATAAAGTCTTGAATTACCAGCTCAACTGGTAGCCCACCATCACCGGGCCATCAACATTTTCGAGGGCTACTTTAAGTAATAAAAGTGCCAAGTAACAAAGTAGTAGTAGTCAGTAAGTAGTCCATATAGGAGGAGGCGTAGGCGCCGTTACACGGGCCGTGCTAAATGCGTGTGTATAGCCTAGAAAATGATGACGATGTAACGGAAACTTTTTAATTAAAATTCGAAAAATTAATTAAATATTTTTGTGACGCCAGGCCAAGCGCCAGAGTCAGAGTCGAAGTGAGAGCCAACGCTGACGATGACGACTTTGAGATTAAATTTCCAACCTACCTACGAAATGCAAACCCACTGCGAAAGACAGTGAGACTGACTGTCGAAAAGTTTGCTGTGGCGCAAAACAACAAAAAAAAAACGAAGAAAACAGCAACAAGTACAGTAACAACAACAACAACAACAAGTTGATGAAACAACACTAACAACAAGTTTTTCGGCGAGGCAGTTGGAGAAGGCAACAATATCAAGTGCAAAATGAGAAAATTGACTTGCTCTAGTCAAACAACAACAAAAACTGTGTGAAAACGCCGCTGCCGCTGCTGGGAAGGTCGGTGAAAACGTGGAAGGTTGTAAGCTTTTGGGGGTAGAATGAAGAAGAACTCAACTCAACTCGACTCGACTCGTCTCGCTTTGCAGATAGAAAAACAAAAGAAAGTTTGCGAACAGGCAGGCTGTTGAAAAAAAAAAGTGAATGCCAAAATGAGAAAGGAGCCAACAAGCGAAAGATGAGCAAGAGAAAAAAAAATACAGAAAAACAGTTAATGATGCACAACTGATAAGCCAAAAAGATGACACACAGCAACTGCAACAAAGATCCCGAAGTACAGCACAAAAAAATAGAAGAAGCCACTTCAACTGCTCATCGACTGTGAAACCAGTTGCAGAAGTAGGCTGATGGTGTGGCAGGTAACTGCGACTTAAGCTAGCTATGTAAATTTCCAATTGAGGTTATCAGATAGATGGCTGCAAATAAGCAATGAGAATGCCAGATAATGGCAGGGAATTATCATAGATACGCGATGAAAAATCTGATAGTCTGTGAAAGTTGAGAAACTTGCAATTTGCATGTGAACAAAATATACACATTATTATGGTCAAGTATTAGTAAACATGAGCATTGAAAGATAATCACATATTAATTATGTAGTGCAACCATAATAACCAGCTGATGTTAACCCCATCTTGAACCTGTCCAAACATCAGCAACAAAAAAGGGGTGAAATTAAAGCCATGACCCAAAGTTCTATCGGACTTAATGTTGCCAATCAATCATTCGCTCACTTGATGGGCTACAAATTACTACAAAAAGGGAAAATGGGCAACACAAGAAGAAACAACTGCAAATGGCAAAAGTTACAAGGGCAAAAAACTTAGTCGCATATGTGAAGCTTCCTTTACTTCCGATAATGAATTATATGGCCGGCTGAGACGCAAAAGAAACAAATAGCAGCAAACGAGATTACAGCCAAACATGTAAGACAATTTTAGTAATAGAAAAAAGACAGGTAATTTAAGTTTAGTCAAAGGAACAATTTAGGCAAAAACTATTGTCAGTGAATTCATTTACTGTTCAGAGTATCTATTCATTTAATTCAATTGCAGAGTGCATAACTTGTAACTATGAATAGTTTGAGTAGTATGCCAGGCCAAAGCCAATTATGCTAAAGTAAATAACAATCTTACTCTCTCACTCTCTGTCTGTGTTTCGTTCCCATGCTTTTGGGGCGAAAATGTTAAAAACTTAAACAACGCTGACATATTTCCCCAGATGCCTTCAAACTTTTATGCCCCAAACTTCTGCAGCCAAAAAGTCTTTTGACTCTGGCTCTATATACCCAAAAAAAAAAATAAATACAAAAAAAATGTGATGTCAACGAGGACGAGTGGCAAAAAAGCTGAAGAGAAGGCATTTTCATTTCGTGTTTAATGAAAAATGTCAAATAAAAGTGCCCAAAACAGAAACGGAGAAACAAATTGCGAAAGCTTTGTGCGATAGTTTTTAAGCGAGGACTCCGCCAGTCCTTGAGAACAGGTGAAGCAGCAGCAGCACGAGCCGGAGGATGCAAGGATGCAGGCAGCATGCCAATAAAAAAGTGCAAACAAAGCGCAGAGCACTTTAACAAAGATGGGCACACTCTTTGCCACACTAATTACTATTTATTTCAAACGAAAATTGCTAACGAGCAAAAGATATTACCATACTGGAAATAATCAAAAGGAACAGGTAGACTGAGCATCCACTTGAGTGCCTTCCCTGCCGCACCTCTTCTCGCTCTTGCCGTTAGAACAAATTATTATTTTTTATGATTATTTAAATTACGCGCCAGTAGCCAAACCAGAAGGCGGCCTGCGGCGGCCAAGAACTGAAGCTGGAATGTCGGTGCAATTTACAAAAAGCGGCAAGAGCGGAGGCACTTGCAGCACTTGGAGTAAGATAGCCATAGCCATCTCTAATAGTTTTCATCAGGCTGAGAGGCGTTCGTAATGCTCCTCAACTGGTTGTTGCCTGCAGCTTTTAGTGCAATTGGCTGGCAGCTTGTTTAATGATCATTAAACCTGAAGACGACATACGAGAAGCAGCAGCAGCCGCGTCGTTTTGATTCAAAGCGCTCTTGACCAGGCCTTAATAAATGAGCACAGGTTGGGCGCAGACCGGACTTGTTTTTTCATTCGTTAAAATATATGTAGCAGAGGCAACTCTTTGGCTCTTTTGGCTTGCGGGCAAGTGCCTTGGACTCACTCTAATTAGTCAATTTTTCTCCTCTTTTTTTATACTCAATTAAATCTGCAGCAGCAGCAGCAGCAGCAGCAAAAGCTTCAGCTTCGGCTTCACTTGCAGGCACTTGAGTAAGCAAATGATGTGCAGTAATTAGTGTTGCCCCCCATCCAAACACACACACACATAGCTATATATACATATATATATATATATGTGTATGCAGACGCGCAACTTCAACGACGTCCAACGCAGATAAATAATAATTTTCTTGCTGGCAATTTTTTGTCTTTATTTTTCGTTGGCAATGCCACAGGATGACAGGTGCAGTGACAACCTTGCAGGCAAAATTGCCGCAGCAGCAAGTTGGCGACCCCAGTGGGACCAAGGCAATGTATTAATCGCCTGCCATTCCAACTGGGTAACTTTTACAGTGTGCACAGAGAAAAATAGTTCTAGAACGAGAATAAAATTCTTAAATTCGAGAAAAATTCGATCTTTAAATTTCTGACTATTTTATTAGGATTAAAAATATAAAATAAATCTTAAAAGTAAACAACTAATTTATTTAAAATAATTTAAATATAAAATTCAAATAATACAATTGTTTTCTTTAGATTTCTTTCTAAATTTCAATCTAAATTCAAGAAAATTCAGAGTTTAATTTTAACATTTTTGCATTCTTGATTTAGAAATGCATTTATTCTTGAATCGAGTACGTTTCTCATCCTTATTAAAACTCAAAACAATCTTATTTCAATACATAAAAAAAAACGATCTTTTATAGAATTTCGTTTTTGATTTTAGAATGTATCTTTTGAGTTCAATTTATATTTGTGCTTGATTAAAGAATTTCTCTTGATTTTAGTTTTTTCTCCGTGTATGTATTGAAGTTACAAATACTCGCAACTTACATGTCATACACGACGCTGCCTGTACATTTATAATCAAGCAGCAAAGACCACCAGCTCCAGTTGTACTTCAGTCACCCGACCGCACTTTACCCCTCACCTCAACTCAATGCAAAACTCATCGCAAATACGCATTACATGCTGCATGATGAAGCATCTTGAAGTGGGCAAAGCCAAAGCAATGATGATGCTCGCTCCGTCTGTCTCTCTATCTGTCTGTCTGTCTGTCCGTCTGTCTGTCTGCCCGGTAGCGTCGGTCGATTGCAGCTTGTAGTTGCTAAATGAAAACATACATTGCGGTCGCAGATTGCACACTCACACACACACACACACACTCAAGAAATGTGCCAAACGCACAGTGGATGGAAGCGAAAAAAAATAAAATGAAAGTTCATTAAAGAATTGGGAACGTCTAATTACCAGCTGGGATTGGCATAGGCAAATATTAAGCTGAACTACGCAATGCAAACTCATGTAAAGAACTTGGCCTATGGGAATGTGAAAGGCAAAGGCAAAATTTACACAGAGAAAAAATAAGTGATAAAATCATAGATCAAGAAAAACAAATTGTAAATTAAATATGCTTGAAATAAAAGAGTTTTTAGTTTCTAAGAGTATTCCATTTGGAATTGAGAATGTTTCTTATCTCAAATCCAAATGACAAAAATGCAAAGATTAAATCCAGAATGGAATTTCTCGAATGAAGAACATGTTAATGAATTTAGATTGATTAAAAAACAATAGAATATAATAATTTTGTATTTTCAATTCATTTTTTTTTTAATTAAAAAATTTATAGTTTTGTATATTTAAATTTTTTAAGATTGAAATCTTCTTTCAAGTATTTTTTGAAGATCAGTATATTCTCAAATGTAACAATTTCAATCTCATTTTTGGAATGACAGTTTTCTCTTTGTGTAGATTATGGTAAATGCAAAAAATGTTTATTAATGGTTCACTAAAGTATTGTAATTAGTTGAGCATGAGCTTGCAAAGCAGCCAAGCTAATGATCCTTTCTCTTTAATTAGCATTTGGGCAGCAGCAGCAGCAACAATCAGCAATATTTCGAATACCTGCAGCCCACTGTGCGGCGGCAGTAAAACATCCTCATCAATGTCGCTGTCGTTGTCGTAGCCCGCAGTCACATCCATAGCCAGAGTCAGAGTCAGAGCCTGAAACAGAACAGCGTTGGCCAGGCCAACAAAGTAACCAGTCGAAGCCAGAAACATTTGTCCATTTGTCGAGCTTGTCCACTTGTCCAGCCAAATGCTGCACCGGCAGCATCAGTTTCAGTCTTCACTCGCAGTCGCAGCTTCAGCTTCTACAAATCGTGCAATGATGAAAGCCATGGACAAAGTCTTTGACTTGTATTTAGTTTTTGTTGCTACTTGCGCCGCAGCTTCTGTGCTGTGTTCTTCTTCTTTTTTTTTTCTGCCTTGCCTCACATTTTTTTTTTTTTTCTTCTCATCTCATCTCATCGCTTGTTGTTTGTGCCGCCGCTTGGCGCTTGGAACGCTTTTATGCCCATTCAGTGCATCTTGTTGCCTCGTCCCCAGCATTGTTCGTCGTTCTCTCTCTCTCAGTCTTTTGATGACAGCGAGGAGAAAGGGGCGACGACGACGGACATTGGCGTTTTGTGTAAAAGCGACTAATGTGTGTCTACGGAAGCCATTTCGTGCCTTTTAGCTGTGAGTCAGTCCAGAAGAAGACCAGTTTCATTTCGTTCGCAAAAAAATAAATGCCGGGCACACAGCGAAGGCAAAAAATAAATATACAAAAAGAAAAAAAAAAAAAAAAAAGTGTAGTTAATTCGCCAAGTAATAATATTATACTCGTACTTATGAATGTCGTCTGAGCAACATGCTGTGCACTCCAAGTCCAACTCGAACTCGAACTCGATTCTGAGTCTCTGTCTTAGGCCATGGCCAGAAGAACCTGCCGGACCAGCCCCTCCAGCTAAATTGGCTTGAATTTTACGGCTGCTGTTGGCTGTCGTTCTTGTTGTTATTGTTGTTGCTCTTGTTGTTGTTGTCAGCGGCATAAGAACAACAATCGACGATTGGCCTCGCCTCGGCCTCGGTCTGTATTTAAGCGACATCATTCATCTGCCCGCCCATCAACAGCAGCAGAAGCAGCAGCAACAGCAACAACGCCGGCTGCACAATGCCAATGACGACAGACGCCTGGCGATGACGATGTTGTGGATGGGATACGAATGACGATGATGATGATAATGACGACAGCAATAATAATAACAAACAACAACAACAACAACAATGGGCAGTCAAAAGCAGGCTGCAGGCAACAGCAGCAACAGCAGCAGCAGCAGCCCTGTGGCCCATCAGACAGCTCTGTAGTACAAAGTACAAGTCCGCATAATTATAATCAACGTCATTTAACGTTGCCGGCCGTCACTCAGCGCCATCTACAACATTTACAACAGCCGCAACAACAGCAACATCAGCAGCAACAACAGCAACATGTTGTAAGCACAGAGTGCCCCATCAAGCTTATTGTTGTGTATCTTTTGGATACATTTTTGATAACAGAGAGCATAATAACTTTGTCGTTAGGTTAGGAATGCATTAACAGAAGTAATGTTCAACAGCACAGCACTGAAAGTGCCTTCTCCCAGTTATAGCTACAACTTGATGACTTATTTTGCCACCCAAAAACTGTGTGGGATTGTCTACTAAATATCTCGCATTTCTCTCCGCTTGTTTGGGGAGAAAACTTAAACCAAATAGTTTGAATATACATAAATAGATGTTTTTATTAATAGAATAATCTGAAGATCATTTCCTGTCCTTTTATTATGTTCGTGCTTGTGTAATATTCTAAGAGCAGATAGTATCTCAAAGCAGCTTTGACCGCAATACGGCTCTCCAACTTTCTTTTCAATTTAATTAAGGTGTTTGTATCTAAACTTGAACAAGTAATGCAAAGATGTATCTCTGACTCAGCTGAGGCATTTTATTGCGGAGAAATAAATAATTTGACTTTTGTTATTCGCTTTAAGATACTCACTTTAATGTGGTGTAATAGTTTTAATAAATTTAATTTAATTAATATCATCAAAGAGTTTAAGTATTCATTACATTTGAAATAAATGAAAATATATAATATAAATATATTATATGTAAATAATGTATTTGTATCTGAGCAACTATTTACTTAGCTTTTTTGTATCTCAACTGAATCATTTAATTATTGAATACATTTCATTTGATATTCTGTCTAAGTGTTAGGTTTCCATAGGTTAAATTCCATTTAGCTACATACCAACTTATCGTTTTTCGTGTTGAAATCAACTGTCAATTAAACGACCCACTAATGTAATAATGTATCTCAATCAAATACCATGTGAAAGATACTTTGAGGCCTCACCTTCGTACGCTGCGTTTGTCCAAGCATGTGGGAGGAAGTTGGTATTTACTTTATATAATTTGTCAGAGATTAAAATTGGTTTAGGGAACGCTCCGCAGCTCGTCAGCTAATTCCCCTGAGGCCATCAAATTTTCGACTTGTCAGTAGATTAGCTTTTCGTTTTACTTTGCTGTCTTACGTTTTGTTGACCTTTGTCAACTTGAACACGCGACTAAGCGCTTAAAATTGGTGCAAATACAAAGTGGAGAGACAGACAGACAGACACAAGTGCTCACACTCTACAGTCTGCACTCTGCAGAGTCTCTGATTCAGAGTCGCAGTTGTGTGTGTATCTAGCGCCGGAAGTGCGCTATTTATAACAAATTGCCGCCTGTTTGACATTTAACCGAACGACGGCGATGGCTTCGCATTAAAGATTCAAATGGGGGAGAGTGGGAGATGATGAAACCGAAGGCGTTACCAGGCCACCGCGTACTTTTGGCATGTAATCAAATGTAACCGCATACCAAATATGCGCCCCGGACCCGGACTCCGACTCCGACTTGGACTTTAGAGTCCGGGAGATCCCGGCAGACATTGTGGTCGGTGGCTTAGCCACGGCCATTTAATACAATAAATCGCACAGCCATCAGTCGACAAAGGAGCCAAGGCAGAGGCAGAGGGGGAGGAAGGGAATCTGTTGGTAACCTTCTTGGCAGCGGGCTGACTCGAGTTCAGTTTGCGCGACCTTCTTCATTAAAATTATGACAAGCTGTAATTATCTTCGATTTGCTTTGACCAACGCACTAATTGCGTGTGAGACAAGGGAATGATACTCGAGACGGAACACACAGATACACAGATACACGCAGACACACACATACATACGTAATTGACGTGTACGTCAAGTGTCGCTCAAGTGTAACCAGAGAACTGGTTTTTATCGAAATTAGTCAGAGTTGGTGAAAAGATGTGACCGAGTTAGTCATGCAACATGTCTGACTCAAAAGTATCTGTGGGATTGTCAAAACTTATGAGTAATGGCAATGGATTGCCCAACGGAAGATCTAACAGATGCGTAGTCCAAATAAATGACAAGATACATTTGCATTGCTGCTGGAATTCAACTCGGAAATCAATCAGATAACATATTTTTGACAATTATGAATGAATGTGAATGAGTTTTTCTTACGAAATCTTTACAGAGCTGCAGTCTTTGGGCGTTTCCGCGTTCCTATTTCAATTTCCTTTGGCTTGTCGTCTGGTTTTAGCCATTAGTTTTCTCCTCCCCTTCGCTGTCACTCAAAGTGCAGTCAGTCAATGCAACGTTCCTGGGAAACTGCGTGACCAGGCTAATTAAAGCTCAAGAAAATGTTGACGAACTGCTCGCTTCGAAATTGAACTGCAAGTAACTTGAGACCAACTTCAGTATGTGTGTGTGTGTGTGTATCTTCGAGATACCGGTTCATAATTTATGTAATTATATGCATTTAAAGATTGCAGCACGAAAGCTACAACGACTAACTGTGCGTCTCGTCTCTTTGTGCTATTATAGCTCGACATCAAATTATAGCAATTATATAATTTTTCTTTCCTTCACTTGTCGTCTATTTACAGAGGGTCGTCCGCATCCGACAGACTCCAACAGCAGCAGCAGCTGTTTGCCTGTGTGTGACAAGCGCAACTAATGAGCACAACGCAGCTACAACAACTCGGCAGCAACAAATCGGAAACAGGAAGCAGCAACAACAGCAGCAACGACGACGTCGACGAATGAAAGTAAAACTGCGTGGCCATTATTATCATTACTAAATAATCGTAACTGTGATAGCACCAAAGAAAGCAAGCGAGATACATTTACAGATACAGATACAGATACGGATACTCGTTCAAGTTGCTGCCGTGCGTAATTACGTTTCAGTGATTTTCAAACTAATAAATGTCGTACGCGCAATTGCCGGCAACAACAAAAAGTATTTGCTAAAGCCAAGCAGCCAACAAAACTCCGCACAAAATGGCGCACAAAATGAGGCAGACAACAACAGCAACAACAGCAACATCAGCAACAACAGCGACAGCAACACACACGAGAGCAACAGCAACACAGAGCTGGAGAAGAGCAACACGAGTCGGAGGCACGCATTCAAGTTCAAGGCGGTCATCGTTAATCACATGTTTTATATCCTGCCACACGTTTAGCTCCACATTGCTGTTGCTGCTCGTGCTTGTTGCCACAACGCAAGCAGCCAGCAAGCAGACCACTCGCAGCAACAACACGACAGCAACAACAACAGCAGCAGCCGCAGCAGCAGCAGCAGCAGCAGCGGCAACAGCGACGCCCGTTTGGGATCATGCCATCGATTTGAATGAGGATTTTCGCATACTATGGCAAATCATTAATCAGGATATAACATTTGAAATACAAGCACGTACATTAGGTTATGTCGGCTTCGGATTCTCGCCCGACGGTAATCTTGCCGGCGCGGATATGGCCATCGGTTGGGTGGACAAGGGTCAAACGTATTTTCAGGTGAGTGATAAATAAGATAAAGCACAACAAAAAAAAAAACTCAGTCTCGGGGTAAAACTCGTTGACCATTTTTCATTTTGTCGGGTTACGTTTTCATTTTCCAATGCGTGCGGGCCGGAAATTAAGGCAGCCAACTAAATGAAAAGTTGTCGCCCTAATATCATGCAATTTATTTTGCAAACATTTTGATAAATAATATTAAAAAAAACAGCACAGTAAAAAGAAATGTTAGCAAAACAAGAGAAACATTTTACCACTCAACTTGGTTAGTAATTAATTTGTTGTGGGCGGCAACAACTCCGCAAGAAAAAAGCTGAAAAAAATGTAGGCACAAGGGGAGAGCAGGATGTGAAACAAGTTCCGCTGTAAAAGGCGCACGAAATATGTGCATAGTCTTAGGCTGCTTGGGTATCCTGCCCGAAGTCTTCGTCGTCATCGTCATCGTCGTAGCCACAGCACGGCATATGAATAATGACAGGCTCATTTGTAAGGACTTGACGGGTTTTTATTTGAATGTGCTCGCGTTTTGCTTTGCCTGCAAAGCCGGCGAGAACAGCAAGGATTATGGCAATTTAGCAAGAGCGACAGAAATACTGGTGAACTAGGTGAACCAAACCGACCAGAAGAAAAAAAAAAAAGAAATGCGATTCGTTTAAACATTAGGGAATGAATATTCCAATCGCAATCATTTTGTTTGCTACTCGCTAGGAGAACTCAATAACTGACAGTTAAAGTGCAAAGTAAACTAACTGGCAAATAGCTCAGCTTTCAGTTTCAGTTTCCGAAACATTTAATTAGCTCGTGAGAATAAAGACTGTTAATTAGAAGTTCAAGTTAAGCAGAGCAGCTAATCCTTGTTTCGTGCCTTCACGGCGCATCGCTTCCTGTCACA
This sequence comes from Drosophila immigrans, assembly GCA_963583835.1. Classification (NCBI taxonomy): domain Eukaryota; kingdom Metazoa; phylum Arthropoda; class Insecta; order Diptera; family Drosophilidae; genus Drosophila; species Drosophila immigrans. The sequence continues at coordinate 31,344,789 of OY757141.1, forward strand.
GAGAACTACCAAGGGAGAACGTGTAATGAAGGCTGAACTGAAACACATACTATTCGATTAAATATACGCCAAGTATATGCTCAGAATCAGACTTTTCAATTGTACTACGGTTAGATTTGTTTATGCTGCATGCCACCTTGGGCACCGTTTTGAGTCCTAATCCGTCCCTGACAACAACGCTGTTGTCCCATTTTTGAAATAGGCTCTCTCTCTCTATGGACTATTGTCGTAAGCGCTGGTCTTAGAATTCTTTTTTTTTTTTGGGGAAACGCCTTCAGCGACGAGTATAACAACGACGTCATTTGGCATTTGCCTGAGCTCCTCCTCCGTCTCCTTGTTGGGGCTGTTCTGCAAGAGTAATAGGAGTCGTCACTGCAAAGTGTCTAATGAAATGCGAGTATTGCGTGTTGTGGTTGCGTAGCTCTTCTGCTTTCGTTGTGTTCTCTGTTGTGTGTGTGTGTGTGTGGCAGGATATGCGTGTGGCGCCCCAAACGTGGGTGGCACGCGGCGGGTGGGCGGCCAATTGTGTCGCTGACATAAACTGAAACTTGGGCCAGGCGCATTGCTTTTTTTTCTATATATGTATGTACGTATGTGATTTAATGATTTTCCAGGCATACGACATCAACTACACACACAACGCTATTGTTGTTGAATGTTAAATACCAGATACATTAATATGTCTGTCTGTGCCCTCTTACGCGCCCACTCAACCTGTCCGTCTGTCTGTCTGTCTGACAGTCTCTGTGCTTTGTGTGACGGTGTTAATTTCACATCTTGACGTGTCGTTGGTAATTGCGAGTCGCTTCAAATTGTACACACACACAATCCGCATAACGAGTCGTGACTGTCTGACAGTCTTTTTGGACAAAATCCCCCCCCCCCCCCCCAAACAGTTACCTGCCCCTATTCAACTATCACCTTTGTGTGCTGAGATTGTTGATTTGTCAAAATACTACGCTGTGTGGCCACACAACGTGTCAAAGGTTAATTAGAGCTGAAATAGATATTCGTATTAATATAATAATTAAGTGCTGATGTGTAAGTAAAAGGCGCCCGAAAACCAAAATCAAAGCCATATCAATTGTTATTCCTTTCCTCGGGCAACACAGACACTTGACATCGCTTTGTCTTTGTCTCTGTCTCGCTGTCTCTGTCTGTGTGTGTGTCACAATTATTTAATAGACAATGGATAATTGCATGCAATTGTTAAATTATGGCATCGATATTCAATTGCAAAAGTTTCTCGCGTTAATTGGCTAATTTGGAATATCGACAAGCAGAGCGAGAGACACCAAACAATAGACACGAAAGCCATTTCAATTTCCTATTTTCTAATATTTTCATTTGCATTTTCATCAAACACACACACACACACACACAGAAACTGAGAGAATATATTTTGTGTGTAATTGTTCAATTGGCTTAAAGAGGTCTTCAGGCCAAGAGTCGCGCTGTCAGTTCTATGCACACTTACATCAAGTGTCGGCCCAAGGGCGAATGTATATATACATATATAAATTGAGTGCGGAAGTGGGTCGTCATTGGGCAGACGCCCAAAAAAGCAAAGACAAAAAAATCGAGCTATATATGAAATACCACATTGACATAGTTCACAGTGCGGAGGCATTAAACAATGTGTGGGAATTATGCATTGAGCACATTTGCTGGTATTTCATCAAATTCATATTTGCAAGCCATGACATTGTTTAAATATTTGCAAATGCAACGCCACTCTCAGCATACAAGTATTTTATTAAGTCACAATGTTTTCACAACATTAAGTGTGCTACCGGAATATTCTGCATTGTTTTAAATTTGATATTTCTAGGAAATAAAAATTCAACAAGAGTGTGCTCATGTTTAGAGTGCGAAGGAATATTTATTTAAATTAAAGATTTGGATTACTCAATCATATAAGTAACTTATTAAATCTCAAGGTAATACTCTAAATTGTACAAATTAATATATTTCAGTATTCTGCATTGTTTTTAATTTAATATTTAAAATCAATTAAAATTCAAATAAAAGAGTGCTTTTAAATAGTTCAATTTTGAATCTTGACTATTATTTAATTTAAAGATGTAGGTCATTTATTTATATATGAATTGTTTTAACTCTCAGTTTCTACAAGATTTGTACTATTTAAAGTTGATTGTAGTGCTGTGTTATCAGTTTTCTCATCCAGATGCCAGTTGCCTTTTGATGTAGATTAGCATTAAAAGTTCCCACGAGTTTCTCTACTATTTCAGACAGCTGTTTTGTTGACACTCGCCCGAAATACAAGTATGTGTGTGTAACTCAATATTTCAAAAGCCCAACCGTTCTGAGCATTCCGCAGTCGACACTTTCACCCACAGCTTAAAACAAGCAGCTGCTAAATGGCCGCCCAGCGCCAGTTTCAAAGGCTGACACAATAGTCGATGTGGAGCTTGTGGATTGGGGGGCAAAAGCGTAGGGTGCTTGTTGCCTATTAGTCGGCCATTATTTGTAGATACTTTGCGATAAGCAGCGATGCCGACAATAGCGCCACACCTAGAAGAGGAGCAGCTCGCCCAAAGAGTAAAACATAATAAAAAACAAATTCGTGTAATTTATTTTCCAGTCTTATTAGGAGGAGGAGGAGCAGCAGCAGCCAAAGAAGATGCTTGAGCTGAGGCTGGGGCGCTTATCAAAATTTTAATTAATACGCATCAGAGAAACTTTACGAAAATGGTTTCTAACGCTTCGTGGCCCTAAAGCAACGCTGTGACGTTAATTAGTGCCATCCAAGTGGCGACTTTGTTGCACTCGTTTCACTACAATGTACAAAGCCCCAAAAAACAAAAAAAAAAAAAAAGCCACAACAAGCCATTAGCTAGAGAACCGGGCGATTAGTATCTTAAAAGTACTTAAAAGGTCATTACACTACACAGCAAAAGCATGGCGATGAGATGGCGAGCAACGCGCTGAGCAACTTAGCCAGCGACTAATTATTTAATTTCAAGTTTTAAGTATGCTCCGACTCCGACTCCGGCAACAGGCAGCGAGCGAGTCAACCAACCAACCAACCAACCAAGCGAGCAAGCGAGCAGGCAGAGAGCTGTCAGTCATCTTTACCTCGCAGCTAAAGCTTTGGCCCCTTTGGCTCTAACCTAACCCATTAAGCACTGAGAGATAACAGATCCATTATAGAAGAATTACGAGTACGCAACATCTCGCAACGCCATCGCCATCGTCATCGTCGTCGTCGTCGTCGTCATCTTTCGCTAATGACCATCGATGTCGATGTCTGCGTCGTCGGAGTACATCACTCAACCTCATCTGGTTGACTGGAAATGGCCCTGGCTCGGAGTATGGGAAGCGATGCGATGCGATGCGATGCGATGGCTTCGTTTCAATTGCCTTGGGTTGGGTTGGGTTGGGCTGCGTCTGCGTATCTATTCACTATCCATATGACCAGCTGTCTATCTAATTTGAAGTGGTTACGCTGCACAAACTAAGACAACAGTTAAATAAGGGGTTAAATAACGCACCGAAGCGCAGATGCTCTAAGCATATCAATAATGTTTGCCCAGCGTATTTACTTGGCTCTAAGCAGCGCTCTTCAGAGTGCTTGTCTTTGCAATGAATGTTCGTTTTATTTTATTTAATTAGTGAATATTCTATACAGACTAAATATTGCAACAATTCAACAATTCAATATTGCTGTTAGCTTTATTTACAGTCATTTAATGGGATCCTTGCACTTTGTTTTTAATGCATTTTAATTTCAGTATTTATATTTAAATCAAGAAAAGTTTAATCGATTGTATTACAAAAATACAAAAATTCATGTTTTCAATATTTTTGGAGTGCACTTTAATTTCGATTTTTACATATATTTCAATCAAAAAAAGTTAAATCGAATATATTGATTTACAAATCAAAAAAAAATCGAATTGTCTGTTAGCTTTATTGTACAGCTGACTTTATTACTTTGTCTTAGCCTAACATCACATATATTTTTTCATTAAATAAAGTTAATTAATTCTTTTGAAGTATACTTAAATTTCAATATTTATATTTAAATCAAAAAATGTTTATAAGTAATACACAAATATGATTTTCCTTCTTTTTATTGAACTTTAATATCAATATTTATATTTAGATCAATCAATATCGAAATCAAATTATTGAAAATGTTATATTTTTTATAATTTTATGTTATAAAATTATATTTTTCTGCGAGCTTTATAAAATTTTTCTTCATATGAGGTACACTTCAATTTCAATACTTATATTTAAATCAAGGAAACGTAAATCGAATATATTGAATAAATAAATACAACAATTTAAAGTTTACAATTTTATGTTAGCTTTAGCAGCTTAGATTATTACCATTACATAATTTTCCTTCAGTCAAGAAAAACTAAATCGAATATATTGATTTGAATATCATTGCTAAATTTCAATACTTCTGTTAGCTTTTATGCACAGCTGAGATTATTACTTAGTCTCTGTCTAACGTTCCATATAATTTCTCATTAACTGAGCGCCATGAATTCTTTTTAGTGCACTTTAATGCTAGTCATATTTTTCGCACGGCTTTATGCGACTTTAAAGTAAGATTACTTGGCAGCTTTAATCTCAAACTCATCTACATATTTTCCAAGAAATCATTACGTATATTGCATAGGCTTATCGGCCAAGTTAATATGCTCCCGCTGTGAGTTGACCAAAAAAAAAAACCAAAAATATAAAAAGAAGCAAACGCAAAAGCAAAAAAAAAAATACAAAATAAAAGTGGACCAGAGGAAAAAAAAGGAAAACGAAAAACCATTTGGCAACCTTTTTGAACTTTTGCGTGGCCCTGGCATGACGTGTGCGAGTTTCATAGCCATTGTTTAGTTGTTGTCGATGTTGTTGTTGCGTTTGGTTTTTATTTCCCTGCTGCTCTCGGTGGTATCTAGCAGATACATTAACATTAGCACGTTGTTCTATTTGGACGCAGTGTGCTGTTAATTATAAGTGAATGATTAATTGTGCCAACGCCAAAGCATCGACAACATCTCTGGGGTCAAATTGTGAACGTTGTGGCTTGTGTTTTTGTGTTTTTGTGGGGGGCAAAAATTCGGACCAGAGTTTTTTGGGCTTGGGTTTGGGTTTGGGTTCGAGTCTTGGGATCGACACTCTTGATTGGCATATGAGTAATGAGCTTTTTGTTTCTCAGTACATTTGTGTGAAATTGTTTATGCTCTTCGCTTCTTCTATTTTTTACAACTCACAACAACTGCTGCCCACACACAACATACAGAGAATACAACACAACAGCTTGCATGTCATCACTTGAGACGAGTTTTTTATTGTAGTTGTTCAGGGGAATCTATTTGCTTTTTTTTTTTTTTTTGTTTTTTCTCTACTTTACTTTCTTCGTAACTTTCTCACAGCTGTTGGTGGAATTGAAGAATGCGAATAGCGTGCTGAGCGCTTAGAATTCAATTAGTTTTTATAGACATTATCCAATTTGCTGTAGTTGTTGTTGTTGTTGGGTGCGTGTTTCACACACACACACAGTCTGGCTGTGAAACGTATCTGTATCTGTAACTGTCTGTTAAGCGATGAAACGATTCGCGTGCTGGGCATTGAGCTCGCTCTCAATGGCCATCCATTTTTCTATTGTTCCCCCAGCACTATTTGTAGTTGTAGACACGCACACACACACACACACTCGTACACACACTTCGCCTACGCACACACTTAATAAATCATAAATACATGCCGGCAAATTATATAGATGAGTTCCAGTTCCAGTTCCCCTCGAATTTCGTTGAGAAGCCAGCGAATAAATAATAGTTAAATATATATTTTCCTTATGCACCACGACGCCTAAACATTTTGTTATTAAATTTTATGCTGTTTATTTGTTGACTTGAGCCCCGAGGTCTTCTCCATTACACTGGGATTGGGAAATTGCGTCAATTGTGTGTGTGCTCGGAAGTCGAGGGCTTAGTTTAAGATGATATGAATGAGCCTCATACTTATATGAATGCCGCCTAAAGCGTTCAACTAGCCATTCATGTGATAGTTGTGGCTATCATTCGATACACAACGCACCAAATGACGCAAGACCAACAAATTATTTACTTCCCCCCAAAAAAAAAAATAAAGAAAAAAACCCAACAGAACAAAAATATCAATACAATAGGCGATTTGGCTTTGGGGGAGACAACAAACAAGTATGAAATTGAGAAAAGTTAGTCTGGGCAGAACATTAAGTTAAATGTGCTGTGAGTTATTATCGCACAAAGGTGAAGATACTTGCTTCACATTAAAGACATTTGGTTGGCATTTTAAGCCCTTGCACACAGTTCACAAATCAACAGCAAATTTTGATCACATTTCATGTCATTCTCTCTATATATTGACTATTAAGTATCAATTGCGCACATTGAAAATGCCAAAATTTATGTGCAACTTGTATCAATTATGGGGCAAAAGTTGTGCAGTCATCGCTGTAGATCAATTAACTGTTAAATCAATTTACAATTTATGCATAAACTTAAGCCAACTGGCATCCACAAAAGACTCGAAACTGCAACGAGGCATTAAAGCCCAAGACAAAACAATTACCCAAGAAGGAGCCGAGCCTGGCTGGCTAAATCCGTTAGGCCATAAAAGCTATAAATGCTCAATTACAGGAAGTAAATATGCACACTTGATGCACAATCTTGCGTAGAGATGTGGCTGGAGATGCGATGCAGCAACGACGTTGACTTTTAAAATTATCGCAGTTAGACGGAGACGATGTCTGAGAGGACGCCAGACGGCCAAACTTTAATAACTTGTCTTGTGAGAAGCAGTCTCAAAGAGAGAGAGAGAGAGAGAAATTTAATTTCATTACATTCATGTGACATAAACCGTTGGCATCGTGTCTATGGGCCTGGCATTTTGATAATCTATTACACATGGCCATGGCCATAACGCAAAACCTCAACCTCAAGCCACAAAACAGCCCAGCCGCAGCCGCAGCCGCAGCTTCAACTTGTGTTTAGCTGCCACATGCAACCCGAAAAGGAGGACACACAGCTGGCAGAGGAGAGCAGAGAAGATTCGTTGGGGCTATTAGTGCGTTGTCTTGCCAAGTCGAGAGCTGTCTTCTTGGCCAAGTGCGCATATTTGCTTTAGCAACAGCAACACAGCAACAGCATCTTCCCCAGCTCAAAGACAACGATGATAATTGCAAAAAGTACCGTTTGCCGTATGCGAAAGATTTTCTTGGACCCGCATCATCTCGCCGCTCCCTCGACTTGCCAATAATTTCTTTTCTCTCCTCATGCATGCCACTCGCATTGCGTTCGCAAAATATTTTTTGCGCCACTCGAACAATTTATGAGCGTTGAAAAGGCTTAGAAGAGACAACCAAGCAAAGCAAGCGGAGAAGAGAAAGGGGAGAATGAGGGGAGGGCAGCCTGTTGATTATGTTGATAATGTCGTGTGGTAGACCCACAAAACACAAAGAACCGCAGCAGAAGGCGATGAGAACCGGTTTTCTCAGCTGTGTGCAGCATCTTCCCTCGATTTTGTTGCACAGTCGAAGTCCCGGTCTCAAGTTCCACTCTCAGCATTGCGCTAGTCATATTAACGTGTACCGTTCTCTTGTTCTTGCTGTTGTTGTTGTTATCGTCATCGTTGTTGTTATCTGCTGTCGTTGCTGTTGTTGCCCGCTTGTTGTACCTGTTGTCGTCGCTGGTGCTGCGTACGACAACAAAAACAAACTGCAACAGCAACAGCAACAGCAACAACAGTGAACCCGAATATGGTCAACGCTCTTTTAGCCATGTTTACACGTTAAGTGTGTTTGTGTGTTAGCCGTGTCTCTGCTTGCCTTTTTTTCGCACATTTCTTCCCAGGCTGCAGTTGCAGCAGCATTGCTTGTTGTTGTTGCTGTTGTTGTCTCTGGGTGCCTCGCTAATCACATTTTGATTAAAAGACAAGACAAAAACAAGCGATAACTGCCAAGCAGACAAGAGCCAAATACTCTAGTTAATTTGCAAAGAATTTGTATCAAAAGAAATGCCAAATACCCGAAAGTAACCAACTAACAAGTTTTCAGAGTAGAGACAAGTAAAAAGTGTTACTAAACAGATTAAAAATACATTTAATAAATAAATAATGTTACTATATTCAGAGCGAGTAGAAACAGCAGGACAACTAAATGAACTTAATAACTAAATGAAATTTAAAAATTACCATAAAAGTGTTTATCTTCAACTTAATGTTTACTTAATTTTTTGGTTTTAAATTCTTATGCTTGCAAAATCAAATAAAATATTTCAAGATTTTTGTGCCATTAAATTCACATAATTAAATAAAATGAAACTAAACTTAACAAGTAAGAAAGCTACAGTCGAGAGTGCTCGACCGTATGATACCCGCAACCCATTTCGAGAGAAAAAAACAAATTTTAATGATATTTTAACAACAAATATACCAAAAATATACTGAAACTTGTGTTTTGTGTGTATATATTTGAAAATAGCGGGAAAAAATCCACAACACCGACATGGTCACACTGTCAACTAAACAAACAAAGCGTGAGCAGCTGCAAGTGAATTTTGCATACAAAATGGATTCTTTAATAACTTCCTCGTTTTTTATTCGATCTCAACCAAATTCACAGGAGTCATTCAGACTATCATTGTTATTATGCATACCAAAATTCGGGGGCGGAAAGGGGCGTGGCAAAAATCTAAAACAAACTTGATCTGCGTAAGAGCTACATGAATACTGTCACCAAATTTGATATCTCTAGGTCATTCACACACTTAAAACGTCCATATGCACTGGGCACAAAAATTTTGATAAATAATTTCACGAATAACTTTTGTTCTACTTATCCGATTTGTACCAAAATTACAGGGTATATTAAGAGTGTCAAGCGCAGATGGGTTACCAAATTACACATCATTACACAAAGAACTTTATTCGCGATTTACATAAAAAAAAACTTTACTTTCTCTAGATAAATGCTTATTGTGGGCGAAGGGGGCGTGGCATCCAACTTTTGAAATAAACTTGACCTGCGTAGGGTATGAAGGAACCTTTTTGCCAAATTTGGTGTCTCTATGTCTTATAGTCTCTGAGATCCAGGTGTTCATACAGACGGACAGACGGACATGGCTATATCGTCTCGGCTGTTGACGCTGATCAAGAATATATATACTTTATGGGGTCGGAGATGCCTCCTTCTGCCTGTTACATACATTTTCTGTTGGCACTAAGTCATAATACCCTTCTACCCTATGGGTAGCGGGTATAAAAACTAAACTACACAAATAAATTACAGAAGAAAGAATAAAACTTTTATATTATTTAATGTCACTCTCCACAACCAGTTTGTTTCTTTAAATTCCTATTGTAATTATAAATCGAATGCTTTAAAAACCCATAAAATATTTTATGCATTCTAATTTTAACCAATATTTACATATCAATATCTGTTGCCATTAAAGTCAAATTGAATGCACAAAAGTACTTCAAAAGATGCAATTTTTACTCAACTTAAATCGCTAAGCAATTGCTTGAGGGGATTCCAAAAGAGGTTAAGATGCAAGAATTTCCCAACTAACAATCATAAGTTTGCCGTTCACACAAAGCGATAATAATCGTTTGAGTGAATTATATGCGATTTTATCGCCATTCCCCATTCTTCTCAGCCAAGTATGCACAAGAGTTTAAAGTCATTCATTGAGATGCCTTTTTGCTTATAGGCTGAGCAAACATTATCAAGATATTAAATACACTGCAACACAATCAAGAGCAACAACAACAACAACAACAACAACGGCAGCAGCAACGCTGTGGCATCTGCATCTGATATCGAGTCACAGACTCTAACGGTGCTGTGCAACAGCTAACAACCAACAACAACAGCAGACAAGGACAGGCAACAACAGAAAGTATCTGATATCCGTTTGCGAGCTGCGTGAAAGCATATTTATGTATAGATTTTGAAAGGCCTCCTCTACAAAAGGCAGCAAAAAAATAAATGACACACAACAAAAAAAAAAAGCGTGCACATGAAAAAAGAAATATTGGCGAATGGTGAATGGCGGCATGCAGCATGAGGCATGCAACCACATACAACTTTGCCCATTTCGCACAACGTACTTAAGTGAGTGGAAGTGCGTGTTGCATCTTTGCCATTAGAATTTCCATTATATTACACGACTCATACATGCGGCAATTTTTATATTCATCATTAATTAAGCGCTAAACAGTCGCCCGCTGTGCACATTTATGCCTAGAGCGGATTTGATGGAGGCGGCAGAGGGGGAGTGGAAACAGCATGACATCATTTCGAGAAATTGGAAAGGGAAGCCATAGTCATCTAGTCATGGACCATGTGTGAGCTGTCGGTTATACATATTAAAAACTGCATGGAATTGATTTGAAAATAGCTGCGAAGGCAGAGAGCGGCAGGCGGCAGGCGGCAAAAGAAAAATAGAAATATTCTGTTAATGCCGATGCTGATGATGCTGCTGATGATGATGGCATGAGATCCCCTGCCGTCTGGCCTGTGTGTTAATTAAAAGCCACTGGACGCTGGAGTTGGATGGAGTGCAACAACCTTGGCATTTCCTGGGTACTTAGTCAACCCGCCAGCCTCTTGATTAAGCCAGCACACATATATATAAAAATACTTGAAGTACTTGTTTCTATATATACTATATAGTGCTGTGCATTTTTATATGATGCGTAGGCTGCTGCCCGCGTCGATATGCGTAGCGAGTCGACTTCCACTCCAACTTCATCCCACTCCCAGTTTCATTTCTAAATCCCAATCCCCCAGTAGCTGCGCCGCCTGCCCGGGCATTAATGGACGCTGACTAATGATGAAATGCGCGGCATTTGCTGCTGGGGCTGCTGAGACTCAAACTGAGGCTGGACTGCGTGCGTTGTCGTTTCATTTATGTAGAAAAGGATTAAGGCCATAAACCAAACGGTTGACGTTGGAGCTTAGCATGAAAAATGATTACCGCTCGACAGTCGACAGTCGAGAGTCGACAGCGGCATTCAAAGTTGGAATTGAAGTTGAAGTTGCGAGTATTTTAGGTAGGTGTTAAAGTGGTTGTGGCTACTGCGGGTTTCACGAAAAAAATATATACATATATGTGACAGAGGCGGAGGCAAGTGCAGCTGAGCAGAGGGTGCAGCACTTTGCCCTTAAGCCCCTAAACTATGTGCATTTAATGGCAGCAAGACGTTTCCATAGACTTCATTAAGGCCGAAATGTGGCCGTTAAGGTCGTTAGCACAAGTAGCTTAAATATTTATATTCCCAAATGCAAAGCGACAAACAGCAACAACAGCAACACACGACTGTCCACTGACTCATTTCTCAAGAGAGATATGTTATGATAAACAGGCGTAAGCTAATTAATAAGCCATAACAAATCATTTGCGAGAATGTTGCCAATTAAAGGCACAACACATTCTCGACAGAGCTCAAGTCGCATATGAATAAACCAAAATTCAGGTTGGGCCAGAGATAATAATGAATTATTGGGAGCGCTGCAGAAGAAATGATTTGAAAACGGATCAGAAATATGCAAAACGAATTACGAATACAATTAAGAGAATTACTCGATTCAACTCGACTTCAAATTTATATATTGTATGTTATATAGATATTGATACGCGTATAGAATAAAAATATTAATAACAGTTACCCAAAGATGTAATAACATTTAATAATATAAAATATTTTAAAAATATGCTTAATTAATTCGAAATTCAACTTTATATTTCTTTATCATGTGTGACATTGAATTGCCGAGCAAATAGTATATAAATCAAAAAAATAATATTTAAAATTATTCAATACGACAAAAATAAGAGGATATTCAACCAGAACATTTGCTGACACATAATATGTTTAAACAAAAATAAATGAATTACTTGACTCAATTAATTGTAATATTTATTATATAGACATTACAATACTACAAATACGATTATTAAATCCCAATTCAATTCAACCAAATATAGCAGTTTCACATAAAGATTTAATAACATTGAATAATTTAATATGATTCCTCAGTTTCCTAAGTCATTCGATACAAAAACTTTAATCCTTGGTCCGGTTTATAAATAGCAAACGTTTCGGTTGATTTCACTTCGAACCCACTGAAGCAGTTCTAAAAATGTCGCATAAAGAATTCTTTTCATAAGCATTAATATTCTATTTAGTTTGTAAGAAACTTTTAGTCTATGGAGGCAATGCTCAAAAAAAATTCAATTTGAAATTTCTAATGAATGACTTGGCCGCCTCCTCATGCCGCATGCCCCCGAAACTAATGCCCATTCCAATTCTCTTTTGTTGAACAATGCGTGCGATTTGAGTTATGCAGTGGAGCGGCAGAAATGATGTACAACAAAAAAATATATAAAACTTCTTCGCTAATACATTTGTCCATTTGTTGAACAAATTTGGAAGTTTACAAAGTTTTCGGCTCGGGGCACTTAAAGGCAACCGTGTTTGAGTTCGAGTTCTGCTTCCGAGTGTGACTCTCAAGCTTGACCACAAAAGCGATAGAGCGAGAGCGAGAGCGAGACCAAGAGAGCACAGACAATGGCACCCGAAGGCGCACTTATATTGCTTCATGTTCACAAATCAAACTTTGGGCCCCAAACCAGCAACAATAGCCAGCCGTATATGGCGTATATATCTAATATATATTTGGTACTTGGCGTTTGTGTTTTATTAAAAAACCGTAACTAATGATGCCTAAATTCGCAATAAAAGTGACGCGAGTCGGGCAGGAGAGGCAACAAAAAATGAAAATAAAAAGTAACCACAACGCACAATATGGTCCATTAGTGTGCTTTTTGTTGTGCCATTAGAAGATGCTAGGTGCCCTGCCACGCCCCCTTGCCCTCCTTCTCACTCCCACCGAACGACCGCAATTTGAAACAATTTTAATAAAAAATAAAGAAAAGCGAGTCGCAAAGGCAAACATCGTGGAATATTTCTGCTAGCCACTGCCTAGCAATAGAAAATGAACTCGAAAGAGATAGAGATAGACGGGGAATGAGAGAGATAGAGAGAGAGAGCGGGAGCGTCGAGCCATTGCGGTAGCTTATTGTGACAAATTTTAAGTAATTTCATTTTTATTTTTCCAACAACGGCCGCAACTTTATATTGTTCTTGCACTTGGGCGCTACACAAAAATAAAAAATACAAAAAATAGGAATACCAAAAACACATCTCAAAAAGGGAAAGCACAATGAAAAGCGACAGCAAGCGAAGGACACAGCGAGAGAGAGAGAGAGAGAGAGAGAGAGAGGGGGAAAGGGGGAAGCTAAGATTTTGAAATCCAGTCAAAGTCAAAGCAGCTTTGGAATTTGTTTTTCTTTAAGCGTAAAAAGTTTGTTTCCGTCTCATTAAAGGCAAAAAGTTGCTGCCTGCCTTACTGACGAATTCCCAGCGCATTTATTTACACCTTTTTTTTTTTTTTTGGTGCTCGCTTGATGGTTGGCTGACTGAGTTTTTTAGCCTTTTGCCGCCCACAAAACTCAATTTGCAAGCCCTTTTGTTTTGCATGTGCTAAAGGTAAAAGCCGCAGCCACAGCAAAAGTGGCATCAACCCAAAAGCCAATGCCACATGGCTCTAGGCGCGTCAGAGCCAAACGGGAAATACACCAATCAGTGTAAAAAACACAAATATATACACACAGATCACATATATATAGAGAGACAAAGGGCAAAGGCGAAAAATAATCAGTAAAGTAAAATCTGTGGCACACCCACACATAAACAATGAAATGGTTGTGCTACAACATATATCTCCTTGCTTCGATGGACTGAAAATATTATTGTTTTCAGTGTAGTTGTTGTCCCCCACAACCCCCGCTCCCCTTTAGTGACTACACCTATGCGAAGAAGGGAAACACGATTGTGCTGAGCTTCGGAAGCTCCTTGAAAACCTATTGAAGCTATAAATCCTTTGTGTTTTCAATTTTTATTTTATTGCTCTCCACAGGCGCGTGTGCTCTTGGCATGGGCATGGACACAACCAAGTAATGCTCGAAGCGGGGGCATGCGGGTGTCTGTTTCTTTTTTTTTCCGTTGTAACCCCACATCAAGGTGAGCAGAGAGGGGGGTGGGGGAGGGACGTCATTTCAGTGGCGTGACTCAGCTGGAAATAACAGCCAAAAAGCAGGCAACAAACAGTCTCCAACTCATTGGATTTCTCAACTGGTCTGCAGCTCGAATGCTCGCTACATTGGACACCCGAATGCACAAAAGCAAAATTTAAAAAGATACAACACAAAACACTTGAGTGGCGCGTTTCATTTCGATTCGTTTGAGAGCCAACCGTATTGGATAGGTATTTTCCAGCCCCCCAACCCCACCAATACATCCCCTTATCGTCGTTTTTTTTTGGGGTGCGCCATGTGCGCTACAATTTGAGGCAATTGAGTTAATCTAGCAATGAGTTGTTTGGCAGGTAAGGCAATTGTTTTGGATACGTGCAAGTGTATCTGTATCTTCCCAGTCAGCGGAGGGTGTGCGTCTGTTCTCCAGTCCAGTTAGGGGTTGGCACTCACTTAAATGTCCATGTCTCAAGAGTGTTATGCTGCGAATTAAGCAGATGGCCGCATCACACTTTGGGGCGCATCTTATCTGCCAGCAGGGTAAAATTCTATTTAACTCGAGCAAGAATATTACTTGGCGTTCGCCTTTCAATACCCAAAACAAAACTTACATCTTTGATATGTAATTTAATTAACTCATCTTGCTGAAATATGATACACATTAAAATGAGCTCAATTTATTTTGAATTAAAATGTTATTTAATTTTGTAGTAATGAAAATGATATTGTATAGTGAATTAATATATTTTCTGAATTATTTGTACAGAGAATTAAATTCCGAAAGTATTTATGGGAATTATTTTATTTAACTAAATTTCATTAAATCATATTTTTAAAATATAAGAAATTAAATTTAAATATTATTTAATTCAGTGGTGCAAAGTATTTATTTTGAATAGCAAATCAATAGCTTCTCGTTTTGTATTTGTTTACTTTAAAGTTTTACACAAATATGAGTTTATGTTGAATAAATTCAGACAATATTTACTTATTGAAGTTAATATAGATTCTCATTCTTTTATTTTACTCTTTGCTTTTTGCAATCGCTGCTGCTCTCTAGATTAATTTCGTCTATTGTTTAAAGAGCAATTCTTTTTCTAGCTTCGAATTTATAGGGAATACGCGAATCGTATCAAATCGTTCAAGATCTAGCCAAGCACGGCCATTTATCGTTGTTTCCTTTGCCTTGATTATTGCCGCTTTCTACTACTATTTCCTCAGTGTGTGCTTTTATTGTGCTTTGTGTGTGTGTGTGTGTGCCTTTCATTTTTACATTTGTTGCTTTTACCATTTAAACGTAAAAATAAATGACTTCTTAGCCTTTTCGAAAGTTTATTTTAACCTCAACGAATGGCGAAGAGGCAGAGTCGACTCCCCGAGCACAAAGTGCACGGGCAATAATCGAATTTTGAGTGAATTAAGATTGGGGAATTGATGCGAACAATAGACCAAATGGAATGGCTGTGTGTGTTGTGTGTGTGAGTGTGGCTGGAAAATTATCCTTAAAGCAAACAGAGAGCCAACATGTGTGAGTGTGAGTGTGTGTTGTTCCCTCTCCTTGTGCTTCGTTTTATTTTTCTCCTCTTTTTTTATTTGTTTACCGATAACACTTGGCACTAAAAGGGCGACTGCCTGCCAGGGATGTCCTGACAGTAATCAGGCGCTCAACAAATAGCAACAAGCCACTCATTCGACGTCGTCCCTCCCTCCCCCCTCTCTCACTCTCTCTCGCTCTCTCTGGGTCTGCTCTGCACCACAATTCTCCCAGTTGGCAAGTCTTGTGCAATGTTTGTGTTTGTATTTTCATCAAATAAAATTGACACACACAAGTGTTAGCCGCTTTGGCTTCACAACTTGGCAAAGATGAAGGCGGAAACGTAAAGCCCAGAGCTGACTTTAAGCGCTTGGTTAATTTTGCTTGCTCTCGAGCTTTTGATTTGACAGTTTAGTTAAATTAAATTGAGGACGAGCTAAACAAACCGAACAAACCTCCGCCGCCTCCACGACCTTACGACCCCACAAACAAGCCAACAATTTCAAATTGCCTTTTACCTACATCAAAACGTCTTATATTACAATCTAGTTATATCCTAAATCGCCCACATAAACACTCAGAGAGCACAGCCATATACATACATATATATGTATATATATCTGTATACACGTACTCGCAACCCTGTTAAAGTTCAAAAGCGTTTGGGGCGACAGAGAGCAAGCAAGCAGGAAGGAGTGTAAGGCGGACGTCAATTGAAGTTTTAACATACAAATGTAATTAAAACGTTTTTCGCAGACGCCACAGGGCACAACAACAACTCCAACAACACTCCAAATAAAAGTGAAATTGTCTCAGTGTGTGTGTGTGTTTTTGTGTGTAAAACGGAATTGTCCAAAAAAGGGGAAGTCCCGGAGAACAGAGCTGAACGCAACGCAACACAACAACAAGGCCGTCTCCGAATTGTTGCCGGCGGATGCAATAAGTTGCGATAAGGTGTTCATTCCCTGGGGCATATTTTCTAAAGGAGGAGCGGGGCGGGAACTTGTCCAAAATCAGAGAGAAAGAAATGGAAACGTGCCACACACACACAACTGGAGGCCGAGGGTTGTGTGCCAAGGCGAAACAATGGCAAATGTCGTTGTTAACCTTTTTTGCGCCAAGTTCAAAAACATCTTTACACCCCCGCCCAAACCTACTTTGCTTTGCACTCTCCTCTGGACTCTGACGCAAACAATGATATTTACATTTTTTATCTGCCTACGTAAAGAGTATTTCTGTTGTTGTTGTTGTTGTTGCGCCAGTTCTTCCTTTTTTTCCTGCCTTTACGGGCAGCCGCCTGCGTAAATTTGCCTTGAAATTGGAGCACGAGGACTCTGCACGTTTGGGCATTTATAAAAATGAAATAAAAAATATACAACAACCAACCAAAAATAAAAAAAAGGCCAACTCATATCAAAGCGATCATGGATTTATAGCCTTAATAATAGAAAGACATGAGGCTGAAGGGGGCGGGCGGGGCGAGCTGAGCTCGGTGCGGAAATTGGCAAAAAAAAAAAAAAAAAGCTGAATGAAGGAAAGAAAAATGAAACGAGTTTTGTGTTGTGCGCAATGCCCAAAGCCAGACAAGTAATTAGGCAAAGGATTTGTGTGTCTCTGCTTTTGGAAATGAGCATTTCTTTTTTTTTTTATGTGCATGTATTTGTGCTTTGTGCTCGCAAAAGTATGATATAAAAAAAGACGTGAGCTTCTGCGTAATTCGTATCTAACTGTGCAGGCAGGCGACAAAAATGTCAATATTCAGCTAAGAGACACCACTTGGAATTCGTTACTGCTTAGACTAAGCTTTGGAATGTTAATGGGCAGAAATAACTGGCAATAATTAAGGAATATTTTAAATAAATTGTTCCAGTTAAATAAATTCCATTAAAGTTGTATAACAACTTTTTAACAGAGAACAGAGTAAATAGAATTAGAAATAAAATATGGACGAATTTAAATCATTTTTTCCAATTAATTCAGTTCAAGTTAAATAAGAAAGATTAAAAGTAGGCACAGTAAATGCAAATTATACTAAAACGTTTAAATAAATGAATTCAACTAAATAAATACAATTAATGTCCTGCAAAAAAATTAATATAAAATATACAAACATTTTAAGGAATTCAAATAAATTGTTCTGAATATATAATTGAGTATCATATACGAATTGTCTATAGATTAAACAGAAATTTATTGAACACAAATAAAAATTTATTTTTGCTTAATAGGTAATTTACTTATTCTAAAAATAATAATATTCGGATACGATAATAATTGTTGGCTGTTGTTCTGATTAAATAATAAATATAATATATACATATATATAATATATATTAAATGTGACTTACAAATTAAATATGTTTAACAGCTATACTGAAGCTTAATTAAATGCAAATAAATATTTTATTTTAATTTACAAATTGAGTATATTAAACAGCTAAGAAATGAATTTAGTAAATGCAGATACACCTTTTTTTGAGTCAATTAGTAATAGTATATACAGTTATTTATTTTAAATTTGAAAATTTGAGATAAATCAACAACTTCTGACTTTTAACGAGTATATTGAAAATGGTTTATTTGCATTTGGTTGTCGCCTGTGCACGCTCAGCATATTTCATATACTATATGACTGCCATTCACATATGCGAATGTGCTCATCTGCTTGTTGTGCATTTTTCGGAGCTCTAAGTCGCCGTTGTGAACGAGCTGAACCGAGTTGAACTGAAGCAAAACTGATGAACTGGCGGCGTACGGGGTTGACAGTTTATCAAATTGTGGCACAAAGTCAAAAAAGGAGCAACCGCATATTGCGAATGAAATGCGGGTAGATCACAGCTTGCTAGATGGGGAATAGATGTAGACGCGAGGGAGGAGACGATGGAGGGAATGGGAACCACGACGGAACCCGTCTCAACCACGAAGAGCTCATTAAAATAATTTTGCACAAACATTAATGCCAAACACTTTTAAAATACAGACGTTGACGTTCCGTTGCGTTGCGTTGCGTCTGCACTGCTGCATGTGACATTGAGTGGTTGAGTGGTGGAGTGGTTTAGCTGGTTGCTGTGTAGGAGGGGAATGCGGGGTGGGTAGATAACGCTGCGGCGAAAGTGTCAAAAACGCTTAATAAACGTCAATGTCAGCAATGCCAAACAGAAATTTTAACAAAACACTTTTCGACGAGTTTTGTCAATCCCGCTCGCTCTCGCTCTCAGTCCGTCAGCTGTTGCTGGTTTGGGCCCGAAAAACAAAAAGCAAATGCGGAATAAAATCAACGCAATTGAATTGCACACTCAGTCAGTCGGCATCGCTTGGGCTGTCAGTGAGTAACCCAAGCACGGATCCAATACCAAGCTAAATCCGAAATCCCAAAAAACAAAAAAAACCCTAACCCCGAACCCAAACGCAAACGCAAACCCAAAGAGCAAACCCAAAAACCAGCCTTCAGTTTCTGCACACTTTCATTTCATTCGGCGTCGTTCATTCGCTTGACAAATGGAGTGTCATAAATGCAGCCCTTAAGGGCGCACATCGAACCCCCAACCCCCCTTCAATTCCATCCCCCATTCGGCAGAGTTTGCCTATCGCATTTTGCCTTTATGCTAAACGACACGTTGCCTCACACACACACACACACACCCATAGCAGAGTCTGAGGCTGAATTCGACTGTCGCTAAAAATGCACAAGGGGATTTTAAATTTATTTGAATTTGCTTTTAGTTTCGGGTCTCGATGCTGCTGCTGTTCTATCTGTAGCTGTAACTGTGTGTTATATTCAACAGATTTCGATGGCAGCCGTTACACATCGCATTTAAAAAGTGTTCTCAATATACAAACAGCAGCAGACACAGACAGACGGACAGACAGACAGACGAACGGACACAGAGTCAGAGTCAGCATGCAAAAAGAAAGCGACACCCAAAAGTGGAGAAGCAACCAAACGTCAACATCAGAAATCAACATCAACCGTCGTCTGACAGCCATCAGCTTAACAATATGACAAATACAATTTTTCGTATTTTTTTTTTTCCGTTCGCTTTCGTTATACATAATTTCATTTTACTACAAAAACGCATTATTATATAATGCGCTGGGCGTGGCAGCAGCAGCAGCAGCAAAAACTTGGGCGGGCATCACAGACACTCTCTTTCCCTCTCCCTCCCTCCCTCTCTCTCTCTATCTCCCTCTCTCGGTGCTGGACAATTGAAAGTGATATAAAATAGACGCTCATTTTTTTTTTTTTTTTGGCTGTCATCATATCATCTTTTATTTTATTATTTTTTGGTTGTCTTTTTGTGGTATTTGTCAGCAGGGTGCTTGAGTTTGTGTTCGAGTTGGAGTTGGAGAGGCAGATAAAGGGCTAAGTAGAGAGAGGGGGATGGGGGATGAAAATGACGCCTCAACGCCGCTTCAGAGTTAATTTTGAGTGACGTGCAAAGTTTGTTAATTGAATTTGCCTGCCTTTTGATATGAGTATGTGTGATTCTGTTGCTGGCAGTCAGTTTTGATGATGCACGAGTTACAGTGGGGACTAGCTAAGTGGGTTGCTTACATGACATTAATTGAGTGAGCGAGCAAGCTACAGGGGAGAGCGCAAGCTAAATTGCTCAAAGGGTTGTCTCAACCGGCTAGCCGAAAAAGAAAACCAAAATGGAAAAACAAGAGCAAAAAGCCGCCCCCGAAATTGTTTAATGCAAATGGGCTAAAGCTCAAAAGGTTTCCCAGGGGTAAATAACTGAGATTGCGGTCTAAGCACCAATGGGATAACCATATAATGCAATACTCCAACATAGACAAATAGTCATGACCGCGGGGAGTCGCTAGTTGAATGCAGATGTTCGCTTGAAATTAGTTTTCTTTTCGCATAATACAACACAATTTATTGGGCATTTTAAACATTCCTTAAAATGCCACTGCACAGCTAAATGTTTTGTAAATAATGAATGCATGTGGAGAGCACACAAAAAAGTCTCTTGATCAATTAATTATTTTGTGTGTTGGCAATTAAGTTCACTTGAAGCTAACAGCACAAAAAGAGTGTCATTTATTGCTGCTCAAGGAAGATTCAGCCATCAATTATTTACTAAATTATTCTAATAAATAATTGCACACACAGCAACGCTTGAAGATTAATTAATCGTTATCTGGCAAACAATTAAGCCCAATTAAAGCGCTAAGCTCACTTAAATGACAACAGCTTTAAGCCGTTTCTTGGCTGCCTTAACCGGTTCTTTTTTATTTATGCGCCATCAAGATCTATTTGATGATTAATAGCCAAGTTAACTACTCATTTTTATCGCAATTTTAAGTGTGCTTTTTTGCCAGTTTCCACTGTTAATTTCCATTAATCCGGAAGCCAGCAATTCTTTTTTGTATTTTTATAACCAATAACTTTGATTGTTTGCACTGCGCTGAGCACACAGACAGACAGACACACACATCGAGTGCTCAAACAATAACATATAACAATAAATATTGATTCATACATATTTATATACATATTTTTAATCATTTTAATAGGTCACTTTTTGCGACTTACTTTGTTAAAAGCTTAATGCCGCACACAATATGGCAAAGAGATAACCATGAAACTCTGGCATTTCTGCAGTCTAATTTATAGAATTTTAATGCGATTGGTGCCACGGTTGTTACATTTTATTGATCTCATTTGCATATGTGGATGGAATATATTTCCGAATGTGAGAGAAGAATGATTGATACTTATTTAAATGGAAAAGCCCTAAAGCCGAATTGGTCTACTTGAATTTTAATTTTAATAAAATGACATCTACTTACGGCACCGAGGTTGATAGATACTTTGTAATGTGTGCAGAGACGGTTGAACACTTGGCAAATATATAATCGCATGATATACGAGTGAAGCAACCTGAAGCTCAGCTGCATTTACAGTCTGGACTCGAGTTCTGGGTTTGGGTTTGAGGTTGCATTGCACAATTTGTTGCTGTTTGCTTTTATAAAATATTAACTAGCAATTTGCAGTGTCTGCATTTATCCGATAGCATAGGGGCTGGCAAACAAAACTTGCACCGAAACTTGAAGATGAAGCAGACAGATTGGCAGACGGCAGGATAAACAGACAGACAGACAGACGGACAGACGGACAGACAGGCTCAAAAGTAACTCAAACGATTTAATTTGTCTAAACTGCAGGCTGCCACAAACTCACTCTAACTCTCTGCTGCATCTGCTGCACTCTGAAAGGCACTTTAACTATATTAATTGATATACTCGCTTGCAGCGATAATTTGCACAAACTCAAATCAAAATCCTGCCAATTCCAAATAGCTTCATCACAGACATTGACTTGCCGAAAGATTGAAGTTTGCCTTGCCACAACCCTTCGCTCCTCCTGCTTCTCCTTTTCATCATCCTCATCTCCTGCTGCTGCATCTCGGCATGGGGTGCATGATGACTTGATGGCTTTGGCCCGAGGGCGCGCTCTTTTTGGCGCAGGGCAGGCAACATGGCGTATACGTAATCAAATGTACATGAAGCATCAAATGTCGACGACGACGTCGTTCATTTCTAAGCCAAACATTACACAAACCCACAGCGACGCAGTGCCTTTAACAAGCAGTTGGGGCAATTGCCAGACAGACAGCGGGGCAGACAGAGAGACAGACAGCGAGACAGACAGTCCAAGGCACAGGAAAACAATTTACAATGCCACCAAGTTGCTGCGGAGAAGTTGCACAAGATTTTGGCACTGCCAAATGGCAATAGATATGGCAGATATGTTTAGCCCGCATCAAAGAGGGTCGA
Source organism: Drosophila immigrans (assembly GCA_963583835.1). Lineage (NCBI taxonomy): Eukaryota > Metazoa > Arthropoda > Insecta > Diptera > Drosophilidae > Drosophila > Drosophila immigrans. The sequence goes on from OY757141.1 coordinate 31,367,229, forward strand.
CTTAAAAGTGACCAAAACGCTGCAGAACTTTAAAGCCAAATAGCAAATTTAGCAACCAAAATAAAAGTTAAAAGTCCCTAAAGAACATGTAAATTTAATGCCATATACATAAACAGAAACTCGAAAAATAAGTAAGCACATTCAAGGAATTTTAATAATATAAACTAAATTCTATATTTTAAATTAAATTAAATAAGAATTTAATTCATATTCTGTATATCATAAAGCATTTACACATTTTAAACAAATCTAAAAAATCTAAATCATTATCTCCAAAAAGTAAACATTTTCAAGAAATTTCGCGAATTTAAATCTAATTCCGTTTACGCAAAGAAAAACACAGAAAATAAGTAAACATTTTCAACGAATTTATATTTAAAGAGTTCTCAGAAAACAATCAAATATTTATATAGCGACTAATTAGCATTTCTGGGCAATGCTTAATGGGATTAGACAACATAAACTTGTATTTTTATGAAATCACTTGCTGAATTTGAAGCTGCCTTTAAAAACGAGCATAATTCGAATTTTACAAATAATACTCGCATATATCGCATTGAACAAATGATGGCAAATATATTTTGGGTTGGATTAATTTCATTGGCAGCACTTACTCGTTCCAGCTGAAAAGATCGATGGCTTGTCGAGAAAAGCATTCGCTCGAAAGTAGTTTTCTTGTGGTTCTCTGTTCCATCTAATAGCCTACACTCTCACCTGCCTCACTCTTTCACACTCTCTCACCTGCTGCAGAGCTCATCTCTCTGCGAAGTTGTAGTTGGCAAAAAGAACCCCATGAGCTGCTGCATATAAATCAAATCTGTCGGACAGCATTTTGAGAACCTTTCTCAAAAACTTCAGCTGCTGCACTGCACTTTCCACACATGACAATACTATAACTCGCCAGCCAACCCACCGATGCTGCAACGTTGTGGCATGTGGCAAGGCAGCTCCTACTACTTATGTGCCACATACTCGTAGATAAACTATATATATGTATATGGATAGATGGATGCTTAGATAGATGGCCAACATTTTGATATTTCTGAGGCAACCAACCCTTTTGCTGTATGCGTTTGTTTATAAAGCAAAATCTGAACATGTAACGAGGCCGGGCATTAGTGTGGGCGTCAGCAGAAGCGGAGGGGGGCGGGGCAGGGAAGATGTTGCTGTTGCCGTTGCTGTTGCCGTTGCTGTTGTGGGGGTAATAAGTTTAATGTGTGCTGCGAGCATATTTTAAGACTCTCGCTCGCTCTCGCTCTCGCTGTTGGCCAGCTGTCAGTTGTTGTTGATGGTTGACTGCCTTCTTGCTCAAGCCTCTCTTCGGCTGATGTGCTGCCAGCTTACATTAGCAGCATCCCAAGTCATGGACTTGATTCCTTTTGCACTCTCTGCGATGTACAGAGTACTTCAAGTGAACACTGGAACACCGAAACACTGAACACTGAACTGTCCCAGCTGACGTTGAATTATCATAAATTGCTAAAGTTTGTTTTTGGCGTAACAAAACTTGGAACTGCCACTTGCTGCCACTGTTGATGATGGGCTGTTTGTTTGCAATATATAATATGTGTGTGTGTGTGTGTGCGTCTCTCTTCCCCTCCCTCGCTTTGGGTTTGTCAAAAGTTTTCATCAAGCGAAAATCAGCACAATTAGGCGCATGTTATGTTGCCAAAGGGTTCAGCGCATTATTGGCAGTGAGGGAACGAGGCCTGCGTATATTTTCTATATAGATTCTGTTCTTAAGTGCAGTGACAGGGCTTTGCATAAGTTTGTTTTCGGAACCCCCCCCCGCCCCCCCGCCTGCCACAAAACGTCAATGTTGCATAATCCTATTAAATTCTCGTTGCGGGTTTTGCTTTCTCAGTAAGCAACGCAACGCGACGCGACGCAAAGGTGCTTAATTTGCTGCTGCTTTTATTGATTTCCTCTCGACACGTACACACACACACACACACAGCGTCTTTTGAACAGTTTACACTCTTTTTTTTTTTTGCGTTGTTGTTGCTGCTGGCTCTTTCACATATTAGGGGGCGGCAGCTAAAAGGCATTAAAGTCTTGACAAGGCTATTAAATGCTTAAGAGGCAGCGACGTTAATGACAACATCGAGCACACAGAAGGCCAAATGAGGACAACCCGGAGGCCACGAAGGGCAACCGAAGAAAACGGCGACGTCATCGTTGCTGTTGTTGCTGTTCCTGTTGTTGTTGTTGCTCTCACAGTTGCTGTTGCTCAAGCAAAAGTAGTCAAGCCAAAGCTCGCTCGCACAAGGATTACAATTTACGAGTCCTGCGAACCATGAAGGTGTGATAAAATTTCAGCAATTAAAAAAACGTGTGCGTTGACAACGACAACCGCGAGCAGGACGAACGCCCCACAGGAACAGCCGTGGCTCCCTCTCTTTATCGTCCTACTCCTACTCCGCATCGTCCTCTGCCCTTTTGCCACTGCCACGACAACGCATTCGTGGCATGCAACTTAAAATGAATGAAAACTTGCCAGCGACTTGGACTCAAACAGTTTGTCGAACTTTTAATGCTCTAATTAACAGCTGCAACTATTTACTTATCAGCACTTTTACTCTCTAACAATATTTGGCCGCAACTACCAAAAGTTATTTGGCACTTTCTAGGCACAATTACTACAGCAATTATCGTTGCTGTTTTTTTTTTTTAATAGGGATGAATTCGTTTTCAATAAAAGTGGGTTAATCTCAAGTTACTTTATTTTTTTGCCTTTATTTAAAAAGAGTAAAATGCATACAAAAAATTTGTACTATAACAACACGTAATGGTAAATTTAATACAGAACATAAATTACTATATTAATTATGTCTTCAGATTTAATTTAGTCAAATACAAAATGGAAAAATGTTAATTTTAAAAAATCAGGCACATTTTTCAAGTAATTCAATTGTCAAATAAAATTATTTGTACACATTAGTAATGAATCATAATTCGCTAAAAGAAATTAAATTTAAAGAAATCTAAATAAGATTGAAGACTATAAAATTATTGACTACAATAAATCAAGCACATTTTCAAGTAATTTAATTACAAAATACAATTGATTTGCATAAATTCGTGATGCATGAATAAAGAAATTATAACTTCTGATTTGCCCAAATAAAGCAGTTGAATACAAAAAAAATTAATTGCAATAAATCAACAGCACTTTTCAAGTAATTAAAACTTAAAAATACAAATGATTAATATATAATAAAAAATTAATGTTGCCTTCTGAATTTATTTGCCCAAATAAGACAGTTGAATGGAAATATATTAATTGCAATAAATCAGCAGCACTTTTCAAGTAATTTAAATTAATTTGAATAAATTCGTGATTTTGGAAGGGTGACAAACTGCATGAGCCTGTTACTGCTACTCTCAGTGGGAAAGGGTTCTAAAGACGACGACATTGGTGGCATTTGAGCTGCACGCATTAAAAGTTGTGAGCAGTTAAAACGTCGTTGGCATTTGAAACATTTTTCGAGCACAAGAGAGCAGCAGCCGAAGAAGAAGAAGAAGAAGCAGCAGCAGTCGAGCAGCAGCCCGAGAATATTGCAAATTTATGCGCCTTCCTTTTGCATAATTACCCCACAACGAGTCACCCGCAGGCACCCCGAAAAGGATGGCCCCCATATAACCTCAGCATTCGCTCCGCCCCCCGCCTCCTTCGCCTCCTTTTGGGGGTGTCTGCCACGCCCACGCACACGCAGATTTTGATAACGTCGCTTGGGTGCTTGCAACATTGCAGCGCGTATTTTTAATTTCCGTCACACAGTTTGCTGTACTCACAATTCTCTCGCAGCTCGGCATACGCGACGTATACGCGACTTTTGGCTGCTGTTGCGATAAGCGAGAAACATGTCAAGGTATGCGAATGTGTGTGTGAGAGTGTGTGTGTGTGTGAAGGTAGATAATGTAAAATTAAAAGGGAAACTGTGCAAAACAGCAACGGGAACGGAACTGCGCGTTACAGATCTTGAATTATGCGTTTGCAGATTGTGAAACAGTCGGACAGCCAAACAGACAGACAGTTTCCCCGAAAAGTATATCTTTCGCATAGATACAGATAGAGAGAGAGCGAGTGTGTTGCTGGAATTTATGTTAAATGTTTTGTGCAAACTTTTAATTAGCCAGCTAAATGGCAAATGGCGCAGCGTGTGATATGATTAATGAAATGCTGGCATGTAATTGTGGCCAACACACACACACACACACACACTACCACATAGATACATTTAGAGGGAACACGCAACGAGGGGGAGGAGGGGGGCGTGATGATATAAATTGGGGCAAATTAATTGCAACAGCCTCAGGTGTGTGAAAATTTCAGTTGTAATTAGATGATGGAAACATTGCGAGCAGAGAAAAGTTTCACTCCATAATGTTGGGCAATGTGTCAGAAGAAGGACGGACGCGACGCGGGGGGGATGAGAGGCAATCTGGGAAACTGAAACATCGCTGCTTAAGTGCAAAAATAAATGCCTGTCTATGTCTATGTGTGTGTGTGTGTGTGTGTCAGCCAGTTGAGGATAAAAGATGCCAGAGCATTAAGCAGCATAAATCAAATGTGCACGAATTAAACCAAATTGACCAGCAGCTGCGGTTGAGATTTTCAAATACAACCAGCACGCAATCTAATGGATGATATCACCTGAAAGTTGCCATTTAATATTAATTATCAACATTAAGCCGCAAATAAATAACGAAAAACTTTATGTATGAAACGAACATGTGTTCGCTGAAGCGATTCAAGTGAAACGAAGACACTCGAGCAAAGTGCTTGGCAAGGATTATGAGCAGATAAATGTTAACTAAGCTGCAATAAAATTAAATTAATACGAAATTGTTGGCTATATAAATTAGTCAACTAAGCGTAGCCCTGAAAAGTATGCTCTGAAAAAAGGCAACTTTCGATATGAAAATTATTTAACTTGCGTTGATATGCTACAAATTTGCAGTATCGATTCAGCCTCAATAAATAAATTTCATAAAAAACTTTATGTTAAATTTTCGCAAATAAATAAAATAAAAGTACGAAATATTTGTAAGCTTCAGACTACTCACATATTGTTAGATTCGGTTCTCAAACTGCAACTACAGAAGCGATTAATAATTATATCAAAACTAAAGTCACACAGAGAAATCAATGAATAGTCTATTTTCATACTGAATATTAGTTGCTTTCGATTAAAAAATGTGCAGCCTTCAGACTGTTTTTTAATCGATTCTGAAACTGCAACTGCACATGCGAGTAACAATCGTATCGAGACTAAAAGCCACTCGGAGAAATCAATGCAAATGCAATAAAAAATTGTGCTCTTCCTTTATGGAGTCAGAGCGCTCGAACTGAATTCGCATGTGTAACTGTATTAAGAGAACTTTGACAGCAGTCAAACGATGAACGACAACAAATAATTAAATCAATAAAATTTTGAAATATCTACATAGAAAACTACTCAAAAATTCCATCAGCTTCAATTACTGTTTGGCATGATGATGAGTGGGGTGGCAGGCAGATGACGACGACTTTTGCAACATCATCAAAAAATTGTTGCCATACCAAAGAGCAACACAACAAGTTGTCCTGGCAAGGATGCTCTGCAGGCATGGAGATTGGGGTTTGGTAAACATAACGCCCATTTGCAGTCAACTGCCAATATGCGAAGCAGTCGCCCAACAGCAACAACAATCACAGAACATGCCCCAACGCCCACACACACACACAGATGCTCACCAAAGAAGCAAGTACCAAATATTTTCGACAGAGGCCAGTAAATATATGTGGGAGGATGTGTGAGTGTGGGTCGAAGAGTGTGCAGAATGTATGTATAAGAATTTACATCACACACACTCGCACTCGTTCATGGTTTATGTGGAAGTCAGACTCATCTGGCGTCAGTGTTGAGGCCTGGCCAACATGTGCAAAAGAATCGAGAGAGACTAAAAGAAAACTTTAGTGCACACAAAAAAAGGGGTTTTCGGCAGAACTTTAACTTTGTAAAGCTGTCAAAACAGCAAGGGAGAAATAGACTGAGAGGCAACTTTTGCACAATTTAAATTATTTTACAAAAAAAATAAACGAAATAAGGCACTCGACGCGAGTGCCTGTGGTTGAGGTGGCTTGTTTAATGACACGAGAATATCCGATGGCAAAGTGAAGAATTTAAAAAAAAAGTATGCAGCAAATTAAAAATATTTCCGTGCATTTTTCATTTGCAATTAATAAACGACTTGTGTCTTTTCCGTTTTCCCGTTTTCTTTTTGCAGGATCGCCATGTGACACGCAACGGCGACACTGAGCCCCTTGTGGATCCCTCGCAGGATTATATGCTGATGCTGGGCTATGAGAATGCCACGCACACCGTTCTGCGATTCCGTCGCAAGTTGGACACATGCGATGCCAGCCATGACATCGCCATAACGGTAAGCACCGTCGACATTTTAATAGATATATTGGCCAAAGTTTCAGCCAAGTGAAATTTATGCACTCTCTTCACATATTGAGTGCGTGGAGTGTGTGTGTGTTTGTGCCTCATAATTTATGTTAATAAAAAGTTTCTTATGTCTTGAGTTCTGCCCTGATGATATAAGCGCTGCCATCAAAATACTAAAGTGATTCCACAGCGTCACGTACTTAACCATCGTCCTCCTTCTCACCCACAAGATACTGAGCTAGAGGGTTCATTTTTATTTTTGGGGGGGGCATTGCAAATAACTACAAGAGGCAAACTAGCGTGAGAAGTTGTACAAGTTGGCGCAATATCCTTAAGCAAATATCAACACAGAATGTAACGCCAATGAATAGCGAGTCAAGGATGTCGCTTCAACGGGGGGTCGCTCTGTAACGTTAACGTTTACACTGCCTGCCGGAAGTATTTGGCAGTGGGATATGCTGATAGGAAGCTATTTGATGTCTACTTACCGATAGAGGGCGCCAGCGCAGAGACAGAGGAAACTCTAAATCACACACTATAAATCAGCTTTGGCTGGCCACGTTTTTTGTTTAACAAATGCAAATAAATCAACAGGTTCAGACAGATCACAAAACATGTGAGCAATTGCGCATTCAGCTGTAAATAATATTTAGAATTTTTACATTTAACAATTTGTACAATACAAAAATAGCAATTTTATTTTACAAATTTGAACAGATATTGTGCATGTAATTTTGTACAATAAAAATGCATAATAAAATAATACTTTTTTTCTAAATTATAAGGAATTCATGTCAATTGATTTTTGTTGAATTTTCCTTTTTTTACAATACAATTTCATAACGAAAATTGAGGCTTAATTTAAAAACAAAAAATATAAAAAATTTGCGCTACATTTTTTTAATAAATCAGTCAATATAATTTCGCTTTTTTTTGTATTACTGCAATTTTTACAACAAAATTGCCAACCAATAATAATCGTTGCATTTTGTCTCTGCTGTTTTTGTATTTTCTACAATAAAAATGCATGTCAAAAATATCCGCTCTATTTTTAAAACAATAACGACTCCATTTCGCCAGTCATTTGAACTGCTATTTTGGTTGCAAACAGTCGCTATATTTGCCAGCATATGTTTACTCATTTGCGGTCTATTTGTCCCCCCTTGGCGACACCCTTGACATTTTGCCGCTCCACTAAAATCGCATCACAGCATTGGCAGCAGACGAAAAGAAAAAGTCATAGTGATAAAAGTTTTATCACGTAAAACTTAAGCGTAAATCTTAAAGAAAACTTTCTGGTTAACTTAAGCAAACAAGCGGCACCCAGGCACAAACACAAATACTCGGCACACAACACACACACTCGCACACACGCACACATACAGTTAGAGAGATAAACTCTCTTGGCGACAAAGACGCGCGACAATCCGCCCCTCAGGCTGCTGTAACCACATAAGAAATACAAGCATATATTGAGATGTGAAGCCAAAGGGAAAAACACCCGAAAGACGACCAAAAATTATGCACACTCGCGTTTGTGTGTGTGCGAGTGTGTGTGTGTGAGTGTGTGTGTGTGAGTGTTTGTCTTGTGGACACATTTGGTTATTGCTTTATCTAAACGGTTTTTCCGACATGTTTTTCCTCGCTGGTCGGGGCATTATTTTATTTGTCTGGCGTATTAATTGGGTTTTGTCGCGTCATCAACGGCGATTCAGCTACCGAAAATCTCTACTACTTAAATCGCCTAGACAAATTAGTTGTTGTTGCTTGTGTTGTTGTTTGTGTTGCTTGTAGTGTTGGTAATTTTTGCAGCACAATGCAAACTTTTAATGAATTTCGTTGGCCTTTCAGTTGGCTTAAGTTTGCACAAAGTTGGCAATTTAGTTGTTACTTTTGTTCCCTTTACTCCGCTTTGCTTTGCATTTGTGCTTTATTTCACTTTACCTTCAGCTCATTTTATTTTACTTACACTGCGCTTTAGCCAGTTTCATTTTGATTTCCACATCCATTGCCATTTTCCCTTTTCGTTTTCGTTTGCATTTCCGTTTGCGCAATTTTCCAGTCAAGGTATTTTGCATCTTTGCCCATTCGCGCGTTTAATATTTTTGCAAACTACAAACTACAAAAAACCAAAAACGACCAACTTAAAACTAACCAAACTGGACGTTGGCAAGTGGACTGTCGAATGGACAAGGGGAGAGGTAGAGAGGGGCAGAGAGAGAGTCGTCAAGGGGTCACAGCCATTTGGCAAATTAAGCGCCATTTGTTGTGCGTGTTTTGTAGTGCAGCAAAGGCAGTTGGCAGGGAACGAACCTTGCCACAGTTGGCTGTGGGGGTAGTTAAATTAATAATGTATTGTGTGCAGAGCGGTTGCAGGTGCAAGCCAACGAAATGATGAGCTCGGGCTGAGGTCAAGCAGGGCCATAATTTGCATTGCACTTAAAAATTTATTAATTGTTTGGATTTTTACCTCACTTAATGAGCGGCAATTGTGCAAATTAAAATAAACTTAAGGGATAACGAGCGTGGAGGTGAGGGCGCAAATATTACGAGTGCCAAACGTAAACAATTCGCATATCAATCAAGAAATTAAAACTCTTTCAATCATTAAGTATTCTATGAAGGGGAATAGTTGGAATGCTTCAATTTTTCCACTTATATTTTCAATATATATTCATTCAATATTGTTTTCCTTCCCATTTTTGTTGCTTTAAAAATTTCAATCAATGTTTGATTCAACTCGAACCCTAAAACGGGGAAAAGCGAAGGAAAAAAATATTAATATGCTTATCATATTTTCCATGCCACTTCAAAGCGCACTGAAGCCAACCATATGGTTTTAACCTAAGCTGCTCAAGTGGCATAATCAACCCTCTGCCTGGCGCCCCTCTCCGGCCCCTGGCAACCCCTTGGGCTGTCCAATTTCATATTAGGTAACCAAATTAACCCAAAAAGAATGTAAACCAAAATACAACAACAACAGCGGCAACATCGGCGAAAAGGAGACGGCAAAATAGGGAAACAAGGAAAACTAACATAAAAAGCGCCTGCATTTTTAATATACTTACTTACAGCGAAGGAGGCAAAACAGAATTTCCAGCTGTTTAAGCGCATAATGAAATCCCCATTTAAATAACTCGGAATCGACCAGAATGCTGCTTTTTCGTAGGTAGTTCAAAATGCTTCAAAAAGTTTCAAAAGGTCATAAAAAATTGTTTTCCAGTGGCTCAGTCAATCAGTCGATCAGTCTTTCAAGTTGCCAATGTTCAATTAAGCGTGCACAAAGCAGCGTCAATAAATTTTATTTTCCTTCATTTCGTTTTTTTTTTTTGTTGCTCAACAACCCCTCGAAGTTAAGTCGAACTCTCGCCCTTAGCATATGTGACGCATAACCGAAAAGTTCAAAGTTAACGTCTGGAAATTCGCTCTACGCGTATAAATAAAAATATATAAACATATATGTACTATATGTGTGTTTATTTTTATAATTAAATGTAGTGTGGGCATATAAATAAATAAATAAGAGCTGCCAGCAAGCTAAATAAAACGCATTTATTGCACACCGCAAAAACGTCAACCACAAAAAAAAGAGGGAAATTACCGCGGCAGCAAACCGCCAGACGATGTGAAATATCAATCGATGTGGGTTCATTTGTGTGTAATGAACATTAATGAAGCGCAAAGAGCGTGACTAATAACAAAATTACCAATTGGCCAAAAAGAGTCGTCGCTTAACTGACGTCAGCTGGCCTGGCCACCCTCGTGGCCAAAAGTGGAAAATGCAGACAACCCGACTTGGAATCAAAGTCGCATATAAAAATGAAATGCGCATAAACCATAAATGCCATTAACTGCGTCATTTCAATTTGATTCTTGTGCTCAGATTTCGCGGCCTTCGCTAATGTCGTCCCGCCCACTTTATGTGGCAAGTTGCCGGCCAGTTGAATGAGTTTGACTTGCGGAAACACTTTGCATAAGAATACCACACAGAAAAAAAGGCAAGAGAAAAGCAGAAATTTGAAAGTTAAACACAGTTAGAGCAAACGACTGAGAGATAGAGGCGAAAAAGGAATATTTAATGGTCTCCTTTGTTGCAGAAGTTTGTCGATTTCAATTTATTTCCATTCTTCTTTATGCTATTTTTATGAATTTCTGCAGATATTTTTATGCCAAACAGTACAAGTAATTGCTCAATTAGGCACTTGAATGCGAGTCTCGTCTAATACAGAGATATAATATATATATATATATATTGGTACAATAAAGCGACAACTCTTCTTTGAGCACTTTTGGATTTATTGCAGTTGTGGATTAGGCTGATGTCTCTTTTAAACTGCCATGAAAATTGCCTATTTTATTTGGCAATAAAACAAAACTCGTGATGATGACTCCTCAATTAATGTTGATAAATTAATTTCAATTTATCTGCGCATTGACAATAGACAACAATTTCCAATGGGCTTTAATTAAATCTTTTACCTTTTAATTGCCACCCACAGTTAATCATTAAAATCGCACTCTCTCTCTATATTTAGGCCATCGACTCGTACTCGTAAAACACAAAGCGACAACTTGACGAGCTACATAAAATTGTCATTAAGTGGCTCCAAGAATTCTCATTTATCCCACCCAAAAAACCCAAATCCGCAAAACTTTTTCTCAAGTGCCGCTTTCAATAAATGGCCAAATGTCTTTCAGCATTAAAATTAATGTAATTCGAAGAGAGAGAGAGAGGAGAGCTGAGAGCACTTGAAACAAAACTTTGATTTATGCAAATAATTAAGTAATTACGATTTATGCATTAAGCGGACAGTTCGTCCATGACTTTCATGTCATTATTTGCGCCGGCTAAACTCAAACTCAAACTCAACACAAATTCCAAATTCCAAATTGAAATTACAAAATTACCGAATTACCAAAATTACAAAAACAAAAGCACTAACAATAATAATAATAATAACAACAAGAGGAAGAACTCATTTTAAATGCAAATTTTTGCAAAAGCATCGCAAATTACAATACACACGTAGTACAACAAACATTCGAGTTGCCGTAAGTGACAATTAACACTAATTGTCATTAGAATAATTTCATATTGTGCTTCAGTTGTTGTTGTTGATGTTGTTCCATTCTTTGTTGCTCTTGTCGTTGTCGTTGTCGTTGTTGTTATTGTTGTGTTTTGTTATTATTGAAGTAATTGTTTAAACTTGCCACGGCATTTCGCTGTCTGGCAATTTAAAATGCAAAAATTCTGCACCATATTAAAAATAACAGCAACGTAAGTTTAGTCACAAGCTTGACTTTGCGATACTCTATGCAAAGAAAATAATATTTAAATATATATTCCAATGGATGTACAGGGTATCTTGAAGAAACTTTGCCGTGTGAAGTGCAAGTTGAGGGGAAAAATATTGTTTTAAAAATGGTTTATGGTATGGAGTGTGCAACACTGTAAAGAAAATACTATTTTTATATTTCATCTGATGGTATACAGGTTATGGAAATACAGGGTATCTTGAAGAAACTTTGCCGTGTGAAGTGCAAGTTGAGGGGGAAAAATATTGTTTTAAAAATAGTTGATGGTATTGAGTGTGCAACACTGTAATGGAATTATGCAGCCTGCTTCCTTCGACACATGCTCCTACAATTTTTGCTATGTGTTTATTATTTTAACACGAAACTTGCACTCCTGAGTGCTGATGGTGTTTGAGGCAGGCGATGGCGCTGGCTGCTTGCTCCACTTGTAAACAGTAATTTCGCCCATTAATGGGCCTCTGCTCTAGAGGGGGGAACCCGTAATAACTTTCCGTACTCTCACACACACACACACACACTCGCATGTCCTGTAACGTATATTCGTCGTATAAATGGCAACGCTGTAATTGTTATTGTTGTTGTAACAGTTGTTGTAGTTGGTATTGCGCGCGCTGGCAAAACAAAAAGGCAACAAGTCAAGTCGACAGTAATTTTCAACACTTACAAGAGGGTAAAACTCCCTATCACAAATGTCAGCCGAAAATAAAGTAAAGCGCGTTCCCCAAAACGCTTTCGCCATTTTTTTCACCTTCCAAATCCAAGCCAAAGATGTTACTCAAATGTAATTAAGTAACTGCTTTATCCTAATCATGTAATCATAATTAAAAGCGAAAGCTCGGCACTAAACTGGTTATATTTTAAATAAAGCTGCTTTTATTGCACAACTTTTGGGCGAAGTGCGTCGCATAAAACTCGATGGAATTTAGACGAAATGGATTAGGGGAACACAGCGCAGAGTTCTCCTCATTTCTTCTGCTTTGACTTTTGTGCAAAATGGTGCCATAAACATGTACACACACACACGCACACATGGAGAGGGTTTCTCTTACGAGTCACATATGTGTGCAGTTTGTCACGACATAAGCTCGAAAACTTGCTGTGGAGTGGGAATTAAGGCGGAATTTCGCGTCACAGCAAAACACAAAAACCAAACCAAAGCAGTGACTTTTATAATGAATTATTAGTGGAGAACGGTGTGTGTGTGTGTGTGAGTGTGTGCGGGGGGAGGGCAACTGATGGCTAGTGGTTGCTTGTGTGTGGTATTTGTGGGTCTTGTGGTCTCCGCTCGGCACTTAAAAATTTAATAGTTCTGCAACAAATAAAAAACCCGTCGAAACCAAAGTCGAATATAAAGTGAGCCAAAAAGTATGCAACAAAATTTAAATTGATTTAAATTAAGCTTTTAAAGTCAAGTGAATAACACACACACACACACCCCCCCCCCCCCAAAATAAGACTGTAAAAAGAAAATCCTTTTAGCTTTTTGCGTAAAACGCAACCAAACACAAAAAAAAAACAGAAAAAACAAGACTGTGTAAAATCACAAGAGCATAACGAAAATATTGCAGCAGACCCTCGAAAGCTTCAAATAAATGGCATTTAGCCGGCCGCAAGCCAGCCAAGTGGAGGTGCAGCCACAACAAAACTGTTCGAGCTTAGCGAAAAGTGTTTTGGCCAATAGTGCTTTAACCCTTTCAGGTCCTTGAAGTCCATTAGAAAACTGCCGTCAGCAAGTTTTTCGCATGTTGTCGGGGCGAATTTCTTGTGTGCTTTCAACTTTAACCAACTTTAAAAGGCAACTAATTAATCTGGCTTTCAATTTTGCTTAGCATCGTTAAGAGCTTTAAGTAAAGTTTTTTTCTCTTATTTCTATTCAATCCCATTTACATTTTTTGTTGCCAAATATTGTTATTTGCATGTATGTTTTGTTACCTTTGCTGGTCAGCTCCTTTTTGCCTAATTCATATTCATTTATTGTGCTCTGCTGCTGTTGCTTGTCTACTAGTTATTATCCCATCTATTTGCATAGTTGCTCGAACCCTATATTCCCCCCTTTGGCTGCCTTACCACAGAGCTCAAGCAAACTGGCATATCCGTTGCTTTATTACATTTCGTTTAGTTTTGGCCAACTGACCACTTTTTTGTGGTTACTTTGTCTCTATGTGTGTGTGAGAGTCTGAAATATCTTCCCCTCTCCCGCCTATCTTTTACCGTGTGCATCTGTCTTAGTTGCTCGGGTTTTGTGGTTTTTACGGTCACTGACGCGGCATGCAGTAGCAGAATCAGAAAAAAAAAAACGAATATATAAAATATATAAATACTCGTAGACCGAAAAATTGAATTTACTAAACTAGTTAGTTTTGGCGCAGAGCGGGCAACAAGGGGAGGGAGCATAACTAGAATATTGCACCATTTAACCATAAATAATAAAATAAAATAACTACAGGTTGGCAACAATTCGCACACTTTACGACTATGCTGCTGCTGCCGTCCAGATTGTGGTCCAATATTTTTATAAACAAATTGTTTTTACAGCACACAGCGCTCGGGTTGGAGGGGGGGGGGCAAAAACAAAAATGTTACCGTATAGAGCTTGTGGTTATTCCTATTTATTTTTCTGGTTCTTTTTTCTTTTATTCCTTTGCTACACTGCAGTCAATGGTTGCCAACGGTTAATTACTTTCGCTCTAAAGATGTGCAGATTTTAGACTATACGCTGTTGTTGTTGTTGGCCTGTTGCATTTGACATGACTGTAAAAACGTTGAAAGGAAATCCAGCTGGCAAGCTCAACTCGTTATTTATGGCCTTGGCTGCAGCAAAAACATACAGCAACTGACTGAAAAATGGCCAAAAATCGTTACGGCAGCAACCCAAACTCAAACCCGAACCTGCCACAAAAGTGATGCTGGCGTTGCCACTGCAACTGCTGCTGCTGCTGCTGCTGCTGCTCTTGACTCATGGCTGCCTCTCACTTGGTTGCTTTGTTTGTCATTGCATTACTTTGGCTGTTAAATCCCGCACCGAGTTTTCTATTGCAGCACTCTCCACTCCTTCCCCTCCCCCCATTTCCCTTCCCTTCCATTTCGCGCAGTACTCGCTTCTCTCAATATTTGTCGCTTTGGGGCATTAAAACAAACGTTTCTCGTTGCGTTCAGCTTTTCTTTTTTTTTTTTTTGCCCAGCACACGTTTCACATGCACTTCGAGTGCCCGCAACACAGCAACGACAGCAACAACAACACGCCCACACGCACACATAATCAACAACAACAACAACAAACTTTGAGCGCGAAAAACGAAAATCTCTGCCCCAAAAATGAAGCGCAACAAGAGGAAAATTACAAAAATACGCGAAAAGTCGTACTCACAATGCTCTGCTGCTGCACTTAAAAGCATAAAGCATTACAGTGAAAACTTACATTTTCTTTTGAACTTTTCACAACTAAACTGTTGCAACTTCAATGGAAATTAGCGATGAATCTATGAGATACTTGATAGACGAATTAGTAGTAATAGGTACATAATAATATATTAATGACTTATACATAAAACAAGTATAAGTTGGAACATTAGTAACAGAGAGCTAGTTCAAATCATAATATGCTAGTTAGCAAAGAAATTAATAAAACTTTAATGTTATACTTAACGAATAACAAGCATTTTTGCTGTAGGCGCTACAATTTTTTAATTTATTTATTTGGTAAAAGAAATACATGTTTTTGAAGTAGCTTTCTGTTGGCAATGAGGCAATTCAATCCATTTTAATATATGTTACAATAAAGATCATGGATCAAATATATACTAAAACTTGCAAACAACTAAATTATATTAAATTTACATAAACAATTTACCAACTACCCTTTTGAGAAGGTCAAATGGGAGACTCCCTTTGAGTCTTAGATTAAAGCACTTGACGAAATAGAATAATGTTTTATTTTTCATTTCGAATTTGGCAGCCTCAATATATTTACATAACCAAAATGGAAGAAAAGCAGTTTTCACTGTAGACGTGAGACACGTCTTCAACACATTTTATTTTAAAGAAATTGCAACTTTATTGCTGAACAAAATCGAAGCATACTTTTGTGCGTTCGTTGAAATAATAGTTTTTCTTTTGTTGCTGTGCTGCAACTGTTAAGTTGTGCTTAAATCAAAGGGTGATGGCGCCAAGCAAAGCGCATTAGCGATTTATGGGACCCATGGCCAAAAGGTAGCGAATTCAAAAGCTTTGACCATTTCTATTGCCTGTTACCGTGCAGCTCATGCGAATCTCTTTCAGTTTATACAAGTGGCGCGGCAGCAACTGCTCGCAACTGGCAAACTCACAGAACACAACTCACAGCACAACTCACAACTCATGTGCGAAAGGGACAATGGAGGCTTTAGCTTTAATAAAGCAACTAGGGAGAAGCATGGACCAGACTCACGGCACACACACAAACACACGCGATGCTCGTCATGGACAGGACGACAGGACATCATAGCCAGAGCGAGAGCCAAATGGCGACCACTTTTTGGGTCCGGTCTACACACATGCTTCATGTCTGGCACCGTTTGCCTGTTTTTGGCTGTTTGGCTGTTTGGCTGCTTTGTTGTTTGTTCGGTTGTTTGGTTGTGTACTTGATTTTTGGGCAAAGCGGCAAATAACATTTTTGTTTGGCTTTGACGTTGTTGCAATTGCAACGGTTATTCCATTTGCTTGACAAATATACGTTGCCCAAAACGATGGCGATGACGCCGTGATGCTCTGATGCTGATGTTGATGATGACGGCAGGCATAGAATGAAACGTTTAGTCCCCTGTCCACACGTCCAGCTTCGCAAGAGGCAAGAGTCGAAACTTTTAGCGGGAATTATGCGCATTTTTATTTTGGCTGCGTTGCTGTCGAACATCGAGTTGCGAGTGCCGAATGAGTGTGGATCAAATCGCACTGCAATGCTGTGGGTTAATGGCCATGTGAGTGCGTGTGTCTGCTCGTGTGTGAGATTGTTTGAGTTGGTTGCATCGGTGGAGGCTTTTAAGCAGCATGCAATATACATTCTGCTGCATGCTTCTCTGAACTCTCCAACTTCAAAGCTATCAGCTTGAAAACATTCGGCAAAAAGCGCTCGCAATAAACGCCTTTTGAAGGCATATCAATTGCGCAGGTTAAGCAAAAAATATAACCGAAAAATTTGCTTGGAATTCTGGCTGGCAGACAACTCACTAATTGCCTGCCAGTCAAAAATATTAGCCAATAAATGCGGTCTAACAAAAACTTTTTCCTTTATCCTTTAAAATGCACTTCAAATTGAGATTTACTAGCTCAAAATTATTACCTTATATAAATAAATGTTTAAATCTCAATTTAAAATAAATTAAGAATTACCAACTACAAATTATTTACTATAAATAAATAAATTGGTATATCTCAATTTATGAATAATTTATATTTATTAAAATGCAAATTGTTCAATGAATTATCACTGCCATTTAATGCCATATAAATTGCAATTTTTGAAAATTAAATATTTAAATATATCTATATTTATTATTTGACAACAATGTCTTTAACTGAAAGCTGCCTGTGATCCGGCAGCTTAAGTCATTAAGTTATTATTAATTAAAGACTGCTAATTTTGATAAATGCACAATTTTGACAGTTTTAGCAAATAACAAAACGGCAGCAGTTGAAACAACACCTGCTCTCGACTTGAGAAAATCTAATTAGATTGCTAATTTAAATGGAATTGCGGCAGCTGCAGAACTTTTGCTCTAAATAAATTCAATTAATGTCAACAGCACAGAAATGCAGAGAGACAATGCAGAACACACATCGTGCATTAGTTAAAATGACTCAATCTAATGCAACAAAAATCATTAAGCCACTTAAAAGCCCACAACTGAGTCGAGTTGAGTTGAGTTGAGTCTGAACTTGGACACCGACTAAACGATTAGACAGAATTCCAGCACACACACAGAGACACACACACATGAGTTCGAATGTGTTGCATGCCGCATGCTGCATGCTGCATGCTGGTTGCATATGAAAAGGCTGTCAACAAAACGACAGGCTTCGGCTTGTGACTGCTGGTGAGGCAGCTGCTGCAGCACTTCTGTGGCTGGCAATCAGAACGTCTGACACGGCAATTAGAGCACAACAAAAACTGTTGGTGAGCGAGTGGGCGTGGCATTGCCGATATACCACTTTGCATATTAGTTATTGAAATCAGCTGTCAGAAAGTTGCTGGCCACACACACACACACACACGTTGTTGTGTGCAGCGCACGAAAAACCCATTGATGATTGAATTGCCAATGCCCCACAGAGGAATAAAAGCCAAGGCAACACAAATACACACCAACACACACACATCTGGAGAGTCTAAAATGGCCGACGTGACCATGGCAACCTGCTGCTCACAGTGTGAGTGAGAGAGGAGGAGGAGGAGGAGGAAATACTGACACACAGACACCTCTTGAAATGCTGCTGGGGAACGGTTGATTTGATTGCAACTTTGCTGCTAAGAGCTGCTTTCCCGTTTTCCCATTGCCAGTTGCAAGCTCAGCTGCTGCTGAAAGTTTAACAAAGCGACTCGTTGCTTTTATTGTAACTCGAAAGGTGCTGCAACTGTATGTGTGTGTGTATTTTGTTCTATTTATAATTCAATTGTAAATGCATTTCAATTACGTGCACATTAAACAAGCTGCCAACGAGAAAGTTTTTGTTGTTTCGGCCCCGGCTAAACACGAGGTTCAACTTGGACCACTTGACCATTGGACCACTTGGCCATTAGCAGCATGGCCAACTTGGTCAGCTTGGCCTTCTTGCGTCGTCGTTTTCGCTTTTGGGACAATTGGACCATTATTAAAACGCGTTGAGATGGCAAAACGCAAGTGGCAACAACACACAGCCAAATAAAACAAAACAACTCGAACTCGAACTCAACTCGACTCGACTCGACTCGACAGTAGTAAAAAGGAATAACAATGCAATGGCATCAACAACAGCAGCCAAGCGAAGCCAACACAAACAGTAATGGGCTATAAAGTTTCAAAGCGCCACCAGGTGTGTGTTGTCTGCTTAGGTGTGCGTGTGTGTGCGACTGTGTGTGTGTGTGTCCAGGATTAGGATGTGTGTTTGGCAGACTTGAGTAAATACGTTGTATGAACACGGAATGCCAATGTTGCATGGCAAGAGCAACTAAATGCCAAGAGATATTGATATTACGACAGATCCCTAAAGCAACTACAGGTATTATAATTTGAAGCAAAGTTATATAGAACTTGAAATCATTGATACGAAACTACAAAGCTAAAATGAATTATTACAAATTAATAAAATAAGAGTAGGTAATAATAGGTAAAATGAATGATGCCTAAGCTATAATTCTAATATTGAATATACAAATTTATAAAATTAATTTCATGCAATACGAAATTTAATGCCAAGAAATATTAATATTTAGATAGAAGAAATTATGTAGAAATTGGAATTAAATGAAAAATCATTGACACGAAACTACAAAGCTAAAATTAATTATTCAAAATTAATTAAATAAGTATAGGTATTGATATTAATATAATAGATTAAATTATGGGTAAACTATAATTCGAAAGTTACATTCAAAAATTAATTTGATGGAAAAATAAACGAAATGCCAAAAGATGGTGATATTACGAGTCTTTAGAGCAAGTAAAGATATTATAGTTTTAGGTAAAATAAAAAAGAAAATGAAAATGAAAATGTGGAAAGTACAAAACAATTAATTATTAAACATGAATAACTTTATTTTGATGGATAAATAAATATTTAGGAACTATATTATGCTTTTAAGTGAAATCATATAGAAAATGAATGCAAATAATTTTAGTGTTTCCCAACGCATAATAAATATCTAAAGTATAATTCTTAAATGTATGAATTATGCACATTTATCTAAAGGCAATCTGTTATTTGTTTTACAATGCCATTAAATGTGGAATTTAAAAAATAGGCTTTTACCTTATTAATGTCTTTTGGTTGGGGAATAAATTGCATTTCGAACTTTCTCATTTTCGAATATTCCTATTGTGCCACCAACTTTAATCTTAAACTAATCCTGACAACCCACACGAAGTCGATTTTTATTAATTTATTTACAATAGTAGAATTACATATCTTAACTCTACTAAAAAAAGGAGAGGAAGCAGCATTTTAATAAATGCACTTCGAACCATTTTATGCCACAAAACAAATTAGCAGTGACTAGACCATTGTCAAGTTGGTTGCCAGACGTTTTGAGCCAAAGGTTAAACGACCTTTGAGTGCACTTAATTCAAGTACCCGGTTCCAGTTCCACATCCACATCCAGTTCGACTTCCAGGGCCAGTTGCGAGTCCTTTAGTTCGAATTTGAGGTGCAGCCAAGCGTGGTTCAGGGCGCTGCAACCCTTGGCAAGTTTTTTGGGCCGTAACCAGGACTCTAATGAGTACTTGTACCGGCGCATTTTACAATTAGCCAAGAGTCACCAAAGTGCAGGACACCTGTAGTCCTGTACACACACACACACATACACACACTGACGCACAGCTGCCAACTCACACACACACACAAATACATCGTCTTTGGCAATTAAGTTGCTGGCCGAGCGTTGACCACACGCCAAATGACCGCAGCCCGTTTGCTTTCATTAATTTTTGGTTGTAATCCTTGCTGAAGCTTTTCATTTCATTTTAGCTGTTGTTGTCCTTGTTACTACTATTGTTGCTATTTTGTTGTCGTTGCTGTTGTTGTTGTCGTTGTTGTTGCTGCTCTACGTGCGTGTGCATAGCTCGTCGCAGGCTTTTTCACACTTTGTTCATACGTGCTGATACCCTAAAGGCTCTCGAGTTTATTAGATTTTGCAGTAAGCGATTGCAAAATGAAATCACACAGGATTCTACACTGTCCGAATAACTGTGGGCACTTTGGCAAAGCACTTAAGCGTATTCCCATTAAGCTCAGTACATTGCACAGATTCCACAAAGCAATTTAACTTGTTCATGGTTTAAATTGTCTAATGTGAATTCTTGTTTGCTTAAAAATTACTTAAATGTACCTAATATAATAATATAATAGTAAATTAACTACTTGGCATAAATTAAAATATTTCACCTATTCAAAAAACATATAACATAAATTTAATATTAGCTTTTGGCGAGAAAATCGTGATCAGATTTCTTGAACTGCAAAATAATTTATTGCTATACTAAATTTAGTTTTAAATAGGGACATAATCTACTTCACAGCTTATTTCGTTATAATTTTAAGGAAATATATTTCTGTACTTAAATATTTTCACAATCAGCAATAAAATCCAATTCTTCACAAATTTTCATAAGTTTATTCCACATCAAAAAACTTGACAACAAGAAAAGTTTAATATAAAATGGCTTCCTATACTAAATTTAGTTTTCCGTCATTTAATGTTCTATAATATTATACAAAGAAAACATATTTTTCCACTTAATTGATTTCCCAATCAGCCTGACAATCCATTTCTCCACATATTTTTATTAATTTATTTCACAACAAAAAAATAAGATGTGTTTCACAACGTATCTATTTCTGCCAAGTTTTTGTAGTTTAATTTATAATTAAAATGTCACTTGAAGGGTATTCCTTGGTCTACGTTCGCTCCACTTAAAAAGTCTTGTTTTTTGTTGTTCTTGTTGTTGTTTTTACTGAATGACTGTTGAGTTTTTTCACAGTGGTCATGTTTTTACAACTGGGCCATGTCCAGCAGCGCCCTAGCCACGTTAATGACTTTTGTGCTGCGCCTGTCGCACGGCAAATGTTTTAAAACTGCCTCTCCACCGAAACTCTGCTGTTGTTGTTGCTGTTGGTTGGAGGCGAAGGCGGGGGGGCGGAGGCGGAGGGGGACGCGGAGGCGGTGTGGCAGACTGGCGATTGCCGGCCGGTTAGCGCGTTTGCCTCAACCGCCCGCAGTGTTTGCCAGGACAGCGGGCAACCGACTCATTTGTACAGGTTTTTTGCAGACTTTCGTATGAATAGTGCGGGGGCGGAATACGCTGAGTTTTTGGTCGACCGAAAGAGTGGGCAAGGGAGGCAGGGAGGCGGGGAGGCGTGGCACCGAGCGAAGGGAATTGTTAATTAAAGTATTGTCTCCTCGTTGCTGGCAAAATGAACAAGTAGACAAGGACTCGTCGTCCTCCTCGACGCTTCTGTTGTTGTTGTTGTTGTTGTTGTTGTGCCCTGGCTGCCCTGGCCGTCAATTGTCGAACATGGTGCTCTACAGTTCCACTTAACAGCTACAATGGGCACTTTGCCACAATGAATTCAAATGGATGCCCTGACCGGGTTGCAGATTTCTTTCTCTCTCTTTTCCTTTTTTTTTTTGTTAACACACTCTCTCGTCTCGTCTCGCTCTGGCGCACGCTCCCATGTGTGTGGCATGTTGTTGTTGTTGTTGCTTTTATTGTGTCGCTTCACACACACACTCGCACACTCGCACACACGTGCACATGACATGCACACAATGACAGCTGACTGTTGGCTTCCAAAAGCCCCCGAGGCGTACGAGTCAAGTACAAACAGCGTAAGGAGCGCAGAGTGCAACATGGGGCAGAGACCGCTGCTATATGCCACTTGCCACTTGCCGCTGGCGGACGCGTCGTCCGTCCGTCCGTCGTGTTGTGATTCTTTAATGAAAGCTTTAATTTGGGTTTACCAATTAAAACTACGTGGCAAATGAAAAATACATACAAGCCACATGCATAATACAATAGCAGCGACCACAGGAAGGATTACATTTCTAGCGTTCGTTGCATTGTGCACTAGACGTGTAAATTGAAGGCAAGATGCCCCACGAAGAGTCCTTGTTTTTTGTGTGTGTGTGGCTGAAACCAATGAGAAATTACGACACTGCAACTGCAAATTTTCGGTAAATGCTCCACTGTACAGCGCAGTCGTCAGAAGGGATTGCTGCAAATTTGTGTGAAGTTTGGCAACGTTGCCCTAAATGCATTTAAAGGGCAGAGCAATTAACTTAAGTGAATTTCTATTAGTTGGCTTAAGCTTGCAAACTGCATATTTAAGCGTCGACTGCTTAGTTTAACTAGCAAAAATCTACACTAAAAATGCAGACTACAGAAAATTGTAAACAAATAAATGCATGAGTGCAAACTAAACAATATTTTGAAGGGTTAGATAAACAAAGCCATAAAGGTTGTAAAAAAGATTATAAACTTGATTTTTGAGAGCAGCTAAATTAATTACTAACATAAAGGCCTTTTTGTTATTTTAATAAATTAATTTTTGCTAGCACGCTTATCACAAATTTATCGCCATTATTTATATTTAAATACGCCAAAATTGCAATACATTCAATGTTATGATAACACTATTTGAAATAAATCTTTTTCTAAGAAAGTAGAATAGATTGTAATGATTCAATCTATAAAAAGAAAAGAAAATAAAATCTATTATTTATTTAAAGCGTAAATCTTGAATAAATAAAATATGCTTGCATTGTTAAGTTCGCATCTAAGGGATTTGGTTCAATGTAAAAAGTTTCCATTGTGAATTTTGACAAGATCTCGCCAATTACAAGCTGTATTAGCAGCAACTCATGCTGCGGTTAAGTTATTCAAAACTTTTCCGTAGTTGTCATTACTTACAATGTTACTAATTAATCCATCGCTCGAGCAACTCGGCTTACAAGTAGAAGCAGGTCGGGCAAACATGAAACATGCAGCGCTCAACTGAACACAATACAGCAACAACAGCAACAACCACAACAGCAACAACAATGCACGAAACTCCAACATGAACTGCAGCTGACCAAACAACACCTGCTTCGCCCGCCCCCTTGTCCCGTTGGCAATGGCCGCAAGGCGACTTCCGTTTCCTTCCGCTGCTCACCTTTTTTTTTTTACTTAATTTAGCTGTGCTCCGTCCCCTTTGGGCCCTGCTGTTGCAGACAGTCCATCCGTGTAGACGTCAGCAGCGACATTATTGCTGTTGGTGGACTTTCGTTTGGTTTGTTTTTATTTTTGTTGGCAACGCCATTATAACGCCATTTTGTGCACACACACACACACACACACTCACACAGAGAGAGTCTCGTACACCTTTAGCTACTAATTTTTTACACATTTTTCAACTCTCCATTATCCTGCCCTTCTCACATTTTTTTCTCTGTTGCAGAACGACACGATGCGCTTGCTGTACATGTATCACGCACAGGATCCACCTCACGGCTCGGTGCGTCCCGGCACGCTGCCCGATCCTGCGCGAGCCTTCCGCCCATATCGACCCATGGTGTTGATGCAACGTGCCCAGCTGCAGCTGCCGTCGCCCCACGACGAGCGCGTCCGTGTGCTGGAGCTGCGTAACGAGGATGTCGAACTGCCTGGCGGCGATACTCCGCTCTTCTGGTGCAAAATGTTCAAGCTAGAGGATATCAATCGCAAGCATCATCTTATCCGGGTAAGTACAAGAAGACGCGGCCACTGCTAAATGTTATTACTTAAATGCAATGCATAATTGAGTCGCGAGCTCGTTGCATTCAGCTATTGTCTGGCTGTCTGTCTGACTGTCTGTCGCGCGGAAGTTGCTTCTTTGGCCTGCTCGCGGCATAACCAAATTGAAATATTAAAAATTTATTTATCTTTGTCTCTTCCCCAAATCTCTTTCTCTCATTTTTTTTTGGTTGGATTCGTTGTCTGGTAACGTCTCTCGGCCTGTTCATATTCATTTCATGGGACGGAACACACAGTACGAGCCGATTTATGATTCATCGTCCAGCGTACACTACTTGCAGCACATAACGCTCCATGAGTGCCAGGGCTCCCACTCGGAACTCGAGGAGCTGGCACGCGAACAGGGCAGACAGTGCATGGGCGCCCGCTCCATACCGCTGGCATGCAATGCCATTGTTGCCTCCTGGTCGCGCGGCAGCGAGGTAAGCATCAAATTCAACTCTCAACTCGACTTCACTTCACTCCACACCGATCCATTCCACTCCACTCAATTCAACTCAGCTGAAACCATCCTCATTGCTATAGTACCCCCCCATCGCCCCTTTTACCCTTTATCCCTACGAAAACCCAATCCAAAGCAAGCACAACTCAACCCAATGCCATCAGAGCACAGTCCCTTCATCCTGATCCCCATCACCGTCGGAGCCATAACCATGCAATATTAATTTAACCTTCGCAAATGCTTCCTTTCAACACAAAATATATGTAAGCGATGGCCGAGACTACGAAAATTGAAATACCCTTGCTTGAGCACTACGATAGCCAGGACATGCTCAAGTCGATAAATGATATGAAGGAATTTCGAGAAGAAAAATCTAAGAGTTTGGTCAATGAAGAAATTTTATAAAACTATTCAGTTTATTTATTACGAATTTTTCGCAGTAATTACTGTCAACATAAAAATAGTGCAGAACAATGAATAAATATGTTGGAATTTAAAAATTCAAATATTTCGCAATAAAACTGTCAACATCAAAACAAGCCAAACAAAAATTAAATGAAAATGTTAGTAGAGAGGATTTTAGTCAATGTATTGAATTTCATCAAATACACTTTTAAACTCTTCTGCATACTATGTTACAATAATTAATATCAACATTAAAATAAGACAAGTACAGAAATAAATATGTGACTATAGTATTGTGCTCGAAATCTGCTTAGACTAAAAATCAGCTTAAAAATTATCCTACATTAATAACAAAAATTACAAAAACGTTAAAAACTCTGAAATATACCATCAAACATGTTAGTATACAAATTATAAGTTCAACGGCTCTTCTAGAATCTAAAACAATTAAAGATTTAAAAAAATCAAGTTGTGACGAATATTTATCGTCTTGTCACTCATAAAACTTGATTATTTTTCCTTAGCTGGCAATTTAAAATCTATATTCCTAGAGTGGAAAACTAAAGATGTTTCTAAATTCATAAAAATAAATGAAGACTTTCTTCAGTCAAATTAGAAACTAGTTGCAAGCTAACAATCTTAATAGCGTATTGATCAAACTCTCTTGCATAACATATGGCCGTAAAGTTTTCATACCCGATAAAATGCAAGGGCATCTCAATAAAGAAACGGCTTGGCCTTCTGCTCTTTTCGAAACCTTTTTGCCATGCTTTTCATAATTTCATCACAGCAGCAGCGCCATAATGCAGTGCCATGTGCAGTTGTTGTTGTTGTCGTTGCTGTTGCTGTTGTTGTTGCTGTGGCTGTTGTTGTAGTTTGGGCCGCCAGGGGGCGCTGTATACTGCAATGCAATGGCGATTGCATGGCGACGGTTTGCGCTGCTGCTGTTGCTGCTGCTGCTGTTGCTGATGTTGCTGCTGTGCATTTAAATTGCACATGACCATGGCATCAACTTCCGTCCTCCATTTGCCTCCCTCCCGAAATACGTATATAAATACACATACTCTCACACACACACACATGAATATTACGTATACGTATGTAAAACACAAACAACACTCGGAAGCAGAGTGTTTTTTGTTGTTGTGCTGCTTTTGTTTCATTCGACGTCCTTTCTGTTTTGCAGGGCTTTACGTATCCCCATGAAGCAGGCTACCCGATTGAGTCGCGACAGGCCAAATATTATTTAATGGAGACCCATTATAACAATTTGAAGCCGGACTTTGCCCAATTGCATGCCAGACAAATGGCGGATAATTCTGGTTTGAAAATCTACTTTACGCACGTGCTGCGACCAAATGACGCTGGCATATTGTCAATCGGTAAGTTTCGTGGCCGAATCCACCATATATAACATACATAGCATACATACATATAAGTCTCTTGGTGTGTGTCTGACTGCAGCTGTGCTGTAGCACATACTATACTACATATATATTTAATGCGACGGGATAGCATGGCATCCCATATATGCAACTCATGTCATGCAATTTATGAGATTGCCGAGACCAAAAATGGGCACTGGGAGTTTGCTCAAGTTTGGTGGAATTCGGGGTGGCTAGTAAAACAAAAGCTTATGAGTTTTATGAGTCTGGTTGTGCGATGTGTAGGGTTAAGGTCGGGGCAAAACAACAATGTCAATTGTCTAAACTCATCGCAGACGGTATTCACAATATTCTACAATGGAAATATATTTTTAATTGCTGATCAAATGCGTCCGCAGTCAGCGACAAATTTTTAAGCGATTTTCGTGTTTTTTTTTTGCGCGCGCGCCATCAATTATTAATTATGAAATGCTAGCCGATGCACGCATATAGCAGATTAATAAATAACTGATGGCAAACCCAACAACTTTGAGGTATTCAATTTTCCCATTAATTATTGAATGGACAATATTCCCAAGCCAAGGGATGGAAATGCGTCAAATGGACAAATTCAATAACAATAACGAGGGCCACAATACCAAATGCGAGCAACAAACAAATTGTATAGAAAAACCCTTTGAATTGAGTGATTAATACTTGTCCAAAGAATTTAGTGAACCGTCTGAAAGTATTTTCACTCTAATTATATTGATAATATGCTTGTTCGAAATGAGAACTTTGAAAACACAACTGGTTCCTTAAAGCACAACAAATCAATTGTAATTAGTATTGGGAATTCAAGTTAAAACTTAAAAGTATAAAGTAAAAAATTCATAAGTAGAGAATACTTTAAAGATTCTAATTTCCAAGTACTTTTTCAATGTCGACTTTAAAATTATATAAGAGGTTGTATTATTTATTATTAACTTTGTGATTTATTCTCCCTTATGTTTTATTTATTTCTGTTTATTAATATAATTCAGAGATTACCCAACAATAGTTTTTCAACTGAGTTTTATGTTTAGTTTTGTATATTATTTTCATTACATATTATTCACAAAATTAACAAGGATAATATGTGGGAAGGATGAGGATTTTTATTCTTATTTTATTTGTTTTAAAATCGACATTGAGAAGATTACCAACTTTGAATGAAAATTAAAAATGTAAACTAACTTATTGTTACAAATTTCAAATAAAAGATTGCATATATGAATAAATAATTCATTTAAAATTAAAAAATACAAATACTGAGCAGAGCTATTAATATTGTTTAATACTTGTAATGTAATTGCTTTTAAACATAGCTCTAACAACTTTTTTGATTTGAAAGATTTTGGCATCTTAAGCGCCAACTTTTAATTGTGTTGCATAGTTCAATATTTCTCTTACTGCCCACGCAACCTAAACTCGACCAATAATATTCATGTGCTCGATAGCTTAAGCGCCTTTTGAGCATATATTCCGGCATTCCCACTCCTCAGGACCCAACAATACTCCGACCGTGCACCTGCCTTTGCTGTGCAGTGTGCTCAGCAAATTTTCAAGTTTTCCCAACATATACAAATACACACATATATATAGTATGTGTATGTATGAGAGTCTCTATATATTCGTTTGCCTGCGCACAGGATAACTAAAATACTAATTTCACTTTACAATTTGTTTTCTACTTCTCTCGTTTTTTTTTTTTACTCGCTCACCTCCCACGGCTACATCTATTTCTTATTGTTATTGTTGGCGTAGTTGTTGCTGTTGTTGTTGTTGCTGTACGGTTTTGGTTGCTTCGTTTTGGTTTTTGTGTTTGCTTGTGGCCACCAGGCCAGGCCAGGACACGGTAGGACGGGCGGGACGGGGTTCAGGGACTGTGGCCGCTGTGTTGTCGTTGTTGTAATTGTTATTTTACTTTTGTTCATAGTCACGCAAACCAATATAACTTTGTTACAACCGCACAGAGACATGGCCAATACAGTTGGGACAGCGGGGAAGTTGGAACACAGAGAATAAGCCATACAGGAAGAAGGTATCATACCAACCTCCCTCCCTTTCTCTCCCTCCCTCGCCTCTCTCCCCTCTCTCCTGTGGCCGCACGTTTTCGTCGATGCTTTTTGAGTAGGTGTTGCCAAAACTTCCGGAGTAGCAGTGTAGCGAAAGTAGAAAGTAGATTAATACATACTGATACTGTGCGATTTCTAAGCGAAATAAAGAAATGAAAATGGAATTTATATTTTGTTTTCTGTTTTTTTTTGGGCGCCGTCGTCGCGTCATGCAATGAGCTTACAGCTTAAACTCGCAACATGCTCCCAAAACAGTTTCGCAGTGCTATTGAAAATATTTAATTGAAATTTAACGCATACCACAAATGCCGAGGACGACGACGTCAATAAATAAAAAATATATGTACATTTGTATATTCCAATCTATGGATAAAATTAAAAAATAAAATATAATAAAAAAAAGCGGAATAAACGTTTGGCTCGCAAAAATTGAATTGCGATTGGCGGGCAGGAGGAGAAGGAGGCATTAAGGATATGCCACACGCGTAAGTAGCTGCGAAATTGCTACGCTTCCTGTGCGACTCTCTGTCTGTCTGTCTGTCTGTGGATCTCCTCTGGGTTTGTCTCTCTCTCCAGCTCGCGTGTGGCAAAATTTAATTTCAATTTAATTGGTTATTGATATAGCGCCCTGGTGTATGCAGCGCCGCTTTGATTAATGTTGCTGTGGCTTTGCCAATTTTTTACGGCACCTTCGAGAGCGGTGGTTCGAGAAGCAGAAGCAGAAGGAGAATGAGGCAAATGAGCCTGGGCGCCTGTTAAGCCCAATGGGATTTATAATCGAACAACTCGCAGCTTAACGAAATGCTACCATTTATTTGCTTCACAAAAGCTAAAACAAAAGCACTCAAATGATCGGGAAAATGTTTTTTAAATTTCAGCCAACCAAAAAAAAAGAATGTATCGATTTATTACTTTAATCTGAAATGCGATTACACAAGTCAGAGTCTCTGTTAAGTAAATTTATTAATAATGTAAATAAAATTCACAATTCGAGAGGGCGCATCTAATCGCCTTAACCTTCTCAAATTGGGTAGAAAATTGCGTATAATAGCATTTTGTGTAAATATGTACAAAAGTAAAAGTGTCTTCGATCCGATTTTGCCCCAAATTTAACATTGGTATTTCCGCCCACAGTCTATTAGCAATCGAGCAATAAAATAAACTGCCTTGCTGCCTTCCTTGGAACCCAACTGAAATAATTGGCATAACATGTTTATTTGAATATTGCACATCTCTTAAATTGTTGCCACATTTTTGTGTATCAAATGATTTTGTCACAGCCAGTTTAAGAGGGGAATTTCGACAGCATATTTGGCCTGAATATTATTTCTATTAATTTTCATAGCCCAGGATTTTCCCCCTCTCTCGGTTTGCCGAAATCAATTTTCAATTACATTCACGAATTTTAACTATGCGTTGTGTTGGCTTTAAAACTTTCGCAACAGCTCGTCGCGTTTATCATTTGTTGGTCATTTTATAAAATGTCATGCAACGAAATCAATCAACAGAGCTAGGGGAGGGGAGAAGAGAGAGACGCAGGGGAGGCAGGCTTATATAAAAAGCATCTAGCAAATATTGCCAAAGCGCGTTCAGTGGGCAAAATCATCAATTTAATTCCAAATTACAATTCATGCGCGTTTATCAAAGTTGGCCAAATTAAAGCGCAAAAAGTTTTGTGCCGAACCAGATGCTCGATGTTTTGACATTGCCATTGGTCATTCCCAAAAACAAATACGCCTCAATTTCAATCCAAATCATTTACAATATTTACACAATTTCAATTAGCTTGCGAGTGTTTTCTGAAAAACTAAAGTGCGATTAATCAATTGCCCAATCCACAGCACAGAAATTGTCAAAGCTAGAAAAAAATGTTGATTTATATTTTGGCTCTGCGAAAAGTGAATCAAAACTTATGTTTAATTAGCACGTTGCTACAAAAAAAAAGCCAAAATTACACAAAGCGAAGAGACGAAGAGAAATGCGAAATGAAAACGATATCGATTTCTATAACACTTCCGTGCATAAATTACAGTCGCATGCGTATCTGTATCTGTATCTGTGACTGTGACTGTGACTGTGACTGTGACTGTGTCTGTGTATCTCGATTTCGATGCTTTTTGCCAATTTCCATTCATTAAATCAAATTCAATATTGGCCAAAGCGACGCAAAGAGTGGGAGTTGATTTAGGGTTTCGTGGCGGGTTTGTTATTGCTGTGGGGCAAGTGGCTCTCTCTATTTCTATTTGATTTGCCCCAGACGACGACACTGCGAACACAATTCATAACTGCATATTTTCCAAATCGATATTTAACGCTCCCGTTCAACGTTCAAGGTGCAGGTGCAGCAGAGGGGGGACGCTGCTAGATTGGCATCGTAGCTGCATTTGCCACACGCCAGCACGTTGACAGCAGCCCCGAATGGTTGTTGCAACACGGCAATGCAAATTGGTGACTGTATCAAAAATGGCGGCAACTTTTCTAATTATTTTAAATGGCAATTTGTGTCAAACGCGCAGCTGCTGCAAAAATTCAATTTAATTCCCATTTTTTTTTTTTTTTGTGTGTTGCCTTTTTTGTGATTTTTGCTGGTTCCATTTTTTTGACAATTTGATTAGCATTTTGGACAATACAGAGTGGAAACTAACTGTAGCTATTGGCTATGGGCCATGATGGTTTTCAGCCAATTTTCAGCGAAAATCACATTTGACAAAACCAAAAATCGCCACGACATTTTTAGGTCATTATTGTGAAGGCCTATTTTGTGTGTGTGTGGCCAAAATGGCCTGGCGGGCTTACACATTGTTGTTGTTATTGTTGTTGTTGTTATTGCAGTTATCTAGCTCGACACAAAATGCGTCTATATAAATTGAAACAAATTTTGATTGATATTTGGAGATAGGTAAATTAGCTTTAATTGTAGTATGTGAAATGATGGCGTTCGAAAACTATGAATATTGTGCTAAATTAGGCAACGCCCATTTCCGATTTGAAATTACAAATCAATTTCACGGAAATTGCCAATGATCCAATTACGAATATGCTTATTGCTTTTCTATCAAGTTTTCCCTTTGATCACCCGAAAATATTGTTGCAATATACGCATAAATATGTGACCTGTTTAAATTATAAATACATAATTTATGGCATACTTTTTGGAGTTGAGTTTCAAATGAATTTTAGTTGTTCAAGCTAGCTTACAACGATATTCGCAAAAATATATGCGAGCTGTTTAAATTATATAATTAATGGCATACCTTTAGAGTTCAGTAAAATTATTTAATAATTTTAATATGTTACTATTAAGTTTTATCTTTGATCAAAACAAATATTATTACAATACTATAAACAGATAAATATGTGAGATATTTAAGTTCAGTAAAACAAATTGACTTTAATTATTTGTTCCAATTTAATATTTTAAATATGTCATATAGAAAGATTATTTGATCACAATAATCATTATTATTATAATACACTCCTAAAAAATATGCGAAAGTGCATAATTTATGGCCTACTTTTTAGAGTTCAGCAAAACGAATTGACTTTAGAGTTATTATTATTTGTTCAAATTAAATAAAAAGACTTGAATTTTCTCTTTGATTGCAAAAATATTATAATCATATTCGCATTAATATTCAAGCTGTTTAAATTGCATAATTTCTACTTTTTAGAGTTCACCATAATTTAGCTTTAATTTAAATATATGAGTATGCTATAAAATGAAGTAATTTGTTTTTATTTATACTACTTGCTTTGAAATCGATATTCGAAACTGGTTGCAAGTGCAGATTAAAAAGGATTTTAGCAAGGCTGCCAGTCTGCAGCAAGCAGCAACCCTTAATATTTTATTCGCACTTACATAAAGCAAACTCATTTCTATGCCATTAAAGTTGCATTCCATAAAACTGCACCTGCAGAGTTGCAGAGAGAACGAGTATTAGAGCAATGCAATCAACTCGTATGTCATGCCCAATGTTTTCTGCAAATGTTGCTAACCGAGCATGACTAAGCTATAAATACAGGCGCATACACATGCAATACTTGCTGCCATAAAAAGCCTTTGTACAATAAACAAAAAAAAAAAACGAGAAAGAAAGAAGCCCGAACGGATTTACAATAAAAATCAATTGCCAGCTGGTTCACTCTGAGCAAAAGGGTTTTTTATTTTTTTTTTACCAGCAATGCGAAGCATTTTCCGCGAGTATTTTGATTGGCATACTCACAACCCTCAACACACACACACAGGGACGACACCCACGCACAACAATTGAAATGCCAAACAGTGGGAAAAAAAATATGTAGCACATGAATTTCAAATATTTTTTCAACATGTCAGGCGACACGCGGCCCTAATTGCATATGGATGGCAGACAAGAGGGGCGGAGGGCGGGACGATGTACTTGTGCTTGTACAAGGCGGCGTATGAGCAATATTCCACAACATTTAACTAATTGGGACAACGTTGAGCAGGGGCGGGCATCTCAAACCAAATTCAGTTAGGGCCCCAACACATAATTTGATTGCCCAAAAAACGAAGTGAATGTTGAAAGACAAAAAAGATTGCAAATTGAGATGCCAGAGGAGGAGGACGAGGAGGAGGATGTGTCAGACTGTGGCTGTGGCTGCATTGACAAAGTTGTTAACAAACATCAAAAGCAGCAATTAAAATGTAATTACACGTTTTACGCCAAATCGAATTAAAAAATCAACGTTCAAAGTGAAGTGGCATATGGAGAGCGCAAAAGGGGAGGGAAACTAGTGTTAGGTGATTGTGCATGTCGTGCTAAGCGACTGGGCTTTGATGAAGCTCGCTTCGCACCACTCGAAAGCGTTAATTAAAAGCATTCTCTCACTCACTGCCGTGTTTGGTTCGCTTGCAGGTATGGATCCCAACTGGCGCCACATTATACCGCCGGGCCAGAAGCGCGTGATATCCGAGGGCCAATGCATTGAGGACTGCACCGGTTACGCCTTTCCCGGCCAGGGCATCAACATTTTTGCGGTCATGATGCGCACACATCAAATCGGCAAGGAGGTTAAATTGCGTCAGGTAAGAGAGTCGAGGTCGAGTCATCATCCCTCCCGTTGTCAGCTATTTGCATAGCGACAGATGGATGTGGAGTGTATGGGGAGGCGAAAGCCAAATGCTAATGAGCAAACTAACTTTGCAGATACGACAAACCGAGGAGCTTCCGCCAATTGCACACGACAGCAATATAGATGTGGCCTATCAGGACTTTCGACGTCTGCCACAGTCGGTGCATTCCATGCCCGGCGATAGACTCATCGCCGAATGCATTTATGACAGTTCGTCACGAAAGGCAATTACGCTGGGTAAGTGCAAAACTACCATCCCTTCCATGTACAGTAAATAAAAATAAAAGAGAGTGAAATATATAGTATAGTGCAGTATATATTGCAAGCTGGCATTGTCGTGTGCAAAAGTGCAAAAGCTTCAATGGTTTTTGGCGAGTAGTTGTCGTTATGACACATTTAAATCAGCCCAAACGATATGCGACAGCTGCAAAGGGACCAAGTGCAGACAGCGTGCTGAAGGAGAAGTCGCTGACGACCTCATTGTGAAATACATAAACCAAGACATTGAAACATTTCACTTAGCACGAAGGCGGCCAGGTGTTAAGCGAGAAGGAGAAGGCGAAGGAGGGGCAGAGAAGGATTCATTGTAATGGGCGAGTTGAAAAGCGGGCCAGATATCTCAACTGACAGCTGTGTAAAAGTCCCCGCCTGCAAAGTGGACAATGTGACAGCCAGATGAGAGAGAGACAGAGGGATAGAGAGAGAGGGGAACAAGAAACATATTGATGCTGTTAAAAGGCAGCAAGCAGCAACTAGAGAATGAGGCGACATCATGTAGAGAGAGCTCAGAGAACAGATGACAAAAGAAGACTTGATCGCAGTAATTGCAAAATGTATTCTATTCACTTGTTAGTTAAAATTGAAAGAACAGGAAGGCGACAAATAGGTATTCATTTAAACAAAAAAAAATGGGAGACATCTTTTATGCTGATAAGTCACCAAAAAAATGTAGAAAGAAAATTAATAGAGTAGGGGAGAAGTAATTTTACTTACAGCAAAGACCATGGAATAAAAACGAAGAACGAAAGCTGAAAAAATGGAAGAAAGAAATAAAAATTAAAATATGTTATATGTATATATTGGAAAAGTCACAGAAAATTTATATTAACATAAATAGTCTAAATATTGAAAGAATTTAATTATGAATAACAATAATCAAAAGAAAGAATTGGAAAATATGGAAATATACTAGCAGCAAAAAATAATACTACAAGTGATTAGGGAAAAAATATGAAAAAAACCTAAAAACTTTGAAGAAATTAATTATAAAACTAACTAATATTTAATGAATTTAGTTATGCAAAATAGTAATCAAAAGAAATGAAAGATAAAATAAAATGAGAAAGGAAAAATAATTTTACTGGCAGAGAAAAAATAGTACTTTACGTGACTCCAGAATAAATATGAAGAACAATTACTGAACTTATAAAATAAAAGTTCTCGAGAATTTACATCACAAATAAGTCGAAAATATTAGAAGAATTGAATTCTGAAATATCATAAACAAAAGAAAGTCAATATTTTTGTGCGAAAAATGTTCTCAAGGATCTTCCTATACAACTGAAAATACTGCCAAGATATTTCCCTGGAAAATCGTTAGCCATTTGACAGCTGGGGTCGAACATTCCAAGCGAGCAGTCTTCATAGAACAGAACAGAACAGAACAGAACAGAACAGAACAGAAGAGTACAGTAGAGAACAGAGCGCAGTGAGAGGGCAACAATAAAAGAGAAAACAAAGCTGTGATGGGACAAAGTGAAAGACAGCCAAGGTAAATTTGACTTTCTTGCTTGCTGCACAAATTTAACACATACAATCTGCAATCTAGACTAAGTGAATGAACGGCAGCGGCAACAATTGAGTGCAACTCTATGGAGACAGAGTCGTAATAGACAAATCTAACGACGTTGCACTAAAGGGAGACACAGCTACAGATACAGATAGACAGTTATAGTACTAGACATGCAGAAAGAGAGAGAGAGAGAGAGCGGGAGCTGAGCAGTAAAACAGGCAGTCA
The DNA here is from genome assembly GCA_963583835.1 of Drosophila immigrans. Taxonomy (NCBI): domain Eukaryota; kingdom Metazoa; phylum Arthropoda; class Insecta; order Diptera; family Drosophilidae; genus Drosophila; species Drosophila immigrans. Next base: position 31,402,930 of record OY757141.1, read on the forward strand.
GGCGTATGCGTCGGAAACATAAAGCTTCCCAGCTCAAATAAAGCAATGACGATGACGATGACGATGAAGTTGATGACGATGGCGATGCTCAATGCTGTGTATCCTGCGCCCTACATCCTTCAACCGGCTTGCCATCAATGTCGTCTTGCGGAATATTATTATGATGGCGCCTGCTGCTTTACTGCCAACTGCCAACGGCCGCTTAATTTTGTCTTTTGTTCATAGCCAGTGAGGCGTCGAGTCATTTGGGAGGAGCGAACAGGACCAACCAGCCAGCCAGCCAGCCAGGCAGCCAGACTTACCTGGCCAGCCAGCCAGGAAATTGTCCTGGTGACGCTAACGCCGCTGACTGTTGCCTCAGAACCATGGAGTATTTTTGCATTTTGCATTTTGTGTGTTGTCAGCCGTGCAATATTTTTTCTTTTATTTCAATTTTTTCCGTCGCCGTCCCTCACATTCTTATTTGTTTATTTTGGAGTTGGAGTTTTTTTTTTTCTTTCGTTTACTTGTTTCCGTTGCATTTCTTATGCATTTCGTTTGCTCGCTTTTACCTTTCACAGGTGGCCTCACAATGAAGGAAGAAAGCTGCACCGTGCTGACACTTTACTATCCACGCCAAAAGAAACTGACAACGTGTCATTCACTACCCAGCCTGCCCACCGTGTTGCATTCTCTGGGTATCGAACAACTTGCAACGTAAGTCCTTCTCACTATTATACAAATTTCTGATATATATATACTATACGCATGCAAACATTGTGTGTGTGTGTGTGTGTGAGTGTGCTGAAATTTACATTAAGTCCGCCATACAGCCGAAAGCTTTTGCAATGGCTGCCGTCGCACAATGGGAGCGACAACCGAATGAAAATTGACATTTAACTATGGAAAAGAAAATGCAGCAAAAAAAAATATATGTATATCGATTGTAAAGCTTAACGAGTTTTGATGAAAGCAATATTATTGAATGCGTTGCATATCGATATCAATCTCGATTTTGTGCATAATAGTTGGGTAAGTGGCCCACTGTAGCGCAGCTGGCACGCTGCATGCACCCACTAACGCCACTCGACATTCGGTCTTGTGTATAAGGAAATTTGGTTTATTCCTCTGTTGACTAAAGTAATTGGTGATTTAATGATGTTGTTGCATAACCAAATCACCTAACGAAGTCGCAGTCGCAACTGAAGTGGGGAATGGAACTCATTGGGTATTCTCGGTTTTGAAGTATTTGCCCAGCAAACAATTGAGGAAAATGAACTCCAGCTTCTGCGCTCATTTGTTCGTTCGCTTGTTCGTTCGTTCTAATTGTGAATTGTGGAAAAATAAATTACGAGACATTGCCAAATACCGCAACCTCAGAGCGATTCATTTTATTTCGAAAATATTGATTTCTATTAAGCGCCAAGTGTTGTGCAAACAGACAGTTCAGTTCCGTTTCTATACCGTATCCATTCAGGATTCTATAGCCTCAGCTCTTGACCCCTGAATAGAGCTTCGAGTCGACCTCTGACTCTGTGGCTCGCCGACTGCCGGCTGCCGGCTGCCAATTCAAATGCGGTCGGGCATAATCACCTCGGGGAGCGCATAAATATTGTATTAAAGCGTTCGCTGAAAATTAGTCGAAATTAAAGCAGGAATGTCAGTCACAGGATTCCAAATGGTTGTTGGATTTCAAAGGTGCGTTCGAGGGCACGCTCTATTAATCACTTCCTATTGACACAAGAGCGTCGGTCAAGTCAAAATCAAAGATAATTTTCTATGCCAAGACGCTTCCACTTCATCCAGTTCCGTTCATCTTCATCTTCCGTTGCGCAAATCAAAGTAAACGGCATAAACAGATTAAGGCAGTTGAAGGGAAAGCGGCAAAAACGGAAACATTGCCAACTAAATGAGTTATGAACATTCGAGATTTGATTGGTTTCGCCCCAACATTAATGTTGAATAAATGAAGCTTCAAAATGAGTAATTGCTAGTTTATTTGGGGTCAACTGTCAAGAGATTAAAGTTCAGCTAAACAAAGCGAGGGAAAGAGGCATAAATGTTAAACACTTTTGCATTAATATTTGCCTAATGAAAATCCTCAACACTTGCAGCATAATTATGGCAACTTGCAGCGACTCGAGTGCATTAGCAGCTGCCTAAGCTGTAGTGCACTTCACTCTGTTGCAAGTTGCAAGTTGCAAGTTACTAAGCTTTAATCTTTAGAGTTGCCTCTCGTTCTGTGTGCACTTGGTGCAACAATGGCTGCCCCTTGACCACAAGATCTTTTCAGGGCTTTTAAGTGCTTCCACATTAGATGATCTTATAGACGGGGTGCTTCCATCGATATCTGCTACATATATCTCGGTTACATTTCAGCGGTTTTCCTCCACACACACACACACACACACACACACACACACACGCACATAATCAGAGCAACATCATCGCCTTCATGGCACTTTCGTCCTTTATTGTTGTCCTCGTTGTTTGCCGTGTTGTTGTTGCTGCTGTTGCTGTTGCTGTAAGTGATTGTGAGGCCCTGCCATATACTCTGGCTTTTTGTCCTGACACGGCCATACAATGTACACTTGACTCGTCCACAGTCACAGCCCCGCCCACTCCGCCCCTCACACACACACACGCACACACACAGATACAGGAGGCAAGTTGAACTGCGTGTACCGAAAATCGACATGAATTGATAAAGTCATTTGCAATTGTCTGTCGTTATGACTCGGTCTGGCAAAGTTGTTGTTGCAATTGTTTTTGTTTTTGTTGCTTCACGCGCTTGTTGTTGTTTACTTTATAGTACAATGGCATGAAGGCATTGTTGTAGTCATCGTTGCTGCTGTTGGTCAGTTATTATGGCTACTGCAATTTTGTTGCGCTTAATGGTTCGGTTCGGTTCGATTCGGGGTTGCGGTTTGGGTGTCGGAGTCAGCCTCTGGGTTTCGAGCCTGAACCGTAAGTGCGAATGCGATATGGGGATTAAAATTCATAATGAAAACCCAACAGCAACAGCAGCAACAGCAACAACAACTACGACAACAATGATAATAATGAAATTGCCATAGTTGTTTTGCAACTACTACAACACAATACGAAAGGTAGTTGAGGGACGGGGATCCGCATTTTTGGGGGCTGGTCCCTGGCATTAGATCGACCACAAAACCGCTTGTGCGCTTCAAGTTTAATTAAACAATGACAAAAACTAGACAACACCACAATAGACTGAAGTCCAATGCAAGGATTACAATTAGATTTTTGAATGCCGAATGAAAACTGTGGCCCGCCAGCCGACAACGACATCAATTGATTGTTCAACTCTTTATTAAATAAATAATTACACTTTAAGGTTGTAATGAATTTATGACATTATGAATGGACACCTCAGCTATTAAGAAAAATGGCATGGAAAGTTGCCTGAAGTTATAGAAAAAACAATAATAAATAAAAATGTCGGTGATGGGGCATTTAAAATATCTAAGAAAATAAAATATTTTAGATTATGACATTATAAATGGGCACCTCAGCTATTAAGAAATACTTCAGATCATTGTAAATTGTGGCAGAAACATAAAATAAATATAAACTCATTGAGATACTAAAAGTAACTAACACACAAAAATGAATTTGAAATCATTTATGTATATGCGAAAATATCAGCAGTTAAGAAGCATTTTGAACAGAAAAAAAAACAATTACAATAAATGAAATGGCAGAGCATTTTATTTAACTCGCCAACGAAAAAAAACAATAAGTACAAACTTATTGGGAGGTCATTAAAAATAACGAAGATAATAAAATGATTAAAATTATGATATTATGAAAATTAACTATGGTGCATTTTAAATATGTGTATAGAAATAATATAAATAATACGGCATTAGAAATGACTAAATAATAATATGAATTATTGTAAAGTTCTCAATCAATTTTTGCCATTTACTTATTCAATCCAACTTTCAATGAAAACTGCATAATATAGACTTTATCGCCCAATTGGAACCCAATTGTATGCGAAACAATTTGGGCACATATATTTGCGTTAGAATAATCCATGAGCAAGCATGATTTACAGTTTTGCTATATGTGCAATTTGAGCATCGGTTGACCGTGTCGTGAATGATAAGCTAATGATGCAAAGGTGGATCCAATGCGGTGCGGTACTAATGTAATTATAAGCCACTTGCCATGACAACCTTTGGTCCGCTGCCTTGTACGACTTGATTATTATGGACCGAGATTCAATTTAATTCGATACGCACGGATTTTGCGACTAGCCCAATGCAACAATGACGCAGCAAACACGAGTCTCGATTGAGGATTTCAGATGCTGGATTGTGGATTGTGGATTGAGCAGCAGCCAATAGTCTCGAATTGTTCCACCACCCCACCCAAAAATTGTTTGCAGTTCAACTGTGGCTCAATTGAGCAGGGCCCCAACGCAGAGTAACGAGGGTAACGGCCAGCTCAAATGAACGAGTTATGGGCACAGGACAGGACAGGACAGGACAGGGCAAGGTGCAGGATAAGGCAGGACATGCAGTGCAGGCAATGTTGTGCTCATCGTCAACGTCGTCGTCGTCGTCGTCGTCGTCATCGTCATGCAAAACTCATTGAAGTCGTTAGCGTGCGTCCTGCCCAGACCCACAAGCACATAAAGCACAATGCAGGCGGCTCCTCGCAGCAGCCTCCCTCCTGTTGTCCTTCCACGCTGTCCAGCTGACCAGCTACTGGTTGGGCTTCATTGATCACACGCCCCCTCACACACACTCGCACACACTCGCCCAGTTATTGGCTTAATTTACGTTTTACGTTTGGGGTTTTGTTGCCTGATTTTGTGCCGTGGCTTCATTTTTTCCACGGCCCAAATAATGTGATAGTGGTTTTTACAATTTACGCACTTGCCATCGCACCGAAAATTAATTTTAATTGTACGCTCGACGGCAGAGTGTGTGTGCGTGATGTGTGCGTGTGTGGGAAATGCGTTCGTTTTTTTTTATTTTTTGAGCATTAAAAAATAAAAACGACCGAACATTAAAATCAAAGTAATTATTCAACTTGTGTTTCTCATTTCGCCTTTTTCCACTTCCACTCTCCCCCGTTCGCTTTATCACTCGACACTTTCTGCTGCTGTTACGCAAATTGGCCTCATTATGTAGTTGTTGTTCTTGTTGTTTGTTAATTGTTTAAGGCCCTTAACTGATAAAGATATCGTTCTTTATGTTCCATTTCGTTCTGCGCGTTCCCATTTCGCCGTTTACCTACTCTATACAGTGAAGGAGCTCATTAAGGCGTCGATATCCTGCTTGATATCCTTTATTACTTTATGACTCCTTGTTTTACATTTTCTTTCGTTCATTATACAACCAACTTTCATCGATTGATGCGTTTTTCCCTTCCACATTCCACTTGGCTTCCTTTTGCTTTCCTTTTGCTTTGCCTTTTTTATCTGTAAATGGCAAAGGATATCAAATTGCTTGACAGCACGTGGTTGGAATTTTTAGTCTCTGGTCATTTATCGCATCTTTTTGCAGAGCAGCAGCGAGAATGAGGCAATTATACTTAATTAATTTTTTAAAAATAGCTTTAAGTGAGCGACAGTTCAATTGAATTACAGCATAACTTACGAGAGAGCACTAAAAACAAACGATAATCCGAATCTTTTTTGGCTGTTCAATTTGTGTGTTTTAATTAGGAACAAAATCTGAAATGTATCTATTAATTTGGCACTCGAGAGTTCAGCTGAATGAGCAGCCGAATTTATCATAATAAAGGCTCAATGCTTTCATCACACACACAAGGACATTATCGGCAATAAAATTATCTGTTCATTTGCGTTCATCTTAATTTAACTAACTGATTCAGTGATTCGAAACCGAATGCATTTATTTGTCTCAGTGCGTTGCAATTCTAATCGGTTTGCGGAAATGCAATTTGAGTTTGCGAATAAGCTATCAGCAGAGATAAATCATCGATGACGTTCTCGATGCCGATGTCGATGTCGTTCTTAGGCGTAGTTTTCAATTATTACTGCATTATCATTCATGGTCGTTGTCTTAACTGGTTTAAGCGTAGCACACACACACACACAGAGAGAGAGAGAAATAGCATTTAGATGCTTTCGATGCGTCCTCTCCTGTTGGCCAATGGCAGTTGCCTATTTGTGCAATTTTAGTTTTCATTTGTCATCAACATGGCCATTTGCTTTTAGCCGTTTCTGGCTGTTGCTGCCAATTGCAATTGCAATGCCAGTTCAAAATTGAATTTCACCCCAACACACACACACACACACACACACACACACACACACAGAGAGAGTAGCAAAATCGCTGCCCCGTCATAACGCTACATAAATAAACCCATTGCAAAGCGCATTGCAGTTGCAAGTTGCCGGTTGCAGGTTGCCAGTTGCCAGTTGCAGTTGCCGGTTGCCAATGCCGATTGCCCATTGCCCATTACTGTTACAGCCAGTGTTACCCTCTCGCTGTTGGAGGCTTAGACCCTATGGCCCTGCAGGCCAAATCCGACCATTCCCCGAAATGAAATTCTGGACGCTTTTTGGAGGTTGCCAACCACATGTGCATTGTGACGTGTGCGCGCAGCCATTGGATTTTATAATCAACAATGCCAAACCAAAGTCGACTGCGACAGTGGCTCATAATTTTAATTATACTGAGTGCCAATGAAGTCAACAGCGATAAGACTAAAACCATCGGGTGCGATTGATGATGCGGGTGGGTGGGAGTAGCGAAAGGATCTGTATAATCTATGCTCTGGCAGTGCGCTGCTCTGCCTTTTAACATTAGCAACAGCTGTGTGCGTTTCCACTGCATTTATATTTATTATGGCATTCTACGGATGCTGAGCGAGCGCGTGGGGCGGGGGTGGAGGCGGGGGCGTGGTTTGGGGGTTCCGCTTATGGTTACGGTCACGCGGTGCCCGGATATATTAGCAACGCGTCGAGCTCGATGGTTCGCTCAATAAACCGCAAACAGCGACAAGCGTTCGTTGTTCGGGGGTAGATGCATGTCAAAGATACAAGTATGCAAGTCACAGGAAGCAGGACACGCTACACAGGACACAGGACACAGAGCGCACACAGGATAAACAGGACGCACACAGTGCACAGAGGCCACAATGCTGGACATATGCACAACTGTGGAATGAATGCAATATTTTATTTTATATATATTATTATTATTATTATACGGCGGTGCATTATTGTACAATGGACCACACACAAGCACAATCACAATCGCAGGGGGACGTTCATACAAGTGGCCAGTTTTTAGTTTTGTGGGTGGTTTTGCCAACCAATCGTATTGTAAGGGGGTTGCAATCAATCCGCAGACATTAATATTTTTCGTGTTGCCAACCGCAAATTGTTGCGGCTCTGCAGCAGCAGCATCGACATCAGCAACATCAACAACAGCAGCAGCCACTTACTCGACCCCAACCCCGAACCCGAATTCATTGTTCGAGCGGACACCCTGTGATATCAGACAACCCTCGATGCGGATTGAGTGGAATCATAAATTAATTAAAAGAGATTTGTTTGCGGCTTGCAAAGGATTCAGCCACACACACACAGAGAGCGAGAGAAAAGTCAAAACAGGAAACAGGAACAACAAAGAAAATGTGCGTTGCCTGAATGTTTCACTGTTGCTCTTCCTTGTGCGTGTGTCTTTCTCTGTGTGTGTGTGTGTGTGTGTGTGTGTGTGGGTGTTTGTGTGTGTGGGTGTGCTAGAAAATTAAAGCAACATTTTTCGTAATGCGAGGCAAAGAACAAAATTAATTAGCCTAATTGTAAGGGCGGTCGAGACGAGCGGCAAAGATGTCTATAGACGGGACAGGGGACAGTGCAGTGCTTTATTCGAGGGGGGCGAAAGGGGGCAGCAGGAAGGCAATCATAGAGCAACGCGCTAACGAAACGAAGCGAGGCGCAATGAATGAATGGCCGGAATGAATGAATGAATGAAATGAATGTATACGGAATTTATATTGCGCGCATGCTGCAGAGGCGTAGCGGCCAACTATTTGGCTATTTTATAGCGGGAAATCAAGCAGATTTAGCCTAAAGCGAGTTGGGTTAAAGAGACGAGCAAGAGTTTAAGTTAGGAAAAATTAAAAACATACAAGTCATTAAAGAAAAAATCACAGAATCTATTACAAAAATGAATACAGAGTTACTTAAATTTTAATGTCATATTAAAAATTTGATAACCCAATGGACATTGTTAATAGATTAGTAGCAAATGGAAGAAATTAAAAAAAAATATACACAGAAAAAATCGAGTAACATGAATACTAATTTAATATCAAACAGCCCACAACTCAATAACAATTTATATTAGACAAGCTAGGACAAATTTAAAGCGAGTAAATATTTAACAAAAAACTCACAGAATAGTTACCTAAATATTTATTTTCTATGGAAAATATTAATAAGAAAGGAATTAGGCAGATCAAAAATCATTAAAGCGAATAAATGCTGAACAAAAAAATCACAACCACAGAAATTACCAACGAGTAACTTAAATATTAATTTAATAGTAACAAAATATTACAACTCAATGAAAACTGATATTAGACAGGTAGAATAAACTTAAAGCGAGCAAATTTTAAACAACAAAATCACAGAGTAGAACTCGACAACAGAAATTAATACCTAGTAATTAAATTTAATATCGAAGATATCATAACTCAATAAAAATGGATGCTCAACAGATTCAATGCAATGCGTAACAAGTAATTTAAATACCACATTAATTGTTTATTGAAAGCGGAAGGCATAATAAATAAATATTTATAGTCGTAATTAACGATTATACGAGAAACAAACGAATAAATTAAAACAAAAAATTGCAGTACGTATAGTTGGAATAAAAAGAAACACGCTCAAAAAAACCAAGCAAACAAGAAAAGGTAAAGTCAGAAATTCAAGAGCAACTTCCAGAAACAAGGAAGCAGCAGGAAAAAAGCAGCTAAAGACTCGCATAAGCATGATAAATGCAAGAATTAAACAAGATGAATTATAAATTAATCAAAAAAGCAAAAAGGGATAAACAAATAATATAAGCCCACACTCGGTCTTATTTTATTTAGGGGGGGCTGTTACAGTTGCATAACAAAATACAACATAATTCCCTCCACACACAGAAGAGCAGAGGACGAAAAAGAGGAAAATGATTTGCTAAGTCAACTCATTAGTCATAGCACCTTCTGCAAACATTTGTGGTTGCTGTTGGGTCCCCCCTTTTTAAAGTTATTCCCACAACGCCACTGATTGCCACAGTCAGCCAACTGCTTTGAGGTTTTACACTTTTGGCCCATTTGTTGGGTTTTTGCCTGCTGCTGTTGCTGTTGCTGTCGGTTGCTGGTTGCTGGTGTTACTCCAGCTACGATTCCGATTCCGACTCCTGTTCCTGTTCCCGATCCTGCCTCTTTTGTCTGCTGCCTTCTGCTTTATTCGTGTGCGGTGCGCGGTGTGGTTTTTATTTCGTTTGGTCGCGTCACCCTTGGCATACCAAAAAGTAACGTATTTGACGCGTCACAAATGAAAATCTAAAAGATTAATTAGCTCAAGTTTTTCGTCGACCGTCTGTCTCTCCATCACCCTCCCTCCCTCTCTTTTCTATAGCAATCCTCGGCGCAAATCTGCGCCGACTTACCAACTTACTGAACAGCCCCCGCCATTTCCTCCGTCCCCTTTCCGTTCTTACCACCCTCGGGGCGAAAGAACTTGAAAATCTGCTGGCAAAGCGCCTTTTGGGGCTGTAATAAATTTTAAGTCCTAATCAAAGTTGACAATAATAATAAAGTTAATAATGTTATTTTGACTCTCTTCTTCGCCTTCGTATTCTCATTCTTATTCTTTCTCTTCTGTTCTGTTCCTTGCAGCGACTCAAATCCCGTGCTGATTTCATCGCCGCCCGAATTGGCCGGCATGACTCTGGAGGCACGTCTGATATCCTACGATTGGGAAAATCAATTTGGCGAATTTCAAGAGGCGACACGCAAAGGCAGCTTTAAGCCCATCTGCTGGGGAGCCAAGAACCATGTGGTGCCGGTGAGTAAGCAACTTCGATTTATGCTCACGATAACGTCTACCCAAGTGAAAGTCAAAAATAACACGACACACAGACAGAAGCGGAGCGCCGAGAGAAACTGATAGACCAACGTTGGCATGTGAAAGGGCAGAGCATTAAATATTTAGGTACTTGCACTAAGTGCAGAATTTCCCAGAACGAAGCTTAGTTGCTCTGCGCAACGACAATTGGATTGATCAGACGAGTAATACTTGATGCCACAAAAATATTAGTTCTTCAGATGTGTAGATGACAGAAAAATCATCAAGTGCTAACATCTATTTCTATGCCAGATTATATTGATTTAACTATAAGAAGTTGTATCATTCAATACGCATTGATAGAAATAATTAAATTTTTGCTTCGAGAAGTCTGTTTTTAAAACAATAATTATATGAAAAGAAATGTATTGAAATTTACATTTTGATTCAGCAAAATTATTTTCTTTCATGGTTATATTTTATTTGAAAAAACGACAACGAGTTTATTATTTAATATATATAAATATGCATTTCAATTCAGTATAAATTCTTATTTTTTAAATGCGTTTGCCGTGCAAAATTCCATATATTTTCAATAATGCATTTGCCAATAAATCGTTCAACTGAAAATCAGAATGAAATAAGTTCTCTCTCTAATGCCCCTATTATATTGTTCGCATTGTTTGAAATAATTACATTTTTTATTTGAGAAACGTAGAACAATATTTATTAAATAGATTTCATTTACTATTTAAATGTGCATTTCAATTAGAAAAAGAAATTCATATCAAATGTTAAAGATGTAAAAATATTATGAAAAATTCATTTTAATGCCGCTCTTATCTATTTGCCACATAAATCGCTCAACGCGGTATCAGAATAAAATGAGCTGTCTAAGCCACTTTCGTTGCCCGACAACGTTGCAAGCTCAATGCCAGATTTGGCATGGCCAGCGAGACAGGTTGGGTCTGTAGACTGTAGCTAAACGGGTTGACCAACGCAAGCTGCTGTCACAGTTGAAATCGCATTAACCCTTTTCTTGTCGTCTCTATTTTATCTAGTCTCTAATCGCTGGCAACATTTCGCTGCTTGCGCTTCTTTCGCTGCCGCTGCTTTACATCCATCAGCTTAATCAGCTAAATTGCTAGACAATATCTGGGATAATTTTTCTTGCTGCCATTTTGGTTTGGGACTCGCCCACACCACATTGTGCCATCGTGCCATCCCCATCCCCAACCCAGCATTGAGATGGATGCGATAGATAGATGTGAAGTTGCAAAGAGCGGCAGAGGCAGAGTGAAAAAGAGATGGACAGAGCGGGGAGGCGAGATCCTAGACAAGTGCTCATTTATTCATTGTGAGGAGTACGGGCAAAAGACATTAGGGGCATCCAAGCCCAGCAGTTACCGAGCTTTTCCCCGCACTCCCCTCTCTCTCCACCTCTGAGAGCCCGGATAATGTGGCTGCAGCAAAGCGGGTAATGTCTACCGGAAACCGCACGTTATAAAGTGCAATCAATTGCAGTTGGTGGCTGGCTCGCTCTCTTTCTCTGTCTCTCTGCCGAGTTTGTTAGCGTCGCCACTTTACACAGAGCAGACGAGGCTCAAGCCAGAGCCGGAGCTGAACCCATTCGGGTCACATATATCAGCCGGAGCACGTACAACTTCGACAACGATCATTCTAATGGGTCACACACTAAAACCAAGTCGCTGGCCAGCTGCCTTGCTCGTCAGCCACACTAATTCACGTCGAATGGTTTCAGCTCGAAGCTGGCTAACTGGCCAACTGGCCAACTGACTGACTGACTGACTGACTCGACTTGACTCGACTCCACTCGACTCCCATATGACTGCCATGGCTGCTTTCTAGTCGCTGGAAAATTGTAGGAAATTGCTTAAGTTGGAAATTGTTGCCATTTTTATGCCAATGCCTGACTGCCTGCCTGACTGGTGGCAAGTAAAATTATCAACGCTTGAATTGTCATCGATTTTCCGTGCTGTTGCGTTAAATGTTGTTGGCCATTTCAGCTCAGTTCAGTTCCGCCCCCAAAGTCGCCTCCTCTTCATTTCGTCTTCTTTCTCGCCCATCCGCCAAGTCAATAATTCATTGAGGTTGCGCCCCAAGGCATCTGATGGCCGACCTGACAGGCCCATTGAATTTATAAACCCTCGCAGCAGCGTCCAAATTAGCAGCCAGCGAATGCATAAAAAAAAAAAACAAGACAAGCCATGCGACAAAAAAATATTTTTTTTTTTTTGCTACTCTGGCAAATGATGAGTAAACATGTGAAGCAGCTGCAGATTGAAAGGTAAATGCCGTTCAATCTACCGTAAACATATACAAGGCACCTTTTGCAGATCCCATCCCTAAAAAAAAAACTAGCAAAACTAACAAAAGGCAGGAAAAAACTCAAGTGAATTGAAAAAAAAAATGTTGGGGAGAAACGCAAAAGAGCTGCCAAAGAAGTTACTGATTAGTTTAATGCAGGGATTTTGTGAAGCCGTTGGTCTGGAAGGCCTAGTTCCGAAGTGCTTGCAAAAAAGGATGTGATATGAATAGAAATTAAATGCAGTTTTTTTGAAGTCTGTTTCCAATTTGCACGACAAGCTGTTTTGTTAGTTTCAAATTGGGGTTGAACTGCTTTAAGCCAGCGATTAATTTGAAGATTATATTTTCAACCTTTAGTCAAATTCAATTCAAACCAAATCCATTTGTAATCCCAAAAAGGAATCCACACACATGATGTATCTGCATATTTTAGCCGAAACCCATTTCAAAGTTGCACCTGCCCAACAAAAACACAAAAAATACATCGGGAAAAAAAAACGAAATATTTTGTCATTGCCTGGCAACACTAATTAGCATAAAACAGCAACAGCAACAGCAACAGCAACTAGATGGAGGGACAAAAAAGGTGTAGCATACTTAGCGAACGCCTGGCATATCAAAAAGCTAGCTGCTGGCAAATGGGCAGTCCCCGAAAATTCAACGCCCACCACAGCAACACCAACAGCAGCAGCAACAGCAACAGCTAATTAGCATAGTGAGAACCCAAAAGGAATCTATTGGATGTGTATGGGGGATATATGTATGCGAGGATTAAAGCACAGTTGGCAATTAGGGCTTTAAATTTATGCATAAATATATAAGAGACTGTTTTGAAGTGCAGAATTTTATTATTCTGATGCCCACCTTAACATACTCATCGCACATTCCTTTTCAATTATAATGTCTGTCGAGTGAGAGAGAGCGGGAGAGAGAGAGGACAACAACCTCAAACGCCAGGGCACATAAACTGTCCAAACACACCTGCAAATGTCTGTCAAGCATTTGCGCAACGCTTTTTGATAGCCATGGGCAGGAAAGTGACGCAAAACGCTTACAAAATGCCTTTTGAAAAATTCAACAGCAACAACAGTGACAACAACAACAAGAACGGCAAACAAAACGAACCGCTCGTTGCCTGATTCCTGATTTCAACGTTGGCCCCGTCGCACGATTTGCATAATATTATTAGTAAACACTCGTTATGAAGTCGCCCTCAAACGTCGCCCCCGCCTGCCTCCCGCTCGCTGACTGCAACACAAATGCAGACATTCAGACTAGATTTAGATTTTTTGGACTGCCATAAAATATTTGACCGCAGCCCGGAAAGATGGCAAAAACCGAACCCGAACCCAAAATCCAACGCGAAGGGGCGGAAGGGACAGGGGCTGGGGAGCAAACCATGGCCCAAAGCGAACGAGCCATTGCCATTGCCTATTTATAAACACAAATTTATGCAGCGTAATTAAAACGCAAAATTTTCCCGAGAGCTGAAGCGGCAACGAGGAATCTGATGGCTTCATTGTTTAGTTATTGTGCTCGGAATCTCTGTAGGTGTTGTGGATTTGCGCCTTGCCAAACAGTTGAATGTTGTGAGAGGAGTAAAGGGGAGTCAGATGGTAGACTAGACGGCATAAAGTATGTTTAATCATGGCAATCGTAGACCGCAACAGCAATGTGTTGCATCTATTTGTCTATCTTGGGCATAATTTAGTTTCAAATCGTCTGTGTTTTAATTGAATATTCCCATTAGGAATATTCTATCTGTTCGGGATAATAAATAAGTCGAGAGCAGCAGCTTATCGCATTATTGTTGCTATTTGTCTGGCATTTAAGCAGCTGCAATTATCAAAAGTTGTAGCGAAAAATGAAAATTATTCAGGTTCGAATTGATTGCTGTCAATATACAAATACTATAATATTAGAAATCAAAATAGTACTTAATGTGTAGCACTGTGAAATACAAACAAAAAGTTCACTTCTTAATGCGAGTGAAATTTATGTGGCTCGCTTTTAATGAGTTCTCCAAGGATTTGTGCCAAGGAAATTGCATTGCTGAGAACGCTTGCATTAATGTAGCTAGAAGAACATACATAAGAAAAGTTGTGCGTCTCTTAGTGGCTCTATTACAATATCAAAGACATAAATAAGCTTTTTAATTTCCTTTCGTTCTCTCTCTGTCTCTCTCTGTGAGCAAATAGAGTCTTGTGTGCGGTTGCGGAGTGCTGTATTATAGTATTTAATTAATGTTGTAATTTATTAGAAGCCACACCGTAACGCTAATGTTTATCCATTTCCCTTCATCGTTTTTTTTTTTCTTGTCTACTTGCAGGGCTCCGAGTTTCTCGAAGGCTACAGCATAAATGTAACCAAAACGTATAAGAAACACAAGCGCTGCAAACCCAAGCGTCTCTTTGCGCCCATCACGGAGCGCACTTCGCCATCGGCGGATCTCAGCGAGTTGCCGGTGCTGCATGAGCTGGACAACAACAACATCATCGAGGGAGCGGCCAGGAGCAGTCGCAGCTCGGCGACAGACGGACACGGCGGACTGAGCGGTGCCACCAAGAACAATTGTGGACAGCTCTCCAGCTGTCTGCTGTGGCTGGGCGCCTCATCCTGGTGGCTGCTCCTGATGCTAAGGACGTGAGGAGCAGGACTACGCATCGGCAATGCAGCAACAACAGAGCGAAGCAGCAGCGGCAGCAGCATCACAGGCACCACCGTCTAACTACACTATACATACATATATAATAACCTAAACAGTAAAAAGGCAACTACAACTCTTTAACTATAAATGGCAGCTCTTAATCCTACTACAATACAAAAAATAGACAGACAGCAAAACAACACAAAAAAAAAACCTAAAAGCAGAACAAAATGTAATGACAAAAAACACAAAAAACAAAAAAAAACAGACACTATGAAAGTACTATTAATTATTCATAATAAGCTAGAAGGAGCCCCCTAAAGACCTCAAAATCCCATCCTGCTGTTTCTCCCTGTTCATTTATGCCAAGTTTCGCGCACATTTTGTTGTTTTTGTTCTAGTATTTAGTAAATTATTAATGATTTTTTTCTAACGTATTTTAAGTAAGAAACAAGCAAACAAAACTAAAAAAAACAAAAAAAAAACATGCCAGAAAAAAATAAAAAATAATCGCGTACCGCATTTTAAACCGAAAAGCAATAATTAGTTGTTGTTGTCGTTATATGATATACAAAAAAAAACCCAAAACAAACAGAAAAAAAAAAATGCAAATATATATATACGAGTACATATTATATAGACAGCTACGAGTACGTATATATATATATAAACTAAATACTAGTACAGTCATTCCTTCTACATAATAGTTTTATTATAGTCTATAGCATATACATACAATATATATATATATACATTATCTATATATAGGGTTGGACTTATGTAAAGCTTGAACGTCTGATGATTTTTGTTGGGCATTGCAAGACACAATCGTAATTGAAGAAATTCAGTAAATCACTTGAGCAAAAAGGCAAAGAAGAGAAGCGAAGGGAAGAGTTAGTTGAGGATGGCATAAAAACTAAACCACATAAACATAAACATACACATAAACATACTTACATACATCATAAAAAATACATAGTACATATAGATCATAAAGCAAACACCTAAAGCATAAAACCTACTCGAGAATCCCAGTTGAGTTTAGTCACTTGTAGTGCGTGCAAAACTAAAAGGAACTAAGTTCGGAGCGTAAAGAAAACGACATAAATTACAGCATATAAAAAATTATATACGTCCATATATAACAAAACAAAAGAGCAAACAAACAACTAAGTAACACATTTATTTAGTTAATGTTTGGAAAGACTTGCGACCTTTACTTTGTTTCTTCTTTGACTATATTCGGCAACGGCGAACTCCTTTCAAGACCAACAAACCCAACTCTCTAGCGAGTGTGATGAAGATGATGATGATGTACGATCGATTATTGATAATCTCGATAGTTTTCAATTGAGTTAACGTGCTAGATGACGGAGGTGGAACAGAGGTCAGCTAAGAACTTCGGCAAATATTGCCATACTGTATAGATTTCCCTTAAAAACTATTGATTATGTTTATGTGCTAGGGATGGGGAACTAATAGATATATCTCGATAAATGTAACCTATATTTTCTAGAGTTGTGACAGATTTACGCAATCTAAACTATCGAAGAACGTAGTTTAGCTAGTATTTCATTGCAATCGCACCTACACCTAGCTCAAACTGTATATTTTTGTTGATTTATCGCTATAAATACTCGCTTAAACAGCCTCTAATTTACTACTAGGTTATGTTCAGTTACTATTCAAAAAAAACTCGACTCGATATAATGCTCTGCACTCAAAGTGTTGCCTTTCTATCTTATTTCTTTCGCTCTATGTATTTATATCGTTAAACTATTTCACAAAAAACTCTCTATTCTCTATTTCTGTCTCTTTTTCTATCTAACTTAGAATGGATCTTTAGCCATAACTAATTGTATGCTAGGAAACTAAGGGTGTAAATACTTTCTACTTGATAAGGCAATCGATAAGGCAAAACGACTGGCGAAAAACTCGGTTTTTGGTCAAATGATTTCGCATGTTAGAGAGGAGCTAAGCATTATACAGGGTGTGTGATTAGGTATTTGGAATGGGCATAGGTATAATAGGTATAGGTCGTATATACATATATGTATGTGGAGAACACAACTATATATGTGTACACACTGATATGACTCCTAGCCAGACGTGTTGAGGGCCGTCAAGTTCTGCTCGAGAGTAGTAAAAATATACCACATATACATGCATAAATACGATTACGATATACATACATACATACATATAAATAAATAAATAAATATATATATATATATACATACATAACTATTACTATAAAGTCTATATATACAATACAATACATCTATAAGTAGTTACGTGGTTCGTAGTTGTAAATGTGAATGTGAGTATTTTATACAATGGCAAAACAAAGCAAAAAAAAGAAAATATTAATTAAACTACAAATAAAAGTAAAAATAAAAATGAAAGCAAAAGTAAATAAAGCAAAGCGTTAAGCGATTAAATGAAAACCCCTCAAAAAAACCCCTGAAAAAAAAAAAAAACTAAAGTTACAATTTTTATACCAAAACGGCGAAAAAGCATGAGCATCAGAATTGAGCGATTGCTGCATGAGTATAGTATATATAAGACATATATATATATCTATACAGATCATAAATAGAATATATTTTTAGGATAACTGCTGCTAACTGGCATTAACTATGGATTAGTGACAAGTTGGCAAATGCAAAGTTGAAACAATCAAAAAATTCCCCATATTTAACGTAACGTGCAAAAAAAATTTGCGCAAACTGTTAGAAAGTTTGCCACAAATTAAAAACTATTTGCGCAAACCAACACACACACAGACACACACACACACATACATAAATAGTATATAGATACAAAACACCTACAAAAACTAAAAAAAAAAAACCAAACTTTAGCCCTGTTAGAAATTAAAAGCAGAAAAAATAAACGCAAAAGGAAAGTTTGTTGTGCAGCGAGAGCTCGAGGACTGCGCCTTGGGGGCGTGCCTGTTAAATATGGGCCAACGTGTTTGAGGTTTATACTGCTGACTTTATTTTTGCATCAGGCCACTTGACGAGCAACTTTTTAATGGGCGTCGAGTAAGGCACTTTGTGTCGCCATCCCCCTCCCCGTGTTCTTTCCTTCTTTCTAGCCGCAATCCCGCCTCCACTTTCAACAAAGCTTTGACCCAGTAAAGGCAAAACTGAGCGCCAATGACGACAACAATGAGTGTGTCTAATTAGGAAAAACCAAAAAAGCCCCTCGCTCGCAATGAAAAAAAAAATAGAAAATGAAAATGAAAGCAGGGAAGCGAGCAACAAGCAAAGGTTTTCATAGTTTGGCTTAAACTCCTAATTTTCGTTTTCCCCTTTTTTTTATGGAAGGCCTTGTCATAGCAACCTGCCGGTTTTTCCGTTTGTTGCTGTTGTTCTACCTTTTTGTCTGGCATTTTAATTAAACTTCAGCAAGCAACAACAACAACACCAACAAAATAAGAAAGAAAAGAAATCGAATACAATATGGAGCGCACATAATTAAAGTCACTCAAAAACCGGCAATTCTTCGACATTTTCGATTAAATATTTGATTTTTTCGTCGCACACTTCGAGCAACAATGGAGAAGAACAAACTGCACAACATCTGACAACATCTACACTATACAACAACAACAAGAATGAACAAAAAACAAAAGATATAAAGTAAAAGTATTATACTATATAATTTAATTAAATGCAAACAAAAACGGTTTTGGAAAATGTACTTGCGATAGATACGACAAAAAGTCAGAAAATAGTTTAAAAAACTACATAAACATAACAAAGAACAAAAAAACGAGCGAAAAACTAGCATACCAACAACACAAAAAAAAACAAAAAAGTATAAACTCAAGCTAAACAAAAAGTAAAAGTAAACTATATACTACATTTAAAATGCAACAAGCATACACACACACACACAGGCACACACACACATTCTAGCAAACATTTAGCGAACATTTTAGCGTTTGTGCTATGGGAATGAAAAGGAGATTTACTGTCGGATTTGTGCAGCAAGCGATGCTAAACAAAAATAGTAAAAAAAAACTAGACAGAGAGCAAGTGTGGCAGAGAGCGTGAATAAGAAATGTAAGAAGTTGAGAATGAAGTTATGCTAAGCGAGCGGCTTTTCTGAAGCCCTTTCCAGCAACAGCTTCTCAACTTTCAGAGGCAGCTCAACTGCAGCTCTTCACGGAGGTGTAGAATGTTAGAAATTGCAGCTCTATTAAATTTAAATACATTTGATATCCATCAATAGTTAAATTCTAAAAATCAATCTCTTCGCAAACACATCAATCTATCAATTAGATCACTCTAATTATCAAAAACATTCAGTTAGCTCCCATAGCCAGAAAGTTTCTTGATGACCACATCAATTCAATATTTATTTTCATTTGGATCAATTAAAAGTTTTCCTTAGCTTAGCAATAATTTTGTTGGCAAAGTTTCTATTCCCTTTAAAGAGCTTCAACAAAAGCTGCAGCCATTTTCTTGTTCAACTTTTCATTGTCTTTTGATTAAACACATAATAAAATGGCACTGCCTTTGTCATTCATTCGTCCTTTTAGCTTTGGTACTTGTACCCGGCTTAGTATCATCATGTTGCCTTTTAGGGCTCCTCTACCATTTCTCAGCAGTTCTTTCTTTGTCAGGGATGAATGCATTGTTCTGAGACAACTAATAAGTTTTTTTTTAACTGACCCAATTAGCTCGCTTACTGCAACTTCAAACTGCTAGAAGCTTTTTAATATCCTTACTGCCGCAATGCCAACAAGAAGTCCTTTGTCTACAGCTCAAAGCTACTCTTAAAACAAGCAGCTACTTGTACTTGTCTTGCGACCAGGTAAAGTCTATCAAAGCAGCACAAATGCCAACTCACACACACAACACACACACAGAAACACACACACTGAACACGAGGACGTAGCATGTTAGTAGGATACTATGTCATTAAGGCCCCTTTATTACAAGAATTTCCATTTTATTTTTGAAAGAAGAACCTATAAAGCGAAACCAAAAAAGAATAAGCGAAAAAAAAGAACACAGAACCTACCTAAAGCGAGCGAACGGAAAACCTAACTATTTTTAGTGTGTACCTTAATTTTTTCAAAAAGAAGAAACGTAACAGAACCCTGAGAAAAGCGCAAAAAAAAAAAAGAAAATAGGAAACTCCCAAGTATGAAATAACAAGCAAAAGCCTATAAAGAACTAAACATACTATATAGATGCATATATGGAATGAAACATTAACGTAAACGTAAAAGTAAAAGCAATAAAAAGCAAATGCATAGCTATCAAAAATAAAAACGAGGGCGTAATGAAATGAAGCAAATAGGTTAAAGATAAAACGATAAAAAGAAAAACCCCCAAAAAAAAAAACAATATAGTACTATAGCAAATAGTTTTGCGATCGAGTGAAAAGTATAGAATACTTTTTTGGTTGGGACAGCCTATTGGCTCAGTGTGCGAGTGCGAAACGTGAAGGAATGTGACAAAATGGCATATGATAAAAGCAAATAAAATAAATACTAAAAGCAAAAAAAAAAAACTATTTTAATGTAGAGCAGTTGCAAATATTTAAATGTGTCGTTAGTAGAAGATGAATAAAAAAAAGAAAAACCAAAACAAAAGTGAACGAAACCAAAATAGAAGTAGCATTGTCGTTAGCCATAGTAGCAAAAGGAAAATAAATAGGAGGATTAACTGGCAAACTGGAGAATCGAAGGAGCGAAGGAGCGATGAAGAAGAAGAAGAACATACATACCACACACACATCAATCAATCAAACAAATAAGCAAAAGCAAAAAAAACTACATACATTCAAAGCATACATACATCATAGCATTTAAAACCAAATGAAGCATCAATGTTTGTGTATAACTCCTGCATGAAATGTAATACAGCATACTCATACATAGGTATAGCATACACGTATATATATATAAATATATATAAATAAATAAATATAGAGATGAGCATGTCCCCGAAAGCAAAATAAATCCACAGCCCATAAACTAATGCCGAATCAAAGCAGACCGCAAAAAAACACATGACATATTAAGAAAACTAGTGACAGCCACATTAAAGTAACTAACAAGTAAAGCGTAAACTAAAGTAAAGCATAATAGATAATACCGTATAAGGCATTCGATCATAAGCAAGACACACACACACACACACACACTCTCACACACACAGTGAATGGTATCGAGGTGGCAAAAACTGGCTGAAGCAAACTGGCGACCGTTAACCTGACCGCACAATCCACCACAGCCGAGAACTTCACCACACTTTGGCTGAGTTTAACCACAGTTTAAAATGAATGTTATAACCTCACTTTTAACGAAATCATTCCTGATGCCGGCTGACAAGAACTTGAGCCAAGTTCAAACCCCAAAAACCGAACCCAAGAATTCCCCAACCTCAAACTGTCAAAGCGAGCGAAGCCAGTTTAAGCATTTCGACCATTAAGACATCATGACAGGCATTTTTGATACCGACAAAATACAAAAGAAACGAAAGAAGTGAAACAGCATTGTTTGATTGTGAGCCAAGTTCCGACACTCGAAACACACAGTTTAAGTTACGACTAAATCATTTTGTAATATACTAAAACCGCAAAGCTAAGCAACTACACTTACGGCTACCAAACTACAATGGCAACTACAATGGCAACTGCAATTGCATTTAGTAGTCTATAAACGATATGAAAGCCATGACATGCATAAGTACTTAATTGTAAATCTTGTTTGTTCAATCGGCTGTACAACCAGCCAGTAGTTAAGTTCAATTGAAATACGACCCAAAAACTCTCTCTCGCCCTGAAGTATGCAATGCTTTTTGTCACACACACAAATGAGCTAGGTGCATGGCACTTCTTTGTTGTGTGTGTCAACAGCATTCACGATTAAATGCATTGCGTATTTATTTATGCAAATTTAGTTAAATGCAAATTAATTACATAACTGCTAGCTGCCAATGAAAATCTGAAAGCGTTGCCGCAAAATGAAAATGTTTACAAACAACAATAAGAAAAGCAGCAACAGCAACTGCAACAACAATATTAACAACAATTGCGAGCAATGGGCACAACAACTCCGGCTACTCTTCCAGGCAGAGAACAAGCAAATAAACACACAAAAACGGGGCAAAGCCTCCAAGCAAAAATTATTTTTGCATCATTAATTTACATTTATATTCAATTAAAGCGCAAACACATGGCGCATTAAACAAAAAGCAAAAGCAACAAAAAACACAACAACAACAACAAGAACAACAACAATAATATAAAAATTGAAAGAATGGAAGAAGGCGCGTGCCAAGTGGGCGATGCAGTGGCCGTGGGCGTGTCCTGGCACACAAACAATGCCAAAAGTTGTGAGCAAACAATATGAAAAAAGTTCAGTGCCAAGCGAGAGCAGCAAAAATGAGGGTGTTCTAGAAGCAGCAGCAGCAGCAGCAGCAGAAGTGAACAGCCATGAAAGCCATTTAAATTGACCTATTTTTTGTATAGATAGATTATAATAGCATAAGGCGGATTAACAGATTTACAACTTTAAAATCTGTTGTTAAGAATATGTAAATGAGAGCGCCAAATAAAAACAATTCGCTGTTCATCAGCAGCTGGCGACGAGAAGTTCATAAATTGTTATCAGAGTTTCAAGATTTTCTGTCAATTTTTCACAATTTCCATCAAATTCTCTCTCTATTGTTTTCAACTGCAGTTCATTTTGCAGCCACTTGACGTAGAACCGAACATAAGCATAATGAAATCCATTTAAAGCATAATTAATCACATGATATATACACAGTCCGTTGGGAGGGGGCAGAACATTTAGTCAGGGAATTCCATTTTAAAGAAGTTTCCGGTGTGCAAGTTGCAAAATTATGCAGTGGCAACTTTTCAACAATTTATATTAATTAACTATTTAAAATGCGCTTTCACATTTGGCCTCATGGTCACTTAAACAAAGTCAACACGTTTAAACAATATGCATAACTATGCACGAGATGAGGAGAGTTTGTCAACTTTTCGGCGAGGCTATTTAAACAATTTTCCCAGTATGCATAAAATATATATGTATAGAGTACATATGTATATCAGATGTGGAATTGTTTTATTTGCTTGTTTGTTTGTCTGTCTGTTTGTGCGTTTGATTGTTTGTTCATTTTAATGCCGCTCTTGTTGTTGCTGCGGTTGTTTTGGCCGCTGTTTAAAATCAGTTTAAGTTTTGTGCAGTTGTCAGTTATGGAAAATTACTTTACAAGTGATGCATTTATAATAATTTGCATATTAAATTATTTTCAATGGCAGCCCAATGATTTTTACGTTTAACAACAAATACAACACACTCACGCACACACACTCGAACACTCACACACCACAATAAATGCAACAACAACAGCAACCAGAAAGTATATATATATAAATTACAAAAGCAAAAAAAAAAAGAATCCCTCAAACAAAATGTGAAAAAAAGAAAAACCCAGCAAAGATGAAAAAAAAACAAATTTGCAAAAATAAAAAGCATGAGAAAAAATTATGAAAAAAAAATACATTAATATTAAAAAGCGTTTAATTTGCCAACATAATGGCAAGGGAGAGGGGAAAAGGGGGCAAATCGGGGCGGTAATGTGATATATTTGCCGGGCTTTGCATACGCTGCAAGTTTCGGATTTGTATCTGCTTCACACTGTCAGTGTGTGTGTGTGTGTGATCATTAAGCAATTTTTAAATTGGCATTCAATTGCAAATTTTTTAAAATTAAATTATGTGGACAAAACCACATGAGGAATGTTCATGGCAATTTGCCAACGCTGCGTATGCTTAATGAGCTGAGCAGATAGAATGGCCACAATGAATGGTCAGCTCTCCATCTCTCTCTCTCTATATATCCGTCTTTAATGCACTCTGTCGCTGTCTCTTTTCATTCCGCTTGCTGTAATGTGCATTGAATAGATTGCGACGATATAAAATTCAATTGTTAAATCAGAATATGGCAATCATTCAGCTATAACATAAGTCGATATAAGCGAGCATAAACGATAGGGAAAATCGAGCAAAACGGACCATAAAGAGGAAATTACAATGAGAAATGCCATAGAATTGCAAATGCTGCAAAATTGATTGATCAGCGAATGAGACAAGCAAAAGCACTAAAGTCAAACAGGGACAATTGCATGGTCAAAAAGGCAGCTGCATGTTATGAGCAAATACGCTTCATAAATACAAACGAAAGTCTTGGGATTAAAACGGAAAGTAGTCGATTCGAAATCACAAAGTCTCGAATTATTGTCAATTAGTGCAGCTTTCGACAGAATACGAGCAGTTATCCACATTTAACTGTAGCTCAACTTTCTTGCCGACTTAATTCCATGCCTCAAAACTGCAAATAAACTTTGAAACTACTTTCTTGCTCACAATTGATTTAGTGTCTGGTAATAAGAGCTGCTGCCTCAAAGTCCTTTTTGTATGCTCGACACTTGAGGCGAAACAGAGGCAAGAAAAGCATTTAAACTCAACTCTTTTTGAGGCCTTGCAACTCATTTGCCTAAGTGTCTCGCATTCGTATGTGAGAGTTGACAATGAGAAGTGGAATGCGAATGCGAATGCGATATCCATTCAACTTCAGCAATCGAAACTCACTCAGCCACTTGGCATAATTTGAGCCTAAAAGCGTGCTGTGAAAACTAACACAAACAGCCAGCCAGAGGGAAAAGGTTAGGGAAATTATACAATGCAATAAAAATAAAAAATAAAACGCTGTCACATCAAATTCGAGTGGCAATTTCATCAAACTACGCCACAGCTATTAATTTTCAGCACGCACCCTAAAAAAAAAAAACACAAACAGGAATAGGAATAGGAAAGGAAATACGGATGAAGGCAAATAACACCTAAAAGTATTTCAATAATTTCCTCACCTCAGAATGTGAGGGGAGGAAAAAAAATGGTAATAGCTGCTGACAAGTTTCGAATTTCGATGGCCATTAACCCTTTTATGGCTGCCAATACCTGGCCCCAAAAATGTTAGCATATTTCAACAGTTTATAACGCAAATAATGCTGAATTGTGCATTTCTAATAGACGGCAATAGGACGGCAAACTGTCTAGTTGCAAAGCCAATTTCAGCACTTACTGCCATTTTGCCAACTGCCTTTGCTTCTGCCTCTGCTTGACTTGCCATTCATGTCATAAAAATCTAAATTTCAAAGCAGCAGCAGCATGAACGCTACTGCAAACAGCAGAGCATGTGGGAGATTGCGAGATTGCGAGATGATGCTGGCAAAACACTATGAATGACAGAAATTTTCGACACAAGACATGTGCGGCATTTAAGTGCAGCAGTGCAGGAGAGAACTGAAAGAAGCCACAGCCCCATAGTCAGAGTCTCAGCCTCAGTCAGAGAGTCACATTCTCAGCCTGCGAGGAGGACGACGAGCAGCTGTCCATTGAGGACAGACAGCGTGACAGCCAAGGCATGCAAAAATCTAAGCCTTCTGCTGATGAGTCGCATATGCACACAACATATAAGCGTTGTGTGTGTGGCATGCAGCAGCAATCACCTGAAACTTGCAACGATGACTGGCCGATGAGGCAAGGACAACAGCTGCAGTCAGGAGGAAAGGCTGCTGCTGCTTGGGGCCAACTGCTGGTCGTAAAGTGCAATAATGCCTGAATTTATGCAACTCGAGTGTAATAAAAATATGCATAATTCTGCAATAAATGATTTTAAGTAACACACACACACACACACGCATGCAGCGCTTGCTGCTCAAGTTGCATGGCTTAAGTGACAGGCGACAAGCGTGTCAGTTTCATTATTGATAACATGTTTCATTGAGTGAAGGGCTCATTGTTAGCTCTCGACACTTCATTGTGAATTAGCAAGAGTTTATTAATGTACATGAAGTGAAAAATGTTGATAACGATTTCAAAATTATTTATAGTTTTTATAGGTTATCTAATTTTCCCTTAATTGAATTGGATCTCCTTAAAACTCATTTACTAACAATTACTAGCAATTAGCTAATTAGCATCACATAATTCTTACTGCATTTATACTCATATTTATTTATAATTTGTTAATTTATTGAAGAAATGATATCCAATCCTTACATTTTTATCGCTCACAACGTGAAGGTAATTATTAAAAAAGTAATATGAATATTACACACTACAAATATTTATGGTTTTTAGAGATTATCTAATAATTTCCCTAATTGATTTGAAGCTTTTTAAGAACCGTTTTATTAACTAAAAGCAATAAGCTACTTGACAGCTTGACAATATTAAAAATAATTCCAAGTGCATTTACATTTTGTTTATTTATTTAAAAAACCACAGCGTGGAAGTAATTAAACTACATAAACTATATAAACACTTCAGAATTTTTGTAGATTTCAAAGCTTATTGAATTTTTGTATTCGGTTTTATTGGGTCTATTCAAAATGATATTAGCTAATTGGCAGCTTGGCAATATTGAAAATAATAATCATTGAATTTGTACTTACATTTATTCATATTTAGTTAAATTTTTAAGTCATTCAAATTTTTTTGTTTCTTTCTCCTTCTTAAATTTATCTGAAACGGTTGATAGAAAAACATTTTATTACGATATGAAACTATATTTTTTTTAAATTTTTCTTATATTTGCTAAAATAGAACAAAACCTTCGCTTTTGTAGCTTCTCATTCAGTTGTTAATTTCTGCGCTTCTCCAATTATGATTGTGCTTTGTCGGCTGCACCCATCTGGCAGTTTTCTCCGTGTTGCTTAAGTGTAATGCACTTACTGCAAACACATGCACTCGCATAAAGGCAAAATCTTTTGGATTACAACGTCAGGGTAAATATGCTACCTGAACTGGAGGAGAGAACTAAGGAGAGGGGAGGGGGCGGGGAGAGGCGACGCTGTTATGGCCGCTATAGCCATAACTGGGTTGTAGCTTGGCAAAACTTAAGCAGTTTGCAGGTGTTGCAGGCGAAATTGCAGTTTATCTAACCGTGCTGGCGATTCCTGTCTTTTCTTTTCTGTTCGCTTTATTCTGTATTTTTTGTTATAGTTTCTAACTGAAGAACTTAATGATCTGTGGCATATGTTGCGGGCCATGAGCAGTGTGGCAAAAGGTGCAGTGGCAGCAGGAAATTAAGTTTTTGGCTTGTTGTATTGCGTAAATGGGTTTTTGGTTCGTTTTTGTGGCCAGCGCGGAAGTGAGTTGCATAAATTGCAAAGCGCGTGTAAAAGCCATGAAATCGAATTCGAAACTAGTAGCCACTGACCCCATCCTCAAAGCGAAATGATTGACGAAAAAGCAGCAGCGGAAGCAGCTGGCCCACAAAGCAAGAAATCGCAACTGAAGCCAGCACATAAATCTTCATTGAATTTTTTGGGGGTCGGCCAAAAAGCCGTCGAGTCATGGCTCTCTCTCTCTCTCTCTCGTTTCACATCAAAATGTGAAGAACACTCTGTTGGCCACGTTTGTACCGCCCATTTGCCGCATTGTTTTTGGTGTGCAACGAAACGTAAGCAGCGTACCAGAACAACTCAGAGGAACGAAGCGAACGAGCCTTGGTTGGGTCCGCCTCCGTTGAGGCGTAGAACAAAGGGCCATTATTTACAGGTGCTGCGCGCCAAAAGTGCCAAAACAAAGCAGACGCACTCGCTCACACCCCTGATCTCCCTTCGCCCCCCTCTAACCAGATATTCAACACACTCACGCACACACACTCACGCACACAGTCACAGGCGCAGACACATTGATTAATGAATTAATGAGGTAAACTTTGCACCTCAATGACAGAAAAAGCATCGCAGGTGGAGCTGCCTGCGTGTAATTCCCTTCTGTTACGTTCCTGTTACGTTACGTTATTCGCACCCTTCACCCCTCATCCCTCACCCCTCACCCATCACGTCATCGTTCGAAGCGACTTGTCTCCTGGTTTGGTTTCTGTCTCTGATTTTGGTTTGCTAATGTATCGGTTCAAGAGGTCAGTCAGCAGCTGACAGGCTCAGAAAACTTTCAGCGCATAAAAGTAGGCAATGAAAAGCTTTGCCAATCACTGCAGCCACAACACCTAAGCAACTAGCGACGGCATCGTGAGCTGGCTGAATCATCGCAAACATCGTGAGCGTGTCACAAGCAGAAGCATGAATTGCACAAAGAAAGTTCTACCGGAAAACAAGCAATTAACACTAGTTGTTAATTATGAAATGTATTACAATTGTTTCACCAGTAAATAACTTTTTGAACTCCAGCTGCTTAAAGATATTATTGCATTATAGAAATATTCCAAATGAATGATTTTATATTATATGAAAGATATTGGGTATCAGTTAAGACCCAATACTAAGTATGTATGCTCATCAGTCATTAAAGTTGTCTATTTTTATTTTGTTACTTCAGAATATTCTCTGAAGTAATAAAGAGCAAATGTATAGTTAAAATTTGTTTATACCAATAATATTGATGATTTTTATGTAAAATATAACCAAATTACAGCAAATCTCATTGAAAAGAAATGGATACATTTAAATCATCTCCCGCTGTGGCACCTTTAATTTGTTAAAGTTGGTTTCCGCTAGTAGTTTGGTTAGTTTGAATTACTGTGGCACCCCTGATTGGGGATTAAAAATCGAAAAATGTAAATCCCCAATTAACATATTGCAATTCTCACGTTAAATAATCATTATGATTATTCACAAGTAAGGATACAAAAAGCGGAGGCCACATAAATAAAATAATAGCTAATCAACGACTGACAATTGGCAGATTTAAATTCATTTAAAAACTAAATAATTCATGTTTAAACTGAAAAGTGCCAAAAAGCGTTTTTGCATTACATTTAAAACGCCATTTGTCGGCCTCAACGCGCACCTCTCGCCCAGTCACGCGCCCATCTCTGGCGCTGACTGCAAGAGGGGGCGTGTCGCAAGGACTCAAAGCTGGATGCTGTTGCTGACACGTGATAAAACGCTGCCAACAACGCCGCATGCTGTTGCTGTTGTTCCCTCGCCAGTGTTGGGGTTGCAGCTGAATGGAAGGGAACATGCTGGGGCATGTGGCATGGAATGTGGCATGGGGGTGAGCTAAAGGTGCACAGGGCACAGGCATTAACATTTACATGACACTCGGCTCTCACAAGTGTGGTGTAAGGAGTGCGAGAAACAACAACTTTGCCTACACAAACACGCACACGCACACGCTCACATATGTTGCCCCAAAAACTTGGACGATTCTTTTGTGATTGGCGCCCAGGTGGCCTGTTCTGGTCTGGTCTGGTCTGGTTAGCTTGGTCCAGGCATGTTTCCCAAACGCCTCAAGGCAAACGGAAACTGTGTAACTGACGCCCCGATCCATGCAGGCAGACAGACAGCTTCCCACATCCCTGGGCATTGCCATTAACGTTTCTATTGTGAGCTCTTGGCCTTAGCGAAATAAATAAAATTCGACAGCTGGGGCTGCAGAGAATGGCCTGACCCCAACTGAAGCTAGCTGGCCCACCTTCGCATGGCCAGACAGCTTTGCGGTTTTCAAATTTCGCACAGACACAAGCAGCGACACCAACACCTACAACTACCGACTACCAACTACTATTGCAGCAGCTACAGCTACAGCTCAGCGTATTTATCTATTCATGCTCACAAAAAGCAATTCGGGTCGGAGGCGTTGAGGAGCAGAGAGCGGGCAAAACTTCAATGCAGCTAACGATGTAGGGACAGCAGCAGCAGTGGCAACTCTGGCAGCAGCCGCCGAAGCTAGAAGCTGAGGCAGGAACAGGCAACGCGCTTGCCAATGGACTCTCGGTGGCAAGTTGATTCCGTGATTTTGGGGCAAAAGTTTTCTATGGCGCTGTTTTTCGGGGTCGTGCCGGGGTTGCTACGCCTGCATTTTGAGCTTTTATTATGGTTGCTTTCTCCCTCTATCTTTTTTTTTAGTCCCCTCATTTTTTGAAAAAAGTTAAAAAGGGGTCTATTAGGTTTTTCGATGTCTACGTGTGCGTGACAAGCAGCAGAAGCTGAGACACCTCCGACCATGTAACGTATTTATTTTTTCTTAAACAGACGAGTCAATTGAGCCTAGATCCTAAAAACTATAAAAAAAAAAACCGAACCTAACGCATTTCCTTATGCAGAACGTATTCCTGTATGAGTTTATTTTGTAATATTTATATTCCTCCCGATCTCATAAAATTAACAACTAAAACGTGTATTTTTCAAGGTACAAGTTTATAACTTAACAGCCGACTAAAGTGTTCAATTGAATCTCAAAATTGCACAATGAAGAATTAACGCACAGTTTCATGTCTAAGCTGATGTGAACTCGAAATTGAAATCAAACTATGTATCAATAATACAAATTTTGAATAGAAGAACTATTCATTCCTAAAACGTGAAGGGTCCATTGCAGTCAACATCTAACTGTAGCTCTCTTACTTGTTGTATTTGGATCGAGCGGCCCCCGCTTCGTGTTGGTTCAAAGTTGAAGTTGCAGCAAAGTTGCAAATAAAAGCGCCAAATAAAACAAAACGAACAGAAAACGAAAACGAAAACGAGAAAAAAACTGCCGAGTTTTCAGTGTTTTACACAAAAGCGTCGACATAGACATGAATGAGCCCCGGGCTATGGCGATGGCGATGGCAATGGCGATGGCTATGGCGATGTCTATGGCTGCTGGACGAATGGTTAGACGCTTCGCTGGCTACAAACAAATAGACAGATAGTTAGTGGAGAGTGCAGAGTTCGGGACTGCAACATGCATTAGATTGGCAGTTGGGGATTTACTTGTAAAATGCAAATGCAATGAATGTACAATTTAGAAATTTTTACACTAAAAATGCTCGACGACTCCGCAGACGACTGTCGAAATGACGAGAGACAGAGACAGAGAAGCGGTGGAAGCGGGGGGGTAGAGTGCAATGGGTTGCAGAACTTGAAGATAGGGGAACAACAACTGTTTGGGGAAACTCTGTGTGCATTGAGCTGCACTTCAAATTGGTTGAATGGGTGGCATTCGAAGGGATGGGTAACATGCGCTTTTGGTTCATTTGAAATGCAAGTCGTTGTTTTGTCTGAACGACTCGTAATCTATGCTAATGAAATTGTTTTTGGTTTTTAAATCAAATTCTAACAAACAGCAACAGCAGCCAAAGCAGCAGCAACAACAGCAACAACAACAACATCTGCAGCGACTTGTTCAACTTTTTGGCATGTCAGACAAGTTGTTCGGGGCAAATTGTAAATTAGAATTCAGCATAGACTTACCGATCCGGTCTCTATGTTAAAATAACTTCATTTATTTCCGCACTGCACATTTCAAAATTAAAACAATTCGCACGTCTCACTGCACTTATAAGTAGCACATGTTACCAATGTAAACAAATCACAGGAAGTACTCGATTCCTTAAAAGCTTCCAGTGTTATCGATATAAGTGCCGATCAATGGGATACTCAAATTATTATCGAAAATTAAACAAGTTAGCAACCTCAAATTTTATTAACACGAAATAGAATTGGGATTCACTAATTATTATGCAAATCAATTAAAGTGGTGCAATTTCTCAGGCTAAGCTTTGTGAAAGATATTCACTTCACCCACACATGATGGGAAATTATTAAATTCCTTGGAAGCTTCTCCTGTTATCGATATTAGCGAGCCGATCAACACAGCAATGTGGTATTAAAAGTATTATCGAAGCATAAACAATCTAGCAAACACAAGTAAAATTAAATCTAAATTAATGGTAATGCAAATGAATTAAAGTGAAATGAATTATTCAATTATTGTGTGTAGAAATGCTATATTCTGCAATATTTATCGAAACTTACAATTGAGCCTGCGGCCACACTGAAAATAACAGACTGTATTGTTGTAGATCATCAAGGAAGGAGCCGCAATTCCATTGCAGAACTCTGTTGGACTTTTATTGCAACCACAACAAGTTTAAATGCCATTCATATACAACATATACCACGTACTATAAGTATTTGCCTTACACAATATGCAGATAGTTGTAGAGTCCCAGCTGCAATATTGCTCGGGCTAAGCTTTGTGTAAAATATTCACTTCACCCACACATACATATGTCTGTTTTTATGGGCATGTGAGTGTTTGTGTGTGTGTGTGGTATATTGAAGGCATTCATCAAAATCACCAAGGCAACTCGAAATTCATCAGACGCCGCAGTGCACAGATATTTTGGCAAACTTGTTACAACTACACCTCCACATTGCAGTGGCCAGCAACAACAATAACAACAACAACATGTAGGGCAATGTCTGAGGCTGTGCTTAACCCTTGAGTGGTATACCAGGCACTTGGCTGCTGCTTTTCTGGGCGACGACGACGACGAGGACGATGGCTGCCAACGGCCGTCGCATGTGGTGTTGTTGATTACATTGTAATGTTGTTGTTGCTGTTATAGCTGCTGCTGCTGCTGCTGTTGCTGTTGTCGGTGGTTTTGTTGTCTGCGGCATCCTGTTGTAGTTGCTATTATTACAGTTGTTATTGTTGTTGCTGCTCCTCCTGTAGCCCGCAATATAAAGAATTTGTAAAAGTTTTTTAACAATTTCTGCAGACCGCGCACTTGACGGCGACGACTTCCGTTGCAATGTGCCTTGTGCCTGGTGCCTGGTGTTGATACTTTCATTTCATATGTACGATTATCAGTGCAGCCAACAATCGCTCGTCAATTACAGCAGAAATAGCCAAAACTAGCTAGATTCCTTAAAAAATAGCCAATATCAGCAAAATATTATCAGGCAGTTTAATGATTAAAAACATTATTGAAACATGACTTTTATGTACAAAACTATAGCATTAACAGCATTAAAAGAATAATACATTCTGTAGGTTTATTTAAAATAATTAAATTTTTAATAATTAATGATTAACCAAATCACTTGCCTTCGCCGGCGAGCTCCAAATAACTGGGTTGGTTTTCAGTTGAATGTATGTAAAGTAATGCCACCTTTTTTTGGAAGGAAGTAAATAAATAAGATTGTGTTATAAATTTATAAAAAATGTTTATTAAAAATAATTGAAAAGAAAAATCAATATATATTTCAAAAGGTCGTATGTAATTAAAATATATGTAGATGCAAGTAATCGCAAACTATCGCGTGCAATTGTGATAATTGCTTATCGCAATGTTATAATGTTGAAATAGATTTTAAATTTAAATTTAATTAAAAAATAACAAATTATGCAAATTAAAAAAAAAAAACAAATATAACGGAAAAATAGCTAAGCTGGCAACACTAACGTGTGTGTGTGTGTGTGTGTGGAAATCGAGTGTTGCCCTCTATAACTTTGGCTGAAGCGTCAATAGTTATTTTACAACACTAGCAGCAGCAGAAGCAGCAAGCAGTGAACAGCGCCGTTAACAACAAGATGGAAGTCGGCATGAGAAGTTGTCTGTTGTTGTCGGCGGCGACAACGGATGCGAAATACACGAATTTCTGCGTTTCCATTGCCACCACGCACACTTTGCAAACTTACAAATACATATGTACTAAGTGCAAGTGTGTGTGTATGTGTGTGTGTGCGTCTGTATATGTATTGGGCCCCAGGGGCTTTGACGTTTGAGCGCAGCTGAAAAGTTCTATGACGTTAGAGTTCTGCTCGCTGCTCGTTACCGTCGCTGTCTCCGTCTCCGTCTGCGTCTCGTCGTAACATTACAGTGATTACGTTTTGTAAGCACTTACGTTTACGATTTTATTGTAAGCTGCTGCTGCTGCGACGCAGACGTCGAACTTTGCAACTGTGCGGAATTGCACACAAAACTTGACAACGTGGAAATGCACAGCGACAGCGACAGGGAACAGTGAGAGCAGACACCACCTGTGTATGCGTATGTGCATGTGTGTGTGTGTGTGTGCATTACGAGTACGTCGAAGTCATCGCCAAATCAAGCAGCGCACGTAATGAATCAGTCACAGTGATTAACTTTTACAACAGCGACGAGTTACGGGCCAAAAGTATCCAGCAAAGTCACATGTGGCCAATTGACAGTTGTGCATATGTGCATATGTGTGCGTGTGTGTCTGACTGTGTGTGTAGGGGTTACACTTTGTATGGTGCATCACAGTTAAAATGGAATGAGAAATATTTCGAAGTTTTCATTGGGCAGACGAGCAGTTCAATTGTTGCTTTGACTGTGCACAGCAAGCAGTTCATTTTGTCTCTACAAGTAGATTGGGGAACAGCAAGCAGTTCAGAGCGATCGCAACAAAAAATAGACAAAACAACAAATGGTTTAAAATCGATTTGATTCAACAAATTTGCTTACAATTATTAAATTTATGAATTATTAATTAGTTTAATTTACTACTACAACTTGAACTTTAACATCTTCTGCAGCTTCTGAAAGTCTCATTATTATACTATTTAAATATACATATGTAATTGAAGCTTTAAGGGGACTTATTTATTTGTACAAATCATTATAAAAAAATTATGAAAACAAATAACAAAGAGAATGTTAAGGTATTTTTTTGCCCAGAATTTGCAAAGCTATAAGTGAATAGTACAAAAATGTATGCCTTTCATTGTCATTATTTCTGTATTTTTGATATTACGCTAAAATAAATAGAAACAATTCTACCTAACTCAACATACATTGTTTTAAGTAAAAGTAATTTTACGGGTTTGCTGTATGTGAATACAATACGTAAACAATTAATTCGATTTAAAAAAAGCTTTTATTTGAACACTTTAATTTTTGTCGTATACGCAATAAAATAATAATAAGATTGGAAATTCCCCGCCAGAGATCATTAAGCTGTTACCACCAAGCAGTTCAGGGCAGTCAGCAAGCAGTGCATCGCACCAAATAAAACTGCATGTGATTTATGTTAAATTATCCAATTGCTTTTTATTCACAAAAATATAAGTATGTATGTATTTGTTTGTATAATTAAGTGTAGATTGTTTTGTAAATTTTTAATTAACAAATATTGCAGCAAATTTCATCTATTAAGTTATGAATTACATTTACGTATATTAATTCAATTATATTTACCTTCGAGAATCGAAGCTTTCGTTGTGTATGTCTGTGTGTGTGTGTTTTTGTTTGGCTTACAATTAACAAAGTTTGCAACAATTACGCGTACAACCAACCAACAAATAAAACATTGCGCCCACAACACACAAAATCTACAATTAAAATATTTACGTTTGAATGCATATGTATATTACGTATACGTTACGTTGCGTATACGTTACGTTACGTTGCTTATACGTACACGCGCTGAGTATGTGAATTCCGCCTTACGTCCATCCGTCTGTCTGTCTGTCCGCCTGTTTGACTGCCGATCATTTCAGTTTTCGTCTTTCAATCTGTCCGTTTGTAGTTTTGTATTTTTCTCTGACGATCTGTCTGTCTTTCTGCAAGTTTATCTCCTTAATTGGCTGTCCGTTCGTCTACAGTGAAAACTTTTGCAAAATTGCTTTGAAAACTGTAAAAGTGATTCACTCTAAGGCAATTTTGACTGTATTTGGCCACCTTCGTCTGTCTGTCCGTCTTTACATGAGCCGGCAGCCGTCGCGTCCCATTTCGCGACTGCCACGCCGCTGCAGCTGCTGCGTGGGCGTCGACTGCGTCGAGGAGGGATTCCCCTGCTGGCCATTCGATTTGGCCTTCGACTTGGATTCGAGGCTGGCGTGTCGCGTGAGCATTCGCTGCTCTCCAACGCGGGCACCGCCATTGGGCAGCTGCTGACTCTTTGGCACATTGTCCAGCACATCGTTCTCCAGCACCGAGGCGACGTCCGCATCCAGCTCGTTGTCGTCGGCGTGGTTGTCCAGCGACGTCGTCTCGCCCAGCGACTGAATGTACTGTTCCAGCAGATAGATGTGCGGCTGCAGCGTCATCACGAATCCCCTGTAGAGCGAGCCGCCGTTGTCGAAGGTGCACTGACTCAGCTGCTTCAGGGCGGCCTCGATCCGCCGACACGCGCCCACAGACTCGCTGCGAATGACGACGTTGACGATGCGGGAAATGGACGCGGCATCCTGCAGCAGTATGGACAACATCAGTGCGTAATCCGTGCAGTTGGCCTCGATGAACAGCTGCAGCATGTAGCGCAGCTTGATGGCCAGCTTGTCGTTCAGATAGCTGGCCAGCACATCGCTGTTGTCGTCCTCCGAGGCGGGCAGCGAGTACAGGCGACGATAGCGAAAGTTGTCGAACGACAGCTGCGAGTTGGAGCGATGCTTGAGCATGGGCAGCGAACTCAGCTGCAGTTCCTCCTCCTCCTTGATGCAGGGCTGCAGCTGCGGCGACTCCATCTGCGCCGCCACACTGAAGTAGCCCGACTCCGAGGTCTGCGACGAATTGCCGCCCGTCTGGCGACGCAGCTGCGCAAAATCATCGCGTCCCGCAGGCGGAAACGGACTCGGCAGCTGCAGCTCGGCGTGCAGCGTTTGCAGCGCCGCCGGCATGTTGTCCAGCCTGGCAGAGCCGGTCGCCTCCTGCGTCAGCCAGCTGACCAGATGGAAGTCCAGATAGGCGCACATGTAGCCCAGATCGAGCAGCTTGTGCTGCTGCAGCAGCTGCCGCGCATGCCGCTGCAGTATCAGATCAATGCAGAAGATCTCGCGCTGCTGTCGCTCCTTCGTGGACTTGCGACGCACCACGGCAGCGCCAGACGCGCCTGGCGCGGAGCTGCTGCCGCTGACACTCTGCCCCGGCTCGCTGCGTTCCGGCTGCTGCTTGCTGCTGTTCTCCTTGGGCAGATTACTCGTCACCGTCGTGGAGTAGCTGCGTTCCCTCGTCGCAATGGGTCCCAGCACCAGATTGAAGACGTCAGCGTTCTGATTCACCTGCGTCTGTGTCTGTGGCTGTGGCGGGGCAATCTTGACGTTCAGCACCATCGAGCAGCGCGGCGAATCGATCTCGTTGGGATCGATGGCCTTGAGGAAGCGTATCAGATCCTTGGCCAGCTCCCATTTGCGCTGATTCAGCGCAATGTCCAGCAGCATGTTCGCATGCTGTTTGCTCACCGACGACGGCTCCAGGTTCTGGATGATGATCAGGTAGCTGGCCGCCGTCTCCAGCTGCTCGGCCTGCAGGCACAGCTGGAACAGCTCCTTGGGCTTGCCCGCCATGCTGAACAGATACGGCCACAGAGCGATCTCCGTTTTCCGTGCGCACTGCACAATCGTCTGCAGATAGACGGGAAACTCGCGTATGAAGTCCAGGATGCTGGGCAGCTGGGCGTCGGGAATGGGCTGCTTGGAGCTGGCCTCCTCCTCGAGCACTTCGTGCAGCAGCAGCTCGAGGGCGTGCGGAAAGTAGGGCAGACTGCGGCAGGACTGCGCGATCTCCCAGGCGGAGTAGCCCAGATTGCGTTTGATCAGCTGGCGCAGCACCTTGTGCAGATAGACCTGCGACTTGCGCTCCATCAGCGCGAAGGGCAGCGCAAAGTGTGAGTCGCTCTCGTTGGTGTACAGCGTGCTCTCGTTCTCCACGCCCAGCACGATCACGTTGTCGAACAGTATGACCAGCGGATAGAGTTTCAAGGGGAAGCTCAGCATGATGCGCTTGGACATGAAACTGTGCAGGCGTTGGGCGCCGCTCTGCTCCGCCCGCTGCTGCAGTATGGGCAGCCAGACGCGCATGCCGTGTGCGCCCGAGTACAGCCAGAGGCAGTCGCGCATGGCACAGTGCTCCAGGTTGTGCGACAGCCAGAAGCACTCGACGCAGCTGGCCAGGCAGGTGGCGAGGAGGGTGTTGGGCACCTGCTGTGCCGCCTCCTCGCGCTGTATCATCAGGATGCGTCCGCACACGTTCACCACAATCGTCTCTTGGTGCTGCGGCTTCAGCTCGTTGCGCAGATTGGTCACGGTTAAACTGACAATGCAGGCGGGATGGATGCAGATGCTCTTCACGTCCAGCTCGTAGGCGCACTCGATGTGAATGATATAGGCCGACTGTCGCTGCATGTGAAACAGGCTGACGATGCCGTCGGCTGTGAGCACAATCAGCTGATCCCGGAACGAGTTCAGGCTGATGACGGGCGCTCGCACCTGCAGCTTGTGGCCGAACTGATTGTCCAGCTTGCAGTCGGCGGGATAGCAGCGCAGCTCGTCGGTGCGATCCAGCAGCGAGTAGCAGCCCATCACAATGAAGCCCTGCCACCAGAGCAGACCTCCCGACACCACGAAATCCTTCTCCTGCGACTCGTTGCCAAACAGCTTCCACTTCTTGCTCAGCATCGCATAGTGCGCCAGTCCAGTGCGTCCTGCCACCGCCACATGCAGCCCGTCCGCATCGATGGCCGCATAGCGTATGGGCCAATTGGTGGCCGCATAATTCAGTGGCAACTGCAGCAGCGTCCAGTACTTGCTCTCGGTGAGAATGCTGCCCATGTTGGGCGACTGTTTGAGCTCCAGGCAGTCGTCGTTGCTGGTCGCCGCACTGCTGGGAAACTGGCACTTGGCATTGCCATAAGTCTGCTCCAGATTGTCGCCCTGATTGATGTACAGACAGTCGTCGCCTTGGAGCAGGATGTGCGAGTGCGCGCTCTGGCAGGGATTCATGCTCAGCGCACTCTTCACGAACTGCAGCTGCAGCACATTGTTCTCCGCCTCGCGGCTCGTCATGAACAGCTGGTAGCCCTCGGTGGACCACTCGAGGCGTCGCAGCTGCAGCGGATTGCGCTTCAGCAGATCCACATGCAGCCCAAAGTCCCAGCTCAGCGTGGACATCAACAGCGCACCGAAAGTGCTCCACAACGAGAGTCCGCCATTTGTCCAGCTCACGGCCAAAACACAACCATCGGGACTCCACTTGAGCTCGTTGACGGCGCCCAGGCTGCCTGGCAGCACATGCTCGGTGAGCAGCAGGCGATGCGAGTACTCCAGCCCGGCGGTGGCGTCGTCGATGGCATACACGGCCACAGCGGAGCTCTGTTGTCCATAGGCGAGCAGCCGGAACTTGTGATTGACGCTGCAGACGCTGGCATCGGCCACATCGGGCACCCAGCAGCCGTGCATGTGAGCGGTCTCGAAGCGCAGATGATCCGCAACAAGGAAGGCGGCACGTTGATCGCTGAACACAGCCGCGCAGCCGCCAATAAACGGCGAGTACTCCAGGCAGGCCACAAAGCAGTTGTCGCCCATGGCGGGCAGATGCTTGGCGGGCTGCTGTTGCTGCTGCTGCACGTAGAAGGGAATGTCGCGCAGCTTGATCACGGCCAGCGGCTGCAGTTGCTCCGTATCCGCCTCCAGCTGTGTCCACTGCACGCGCAGCAATTCGCAGGTTTCTGTGGCCAGCAGCAGCTCGCTGAGACTGATGCAGCACACCGTGGAGATGACGGCGTCGAGTGTGAAACAGCCCACCTCACGCAGACTCAGCCGCGGTATATTCTCCTTGATGAACAGCTCGGCGGAATCCCGCTTCAAGCTGACTGCTGGCGGATCCACTTGCATCAAGATGCCGTTGCCATTTGCATCAAAGTCCAGCTGATAGAGAAGCAGCGAACCCGCCTCTGTGAGCACCGCCAGCTGGCGGGAGTCGGGCTTCCAGATGATCAACTGATTGCCGCCAAACTGCTGCAGAGATTCGGCGCTGCGTCGAAAGTAGGCGATGGGCAGCAAAGGATTCGCATACCAAATGCCGAGGAAATCGGAGCCGACGGCGGCCACCAGAATTTTGACGGCATCGCAGCAGATGTGACGGATGTGCGAGGATTCGCCGGGCAGCGCCAGGCTGACGCGCTTGGGCCAGCCCAAAGGAAAATACATCGCGAGTTTCCTTTTCTTTCTCTGCGCTCTGAGCTAAATTGCTGTGAAAATCAGAGAAATTTGCACTTATTCGAATTGCAATTACTGCACACATGTTTACTCTGTACTCACACTTGATTTCGTATCTAATTGCACGACAAAATTTACATTTCTAACGTTTAATTAGCACTTGAACACAACATTTGTTTTAATTTGATAAATAGAAAACAACAACAAAAAGAATCTCTGCGATTTACGCGTATACAAATATTAGTGTTGCGCAGCGTCGCACAAATCACAGTCAATCAGCTGTGAAGCGCAGCGTTTTCCAACACTTAAGTGTTGCGTTACAGTGGGCACAACTCGTAGAAAACCTTCATATTTGTATAATTTTGTAAACAACTAAATAAAAATAGCTTTAATATAGAGCGTGCCTAATGAAGAATTTTAGTGAAACTAATTATATGGTAATTTCCTTCATTTATTTATTTAGTAACGCTAAAAGTTAAAGCTGAAGCTACAGCGAAAAAATAACAAACACGTAGTAAATGGTGCTTGTATGATAGATATAGATAAAACAATACAAATAATTAACATAATAAATATATATAACGACTATACTTATTATTAAAGAGTTTATTATTTTAAATCTATTTTTTTAATTCATTCCTGCTTAAACTTTTATCCTAAATCGAGTCTGCGATTGTTTAAGATATATATAAATATATATTGCAAATAAATTCGTAGTATTATAATATCAATAATCGTATTATATATTCAAGTGATATAAAATTGCGAACAATTAATTTTTTCAATCAGAAATTGCCATGAATCAATTGCCAACAAAAATATTGTGTGACCAGCGTACCATGCTAAAGTGAGTACAAGGACGTCAGCCAAAAAGTACTCACTGAGTACATTTTGAGGAAATATTTGTTACCGGCTGCAAAACTTGCAGAACTCTCAATAAATAAATTAGTTTTAAGCGAATTTAGTGACAAACGCGAGCAATGACTGCATTCGAAGGTGAGTGAGAAATAAATAAAAAAGTGCAGCTATATAAATTCCGTTAATTTATTGCCTTGCCAGAATTTGGAGTGCTGCCAGAGCTGGGCAAAGCAACCGACGAATTGGACTGGACGTAAGTTGCATACAAAAATAAATATTTAATTTACATTCATGAATTAATGCTCCTAAATGCCGCTTGCAGTTTGCCCACAGATGTGCAGGCGGAGGCCATACCCCTCATTCTGGGTGGTGGCGATGTGCTCATGGCCGCCGAAACGGGATCCGGCAAAACGGGAGCATTTTGCCTGCCCATTCTGCAGATCGTGTGGGAGACACTGCGTGATCTGAAGGACGGCAAGACGGGCAAGGGCGGCACAGGAGCAGGTGGCAGTGCCACGCCCTGGACCATGTCCTTCTTCGATCGCAACAATGCGCTGGCCGTCACGCCCGATGGTCTACGCTGCCAGTCGCGCGAGTTCAAGGAATGGCACGGATGCCGAGGCACCACAGGCGTCTATGGCAAGGCCAAGTTCTACTACGAGACCACTGTGACGGACGAGGGACTCTGCCGCGTTGGCTGGTCCACGCAGATGGCCAGTTTGGATCTGGGCACCTGTCGCTTTGGCTTTGGTTTCGGCGGCACGGGCAAAAAGTCCAACAATCGGCAGTTTGATGACTATGGCGAGGCCTTTGGCAAGGCGGATGTGATTGGCTGCCTGCTGGATCTGCAGGCCTTGGAGGTCAGTTTCACCAAGAACGGCGTCCCGTTGGGCGTGGCATTCAAGATACCCGAGAATCTGCGCAACGACACTTTTTATCCGGCTGTTGTGCTGAAGAACGCCGAAATGTTGTTCAACTTTGGCAAAACCGATTTTAAGTATCCACCTGGTAAAGGGTTTGTGGCTGCCTGTCAAGCGGATGCCGAGCACAGCAAGGCCAATCCCCTGGCGCATCCCACAGCCAATGCTGCGGCCTTGAAGCCAGCACCCAATGCACCGCAGGCCATCATCATCGAGCCAAGTCGCGAGTTGGCCGAACAAACCTACAATCAGCTGGAGAAACTCAAGGTGTATCTGGGTAATCCCGAGGTGCGTTCGCTGCTGCTCATTGGCGGCGTGCGCGTCGAGGAGCAGAAGGCCCAGCTGCAGCAAGGCATTCACATTGTGGTGGGCACGCCGGGACGCCTCGAAGAGCTGATCAACAGTGGCTTTGTGCAGCTCACCCATTGTCGCTTCTTTGTGCTGGACGAGGCGGATGCTCTGCTCAAGCAGGGCTACACGGCGCTCATTGAACGGCTGCACAAGCAGATACCCAAGATCACCAGCGATGGATGTCGTCTCCAGATGATTGTCTGCTCGGCCACGCTGCACGACTTCGAGGTAAAGAAAATGGCCGAGCGCTTGATGCACTTTCCCACCTGGGTGGATCTCAAGGGAGAAGATGCAGTGCCCGAAACCGTGCATCATGTGGTCTGTCTGGTGGATCCGCACACGGACAACAGCTGGAAGAATCTGCGTCAGCCAGTGCCCACCGATGGTGTGCACGCTCAAGATAATGTGCATCCCTCAATTGCATCGCCGGAAACCTTCTCGCAGGCCGTGAAGCTGTTGAAGGGCGAGTACTGCATCAAGGCCATCGAGCAGCACCAGATGGATCGTGCCATCATCTTCTGTCGCACCAAGCAGGACTGCGACAATCTGGAGATGCATCTGCGTCATCAGGGCGGTCAGCGTTTCTCCTGCGTCTGTTTGCACGGCGATCGCAAGCCCCAAGAGCGTAAACAGAATCTGGAGATGTTTAAGCAGCAGCAGGTCAAGTTTTTGATCTGCACAGATGTCGCTGCACGCGGACTGGACATTACAGGATTACCCTTCAGTAAGTTGTATTAGTACAAGCCTTTAGGCAAATTAATTTTGTATAAGTTTTGTTGTTCAAAGATAAAACAAACAACATAAAGTTAGAATACAACCTAAACAAGTTGCCTAATCTAATCTTTGAACATTCCACTCCAGTGATCAACATTACGCTGCCGGACGACAAGGCCAACTATGTCCACCGCATTGGTCGCGTGGGACGCGCCGAGCGCATGGGACTGGCCATCAGTCTGGTGTCCAAGGTGCCGGAGAAGGTGTGGTACCATGGCGAATGGTGCAAGACGCGTGGCCGCAACTGCCACAACACCAACTTAACCGACGTGCGCGGCTGTTGCATCTGGTACAATGAGCCCAATCTGCTGGCCGAGGTGGAGGATCATCTGAATATCACCATACAGCAGGTGGACAAGTCGCTGGAGGTGCCCGTCAACGATTTCGATGGCAAAGTCGTGTACGGCCAGAAGAATCTCAATCTGGGCACGGGCTATCAGGAT
Source organism: Drosophila immigrans (assembly GCA_963583835.1). Taxonomy (NCBI): domain Eukaryota; kingdom Metazoa; phylum Arthropoda; class Insecta; order Diptera; family Drosophilidae; genus Drosophila; species Drosophila immigrans. The sequence goes on from OY757141.1 coordinate 31,446,049, forward strand.
CATGTGGAGCAACTGGTGCCGACGGTGCGCAAATTGACCGACTTGGAACTGCAATCACAATCTTTATTTTTGAAACGCTTAAAAGTCTAAAAAGTTCGATTTTGGGGAGCTGATCCGAAATACTTTCATGGTTACACGATGATGATTGGGTACATTAAAAATACATAGTACATATAAATAAACTAACATTACGAATATTCAGTGTGTGTGTGTGTGTGTGTTTAATGAGTACAGCCTCAGGTTGAAGTTGTTTAGCGGGGGATTCCCCCGAATCTAGCTTATTCGTCCTCTTCCTCCTCTTCCTCGTCCTCCTCGTGGAACTCGGTGCGCATCTGTTGCAGCTGACGCAGTTGTTGGCACAGCTGATTGCCAAACGATTCCACATAACGTGGACTTATCTTGTCGAGCAGTGCGTAAGGTGTCTCAAATATCTCCTCCTCCTCCTGGTCCTCGTCACCGTTATCCAAGAGGGCGCTCCTCATGGCCTTGTCCTCGTCGATCGTGTCGTATTGGGAGGAGACGATCTTGAAGCCGCGACTCGACACCTGAACACAGCAGGTGGCGCTCTCTATGGTCCGTATGTTGAGATAGATCTGCGTGGCACTGCTGGCCAGCTTGGAAGATACTACGATTTCGGCGACATGCGCCTTGACATCGTTGATGATGGCCGCCGCCTCGTCAATGCAGTTGAACTCTTGCTCGTCGCTCTCTTCCATGCCGTCGTCAAGCTTTTTCACTCCGATTTTAATTGAACTCTTTACAATTTTTCTGTTCGATTTTTTCCTACAAGCGCAACATGTTCTTCATTGCCGTATGCTTCAGAACAGCTGAATAATATCGATGCCAATCGATTTTCAGAACAGCTGCGCAAGCAGTTGAACTATTAGTATCGATTAATATCGACTTTCAAAACAGCTGCTATATCGGCTATACTTAATTGCAATTCAAACTTAATTAAAGTTGTTATTTACATGTTTCCATTCATTTAACAACAAATCCAAATTGCAGTTTCTTTTATTATTTACAATAAAATACAATTTCTAATTTGTTATTCACACCTTCAAGTATATGTCATTTATCGATACTTTTGAGGACCGGCCTCACATGGCATCGACATGGCCCAAACTCAAATTACAGCGGCCATAGAATTGCTGCTTCAAGAGGCCAAGGAGCTGGGCATTGGTGGACACATCACGGAACTGGAGGCATTTCCCAGCGCTGTGGAGTTCGCACGGGAATTCTATGCCAAGAACACGCCCGTTGTAATACGCCAAGCAGTTGCCCATTGGCCGGCTGTAAAGAAGTGGTCACCGGAATATCTTCAGGAGACACTTAATGATAAGATTGTTGATGTGGCTGTCACACCCAATGGGTATGCTGATGGTCTGGCCACACAAAATGGCGAGGAGTACTTTGTGCTGCCGCTGGAAACAAAAATGCCGCTCTCGGAGCTGCTGACTCGCTTTGACGATCCCATGGGCGCTGTGCATTACATACAAAAGCAAAATTCCAATTTCACAGAGGACTTTCCCGAATTGGCCGACGATATTGTTGTTGATGATTTGAAATTTGCCCAAGAGTGTTTCAATAAGCCGTCAGATGCTGTGAACTTTTGGCTGGGCGACGAACGTGCCATCACCTCGATGCACAAGGATCCCTACGAGAATTTATACTGCGTGATTGCCGGCTACAAGGATTTCATTCTACTGCCGCCGCATCAGCTGCCTTGCGTCCCTCGTCGCACTTATCCCACTGGCATCTATAAGCGCAAATCTTCTGGCCAATTCTACATTGATCCCCTGATGGAGGATGGTGAAACGCAACAGATGACGGAATGGGTGAGCATCGATCCATTGGCACCCGATATGGCCACGTATCCACAGTATGCACAAGCGCGTCCGCTGCGTGTTCGTGTCCATGCTGGTGATGTCCTCTACCTGCCCAACTATTGGTTTCATCATGTCCAGCAGAGTCACAAGTGCATCGCAGTTAACTTCTGGTATGACATGGAGTACGACAGTCGCTACTGTTACTATCGCATGCTGGAGCACCTAACTACCTCAAGCGGTGACACAAAGCCGTAATTGTTAACTCCCTGTGATCCAAAAGTCAGCGACTCTAGAGCATTAAATTAAAATTGTTATACTAACTATATCACAAAAAGCCGTAATTGTTAAAGGTTTCCTACAATCGATCGTTTGAAAATCAAATTGTTAACATAAAATAAATAAAATATAACTTTACAAACGATAACAATTTTGACTAGCTTGTTTCGCGATTTTATGCTAAATTAAATTTTAAATTTCAACGAGTTGGAGTCTTATTGCACAATAAAATTCCATTAGCTACGCTGTATGCTAATCTCAGCCTCACTGTTATTGTCCTTTGGACAGTGCATTGATAGAAGAGTCAGTCAATACATAGATTATTTTAAGGATAGTTTCAAACTTTTAGGTTCCCTGCTAAGGGAAGACTTTTCATACTAAGTTTAAAGATTAAATATTCAAAGTACGAATTTAGTAAAAACCCCTCTTCATATAGCACGATCAAAGTTTCCAAACTTAATTGTGTAAAAATTACAGCCTCCTAACTCTTTCCGTTTGGGCTGTGCGTTTATAGTTCAGTCAGGACAAAGAATTTTATGTATACATAGATATTAAGTGTATAATTTAATACAAACAAAGTATGCATAGAAGCCAAAACAAAAATCGAAAAAAACAGACCGCCTAATGCAGTTAGTAACTAATTGTTGTCAGTTTTGCATGAGTATAATGTCATATGGTTTTGCATAGATGCGTGTGATTATGGTTAGGAATGTGGTTCCGGGTTAAAGTATCTATATAGTATACGACTAACTACTTGTTGTCTATGCTTGTCTCGGCTGCAGCTGCGCTGGCCTCCTCATCGGGATTCTCGTTGTTTTCGCACTCATGATCGCCGCCATTTATCGACACCTTCTTCTGATCCGCCTCGGCCAAGTCAGCGTCATTGTTTGAGTCCTGCGAATGCGATTGGGCACGCACACGTTTATTGGTCTGCTTCTTGGAAGCGACTCTTTCCTCCTTGGTCTTCGACTTGACTGTGCAGCCATTGTGCTGCGGCTGTTCCACCACAAACAATTGCTCCAGATATGTGCGATACCAGAGCAAGAACTCATCGCGTTGTCGCGGCAGTTCCATCTTTTTAATCTTGGCATAAATGCGCTTGGGCGAGATGAGTGGCGATGTTGTATGTGGCGCCCAGCTGGCAGCAGAGTTTTGTGCAGCATTTGCTGTTAGCTTGGACACCTCGGCGAGCAGCGAATCATTGATAACTGTGTTATTGTGCGTCTGGTTGCGTATGCGTTTGATGATGTAGTCGATTAGCTCGTGATCGGGCGCCAGCTCAATGCTGGCCACCGGTGAAGCGGTTCGCTCGATGACAACTTCAATGATTTGCTAGAAATAAAAGGCATGGAATGAGCGAATGCAGGCAAAATTAAAAAAAAAATAATATTTTTTGCTGTTAATTTGTTCATTGTTAAATTGTCCTTTTTTTTGCAAATTCCTTGTCTAGACGATTTTTTTATCTTTGATGTTTATGGGCAGATCTAATTTATAAATTGTTTTATTTAAAAATCCTTTTAGTTATCTGCTTATATTTGTGAGATATCGTTGGGGGTATTAAGAATCTATATACAAATATAGAATTCTTTATCCAGACACGACTTACTCAGCGACTGAACAATAAACTCACAGGCCAAACGGAGGCTAGTAGGAACCTCATAGTTTACGACGTTTGATCGTAAAAAAATCGTATTCTAACTATTTTAAATCGATCTTTAAGGCTGGAGGAGCTGCTTACTTCTGTTTCTGACTAAATTTGTCAACCCTCTAAATGTGTAAGTGAACGGGTCTGAAACCTACTTACATCTTCGTTGTCGACGGGAGACATTGCTGCAGCTGCTGTCTCGCAGTGCTCCGACTGGGCAACTATTGCTGTTGCTGCTGCTGCAACTGCTGCTGCCGGCAAGCTCTCCTCATCCTCTGGCCTGTCGTTGGCCGATTGCGACTGCGGTGGCGTTTCGCTGCCACTCTCTGTGGCCTCCGTGGTGCCATTCAGAGCCAACTCCTCGGCGGGCTGCACAGGGTTCGCCTGTCCCTGATTGAGAGTTTTACGCAGACTGTGCACATCATTGTAAACCTGCTGCTCGCTTGGTTGCTCCTGTGAAACTTGCTGTTGTGGCAATTGCTGTTGTTGCTGCTGCTGTTGTTGTTGTTGCTGCTGTTGTTGTTGTTGTTGCTGCTTTTGTTGCTGCTGCTGCTCAAATAGTGTTTCCAGTCTGCGGTAAACATCCTCCTTAATCGACTCGTAGAACTTTGTAGTGAATTTATCATTCTTCAATGCATTGACCAACAAATTGCGGTTTAGCTCCTCGGAAGCCGTGTCCTCGGTCTGCTCCAGAGTCGCATTCGATTCGTCTGCAGCAGCAGCCGATTCCTGTCCCGTCACATTGTATAAGGGAGCAGCTGGCAACGCTGGAATAGCCGGCAACTCATAATCCATGTACTGCGTGGGCATGGTAAAGTCGAAGCGCAGATGACGCTGCTGCACGGGCGTCAGAGACACCGCCGATGTGGTGGGTTTGGCTGGCAACTTGTTGCGCTGATAGAGTGGACTATTCACATTCATGTTGAGCAAATTAGATGAGCCAGTGGGCAGCTGCGGCACGACGCCATCATCGTCCCGCTGCGTGGGCAGCTGCTGACGACGACGATTGCGTCGTCTGGCAGTTGAACCACTGCCTACACCAAAGATGGTTGCATCGTTGTTGTCCTCCTCCTCCACATCGTCGTCGTCGCGCGCCTCTTCGCGCCAATCACGACTGCTGCAACTGTTATTCAAGTTGTTGCTATTGCTGGTGTTGTGCAGTTGCTGCGGTGCCGTCGACTCGTAAAAGTGACGATGTTGCTGCGGCTGTTGCAACATCATGGTGCTGCTGCTGCGAGCGGAATGTGCCGGCGGATGGGCCTGAAAGTAGCTGGGGCGTTGGCGTTGCCGCTGAATTTGTCGATACTGATGCTCCACATTGAGTTCCTCGTTGCTTTTGTTAGATAGCAAATTCTGGCGCGTGTAGCTGCAAAGCGCATAAATATTAATGGGTTAATACAAGCGAGCGGCATTCGAAAAGACACTTAATATAAATTAAAAAGTAATCAACTAATATTTTAGTAAACATTATAATTTAGTAATCAAATCTAGGCAATTAAAATATGCAATCAAATTCGACTGTTCATTTTGCTTTTAGGAAAACTTCAAATTGCGATGTTAGTTGCAAAAAATAATATTTTAGTAGTTCATTGAACAAAAACTAAAAAAAATAAATTAAATCATTCCAATTTTAAACAATAAGTTACTCCCTTGCTGCTACTTACTCAATTAAAAATGTACATAAATGAACAAAAAATAAATGGATTGCATTTTGTTCGCAAATTCGTTTTTATGTATATATATATTTTAAATATATATAATTTTGTTTATTACTTTCGCATGATTTTCAATGAACAGCTCTTTGGTTGCCTAAATCTCCAAAAGTCAATCAAATAATAATAGAATATATATGTATGTATTGTGGCTAATCCATAACAATGATACCAAACACCATTTGCGCTGTTTACCTTCGGAAATTATCCCAATAGTTATTGGCCCGATTGCCCGGCGGCACCTGATTGTTCAGCGTGGGCGGCAATACTCCAGTCTCGGGCAACGAGTGCAAATTGTTGGCGTGCTGATTCTGTGTGCGCAAATTGGCATTGTTCTGATGTATGGTATTGTTGTGATGATTCATAAATATCGGTCCGGGGCTGGCACGATACGAGCCCGGCGACAGCGGCGTCTCATTGTTGTAGTGCGTGGCCGGCGGCGCTGTTGACTGAGGAGGTGGTGGCGGCGGTGGTGCCGCATTATTCAAATACGTCTGCTGCTGATGTGGATCGCTGCTGCTGTAGATGTTGTTGCGATGACTGCTGCGATGATAGTTGCTAAATGCACTCTGATGGCTCGAACCAAAGCCGTACAGCTGCTCGGATTGAGCGCGATTGCTGCCGCCCAGACACAAGTTGTTGGGTGCTAGGCCGCCAGTGAGCGGCAAATTGGGCGGCGGCACAGACTCCGAGCGCATGCTGTAAGCATGATCCTGGCATGTGGCGGCATTCAAGCGATCTTGCAACTAAAGGCGAGAAAAGTCAAAAGAAATTGCATACAATTACGATTACGAAAATAAAAAGGTTCAGTGAGTATCAGATATGTTTGTGTAAATACTGCAAAATCTAAACAAAAGAGTGAATAGTAAAAAAAATAAGAAAAAAAGATTAAATTGTTTTAAGCATTTGCTTGCTGTTAGCTTGCAATCGATATCAAGTTATTTTGAATTGATTTTAAAATATCAATAAATGGTTTAAATATACATGATAATTATTTGTTCCCAACATTTGTTTTTTCTAAAGAAATATTTAAAAAATCTTTTAATGTTTACGATTTTCTTTAGCGAAAAAGAGAATTTAAAGTTATCGTATATCAAATTTTAAATAGCATTCGCTAATCGTCAGCTTACGATCGATATAAAATCTTTTCAATTTATTTTAAAATTAAATATATAGATTATTTCATTATTCGAATTGCATTCAATATTTGCAACATTTTTAAATTATGTATTTAATTTTAATCTGATGAATTGTTTCCAACATATATGGCAAATGTAAATAGTATTTTGTATAGTTTATTCCTTTTTCTTTTAATATATGTATAACTGTTGTATACAACCGCACACAATACGATATCAATTATTTATTTCTACTCACCACATGAATTTGATTGTTGAGACTGTCGATCTCGCGCTGTTGATGCCACAACGTCTGATTGCACTGGCAGACCGAGTTGATGAGCATCTGCTGCGTCTGCATGAACTGCTGCAGGAGCACAGCATCCGATGCAGGATTGTTGCTGGAGGCATTCGATGATGTCGGCGGAGCAAGCGGTGCAGCTGGCACATTGCTGGACGTAGCGGGCACATAAGCTGGCTGTGAATGCCATCCATTGGCGGCATTGTGTGAATCTGTTTTAGAATACATTTTTTTAGTATTAAATAATTAAGACAAATGCTGACAGGCAAACTTACTCCACATGCCGTGCACTGGCGGCAGCGGAGGCAACATGTATTGCGATCGGACGCTGCTGGACTGAACGCTGTCGTTGCCCATCGACAGGCTGTCAATGGTCATGTTCAGCTCCTCCTCGTTGTTGGAGATGGATCGCGCAGCGGGCGCTGGTGGCTGCGACTGCTGCAGCTGTTGTTGTTGTTGTTGTGATGGTTGCTGTTGCTCTTGCTGCTGCTGCTGTTGATTGCGACGAGGTTGCTGCTGCTGTTGATATTGCTGCTTCTCCACCACAGTGCTGGCCGATGGCGCTCGCTTCAGTGTAGTAGAAGATGAGTTGCACACATGTCCAAAGTATCGATCGCTGTCGGTGTCGTCGTTGCCCTCATCGTCCGCCTCCGAGGTGGTGTTTGTGTTCGTATTGTTGCTGTTGTTGTTGCTGCTGCTCATGTTGTTCGCATACAACGCTGCATACTCGCGCTTCGTGCGCTCAAACTCCTCGCGCAGCTGGTCGCATTCGGCGCGCAGTTCGCTGTTCGAAGGCAACTTGAACTGTTGTCGCTCTTCCTGCTCCTCCTCCTGCTCCACTTCACGCTGTCTGCCCGGCGTCGGTGTTGGCGTCAAGCTGACACGCTGCAATGCATCATCACCGAGTTGCACGGCTGCCGCTGCCTGTCGTTTGCGTCGTTCGATCTCCGCCTTCAGCTCGATCATGCGTTCACGCTCCTTTTGCAACAGCGCCGCTTCGGCGCGCAACTCGCTGGTAACATCGTCCAGATCGTGCACACGCTGCTCAATGGGCAGCTGACTGCGCTCGGCGCTCAGACGCTCCAAGCTTGTGCCCGCGCTGGGCGTGCTGTCGTCAATCTGATTGACCGTATTCAGCATGCCCTTCAGCTTGGCCATTTGCGCCTTGAGCGCATCAATGTCCGCCGTCTTCTGGTTGATCATGGCCTGAGCATGCAGCGCACGCTGAGCCGCATCGGCGGCCTCTTTGCGCAACAGTGGTGCATCGCGCTGATACTCGATGGGCACCACACGTTCATTGCTAGGCTTGGCAACTGGCGGCTTTGGTGGCGTTGCCTCCTTCCTGGCCTGCCTCGCCTGGGCATTGGCATTGCGCGCACTTTGCCGGGCCGTCAAATTGATGCTGTTCAGCTCGTTCACCAATTCACGCATATCTTCACGTTGCGTGCGCAACGATTCCAGTTTCTCTTGCAGCGCCTGCTGCTCGGCCAGAATTTCGGGACCATCGTCGCCCAGCACGCTGCTCAGCTCGTTTTGATTGTGTATGAAAGCCGTGAGATTCTTCATGCGGCCCACCAGCGAGGCCATGTCGTCCTGCACTTGCTGCACCGACTCGTAGTTGGGCGCATCGCCGTCGCCACTGTGCGGCAAGCGGTTGGCTTGTTGCCGCAGCTGCTCCATTTCGTTGAGATGGGTTTTGGCCATGTTTTGTATTTGCAGCAGCTTCTGTTGCTCATCCTGCAAGTTCTGCATGTTGCGATTGGACGCGTCCAAGCGTTGTTGCAGCTCATCGAAGCTGGGCGTTGTATCCGGCGTCGGCGTCTCCATGGCGCTGTGCAGCGACTGGATGGACTGGGCGCGATTGTCGCTCATCTGTTTTGGTTAGAAATGTATTTGAATTAGTTTGGAAGAGAAAAGGAGAAGATTGTAATATAGGACAGCGTTATCCTATGTTGATATGCATATGTTGCTAAAACACATATATTATTGAGATGCGAAATTTAGGTATTATATGTATTTTAATAATTGACATGCTTTTTGAAACAAAATGCTACTAAATCAGTCGTAAACAAATTGTACACAATTTATTTTAATTATCAGAATCTATATTAAGATGTGAATGATTCCAAACATATTTTTAAATCCGTCTATAATCAGTTGATTACAAATGCGTCTAATTATTTAGTTTTTGTTTACAAGTTCATGAATTGTTCCATTTTTTTTTTAATATTGCCTATATGCAAAATTCTTTCTGCATTATTTCTTTTGCATATAACCGACATATAGAAAATATAAAAATTACCCCTATACATACCTCACTTAATGCAACATCCTCGAGGCTAGTTGAATTCACAATGCCCTCGTCCTTATCGGCAGCATGCGGATTGATTTCGTGCACCATTCTGTTCAATTGCTGGCAACAATAATAATACGATATTACTAAACTGACAGTAAGGGAAATGTGTGTAAGATTTACTTCTTCTAGTGTGCCTGCTGCGAGTTCTCGACTATTCCAATTGACATCCAAGCCAAGCAGCGTACGCAAGAATTCGAGTTGTGCGCGCGACGGATTATTATTCGAGGTGCCGAAAATACGGCGTATTAGATTCTGTAACACTGTGTGCGGCAGCTGAGCGAGATTATTGTTATTGCTGCTGCTGATGCTGGCGATGGATTGTTGCTCCTCGTGGCCGTTGCTTGTGTGCGGAGTGACGACACCAACGGTGGCAGCGGCTGTTGAATTGGATGTTGTTGGACGCAGCCGTTGCAGAGTTGCGCCTGCTGTTGTTGCTGTTGATCTCGTCGTCGACGGTTGTTGCTGATGCTGGACACGTTGCACTGGACGTACGGGAAAGCAATAGCGCTGCTGTTGATCTGCAAAACATAAAAATTATAATGTGTGTAGCAATTTCTGGTCGATGCAATGACGCAGCCACAAAGCTAAACTGGCCAACACCACAGCGATCGTCGTTGTTGGGCCATCTCCGCCTCCGTGGGCGTTTATTTTTGTGTGTGCTGTTGTTATTTTTAGCGCATGAACTAGCGCACATTACTCATGTAGGCAGAAGAACGCAGGTGCGTATTAAGTAAAGTATATAATAGAACTACATATACATTATACAATGTGTCGCTTACCTGTCGAGTCGTAACTGTGCTCGGCAACCAGTTGACGCAGTGCCTCGCGATGCTGCTGATGTTGCGCCTGTATTTGCAGTGCAATCTGCGATTTTCTCACCGTGGCACGCTCCAGCAGATCCTTGAAGCAGCAACAAATGAAGATTAGCAACAGTATAAAGGCAATTAAGGCGGCAATTTTGCAAATTTATTGGGATGGTATGGAAGAATTCGAATTGAATTCGAAGCTATGTGGAGGAGGTCGGCTGTATTACTAAATAGATTTTTTCGGTTTCGGCTAATTCATGAGTGTGAAGTGTATTTTTAAATGCAGAGAGCACAGCCAAGTTGGCCAAGAGAGCGCAGATACTGAGAGAGAGGATGAGGAACAGCTAGCAAAGGGGCGTCATGGCAACGCTCGTTCCGATCAATATAAACAAATATGTGTACTGTAGTATTTATTTAATGCGACAACTGACACTGAACTACACGACTATGCGATGCTTCTCTACTTACATTTAATGCCTTGAATGGGGCATGTGGCAAGGGCGGCGGCAGCTGATCCTTGCCAGCGTCGCGTTCCCGTTCCTGCTTCTCCTGTTGTTGCTTGATGAGCGTCGCGTTGCGGACTCGATTCGCTGCAGAGCGACTGGTGGAAGATGATGAAGTATTTGTGCTTACCGGCGACGTTGTTGTTGTTGTTGCAGCCGCTGTTGTTGGTGTTGTTGTTGCTGTTGATGATGATGTCGATGGTGTTGTTGCTTGCTTGGGCACTGCTCCGGTACTGCGACTTGTGTCGCTGTCGTTTTTCATCATTAACTTTACGGGCGGAGTCGGCGCCATCAGTAAAGTATATATTTACAAAATATATATAAATGTATGTATACAACTAGCACAATTATTAAATAGCAACTGAGACTGAGCACATGAAACACGGCACCGAATTGCACCTACTAGATCGATAGTTGTTTGCTGTCTGCGTAATTAAACCATTTCGACGCGAAGTTAACTTTTATTTTAGCACCAACAGCTGCGTCCTTAAAACTAGCATTTCGCGCAGTGTGACCGCAGCTTGACCGCTCAAAAATATACCCTGCGGCTCAACTAATAAAATACCACACGCAGCCTACCATCGATAAATGGTACATATCGATATCGATATCGAATTTTAAAAAATTATAACGCCCTTAACTGCATTTTAAGGAAAATATGATTTAATCAATAATTATTACAAATGGTTACATATTTGTTATTGTATGTATAAAGTAATCAGCAAGGGGATTAATCACTCGAATTGCATTATTCTTTGCTCTGCTTGCGCTGAATAATTTCCTCCTTTAATGTCTTAATGCGAAGGCGTTCCGCCCTCAAGCTCTCCTCCTGACCACGCAAATCACTTGTGAAATCCGTCACCATATTGATCATGGCATTCAACAGCTCTGCGTTATCGGGCGCGGCACGTGCCTCCGATATGGCAGCTGTGGCCGCCTCCGATATGGCAGATGTGGCCGCCTCCAACGATTGAGCGCTTCTGCTGGTGCTGCTGCTGCTGGTGCTGCTACTCGATTGAATCGATTCCATGGTCTTGGTTTGTCTGCTCTGCATCACAGACGACGACGATTGCGACTCCACCGAGGATAGGTGCTGTTCGATGAGCTTTGTGGAGTCCGTGATGTTCTGTACACGTTTGAATTGTGCCTTCAAATTGGCAATCTCGTTCAGCTTCTCCTGCAGATATTTGGCAGTCTCTTCATTGTCCTCCTCCTCCGCCTCCTCAACGATGCCACCTTCTGTTTGCTGCACTCCAGCAGCTCCTTCTGTGACAGAGCGAGACTCCGAGGCGACTTCGGACGCGGATGAGCTCATGACCGTGGATGTCGATGAGGAAGTGACCTGTGAATGGTGCTCTCGGGTCGCTTGTCTTAATTGCTGGCGCTGCACACTGAGACGAGACAATTCCTCCTGCAGCTGGCGATGTTCCTCTTGCATTTCGTGCAGTTGACGGTTGGAGGCCGCCAAAAGCTATGAAATATTAATAGAAAAACAGCTCATGTGTTTTATTGCTGCCATTGTTCACATAATACTATATGCACGATATACAAAATACATACCTCGCTCAATGCGGAATTATCTTGGGGTTTATTCAACTCGTTGACCATCTCGACGAACGTTCCCTGAAAATATAAAAATCTTTTCCTGATGACTTTTCGTACATCAACCGTAGCGTGTTTAGCTGGCCATTAAATGATGTTTTCAAAACACACAATACAAAAAGAAACACACACACACACAATGCGTATACTACATAGAGTACTAAAGATTTGTCTATTAATAACATTTCTCGTTACGAAGCGACTTCGCGGCAATATTGGTGTCAATCATTTTGACGTTTTTGAAACAAATTGAAATTGAAAATTTCGAAAAAACATATTACTCGCACATAATTGAAATTATATAAAGACTTACAGAAAGGAATGTGCAGGCGCTGCACTAAAATCAAAATACAATCACAAAATAATTATGTTAAATTATTTGTATTTATTCGAAACAATGCCGCCGCTGATCTCAGTGCTCTAGGGGATGCCAATATTCCTACTAAATGGCTGTGCCGAAAATCAAAATATTTTATACGATAATTTATAATGTGTGCGTTCTCAAAACATAGAGTTTCTTTCTCAGCACTCGCGCCAGCCGACAAATGTGTCGGCAACAAAGTCTCTGCACTCGCAGGAATACCCAGCATTCGCATTGTGACTCATTGAGCCCAATTGCAATTGAAAAAGTAATGAACTTGTTTATGGGACAGCATCGATAAGAGAAAAGTATCCGTTAACGAAATTGATAGCTGAATACGCATATAAATAAAGTTTTCGTGGAATGCCGACAACAGTCAGGCTGGAAGACAGCAGAGAAAAAGAAGTGAGTACAGCACCATAAACAATTCAATAGACAATTTATTCTCCTTTGTTTAAATAGTGAGCTTACGGATATTATGCGGATTCTCAGCGATCTTTGTGCTGCTGCAGTATGGATTGGCTGAGCACCGTAGAGAAACCAGATCTGATGATGCCTATGATGGAAATGGTGTTTTTACTGGTGACCTGAAACTTTGCGAGGGCGTGGCCAACAAAGTATTTCTGCCATATGTCGGAGACTGCAGGAAGTATTATCTATGCTGGGGTAAGTAAAGAAATTATACAAATATTTTAATTGTATACAAAATCATTTATATATTTACGTGCACTGGCAGATGGTATAGCGTTTGAAAAGGAGTGTGCCAAAGATTATTACTTCAATGCGTACAATCAAAGCTGCAGCTATCAAAATGAGACAACGTGTCTGCCCCAGTGTGAGCTGAATAAATTGACAACTTTCAGCTACGATCGCACCTGCACCAAATATGTGCTCTGCTACTTTAATATTCCGGTGCTGAGACAATGTCAGGATGGATTGCAGTACAATGCGGACACGGATCGCTGCGATTTCGCCCAAAATGTGGACTGTGTGGACAACGATTGCATGAGAATTGCCGATGTGAATGATCTGCTCTTTTTGCCCAGCAAAACATCCTGCGACAAATACTTTTTATGTGCCAACGGAAAACCCACAAATTACACCTGCGCCGAGGGATTACTTTTCAGCACAAAATGCAATTGCTGCGATTATCCATCGAAATCGGATTGCAAGGTTTGTTTCCAAATTTGATTCTTTTTCGTAACGATAATTATGCATTTTTTGCTATATAGATTACTGCATTAAATCGCAATATCGTGCCGTATTCCCGATCGCCATTGCGAAAAGTCGACAGTTTGTGTCCAGCCCGTGGAGTTCATTTCTTGGCTCACAAGCAGCGTCGGGATGCCTTCAACTATTGCGTAAATGGTCATGGAATTACCCTGGATTGCACACCGGGATTGTGGTATGATGCCAAGATACAAGAGTGCCGAGAACCCAAATATATTATGGAATAAATATTCAGCAGAAAAATTGAGCAGACCCTAAAGAAACAGAATTTATTTTATTAGAATAGCTTTGCCAAAAAACAAAATTCGTTCACTTTGCTCAGTTTAGTCAGAGCTTTAAAACTGATTCTTTTAATTGTGATTGACTCTCCGAAAATATAATGTACTTTACTTATTGAGCTGTAATATTTTTTTGCCTCCCATTGAGTAATTTTCAGAATCGTTTCGTTGTTTCTTTGTCGCCTGGCGGCTGCTGGCAGAGAGCACACAGCATTTGTTTAACAGCTAAAATTAGCCCATGTGAGCGGGGGAAAGTCTGAGCATTCAGAACACACAAATGAAATGCGAACACATTCGTTGAACTTTGAAATTGGTTTTATTTGGTTCGACACCCGAAACGACATCCCCTAGGCACCCACAAATTGCGGTTCGCGGCAGTCCTCCAGCTTGGCGTCGTACACCAGACCAGGAGTGCAATCCAGAGTGACACCACGACCGTCCAGGCAATAATAGTAGGCATCCTTGCGGCTCTTGTGGGCAATGAAATGAGAGCCCTCCTTGGGGCAGCGGATGTCGGCGGAGCGCGGTGGCACCTTCGAGTAGGGCTGAATGTCGCGTTGCAGTGTCTCCACCTGATCGGAAACAAGTCAATCACACAATCACAATCAAATAGGCGAAGTAAGGAAAAATTACGCATACGCACCGTGCACTGGGCCCTTGAGGCAAAGTCGCAGCATTCACAGCTGGGATTGTATTGCAGGCCATCGGCGCAGGTTTGATTGATGGGCTGGCCGTCGAGGCAAACGTAGTATTTGTTGCACATCGCCTTGCTGGCAATATACACAATAGCCGAGGCGTCGTTTTTACGCACACACAGATTATCAACACAGTCCACATTCTGGGGGAAATCGCAGCGATCGATCAGCGAATTGTACTGCAGACCATCGGAGCATTCGCGGAGCACCGGCACGCCGCCAAAGCACATCACATACTTGGTGCAGGTGCGATCGTAACCGAAGGTGGTCAGGCCTTGAGGGGGGCATTGGGGCAGACAACGCACCTCAGAGACATCCACACACTGCTGATCACGAGCATCGAAATAATAGCCCGCCGCACAGCTGCGAAGAAAGGCCGTCTGGGCTGCAAGACAATAAAGCGTGAGAAATGATTGATGACTGATTGTGGAGGAATTTCATTTGATTTTACCAATGCACAAATTGTATTCGCTGCAGTTGTTCAGGGCCGGCAGGAAGAGATTATCGGTGACATTGGAACAGATGTTAACGGTGGCGAAACCATTGGAAAAAAGCGTGGCAAAGCACAGACCAGCAAGCAGTTGGAATGCCACTAAAAGAAAGGAATCAAGCAAAGTATTTTAAGACTTCTTTCGCAGACTGCAATTAGTGTGTGTTATACTCACTTCTATTTGTTACGCGTATTGCAACTGTCTGTTGGCTGCGAAAGAAACTTCAATTTATACGCAAATTCACAGTTTTTATTGCATGATGTTCTTCTTTTTTTAGCAATCACCGGCTACGAAAATTTGCCTTGTATTCAGCAAAAAACGCAACTTATCTGATGAGAACTTTTCGGATGACAAGCGCAGTCTCAGCTTGTATATTGAAAAGATAAAAGGTAATATCAGGCGAACATATTCGAACATATATTCATAATACTAAAAGAACACACTCTTAACTTATCTCGCCCATATGGTAGCACATAATTTGCTGTCATCTTTTTATCACTTATTAATGTGCATGTGTTAATTAAATTTACAACATGCCCACTAAACATTACACATCAAATTCAAGTCATGCATCGTTTATGCTGTGAGAATTACAAAAAAAAAAGCGACGATATTTGCACAAGTTTACGATCGTCTGTAAATAAATAGATTCTAGCAACCTATATTCAAAAATATAATAATTTAATTATTAAATAACTTTATTAAAATGTTGTTCAGTAGAAGCTAGAAATGCCTTAACTCCATAAAGTACGATAAAGTTAAAGTTACGATCTGGAGATTGTGTTGAGTCTATTGTCCTTATTTTTTAATATATTCAAACCTTTATTTTGAAATCATTTTAAAATTATCTTATTTCTAATTTTAAAATTTTCCAGTTCAGGTTGATAGTTATGCAAATCAACAGATCTTATTACTGACGCACACAGGTTCAATGAAAACGACCGCGAGAAAATCAGAATTCATAGATTACATTTTTCAGCAGAAATTTTTTTAATGTTTTCTAGGCAATCTGATAAGAATCTACATGCTGCATATGCATATAATATTATATATCATTATTAATATCATATATCATGATGAATTAATTCCAATATTATTTTTGTTGATCAAAAGTTAATTTTATTTCTTTTATAAAAATAAAAGAAAATTAAGTCTGCAATTGTAATTTATTTTACTGATTTGCAACCTCCTTCGCTATAATGAATTAGTATAATAGATTTTAATATTGTAGATTTTAAATTACAAATGAAAAACAAATCATTTTTGTGATTTTCCTTTATTCAAAGATTTTCTTGATTGAACAAATTTTGTTCTTCAAATTCATTATAAATATTAATGCTTTGCATATTATCAGAAAAAAATGATTTCAGAGGAAATTTGAAACAGAAATCAAAATACCAACACACGTTTTGCTAAATTAAAATGTAGTTTTCCTTTGGGAGTCGTGATACGCGTGCCCAACTGTGATAAGGCTGCTTCCCGAAAACTCATTTAGATACTTCAGAAACTGGTAGTTACACATGTATGGTTGTCCCAAAATAGAAGAAAAAACTAAAGCATAAAGAAAAGAAAAGAAAATCAATCTATCATATAAATTCAGCATTCACAAAGTACAAGCGATAGTTGAGTTCGGGAAGCGATGCTAAAAAGAAGTCGGTACATCAAATTTGCACAGTAAAACTCTTTTGATTAATAGTTTGTTTGTTTGTTTTTTCAACAGTGAAGTTGTTGTTGGCACTTTATGGATTGATCCTGCTTGGTTTGGTCCACAGTTTAAGGGCCGAAGATACAACGTTTCCACCGGATTCGATTGACGCGCCTTCGCCCGAAGACGAAATCATAGGTGTGGATGATTTAAATGGACAACTCCAAAAATATGGTGTCATAGTGAATACCCTCAATCTGTGCGAAAATATTGCAAACAACACATTTCTGCCAGTTGTCGGTAGCCAAAGCGCATTTATTAGATGCAGGGGTAAGCAATACTAATAATAATATTAGTTAAAATATTAAAACACAATGTGTAATTTCTATTTAGATGGAGATGTTGCTTATGTGAGCGATTGTAATTCTAACCAAGCAACAGTGGAAAAACAGTGTGATGGGAAGACTGATTGCAAACTCGTGTTTAATTACAAACTACAAACGTGCCCCACGAATTTATCTATTGACCATTTGTCATTTATGCCAAGTTGCGAGAGAAATGTATTGACAAGTTTTTGCTATGATCGCACTTGCACCAAATACGTGCTGTGCTATTACAACTTGCCAGTTCTGAGGGAGTGTCAAGATGGCTTGCAGTACAATGCGGTCACAGATCGCTGCGATTTTCCCGATTTTGTGGACTGCGTGGAGAACTACTGTTCGGACGAGATAAAACCAGAGAATATCACGTTTGTGCCCAGCAAGGCCAGCTGTGACAAATATTACATTTGTGCTGATGGCATGCCCTATGCTCAAGAGTGCGCAGAAGGCCTGTACTTTGATCCCGACTGCTCATGCTGCAAGGTCATCGAAAATGTTAAGTGCAAGGTGAGTGATTGACAATTGTTAGTATAAAAAATGTTATATATTATTATTTTGTTTTTGTGTCCAGCAAACTCCCCAGCAGCGCAACATAAAGCCCTTCTCCCGTTTGCCACCTCAACGTGCCGATATTGTTTGTCCACAGCAAGGAGTTCATTTCTATGCGCACAAGAGACGCCCCGATGCCTATTACTATTGTGTCCAAGGTGAGGGTATTACCTTGGATTGTACACCTGGTCTGCTCTTCGATCCCAAGACTCACGAATGCCGTGAGCCCAAGTATATTGCCTAGCTTTCTCGTACTCTCATTTAATAAAATCAATCAGATTGCAAACTTTTATTTGGCGTCTACTTGGGTATAATAATGGCAAACTTAAAATAAAAATAAAGTTAGGTTGTATATTTTTGTTAAGCATCGACATCTCATATGGTCTCCAACATAGCACCTACATTTACACAACAACTTTCTTGATCATTTTTCTAAAGATGAAATTTGTATTTAGGAATTTGGAAGGCAGTTTGATTGAAATGATAATTACAATTTGATTCCCGTTGAAAAAGCTTATTTACAACATTTTTAACAACTAAAAAAACCGTGTGAATTAATTTTCTACACTTTGAAAAGCTCTCGCTCTGATTTATTTTTTTTTTCCTTTCATGCCGTACTTAGTTTAAGACCTGAATTTTGAATTTCTTGCCGTTATTTTTTGTTGTAATCCAACTGTAAATTACCATTAGGTTTATATATTTTTTAAAATAAATAAAAAAATAAAATCAATAAATAATAAATCCACACAAATGTGTATTACATACTTGTAATAGAAAATTTAATTTTCAAAATCTTTTTCATATGAAAATGTTAACTATTGGAAGCCCATTTTATCTTTTAAAAATTAAGTATACGATCTGAATGTTTTAAATTGTTTCATTCAAAATCGAACTAAAGTTTGATGTGTGCGCGGCTTGGGGGTTTTTTTGCGACTTCGCTTCCGCATTAAATAAAAATATAAAAATAAACAAAATATATAATGAATTTTCAGTAGACAAAAAAAATCAAATTTAAAATGTGGTATTTTCTTTAAACATGAATTGTATGAAAACGTTGATCATTGGAAGAACATTTACATTATTAAAAATTAAGTATACGATCTGAATGATATCAAATGGTGTTTTGAAATGATTCATTCAAAATCGAGCTAAAGTTGATCTCTGCGCGGTATGCGAGCTTTTTGTTACTCCGATTCCGAATCGTGAAAAAAATAGATATAAATATAAAAATAAATAAATAATTAATCCACACAAATCTGCAATGCATTCTTTCAATAAAGAAGAAAAATGCAATTTTAAAAATCATCTAAAATGTAATATTTTCTATATACATGAAATTTATGAAAATGTTGATCATTGCAAGACCATCCTTGTGAAATTAAGTATACGATCTGAATGATTTGCTGAAATGAAAAATTTCACAACAAATGGTGTTTTTGATTGTTTATTCAAAATCGAGCTAAAGTTGATTCAATAAACAAGAAAAAATACAATTTTTAAATTCAACTAAAATGTAGTACTTTAATTTACGAAAATGTTGATCATTGGAAGACTATTTAAATATTTAAAAATTAAGTATACGATCTGAATGATATAAAATGGTGTTTTAAATTGTTTCATTCAAAATCGAGCTAAAGTTTATCTCAGCGCGGTCTGCGAGCTTTCTGATACTCCGTTTCCGAATCGTGCAAATAAATAAATAAAAATATAAAAATACACGAATGTGTATTCCAATTAAATTTTAAAATTCAACTAAAATGTAGTACTTTCTTTATATATGAAATTTACGAAAATGTTGATCATTGGAAGACTATTTAAATATTTAAAAATTAAGTATACGATCTGAATGATATCAAATGGTGTTTTAAATTGTTTCATTCAAAATCGAGCTAAAGTTTATCTCAGCGCGGTCTGCAAGCTTTCTGTTACTCCGTTTCCGAATCGTTCACAATGGAGAATTCCAATCTGTACTGCGCATGAGTTGTGCAGCTGCCGTGGCCACTGTGGCTGCTGAGAGCGCACTGAAACCCCATTCATGCATGGGGCCACCCACTCACACACACAGCGGCACACACACACACACACACGCCTCGTAACCAATACCGAAAACAAAAACAAATGTTGGCAGTCTCTGAATTGACTTTGCAAAGCAACCCACACACACACACAGACGGACACACACACACGCACACGCACACACACACGCACACGCACACAGGAGCACGCACATAAAACGAAGAAATAATCTTGAATCTGAACTCATGAAAAGTGAAAATGTTTTGCTAGCTGCATTCAGAAATTCAGTTGGCGTTGTCAGTTCGCTGCGGGTCCTTGCGCAGGAGGCAGCACATTGGCACAAACGAATTCGCACTAAAATGAATACATAAAAGCGCGCAGTGTGTTCTTACAACAAAATCGTTTTTCAACTATATAGAGAATCCGATCTCCGCATTTGTTCGACAAATAATCAAAATCGTCGCCATAATTCGATATATGTGATTGAAAGTGAACGAAGCGAAACGATTGTCGCGTGTTTTTGATTCAAGGCTGGCAGAAAGGATTCGTTATTGCCAGTTGTGTGTATCGTGCCAGGTCAGTTGAGCGTTCAAGGACTTTTTCGTGTAACAACAACAATATGCGTGCAATAATAACAACAACACAAAATGTGATTGAAATGTGCAAAAAACGCGAAGACATCTAAACCAAATACACACTTAATACGAAAATAAATAAATATAAAGGGGTGTACATCGAAAAAAGGGAGCAGGTAAAATCAGCCAACAAATGACATGCAAATTGGCCTGCACTTGAAAATAAACCACACACACGCACAGTTGCAGCTACACCCACACATCAACGGAGGGTTCGCATTGAAATTGCATTGAAATTGCTCGCATTGCTCGCTCGCATGTAGCATTAAGTGGGCAGCAGCAGCGACGCAATCTGTCTGCTTGTCGTATTGACAGGCGAACAAACCGAGAGACAGACAGACAGACAGACAGACGGACAGACGGATGGACAGGGAGACAGATAGTTAGTCGTGGGCATTATATCCACCTACCTTTTGACCTAAGCTGATTTCAGGGCATACCAACGCATTCTTGCTTTTCACATTTTGCGTTTGCAAAGCAATTCAACAACAAATTCACTTCCCGCCAAGGCGAAACAACAAACGGGGGCCCAAAAGGTTGACGGCAAAACCAAACCAAACCATGAAACGCAACAAAAAAACGACAGGCTGTGAAGCCCAGTTAACAAAAAAGTGAGAGTGAAAGGGTTTTGTGGGGGTTTTCACTTTACAATTTTCGTTTTGCTTGGCATATTTTCAATCGACCCAGGCTGAGTCTTAAAAAATCAACTACAGATAAGGAAATCTACAAGTACATACTTGCGCCAGCAGGAAGAAAAATGTTTGGCATGCAGTCACAAATGTCTAGACTCTAGACAAAGACATGCTTTGAAAATACTTAGCATTTTGCATACTTTTTGATTAAAAGTGAAATCACAATACAGCAAAGTTTCTTTTTATGTAAAACAGTCAAAGCAAATTGTGGGTTTCTTCTTGTAATCTTTGAGAGGCAATGATTTGTGTGCAAAAGTGGATGTTGCAGCCAAATGGTTTCCTTTTGAAATTCTTGCGAACATATACTATTATTGTTATATTGTGCGTTTCTATGTTATTCGTTTGTTATTTATGTCAATTTCATAAGTTAAGTACATAATTAATTAAACGTTACTTAAAAAATCATAAGTGAATTCTTAAAATATTATATTATTATTCATATCGTTTACATTGTTAGAAACAATTGAAAATTTTTCTGAATATTTAATCGCAGACTATTAAGAATTTGACTTTTAAAATATTTTAACATTTAATATCATAAAGATTATGGATTGACTGTGGTATATAGCCAAAACTATTAAAAAGTAAAGGAAAAACATTTTATTTATTAAATTGAATAAAATTTTAAAGAGTAAAAAAGTTATCTCCTGTTTCCGCCCGGGATCGAACCGGGGGCCTTCTGCGTGTTAGGCAGATGTGATAACCGCTACACCACGGAAACAGCTGGAAGCATGTGAGTCAAAAAGTGCTTTTATAGTTGGAGCAAACAGCGTGAGTTTGGCAATTTGCCAACCGGTATGCCACGGCACGGCAAACAAGTTCAAACAACAATGACAATCAAAAAGCGAAAGGCAATGGCACTCTGAAATTAAAGCTATAAGCAAGGGCAGTGGACAAAGAGATTATGCATAAACGTGCCTATATATTATATATGCATACATATGTAGGCACACATAAAAGTCTGCGCATTTCATTTAATGTATGTAAACCATTTGCTCGGAAACTTGTTTAGTGCTTTAAATAGTAATTAATTTATAGCACCAGAATGAAATAAATCAGGAGAGTATATTCGAGAAATACTTGAATTGTATAAGATAAGATGTTCATTATTATTTAAAATATTTTGTTGCAATTGATAAGATAGCGTTAGCTAGTTTAGCAAGCTGACTATTAAGTTAAACTGTCTATATTATTTGGTATTATTTTATTTCTGACTAAATTAAATTCATTTATAATTGCTAAGATTAATAACTTATTTTATGCCACGACATTCAAATTCAATTCAAAAGTACTAAATTCAGAGTACTTCTGTTTTGATTACAACAGTTTAACACTATAAATTAAAAGAAGCTAACATATTTGAATAAAAAGTTGTTGTTTTATAAAAGGTACTAACGAAAAAAAATTAAAAAGTAAAAACAAATAAAAAATTATCACCTGTTTCCGCCCGGGATCGAACCGGGGGCCTTCTGCGTGTTAGGCAGATGTGATAACCGCTACACCACGGAAACAGTTGGAACTAGTCCGGTCAAATAGTCCAGTTAAGCCTCCAAGTTCAAAAACTAGTCCAATAAAGAAAAGTCAAAGTAATTGTGGCTATTTACAAATCAGTTTGGAATGCGACCAAATCATTTGGCAGCCTTTATATTGTTTTTTATTGCGGCTAAAAACAGCGAGAGGTCTGCCAAGCAGATAATAGAATTATGTGCTTATTGAGTGAACAATTTATGCACATCCCATGGAAGGTGTAAAAGATAAGGAATCAAATATTTATAATATTTGCGCTATGTGCTGATTACAGGGTGCTTTTGAGCAACAAAGTAGTCAAAATATGTTGTATGAAATAAATTGAAAGGAATGGAAAACAAAGAAGTAGTTGGGAGGTGTGAGATGAAACTTGAAACTCAACTGTGGGGTCAACCGTTCAGCAATTGAACTAAGACGGCGGTTTCGCTACTAAATATATGTAGAAGCACTTTCAGCACTTCAAGTAGCAGAAATTTGATCTCATTCGCATTTTGAAAAGAAGACAATGTCAAAGTTCATAATTTTCGGTTCCGACAAGTTCCCAGAACACTTTGTACTCGTACTTGTTGACCACTTGAGGTAAACGATGCTGCAAATTCAACTCTAGACATCGAATAGTCAACTGTAATCATCATAAGCAAATCCAGAGGGCATTATAAAAATACATGAGAGACAGAGAGCTAGATAGCAAGAAAGAAACAGAGGATGGCAAATCAAGCGTACACAATGCATTGAACCTTGGAAGTCAGGCAAATTGTTGAACAAATACGAATCCACAATCCCTAAAATGGGGGGCGGGAGGACGAAATGAGCAAAGGCAAGCTGAAATGAACCTATCAAAAGGTTGTCAAAATGTCTCTTTTAAATACGAGTATGTTTATTTTATTACTTTTGCTCGTGCTTGAGTATTTATTTATTTGTGCACTGCTCTGAATGCCGTTGTGTAACTTTTCTCGCTCAAGATGTCGATGACAATGTGAAAAGCATTGAACTTTGAACTTTGCCGAGCACACACACTTGGACACGAACTTCTAGCTGACATAGACAATAATTTCTAGCAAAGTTTTGACAAATGGAAATGTGATTTTAAACGCCAGCATATTTAATATGCAATCTTTTCTTGTTTCTTTTTATTTTGCCACTTTTTATGCGATTTTTGGTTGTCATTGTTGATTGGCTAACACCGCAGCAACGACCACGGACCAGACCAAACACGACCACAGAGAACAGAACAGTTCAATGAACAGCTAAGCAAGTTAAGCGGAAAACTCAAATGTAAACAAAGCGCGCAGAGTGCACATTGGGACGAAAACATTGAACATTGTGAAGAGTTGCAAGGAAGCGAATGATATCTACATATTTGTATACTTTACTTTTAATTAAAGATTTTAAATGGGATTACATTTTTTAATGTTCATTTTAAAATTCATTATTACATGTTGCTAATTGTTCTACAAATGATTTCCAAATTTAATGATTTTTTTTATCCTTTTATACGCCTTTAAGTATGTTATAAAAACATGCAAAAAAACTTTTATCTGTTTCCGCCCGGGATCGAACCGGGGGCCTTCTGCGTGTTAGGCAGATGTTATAACCGCTACACCACGGAAACAGTTGAAAACAAGGCAGCAAAATAGGCAATTTCAAACGCTATTTATATTGGCCGATGGTCTACAACTGGTGCAGCTTTTGGCCATTTAAAATCATTTGGAATGCTATCAAATTATTTGATTGTTTCGTTGTATTTATTATATTTGTGGCGACATACAATGAAGCGAAATTCATATTCATACGTCCTCTCCATAGCTTAAAGGATTAGGCATAGAATTTGCAATAAGCTAAAAGTTTTTCCTTGAGTGCCTGTTAGAATTGGGGGTACTAAATGTAAAATATAAAAGGAAGTCCACATGTGTACTAACTCGACCGTGCATAAATAGTTTACTGCAACAAAAATTTATTAACAAACAGCCGGACGGACGGATGGACGCGTTTTGCTGAAATGCGAAAAAATTATGTTCTGTTTCCGCCCGGGATCGAACCGGGGGCCTTCTGCGTGTTAGGCAGATGTGATAACCGCTACACCACGGAAACAGCTGAAAGTTTAGCGGCAAAATAGGCAATTTAAAATAAATCTTTAAATTTCCGCAAAATTAAAAACTCGTCTAACTTTTATATTAGGCTACTTTTAAAATTATTTTTGAATGCGTTTTAATTATTTATCAGTCACAGCTAAAAATGCATTTAAAGGTTAATGACGCAAATGATTGGTAATTAATTCACAGTGCGTAAATTATGTGATTGATTGGATATGAATTATGCAGAAAATATTAATTAAAACAGACGGCGAATTTTCTATTAATATATGAAATTAGATTAGCTATGAGCTGTTCTATTTTTTCCATAGAAATATCTAAATTGTCGGGGTTAAAGTTAGTTAGTAATTAGTAGTAACCATAATTGAAGACAGGGCAGCAAAATAGTTATCATCTGTTTCCGCCCGGGATCGAACCGGGGGCCTTCTGCGTGTTAGGCAGATGTGATAACCGCTACACCACGGAAACAGCTGCAACTACGCGGAAGCAATACCTTCCACTCGATAGCGACCCAATAAAATATTTAAATAAATATTTAAAATTAACTCTATTAAATGTAATTAAAGAACAATTGATAAGCGACCACTGTGCGAGTCCCAGGACGTGTTCTTTCGAATATCGCACCTTGTGTGCGGCGGCAACGGCAATGTTGTTGGCCCTTCTCCCCCCGCGGCAGAGCAACCAACATTCAATGCTCCCGCACACTCCCGGTGGAATGTCTGTGCTAAGTTTTTGGCGGGCTTTGGCTTTTGTGTTGGAAGAGCAAGAGAGTTTGTCAGTTTTGGCCAATGACACGGGAAGTGAAAGCGTTAGCAGCATTTTGTTGTCCTTGTTGGTAGCAGGAGTGTTATTAATATTATTGGACGGGGTTTCTTTTGACTGCTGCCCAGTCAACCTTTGTTTGCCGCTTACCTTGTGTGTGTGGCAAGCATTTTCGGGGGGCTGTTGCCACATTTTGTGGCGGGGTAGTTGAACTTGAAAGAACGCACAAAGAGGAAACAGCAGACAGCAGACTTGGAGTGCAGCAGCAGCAACAACATAATAAAAAGCGATGTGCACGTTTCCTGTTTTAGCAAATCCAAGTGTCTGTGAGTGAGTTGTATCTTCTGTTGTTGCTGTTGTTGTTGGTCTGTGTGAGATATTTCTTCTTCCGTCTCTAGACGGGCAGCAGCAGCAGCAACCAAATGAGTCATGCGCTTTGTCTGGCAAGAAACCCTTAACTTCAAATAAGTTTCGCGACGCGACGCGACGCGACGCAACGTGTCGTTGTGTTAAACATCGGTTCTTACTTTGCCATTTGCAGTCCTCAGCAGTCAAGTGGGAACGCCGTCGAGTCTGGACATGCATTTCTGGATTGACAAACGCTCGCAACAATGCGGCTTTGGACGTTCGCGTGTCGCCGCCTCGCTGTCGCATGCGGGCGGCGGCCTCAGCTACGGGCATCCGCCGCGTCGCAGCAAGTCCAGCAGCAACAGCAACAGCACCAGCAGCGGCGCCGGCGGCAGCAGCAACATGGCCAACGCGAGCAGCAGCAGTGCCAGCGGCAGCGGCAGCGCAAACGCCAGCAGCGGCAGCCACAGTCAAGCGTTGGCCTCGGTGCATCGCTCCCTGCAGCCTTATGGTGACTATCAGGCGGGCGGAGCGGGCACAAGTCGCCAGGCAACGCAATACGGCAGCAGCAATAATAATAGTGCACACGCCAACAACCAACAATTGCTGCTGCATCACAACAGCAGCAACAACAACAACGGCGGCAGCGGCAGCGGCAGCGGCGTCGGCGGCGGCAGCGTCATGACAACAACTGCCAGCAACAATAACAACGCCAATGCAACGGCTGCTTCTTCGGCTGCCGTGCTAACGGGCAGCGGCACCATCGTGCCCCTTGTGGCACGTGGCTCGCATTACCATCAGCATAGCACGCGCTATCAACCAAGACCACAGCAGCAGCAACAGCAGCATCAGCTGCAACAATTGCAGCAGCAACAACTGCAGCAACAACAACTGCACCAGCAGCAGCAGCAGCAGCATCAGCATTATAGCTACAATTATCATCATCCGCAATTTGGCAACATGGCTGTGCCCGTGCGGCAATATGAGTCACAGCAGCAACATCATCAGCAGCAGCAGCAACATCAGCAGCACTCGGGCGTCTACGCGTAAGTCACTTAATTCACTTCACTTCATTTTATTGAATGAATTATTAAAATATTTTAATTTGCAACTTACTTGAATGCTTCCATTAATTTAATGTGTATTTTTAGTTGTATTCTGCATTCCTTATTGTTTGCCCATTTTGTCAGTAATTGCTTTTATTTATTGCTGAGCAGATTAGCCATGTATTTTTAACCTATTATAATATTCAACTAACTTGCATTTTCTTAATAATAAATACATTTTTTTTTGTATTGATTTTTAGTTTTCAAACTTGATTTTTATATTTCATTAATTCGTTTTTAATTGTTTTTTTTTGACAAGTTTAACCACAAATTCTTTGTTTATCATAATTTTGGACTAACAGCTTTTACTTAATATAAACATTCGTTAATTGTTCATCCTTTTATAATCTTATTTATTATTTATTATTATTTCCAGCTGAATTCAAAATTTATAATTCAGTATTAAAATATTTTATGTCCTATGCAATATAAAATAGTTCTCTAGATGTTGACTTTGGATTGTGATTTAAGTGAATTAAATTCTAACTCCGTTATTACTTTTTAATTGTGTGTAAAAAGGAGTGAAAAGCTTATATTTTCTATTATTATGTAACGTATTACTAACAATAATTGTTATTGAATTTGTAGTAATAAAATTGCCAGTAAAAATTGATAGAGAATTCTGAGTTATTCATAAATTTTCATATTTGAGTTTTTGGGGAAATTTACAAATTTGTATTTTTTATCGCAATAGAATTTTTACGGTCACTATTGTCTTTGTAATTATACTTGCAATTTTGCAGTGACGATGCCTACAGTGCCTATCACCATCATCACAGCAGCAGCAGCAACAGCGGCAACAACGGCTGCAGCAACAGCAGCAACAACACTCGCTATGCCACGCCGCGACGTCACAACTCCAGCAACAACATGCGACATGCAACAGCAACAGCATCGGTGGGAACAACAACAGCAACAACTGCAGCAGCAACAGCAACAGCTACGGCCATACCGCCCTCACAGACAACGGCCCAGCAGACCAGCAATCAGCTGCAGCAGCAACATCACGCATTGCTGCAACACGCCGATTCGCAGCTGCTGCCAAGTCATCTGAAATGTGGCATGTGCGCTTCGCTGGTGCTCGCCTCGGTGTTTGTGGCGGGCGCCAAGTTCTACTTTGACCACCAGGGCACTGGGTTGGAGGTGTTGATTTTCTGCGCCTTCTCGGCGACATTCTTTTTGGCCGCCTGCATGGTGTCGCTGTGTCGCATCCCCAAGGGATTGTTGCCCAATCGCAGCGATGCTCGGGCTGTTTGCCACAGTCGTGGCGTCAATGCTGGCGGCGGTGGCGTCGGTTCTGTTGAAAATAGCTTTCTAGCTGGCGAATGCCGGCTGGACTTCGAGAATGTGCGTTATTTGGATGAGCCACCGGGTGCGATTAGTGCGGCAACGGCAGCAGCAGCTGCCGCTGGTCCGCCGCCATATCATATAGCAATCTTGTTGCCGGAACAGACACCGACGGCGCTGGGCAAACAGCTGCCACTGGATGAATCACCGCCGCCGTCCTACGATAAGATACTCGTCTAGAGTGGTAGCTCTTTTGGTTTTTTATTTAGGAATTGAGCGTCAATTTCAGTTGAAAACCAGCTATCAAACCAAATCCAAAGAAACCAAACCAAAACCTATCCAAAACCCAAAAACAACAAATTACTCTTGCTCAATATTTTTCTAATGATATCAAAATTTATATAAACATATACACAAGGCAAAAATGACATTTGCATATAGATGATATATATAAAGATATACATATATATACACATACATATACATATAAATCTAAATATAAATATGAAAAGTATATTTTTAAGCTCCAATTAATATTTTTACACTTTGAACTTTCTAATCCAAAACACACACAAACAAACACACACAAAACTAAAACCTCCCAAAAAGAACCCAAATCTCTCTACTAACTATGTATCATTTTTGTTCTGTGATATGCTCAAAAGAAAATCATTCGAAATAAACCATTAGAGACAAAGCAAAGGAAAGAACAATGTAAGCAAACCAAAAACAAAAAAAGAAAAACAAAAAAATACAAAGCAAAGAAAACAAATAGAAAATAGAAAACATGTCCTCGTACTACTTATATGAATTTGTGACAAAATAAAACTAAATACACATCAATCAGCCAAAAACAGTATTAGTAGTCAAGTAGATACTTAAGCAACAACTACTCATATGCAAACATTAAATGATAATGTAACGGTGCAATATAATGCAGATAAATAAAGTACGAATTAATTTCAAAATTGAATTCAAACGTTTCGTTGCAACTAATATCGATATCAGTATTTGGAAATAGGTGTGGTGACACTGGTGGGCAAACAATCGATAGACTACGTTTGGTATTTTTCGATAGGATTTTTCAGTATCCAGCTGCGGTCACACTACACTGCGTTTAGAATTGTTTACTGTTTGCGTTTTTAGTAAAAACTTTGTTTTAAATGACTCGCCATGCAAGGAATTGCACCGCCGGTGCTGTTTATACCTACAACGAGAAGAAGCGCGATGCCGCCGAGTCTGGCTACGGCACAAATGCCAAGCGCCTGGGCAAGGATTCAGTGAAATCTTTTGATTGCTGCTCGCTGACGCTGCAACCATGCAGAAATCCTGTGGTCACCAAGGACGGCTTCCTCTTTGACAAGGAAGCCATATTGCAGTACATTGTGACCAAGAAGAACGAGTACAGCCGCAAGCTGAAGGAATACGAGCGTCTGCGTCGCGTGGAGGAGAACGAATTGGCCGCGGAGGCCAACAACAAACAACAAGCCCGCATGGAGCGATTTGTGAACGCCGAGAAGCCCACAACAACGCCTGCCCACAAGCCCGCAGCGACTGCAGTTAAGCCCAGCGATCTGGCCACGCCCAGCACCTCAGCTGCAGCAGCAGCGGCGGCTGCGTCAAGCTCTGTTAGCTCCATTTCGAACATGGCCAACGGGCATGAGAAGAAGCTGCCCAGCTTTTGGTTGCCCTCGGAGTGCCCCAATGCAGGTGCTGCCAAGGCACAAAAACCGGATGCCACCATTTACTGTCCCGTCTCGCAGCAGCCGCTTAAGGTCAAGGACCTCATTGATGTCAAGTTCACGCTGCTCAAGGATGGCGACACAAAGCGATCGCTGATTGCCAAGGAAGCGCGTTACATGTGCCCAATCACACACGATGTGCTGAGCAATGCGGTGCCCTGCGCTGTGCTGCGTCCCACGTGAGTAAACTACAGAGTTCTATATAAATAAAAGGTATTAATTCTAATACTCTTGCAGGGGCGATGTGGTCACTGTGGAGTGCGTGGAGAAGCTCATACGGAAGGACATGATTCATCCGCTAACCGATCGCAAGCTTAAGGACAAGGATATCATTCTGCTGCAACGGGTACTCCTAAAAATTTAAATCATATTTATTTTCATTATTTAATGATTTATTTATTCCAGGGCGGCACTGGTTACGCTATTACCAATGACAATCTTCAGGCCAAGGAAAAGCGGCCCATGCTGCAAGTTTAGACAGCATTTCAATTCAAATTATGTTACTCTAGTTACGCATTTAAAACAATAAATTAATAATATTTGCGATCGTATTGAAAGCAGTAACACTTTGTTCAAATATAAGTATTGAAGTTAAGTTGAAGTTGTTTTAAATAATTTAGGAAAAAACCCATTTTATATTGATAAAATTTTTTTGTTTACCTTT
This sequence comes from Drosophila immigrans, assembly GCA_963583835.1. Lineage (NCBI taxonomy): Eukaryota > Metazoa > Arthropoda > Insecta > Diptera > Drosophilidae > Drosophila > Drosophila immigrans. The sequence goes on from OY757141.1 coordinate 31,476,698, forward strand.
TAAAATCAAGTCAAAACTATACTTAGAAGGTAGTCTATAACCTAAAGTGCCAGATTTGTAGTTTATCGAAGACCTCTAAATTCAAACATTAATTAAAATTATACAACAAAAAATTGTTATTACTACAGAATAGAATAAATATATCATTTCTTTACATTGTTTCTAAGTTTTAATGATTGAGAACAATTTAGTTTTGATATACTTTTGAAAACTATATTAATTTAATTTTAAATTCCTTGGCAAGAAAATTCACATTAGAAATATATCTTAGTCCTCAATCTACATTATTTCCATTTTTATAATCTTTAACGTTCTTTAAACTAAAGAAAGTCGTATTTCTCCTTTTAGAGTAATTTAATTTCATCGTACCAAAAAGTTGTTATTTAATGCTTAGAAATATCTAATTTTTAATGTAGTCAAATTTTGAAGCATTGCCAAAATGTAAATTCCCAGTTTGTAGGAGACCTTGACACACTTCCGACCACAACACTTGGCAAACAGATAAATTATTGCCAAAAACTATTACACATGTTTGCAGATAACCAAGCTGATAAGCGGCAGACAACGACCTTGAAAACTACAATAAAAGGGCGTTAGAACTTCAGTATTCACAACAAAGTAAAATCGAGTCAACACACAAAATGAACCAGCTCCAACAATACGCCAAGCTGCTCTGCTCGCTGCTCCTTGTAGTAGGAATAGTCAACTCACAACAAACAGATGAGTTTCCGCAGTGCACCAGCGTGGAACTGGATACCTTTATAGCGGTCATAGACGATTGCAGCAGTTACATTTATTGCAATGGAGAGAACTCCTTCAGGGACACGTGTCCTGTTCAAACATATTTCGACGGGAATTCGCAGGAATGTGCTTTCGACGATGCAGGCGTTTGTCTGCACGCCACAGCGACAACAACAGTCCAAACAACAAATGTGCTGGGGGAAGCGGCAACCACGGAAATGGCAGAAGAGGCATCCACAACCACAGCAGCATCGCCAACAGCAACTCCTTCAGCTGGCAGTCGACCACAATGTGCTACGACTGGCGATGGTTACCATGCGCATCCGGATCGTTGCGAGTATTATTATAGTTGCTTGGGCGGATATCTGAGCATTGTGCGTTGTCCCTACAAGTTTGGCTGGGATTATGCGGAGGGACGCTGCAAACCGATGGCCGAGGCGCAATGTTTTAGCTTATAAGTGGATAAATCTCTTAAGTCTCGTCTAACAGCTGGGCTAACCCAAATTGTTGTTGTGTAGCCCCCAGAGAAATGACAATAATAAATAAGTATTTGTGGCATTTTAATGAATTGAAAAAGTGCAGCGACTGGCAGGGAAGGGGAAGGGAAGGGGGAGGGATTTTTCGGGGCCCAGCAGCGCCTCCAATGCGCCTCCATTTGTATTTGTCAGGCGTTGTCAACATAATTCAAACCTCAACACAGCAGGTATGAAAATGTATTTTTGTCACACATTTTGGCCGCTTCCACGTTTTTATTGCAAATTAATAATGCAGATACATTTGAGTGTGTGTGTGTGTGTGTGTGTGTGTGTGTGTGAGTGTGAGTGTGAGTGTGTGTGGCTTTGGGGCATGTCAATTGTGTCTTGAGGTAGATAGAGCGTCAGATGGACTGCGACTGATTGCTCATTAGGTGGGATTTACTAACAAATGTTTTGATTAACTAAATGTTGTGGCATCCAATTAATGTAACAACAAATTGTCACTACAAAACTGCAACAATTTCTCTAGTTCAGTGAGAGACAGCGAAGTGGGCATCTCATTAATTAGAACATGGAGCAGACGACGACGATCCCGTTGATGCTGATGCTAATGCTGATGCTGATGCGATTGAGATCGTTAGGAGCTGAGCAAAGACATCCACAAGGCAGAGGCACATCAACAGCTACAACCACATCCACAACGACAACTACAACGACGACAACGACGACGACGACGACAACGAGCGAGAAATCAAATCAGCAAAACAAATGGCAGCAACAACAAGAAGCGAAAAATTGTCAAGAGATGGACATTCGAAAAATAGAAAATCTCCAACTAAAACCGAAAGAATTGAAACATTTTCGGATATTTTCATTTCAGATGCGAGCAGCAAACGGTTAACAAAGGTGCGCGCTTAGCGAAAAGCAAAATCACGAAACCGAAATAAATAAAAGAAAATACAATATCTACGCAAAGAAAAACTAATCGACGACACACAGCGTGTGAAAAACTGTGAAAACTCATGCAAGGCAATTCATCAAGTTGAAGGATCTAAAGAGAAAAGCGTTTAAATAATTCTATTAAATCTAAATACGTCACATTTAAAAAATAAATTAAACTTGTTAAATATAGCAAACAAAGCTGAATTTATGAAAATTGTCAAAATGGATTAAACATGCTACAACCTGAAAAAATAAATAACATAAATAAACTTAATTAAAACCATTTAAATTGAGGCTCTGTGGATAAATTAAAAACTTTCTAAATAAAAAATTCAAATGAAATAATTTATGGCAAAGGTGAAAAAATATAAATAAAAGCATTAGAATAATAAAATACATTATTTAACAAATTGTATAACAGCTAAACAAATTCTATATTATGTGTGCCCGATAAAAGGGATAAATAAATAAATGTGAATGTTGTTGCAACGCGTGGCCATCCGAAACATAAAAACGCATCAAGCGCACATAAATTAAAAACAAATGGCAAAAATAACAAATTTTATGTGAGCAGATACCCAACAAGAAAAATATCAGTAATAAATCTGAAATATCTTTTGGCAATGAAACTAAAACAAAGTGTGTGTAAAATCCAAAGGCACAATATGATAAAAAAAATATACTAACGAAATAGCTTAACTAATACTAATCGCAAAAAATGAAAACTAAAAAAAACGAATTGACTCAAAATTTGTTGACTAAACAGCAGATTAAATAGTGTGTTTCCAAGCGAAATCTCCATCAAGCGGATTATTTACACGGGTTTATATACTTAAAAAAAAACATATAAAAAGTAGATATATTTTGTTTTTAAATATGTGACAAGTAGCGGGCGACATTAAACACAATATAAAAATGCCATTAGTGTTAATATCAAACACAAGCCTTCCATAAAATGGAGCAGCATCAAAAAGAGTTTTTTGCATTGAAAACAATAAAAGGAACTATAAACTGTGACGAGAACAGGAAATCGTGAAATTTGAAATTGTTGACATATTGCAAAAATTCCAGTTGATGGCTCACTTAAATTGAATTGGCCTGAGGCTATAAATAAATATGAGCAGGGCTGATCAAAGTACTGGACTGTGTCAACCAATTCAAACAAAAAAATAAAACTGAAATAGTACAAAGAAAACAACAGGAAATTCATTTTAGAATATAATACAAAAAAACCATAATAAACTATGCAAGAAATCCAAAACGTGTCGCGTAAAACGAAAAAAAGAATAAGTGGACGGAAATTTATGTTTGGCCATGTCATGGAACAAATGAAAGTTAAAGAAAAACGAAAGAAAAAAATGTCAAATCCTTTTGAGTTTTATTCGAATGGTGGCGGCAACGCGTCGTATGAGCGATTATGTGTAAAATATTACGCATCAACGCGAAAAAATGAAATGAGGTGGAGAAAGGCGAAAGGCGAAAGGAGGAGGGCATTGGAAGGGTGCAGATGTTGATGATGAAATCACTTGACAAAGACAGCACTTGGACAACAAATCAAAATAGACAGGCTGGCGAGAGCGTTTAGCACAGTTCTTGTGGCGGCTATTTAAAAATATATACACACACACACACACACACACGAGCAACAAACGGCAAAACAACAAAAAACTAATTTCGGAATACGAGTATATCAAGTAAAAACTGAGCACAAAATACCAAAGAGTTACGGAAAAGACACTTTCTGTGTGAACGAGCGCCAAAAAGGCCATACCCCAGAGCGTCCTTCTGGTCGACACCTCTCCGCACCTCTGGTATTCTTTCCGTTCCGTTCCGTTCCTTTTCTATTCTTTGCCTCTGCTCGCCGTCGCTGCTCAATAGAAAAATGCTTAGATGCGATTTCTCAGACCGCTGTGCACACATAATGGAATGAAGAAAATTCCGTCTGTCTGCAGCTAAGCGGCAACAACAACAGCAGCAGCGACAAATCGCATGCTGGGCACCAACAGGCAAACGGCTAGCAAAGATGTCGTAGTTGTCACTTTCGGGGCCTCCAATGAGTTGCAGTTTGCGATTCTCACACAATTTCTTTTATGCATGTCCGTTGCACACACAAAAATAGCCCTCGGACAAAAGTAGTGATCTATCCGCCCCATTCCCCAGCAGCAGCGGCAGCAGCAGCGGCATCATCATCATCCTACTACTAAGTAGTATTTCATTGCATCTAGTATCATTGCATCCCCACCTCCCTCTCTCGACCCTCTGTCGAATGGCTGAAACAATGGAAATTGGCAGATTTATAGCGCAGCCCAGAAACCCACAACTGCAGAGCATCAGATACAGATACAGATACAACGCGATACAGAGATAGAGATAGAGATACAGACGAGTATAACCCAGGCCAGGCCAGCGAAAAACAAGCACAACTACAACAACAACCAGAGCAAATTAATTTTATTTAAATAAATTTAATTTAATTGCCAGCCAACAGCACACGCTAAACCCCTCGCACCCTAGCATTGTTGTTTTCTTCCTTTTAGCATTTTTATTGTAATTTAGATTTGTCAACTAGCTGCCAGCCTGCCGAATTTCTGTGCGCTGACAATATTCACAAAATAAACTAAGCATATACCGTCCAAAAAAAAAAAACAGAAAGAGACTACCTTGGAATGCTTTGAAACAACAACAATTGCGACTAACACAGAGAGAGAGAGCAAGCGGAGGCCCATAAATATAAAGGATTAGAACAGAAAATGCTTAAACAATTTAATGAAAATTCCATGAAACTCAAATGAATTTTGAAGAAGGTTATAAAAAAAACCCAATCCCTCTTAGTTCTGACAGCAAACATTTATTGTAAAATAAATCGAATTGAATTTTATATTTTATTTTGTAGTCTAAATAATTTTAATAATACAATAATTTTTACTACTTAACATTATATCTGAAATTCAGATCAAAATCATTTCACACTATACTATGTCTAATATAATTGCCCAATAAATTAAAAAAGAAACCCATTAAAAAATACATTAATAATGTTCTCCAGTGACACACAAACTTTGTTTTCTACCTTAGTTCACCCTTCTTTCTTTTCTGTACTCAAATTAAATGTAATGAAAATTATTTAATAATAATAATTTAGCTGATAGTTCAACCCTTTGGCTATCCCTGACCCTTGCTCTAGCTACCTTCATATTCCCACAGCCAACAACTACACTCACAACGCGATACGCGTCCATACGTGTTGTGAGCAAACCACAGCATGCCATGGCGTATGAGTAATAATGCCAAATGCTACGACATAATACGTATACGCCGCGTGTACATCTCGCAGAAACGACAGGCCGCCAAAAGATCAACGCTCTATAAAGAGCATCGTGGGCATCTCTTAAAATCAAAACGATTCGAAACAAAACGAAACGAAAAGTGTGTGACAAAATGTTCAATAAATAAACAAATAAAACCGACAGCAAACCAAAACGCGAGCATCACAACAAACAAATAAAATTATGAATAGAACAAATAAATACCGAATGCTTGCTTGATGTGTGTTTGAATAACACGCGATGGTTTTTTTTTTGGGGAAGAACACTCTTAGGGCTATTAGTAAAGTGTGTTATGATCGTAAAATAATTATTTAAATGTTTTTGCAGAACCATTTATGTAAGGAACAAAGCAAGTAACTTAATGAATTATGGAACATGTAAATACAACAAATACAAGACAACACCAACAACTGCAACAGCATCAACTGGAGCAACAGCAACAACATAGTGACAATCAACAACAATTCTGCTTACGATGGCACAACCATCAGGTAATATAAATAAAATGATCAAAGAAATAAAACATATAAATTAAAGAATATTTTAGAATTTGTATTAAATAAATTTACTGACAGTGATTTAAAAAAATAAAACAAAGTTGTTAAGTTTAGTATCCATCGATCTTCAGTAAATCATATCATCAATTACTTTTCAAATTTTTGGCTAGCATTGAAAATATCTTCAACATGAATGGATCTTATGAATAAGATTTCAAGTTCATTCATACTTAAGAAATTTATAATCTATAATCTATATGTTTCAATCGGTTGTCATGTCTCTACAGAAATCCTATAATCCACAGAGAATATATTAGGTATATGATTCATACTGAACTGTCGAAGTTTATTATCATAGTCTCTCGCTAATAAATTTTAAATTATGAGCACATTTAAGGAAATGTGTTTCTTACACCTTTGTGCACATAAATAAATAGTGTTGTGATCAAACAACAAAATTAGCAATTCCACTGTCACATTAACAAAGTGTTCCCAAAAGTCTAAATAAATAATATCCAAAGAAAAAGACTACAACATATAATCCATTAGCATTCATTACACTGGGCTGCGACTGCGACTGCGACTGCTCCAGGTGTCATTAATTGTGGGCTACTTAGCGCATCTTGTGATTTATAGGCTCCAATGTGTTATTCAAAGCAGCCGCAAAAACTTAAAATAATGAATATAAATGAGTGTTTTTATAGGCGACGTCAGCGTTCGACTCATGCTGCTGCCAGCTTATTCGTGAGTGAGCAAGTGAGTGCGAGCGGGGTGGGGGAATTATCTAGGGGTCTGGCCTCGGTCATAAAATTGACTGGACATCGTTCACAAGAAGCGGCCGGCCACAGAAATGTCACTCGTCTATATATAGGCTATATAATCAGCTCAGCGTATAGATGCTTATTCACACATACTTGTAGTTTTCCGCATTTCATATAGTGAGAATTTGTGCTGCCACTAGGATCAGGGAGGTGGCCGAGAGAAGGCAAGCCACAAAGCTGTCCAAAATAGCCAAAGGCAGCGAAGCGGGAGAAAGCTGCCAGGGCGAAAGCAAAACGAAAAAAATGTCAAATAAATGAAATTTTCGTGCAATTGCCAAAATCCAAAGAATTTTTACTAGCAGCTAGTACTACTGCGAGTAAATCTAATTTCGAATTGTCGCAACCGAAACGCGACGCAGTTGCAATTAATGCTCAGCTGCCATTAAGTGTCGCCTTTTTTTTTGGGAGGCGCATCTGCTCCAAATGTTTTCCGGGCAGCGGCCCAAACGCAGCCAAAGCAGCCCGTCTAGGGCCGAATCTTAAGTTTCAAATTTAGCCACACCACCAGGCAGCTGGTCTGCCAAATCTACTTGTACTATTTATATGATCAAGTGACCCAATTGCCCTCAACCTCAACAAGCGACTACTGCGACTACAGCCGATAGTGTTTTGTCCATTCCAGACCAGTTTGCTGAGCACATTGCCCGTCCTCCTCGATCAATCGCATCTCACGGATGTGACCATCTCGGCCGAGGGTCGCCTGCTTCGCGCCCACCGTGTCGTGCTCAGCGCCTGCAGCAGCTTCTTCATGGAGATCTTTCGTGCCCTGGAGGCCAGCAACCATCCGGTCATCATCATACCCGGCGCCAGCTTCGCTGCCATTGTCGCCTTGCTGACGTTCATGTATTCGGGCGAGGTCAACGTGTATGAGGAGCAGATTCCTATGCTGCTTAACCTGGCCGAGACGCTGGGCATCAAGGGATTGGCCGATGTGCAGAACAACAATGTGAGTATGAAGGAGTGTAATAATGATTGTCTCTTAATCACACGGGAAAAGCAATTGCGCTGTTATTAATTTTTGATTGTAAGCGGAAATCGGGTTTCTGATTTTATTTATGGAGATGACTTTAGGAATTTTTGATCATTGTGTTACTTACCTTCAAAATGTTAGATTGAGAATCGACTCAATGTTAGAAATTGTTTTGAAGCTAGGCATCTGAAAATAAAGATTAGATTATTATTTGAAGTGGATAAAAAAATCAGGATAATTAATGTTGTATCTTGAGGTCTTTAACAACTATTTTTTTTTAGCTTACTACCCAGGGAAAGTAATTATTGTAAATTATATTATACACATTTCATGAAACTGATTAGATTTGATCAAATTAATTGTACATTTTTATATATTTATTAATTTAAAGCAAACAAAATGAAACAAAATAATTACGATAATGAATGATGTGTAAATAAATAAATAAATTAACGCTTCTGCGTCAACACCCAAGCTAAAATTTGTTTTGTGTAGAAATTTACTTATTTATTACATACACCTTTAAAACATTAAAAATCTCTTAAAAAAATGCCTTCAGAATTCTTTCGAATAAATTAATTAATTACATATCTTACATATATATCTAAATAATTAATTCCGTATCTTGGAGTTTTTCACAATTGAAATTAGTTATGTAGAACATTTAAAATCTCTTAAAAATTCCTTAAATATTCTTCTTAATAATTGAAATATTTGCATCCCAAATTTGTTATATCGCATCTAATATCTTTCTCTTGCCTTGCAGCTCCCCAAGACCACAAAGAGTGCTCCAAGCAGCGCTCCCACATCCTACATGGAGCCCACCAGCATCGATAAGCCGCTGTGCTTCGAAGCAACTCGCAGCCCGTCTCCGACGCCAACACCCACGCCCACAACCACGCCCAATCTTTCCATGCCACAGCTACCGAATCCCACGCTGCAAGCCCCGCTCCTGGCCAACAAATTGGGCACGCCCCTCGAGAATTTCTTTCTCAAATCGCTGCAGTTCTATCCAAATCTGCTGCCGCAACCCTTGAACTTCTCGCAGACGGCGCTCAACAAGACCACAGAGCTGCTGGCCAAGTATCAGCAGCAGTGTCAACTCTACCAGAACAGCCTGGAGGAGGAGCAGGATTGCTATGGGGCCAAGCGGCTGAAGAACGCCAGCAACAGCAACAACACGGGCAATCAGCAGAGCGGCAACTCATCAGCAATTCAGTCGCCCAAGGATGTGAAGCGCATCGACAAAATCGTTGAGAATCTGAGGACAACGGGCAACAACAAGTCGCCCATCGAATGTGGAGCACCCAGCTCCATTGTGGCCACCTCCCCGGTGGCTCTGGCACCGCAGTCCATGTCCCACTTCTCGCCCCAATTGCCCGTCGTCAAATCCTCGCCCAGCTACTGCAATCCCCTGAGTGCCGGCCAATTGTACAGCAGCGCCAAGCTGCCCAGTTATAGTGCAGCTGCCACGCCCACATCGGCTCAGCAGGCGTCGCATCAGGTGGCCTCGCATCATCCGAGCACACCGTACATCACGCCCGAGGATCACGCCAAGCTGCAGCAGCACATCGAGCAATATGCCGCCTGCCAACGCGAGGCGGCAGCCGCTGCAGCCGCCGGGCAAATGGTCAGCGCCAAGTCGGAGCCGAATCTGATGTCGCTAACGGCCGAGAAGCTGCCGACGCCCAGCAAACCACCATCCAACTCCAAGCTCTATGCCACGTGCTTCATCTGCCACAAGCAGCTGAGCAACCAATACAATCTGCGTGTGCATCTCGAGACGCATCAGAATGTGCGGTAAGTTATTAACACTATTAAATATCAGAAAGCACTCTAACTACATTTTTGTTTTGTGAGAATTGAATTGAACTCTTTAAGGGTTAAATATTAATTAAATATAGGAAAACACTTTAACTATATTTCTGTGCATTTAAGAATTAAAATCTTCTCTTCATGGGTAATAGATGATTTGATGATTGATGCAACTCTTTATTTTCAAAGGATCGAATTTTGAAAATACAACAATAAATTTCATTGGTTTTTTTTTTTATTTTTTTGGGGTTTTTTTGAAAATGGAGCAATTTTGTCATAAAAATTAGCTTTTTCAAAATACCACAATTTATTCCAATGAACAGATAGTTTTTAAAATTATCTTCGACCGATTTAAAAATAGTTTTTGTACTTCATTTTTTTTTAGTCGTAACTTTTTATTTAAACTATATATATTTTGAGTGATAAATATCGAAATTATATTTCTAAAAATGAAGCATATCAAAATTGTAATTTACTAGTTTAGCTGGATCTGATTCGATTGAAAATGCATCTATTTTACACAATTTTCTTAACATTCAAAAAACTTTGAAAATCAATGCTTTGATGTAAATAGATTGTTTTTGGAAAATGCAACGAATTAAAAAATGTTTTTTTGTTACCAATTTGTTTTAAAGTAATTCTTTGCTGAACTGTCTAAACAATGTTGAAATTGATCAATTAATGTCGAAATTACAATTTTTTTAATTAATTATCCACAACTACTTAAGCGAGTTGCATCTAATCCTCTCGTGCATTTCCAGCTATGCGTGCAATGTGTGCTCGCATGTGTCGCGCAGCAAGGACGCGCTGCGCAAGCACGTCAGCTATCGTCATCCTGGCGCGCCGTCTCCCTGCGAGAACGAGGCGCGACGCAAGCGCGTCACGAAGCTGGCGGCGCAGTCAACGCTGGCCACAGGAGGGGCAGCTGCGACGCCATCGGCAACGGCGACCAGTGGCGATGTGATCGGCAGTGAGACGGGTCCGAGTTCAGCGCCCAGCACTTTATCGAGCAATCCGTATCTGTTTCTGCCCAATCAGTTTCAGCTGGCGGCTGCTGCAGCTGCCGTTGCGGTAGCCGAGTCCAACACCACGCCAGCCTTGGATCTGGCGCACGAGTTACCCATGTCCATGAAGAGTTCCCCGCCAGCGGCGAGCAATGGTGAGGCAGGCAGCAGCGAAGCGGGCACATCGGCCACATAGAGCATCGTTATGTGGAATTAAATTAGTTGAGCACACAAACTCACTCACACACGCACACACAACATACACTTCACATTTGAACCCCACCGTGTACCGAACCAATGTCTTAGACCCGGCTGTGATACTTAGCGCAATTCGTCGTTTTTTTGTTTTCGTTTTAATTTTACAATTTTAAATGGAATTCTCACTATCTGTTAAAGTTTAGCGCCATTTTGTTTGAGAGCCGCAGTTATCGATAACGCGCATCGATAACAACATGAGCGGTGGCAGCACCGCAGCACTGTTTGAGAGTGACAATAACAAACAGTTTGGCAAGCACTCCAGTGCCACTCAAACTGTACGCATATTTAAGAGGCTCTGCAAAAACACCTAGAAAACCAAAACAAACACACAAAAACACACACACACACGCCTACACACATTCTAGTAAATTAAGTGCAATTTTTATAAATACTATAATTATACACCTAAAAACAAACACGCACAGACACACACACACACACATAAGCACAACATGCACACAAAAAGACAAGGCGAAGACCTACAAAAAAACCAAGATCAAAATAAAAATAAAATATAATATTAAGCCACAATACAATATCAATATGAAGACGTTGTACATTTTTTATGCAAAAACTATTTTATTTCATTTCATAATACAAGTATTTACGTACGCATGCGCACTTTACACACAATATGTTTAAACTGTAGGTCAGTTATTATAAGTATCAAAAAGGTTTGTTTAAAAAAACACCACACAGAAGCAAAGACTAGGGGAGCGGGAGGAACAGGGGAAGCGATCTTTTAAAGAATACTCATAATTGTAATTGTAATTGAAGAATAATTTTATCCATGATATGATTAGCAAAACACTTTTGAGCTTAAACTAAAAGGGGACATAATGGGAAGCGAAATATAAATAGCTAAATGATAAAAGACTTTTTGCACTTAAATGAATCGAAGCAGCGGCGACTTGTATGGATTTGAATCTGTATCAATATCTGTGTTGTAGTTAACCGTATCTCTCTCTCTTTCGTTCTTTCCTTTCACTCTGATTAAGTATAAAAATATGCGCTGGCTGCGCTGATTTGCGTTCTCGATGTTTGATACTCTATCCTCACTCGATTTGGCTTTAAATAGTTTCCACATGCCACACTTTGGTATTGCAATCCTGACCAGTGGAGATCACAGTATTGTTGTCCAGCCACACGACGCGTGTAATTTGCGATTGTGGATGAGCATCTACAAGAGGGTAAAGCAAGTTGATCAGTCTAGATACAAATATTTAAAAAGATTGCTGTAGCTTACTCTTAATGATGGTGTGCTTGGCTGGATTGGTCACAGACCAGATGATGATAGTACAGTCCAGCGATCCACTGGCCACCAACAGCGAATTGGGCGACCAGGCCACAGTGTTGACACGTGCATTATGGAAGCCCCATTCCTTGTTGTGAGCGGGCTGCAAGCGTAAACAGTAATTAGAATTTATAATCGTTTCACCTGTATTTTCTTTCCTCACCTTGTATTCATCCACGCTGTAGAGCACAACCTTGCGATGCGCATCGCAGGCGACCAGATACTTCTGATCCGGCGAGTAGGCGACATCAGTAACTGCACCCAGATGATCCAGCTCCGCCTTCAACTCTAGCGTGTTGCCGCTGAGCGAATAAATGTGCAACTTCTGATCATCACCGCCAACAGCCACGTCCAAAGTGTCGGCATTCGTGGCAATCGAGCTGGCCTCGTATTTAATGGGCAGCGAGAAGACCTTCTTCTGATCCTGCACCAGAGTGAGCTCCTTAATGCAGGCCAGCGCAATGATGTTCTCAGTGCGCAGAATGGCCAAGCCGCGAGGCTGGCAATTGAGCTTGACCACGTAATCCGTGTAGTTGTTGCCCTCGACACTGAACTGACGCAGACTATCATCGATGCCGCAAGTGTAGACAAACTCATCCCAAGCCGCAATGCCGTTGATTTGATTGCCATGGCCAGTGCCAGTGATGCGATCGTTGACGCCGTTGCCAGAGTTCCAGTTGGTCACAACGCCGTCGTGGCTGCCAGTATAAATGGTGCTGCGATCATCGCTCAGCGCCAACACCGTAATGGGCTTGTTGTGTCCCTTGACCACGCGCAGCGGCTTGCTGGGATCCTCGACATTCAAGTAGGTAATCACACCGGACAGCGAGACGGTTATGAGATGCTCTCCTTGCCACAGGCACGACACCTGCTGGTCATCCAAAGTGCTGCCCATGACAAACTCGGTGATCAGCTCACGTGTGTCCACCTGCCAGAGGCGACAGGTCTTGTCGCCGGAGCAGGTCAACAGCTGAGTGCTGTCGGGCTTCCATGCCACGGCATAGACGCCTCCCTTGTGCGCTGGTGAGCCAAACTCGCCAATCAGATCGGAACTGGTGCCGTCATAGAGGAACACTTTGCCATCAAAGCCAGCGGAGGCAAAGTATTTGCCATCGGGCGAATAGCGCACAGCCTGAACGAATCTCGAGTGCTCCTGCTTGGTCATTTTGAACTTGAACGGCGGGCCCTCAAAGATGCCAATGGTATTATCCTCACTGCCTGTAATGTGCATGCATTAGAACAAGAAAATATATATACTTTTATATTCGTCTTACCAGTCACAATGCGGAAGGGTCTGGCAGGCCTAAAGTCGGCGGAGTTAATGGGTTTAGATTGACCACTGATTTCACCCACCGATGTGCCAGTTTCAGACATAAAGACATGGCCAAAACGTTCACGACCCTCGCCAACAACGACAATGCGCTGATTATCGGGCGACCAGCTGATATCCTTGATGGGTCCTCCAATTGGCTGGAATTCGTTCTTCAGCAAATGCTCCTTATTAACCGTATCCCAAATACGAATCTTGCCCGAGGCATCTGAATAAATAAAAAGCGAAAAGAGTGATTAATAAGATGAGTAATACTATGCATAATATATGCGATTTCTATTTTGTTGTTAAAAGCTCTTTTCCGTTATAAATAAAGTGTGAGTATTTCGCGAAAACAAAATTTTAAATGTTAAAATTAATTGGATAAATGAAAACTATTTAAAAATGACAAAATCAAGTGTGGAAAATACAATTAAATATTAAAAATGAAATAAGCTGCTTTACTAATAAAATCCATTCTACAGAAAATAAAATAATCTATTAAAACTTAAAAAATTGTAATTGTAACTATTGTATAGAACAAATAATCTATTTAAAATATACTTCATAGCAAAGAAAAAACGATCAAAAATACTAAATAAAATCTATTAGTTACATTATTTGGTACACAAAATAAAAGAAACTCTTTTGAAATTCAAAGTGAAATAAAAAGCCCCAAACACGTCACTATTATCAATTTCTATCTACGTAAACAATCTAAAATGAAACGTCGATTCGGTCTATATATTTTTTCATAAACAATATTTGCTGTGTCAGGGAAAACTCTACAGATAACTGAACCAACAACCCACATTTGATGCCAAACACCACTTGCCAAATATGGTCACAAGAAGATAACGCGCCTACAAAAATTGCTGGATAACATCAACAATTATTCTAGATAACGCAACTACCCTTTTTTGGTGGGACGAATTTAATAATGCTACAAAAATCAAATTCGCTGATAACTTTTGCAACGCTCGTCAACGATAAGCGAAAAGCGTCTCTCCAACTAAGGTAACATTTTGTATGTTGTGAGTCACGTTGTGGTCTCTGTTTTTATACCCACTACCGATAGGGTAGAAGGGTATTATAAATTAGTGTCAAAAGCAAATGTATGTAACGGGCAGAAGGAGGCATCTCTGACCCCATAATAAATATATATTAACATCTGTCTGTCTGTCTGTATGAACACCTAGATCTCAGAGACTATAAGACCCAAACATATCAAACTTGGTGACGATAAACGAGCGTAGTTTTGAAGCTTGGAATGCAAGTTTTGATACATATAATAATATCTAAAATCAAAAATCTTTCTGTAAATTTTGATATGATCGGTCGAAAACATAGAAGTTATTCATGAAACAATTTTATATTCAACTTAATAGGATCACTTTTAATAACAGATTTGCAGTCTCCAATAGCATGTCTCAGGTATCTCACAGTCGAGCACTCTCGACTGTAGCTTTCTTACTTGTTATGTTTTGTTTGAGGAGCGTTTTAAGGCTTCTTGCGAAGTTTAAATGGTTGGTTTGCTTGACTTACCGCCGGATGCAATGTAAAAGCCGCTGGGCGAATACTTGGCCACATTCACTGCACACGAGTGTTCCGTGTAGACATCGGCTATTGCTGGATTCTGGATGAATCGGAGCATGACGAGGCAAATCGAGAAGAGAGAATGCAAACAAATTAATAACAAATACGACGACGATGAAGATGATGATGATGATGTTGCGTGGGTCGTCAAATAAGATGCGATACAATATTTTCTCTTGTGCCGGCTGTAGCCATATGTATTATATATATCTATATATACCTACTCAAACAAGATTGTATGGTAAATAAATATAGATCAGCCACAGCACACACACACACATGCAAACACACACACACTCTTGGTTTGTCGTCGTCGGGTGGAAAAATAACGCTTGAAAATTGCAGCTGCTGCCACAAGTCCAAAAATAACACGAAATTTGTTCGCTTTTTGGAGCAATCGTCTCATATTTTCAGCTATAAAGACTCACCTCGATGTTGCGAATTATCACCGAGTTTCCATTGGCATAGAGGAAGTTCTTGCCCTTGGGATCGGCGCCCAAAACAATCGGCTGTCCGCGTCCAGTGCGCGGCAGCGTCGCATAGACATTTTCTGCAAAAGATTTTCAAAATTCCAAATCAGCATCAAAATAAAAATACTATCTTCGTAGGAAAATAGTAGCAGGGTGCGGTCAAGCCGGCGGCATTTTTTTTTCTTTTTTGCCGGTTTACTTTTTGCTTTCTTCGTGGTCTGGTCAGAGAATTCCCCCTCTACGATTGTTTATCTGAATGTGACGTTGTTGTTGTTGCTGTTATTGCTGTTTTTGTTTCGGCGACTCGCTGAATTCCATTTATGGTCATATTAAATCGTTTCCGCTGTTTTTACCGTTCTTCGTTGACTCATTTTTGCGCTGCTTTAACGCTACTTAAATGCTGTAATTGGGGAGATTCGGGGGATAAACTCACTGTTCTCGTAGGCTGGAGTTTGTGGTTGCGCCATTGCTGTTGCTGTTCTAGTGGCTTCTGATTTCGATTTGCCTTTGTATAAATAGGAATTTTAGTAGAGTATTTATGTATTGACAAACACCCGCACTTCTTTTACACTATGCGCCGCCGAGCCGCTACTGGTGGATAGTGTGTCCGTGCCGAAAGCGATAAAAAATACCACGCGGGTACAAATATACATAAATACCATTATATGGCATTTTAGTTTTAAGAAATACCATTAATTTATTTTGTTCCTTTACTGGATAATTTTAAAATGCCAATCAATAACTATTATAAATTATGATTTAATTTATAATAATTAATAGTCCCAACACAATTTGTGCATATTATTATCGATACCAACATACCACATCTACTTACTAATATTTAAATTGACAGCTGCTAAAACTTAAAAACCACTGTGAAAAGTATATGCACCAACTGAAACTGATTATCAAATATTCAAAGAAATTAACAAATATCGATAAGTTTAGCGGGTTGAATATTTTTAAATTTGCACAGTTTGGTCACACAGTCATAATAATAACAAACACTTGGCATAAAAATACATATACCTTCAAACAATTTGTAATTATGCTGCAGCGCGCACAGCCAAGAGTTGAAAATCCACGTTACGGCCAGCTGATCATTGGACCGCCCGGCTCTGGCAAGACCACGTACTGCAATGAGGCCTATAAGTTCTATCGCGAGCTGGGCCGCCAAGTTGGCGTCGTCAATTTGGATCCCGGCAACGACAACATGACCTATGAGCCGGTGGTCAACGTTATGGAGCTGATTACGGTCGGCGATGCCATGGAGCACCTGAAGTTGGGACCCAACGGCGCCCTTATGCACTGTGCCGAGTACCTGGAGCAACACATTGATGACTGGCTGCTGCCAGCTCTAAGGAAACTCAGCGGCTCCCACAATTATTTTCTGTTCGATTGTCCGGGTCAGATTGAGTTGTATACGCATCACGGTGCGATGGCGCGTGTGTTTGAGCGACTGGAGCAGGAGCGCTACAGCCTGGTCACAGTGAATCTGATTGATTCGCATTATTGCTCGGAGCCAGCTAAATTCATAGCCACGTTGCTGATGGCATTGAATACCATGTTGCGAATGAGTCTGCCGCACGTCAATGTGCTGTCCAAGGCGGATCTGTTGCGAAAGCACGAAGCGAAGCTGCACTTCAATGTGGACTACTACACGGATGTGCTGGATCTGAAGTATTTGCTGGAGAAGCTCGACGATGATCCCACAATGCGTAAACATCGAAAACTTAATGAGGCCATTTGCTCGATGGTTGAGGATTATGCTTTAGTTTCGTTTAAGCTGCTCGATGCCTTCAGCACGGATAGTATGCTGAGGCTGCGCAATCACATCGATAAGGCCAATGGTTATGTGTATAAGGCGGGAGAGGAACAAACCGTCAACTCTCTGCTCGCCTGCGCTGTGGGCGCTGAGACGGAAGCACTGCGTCAACAGCATGATATTGAGCCCTATACGAAACAGCAGTGACTACATATATTATAGACATGCATTAAAAATAATATTTTATATTTATCTCTTCTTATTTTGGACGTTGGTATATCAACATCCTGTCGCCAAAAAACGAATGTTTGAAAAATGCACACTGATATTGTAATTTCCTGTGATAAATACATTATTCCACTATCAAGTGGCGCTACAATTGCTGTATTTTAGTTTATTCTATGATTTTAGCACTCAGCAGCCACGTTTGAGTATTTATTTTAAATTAGAGCGGGCTCTGCATATTTATGGGCAGCACTGTCTTGTCTGTTATCGGCAGAAATCGATAAGCAGCGTTGTCATTGATAATCACAGACAATTGACAGTAATGGCCGTTAAAGAATTTCTTTAGGCGCCTTAAATTGAATACTCATTGGAAATATTGAAGTTCATTGTGAATCCCATATGCGCGTAGTATTTGATTCATTCATGATGTTTTCCGAGTACTGATAAATGGAATTACGACGTTAATTCTGTTTATGATAATCTTTATGTAATATTTTTAGTCACAGCCTTGGCATATTCATTAGGTCAGTTTCATAATATTGTAGGGAGCGAGAAATATTATTATCGCAGTCGAGTTGCTAAATTGCACTCATAGTATGAGATGCCGCTTCAACTTGGCACAATTAAACTCGATAAGACTGGGAAAAAGTGAATTTAAAACGCGAACATTTGACGTTGACTTTGGGAGCTACGACAATTGCGATTAGACTTTAATATAAAAAAATGGCGACTAGCTTTAGAATCAGGCCTATAAAAGCCGCTGGCGTTTCCCGTCGCAATTAGTTTCGTTCGCGCGGTCGCCACGGCGTTGTGAATATGTTTTAAAAGTGAAAATTGTTTAGTGTTTTTGTGTGCAGTGAAAAGACTCTGAAGTGGATCGCAGGGATCCACAGGACTACGGATTACCAGTGCTAGTGCTTTATACATTAAAGGATATCGGATTACCAGTGATATATGAAGCTATTCCTCTAAGGATATTTTGCCAGCCTTAAAATGGCAATCAAATTGATATACTGTTTGACTTGGCTGCTCATTTTCAGCAATGTGCTTGCCGAGGAAGGTGATATTGTGATGACCGACGATGAAGATCAGAGTTTAGAGTGAGATTCTGTTAATAATTATAAAATAAAGATCATTAATTAATGTATGTGTTTATTTTAAAAATTAATTCCAATTGACATGTCAACTGAAAAATTAGAGGACGGAAAAAAACACTTGAAAAATAAAAACCTAATCAAAACACCAATTTTTCACACAAAAAAATAGTTTCTTTTTGTTGCTTCAGAATAATTTTATTTTAATTAATTTCCTCAAACATAACACTCGAAATGAAAAGATTGGACTCTACATACTTAGTCTAGAAATATAAAAAAAAAAATTATAAATAATATAAATTGGTTGAATCGATTTATCTTTATTTTCTCTGTTATTGAAAATTATGTATTTTATGAAATGTGTTACAAAGAAAATATAGGTCTTATTTTCATATTAATATAAATGTTAAAGATTCGTTGCTTTAAGTGAAATAGATACAAAACATATTTTTATCCTTTTTTAACTTACTCTTCAATTATGTAACTAATGGACTAGCCAGTTTGACCCGCATAGAATATACAAATATATTTTTATCTTTATACAACATTTTTTTTAACTGCATGTGACTTGTTTCAGTCTTCCATCAACATATTCTTAAGAGTATTAACATTTAAAATAATTTAGTAAACAAACAAAAAAATTAAATGTTTTTTGATTGTCCTTATTTTTATTGTATAGATAAATTGCATTATAAGAAAAAGTATTGTCGCTGTCAAATGTTCTCCCTCTGATCCATAAATTAGATTGTAGCTTAGACAACATTCCACATAAGTATGTTTTATGTCCTTTTTGCAGGATAGATGTTAGCGAGCAGAGCTGCGAAAAATTGGAGCCTCGTAGCTCTGCGTTGACAGTACAATGAATGAATGAGGACAAACTATATATAGATATCAGCAATAGCTCAAAAAGTGTAGTCTATATTTTAGCACTCAATGCTTTGCGGTTTCCGTTTACAGATTACACTTATTTTAAAAAGATTATAAGTGTTGCTCTAAAATTAACTGCTTCCACTAACAAAGTTAAGCATCGCTTAAATTATTATCTAATGCAAAATAATATTCGCTACTCTATAGTCCCCTGGCGCAAGCCGTGCCGGAAGTTGACGATAAGGAACGCGACGAGCGCCATCTAAAATTCCACATCCATCGAGCGCCAGCTGTGAGGTATGATTGCGCAACAAGCTGAAAGGAAACGAGCAGCGAGATAAATGTTTTGCGAATTAAAAAACTCCATATCTATTATATAATTGTTATCATAATTGTACTTGAATTCCAACAGTTCGGCCTATAGCTATAGCTATAATGAGGGCGGCGGTCAAGGCGGAGCTGGAGGTTATGCTCCACATCCTGGCGGGATAATTGGTGGCATCAAGACTTCGAGGTGAGCTCAACATTTCATTTCTATATTTACTATTTGTTAATTAATGATTTAAATACAGCGCAAATTTGATGAACAATGCGCTTGGCTTGTTTGGCATTGGCAAAGGGTAAGTTCCACTGCAGATAATATCCTTAAATTTGTTTATTTGACCTGAGCGTATCTGTTTAGTGTCAAGGGCAACTTTTATGGCAATGCACAACAGCAGCTGCGAGCCTACGGCAAGTGTGCCGCATTAACCTTGCCCCAAAATGTGATGTCCCAATGCGATAACTCTGGTCGCTGTCAGGTCTATTGCCCCGATGGTTACACCTTCACCCGGGACACCAAATCGCTGGAGCTGTTCTGCAGCAACGATGGCTGGATAATCCGCAACTCGGAGTTCACCAGAATTCCCCCGTGTCAGGCCACATGCTTGCCACCGTGTGAGAACAATGGCATTTGCCTGGCAGCTGGCCTGTGTCAGTGTCCCGAGAACTTCTCGGGTCCGCTCTGCCAGCACAAGAAGTCCGTCTGTGCCGCCAAGCCACCCGTGCCCAAGAACTCCAAGGTATCCTGCAAGAACAAGTAAGTTATCAATTTGGAGTCTAAACAGATGTCGGGTAATTTACTAATTAACACACTTGACTGATGCAGCCTTTGCCATGCGGAGTGCATGCGTGGCTTCCAGTTTCCAGATGGCAGCAGCATCACCAACATCGAGTGTCGCAATGGCCAATGGATTCACACCAAGAGCGGCCTGGGCAGGGTGCCCGATTGTGGACGTAAGTCAAGCTCGCTTCTGGGTTTTCTCTTCCAGCTAATCTGTCTTCCGTAGCGACCTGTTCGCCGGCCTGTCAGAATGGCGGCCAGTGCATCAGCTTCAATGTCTGCCAGTGCTCCAAGGTGCATCGTGGCGCCTTCTGTCAATATGGTAAGTACATCTAAAAAGCATATCTGCTATGTAATCATTGTAAGTTGTATGATTATCCTTAGCTATTAAAAAATGAATAGTTATTATTGATTTTATTCTCTTCAAATAAAAATTGTGTGAAAATAAATAAATTATATTTTGTTTTCAATTTACTGAATTTTAGACCATAATTATTATTTTTTTCGCAAAAACAAATTCGTATTAATTAATATTTTTGTTTGCTCAAAATAAAAACAAAGTGTAAATAAATGAGTTTCTAAAATACAAAGACCTGAGGTTGCTTTTCTGATACAAATTATTATTCATAAATTTAATAAATTGCGAGCAATAATAATAATTTTTTCCCAACAAAAATAAATCCTAAAAAATATGCTTATTTAATTTTTTGATAAAAGTAAAAATCAATAGTAAATATATAATTTTGTGTGATACAAACAAATTAAATGGGCACTTGAATTGAAATATTTATCATATTTATTATTCAGAAAGAAACAATTTTAAAATGCCTATTTGGTATTGATTATTATTATTAATAATTCATTTTCTATAATATAACATTTTAAGATTGCTTTGTAATACTAAAATTAAGCATTGTACCTTACAAGGATATACAATAAAATACTAACAAAAATTCCATACAAATTTCACAGATATTGCTAGCTGTAATGTAACGAAGTCCAACTTCAATGGCAACTATAAGTGCGCCTATGACCAGGAGGAGGCACGTTGCAGCTTCAGCTGCCCGGAAGTGCCCGGCTTAAAGGTGCAAGGACGACTGGACATTGAGTACAAGTGCAGATACCAACAGGGTGTCTATTTGCCATCGCCAACACCAAAGTGCATTTTCCGTAAGTTTCAAGAGTTTTGCTAAGATTTTCTATTTAATGAATCGATGCCCACAGCACCTGGATACTCAATTAAATCCGGTCGAGTGCAAGTTCAACATGTCCAGCGGGCAGGACAAACGTATCATGGCGCTTTCAGTGGCGAATACACTTCAGAGATTAGAAGTCAGCGAGAGATTTTGCTCGCCTTGTTGGCCAAGTACAAAGATCTGGAGCGACGCAGCGTAAGTTGAAAACACTACTGAAAAATAAAGATGACTGCAAAAATTAATGTTACTTATTGCAGGAATGGTGGTCATCGGAGGAGACAGTGACGACGCCGGGAAGTTACTCCTTGTACATGAGCAGCGAACTGGATATTGTGATTGATAAGTCGCCAAGACCGGCGCTTTGCACCACTTGGGGAGGCATCAACATGAAAACATTCGACGGTTTGGTCTTCAAGTAAGTAGACAAGAAAATATGGCTGTGGTATTGATCTTCGATAACTGCTTTATTGATACTAAATTTTAAAACAATACTTTTTTTCTTTTTGTTTAAAGAGCTCCATTATCTTGTTCGCACACACTGACCACGGACAAGGTGTCTGGCACATTCGACATCACGTTGAAGGCGTGTCCCTATGGCTCTGGTTATGGCTGCGCACACACGCTAAAGATTCTCTGGCAATCGGTGCTTTATACTTTGGAAAACTTGAGTAAGCTTTAGATAGTAATAGTTAATGGCAGGGACATTACAAGCCAAATTGAAACAATTATAATTTATCGGTCGTCTTTCACAATATTATCATAATTTTCAAAAAATTCAGTTTTATAAAAGTACTTGCTTTTTCCATATTGAATTGGGACATTAATCCATACGTCATATGAACTGCAAAATTCATCCATTATCATATACATATATATTTTTTTAATAGACGATAGCTGAGCAATAAATAATTAATTTTAAGTGATAATGGTATTGCAACTCGAGCTATTAGTATCTCGAAAATAAAAATTGATTGTCATTCAACTTGATTTTTTGCTACAATTGTTGCATGTCCTCATAGCTCGGACTAACAAGCCAAGGCACAAAAAACCAAATTTAAAATTTGAAGTGATAAATAAATCTAATTAAATAATTATTATTTTCGATATATATACTTTTTTTAACTCACTATATATTTTGGTAGTAAAATTGCATTCAAAAATATGTTTGTTGACATTGCATAGGCGCAATATTTTAAAAGTCTTGACGGATATGCAAATTGTATTCAAAAAGGATTATTATATATTATGCTTTACATGTTACTCTCACAAATAATTATTATTTTCGATTTATAATTTTTGCTTAATATAATGATTTTCAAATGACTGATAGTAAAATTGATTTAAATTAAACATTATGTTTGAAGATATAAAAATACATAGTATGCAATAATTTAAAAATCATCTGCAAAAATTTTCCAAAAAGGATTTTAACGTTGTACAGAGACAATCATTATTTGAGGTCGCTGCTTAATAGTGTTTAATTAAATGTGATATCTTGTTGCCTATTTTAGATGGAACTATGCGGCTGTCGACGCCCAGCAAGCAGCTGCCCATCCCGGTGCAGGTGATGGGCATGAAGGTGATGCCGGTGGCGCAGCATGTGCAAATTGATCTGGAGTCGATTGGCATGAAGTTGGACTGGGATCATCATCAGTATGTCGCTGTGCACGCCGGCCCGCCCATGTGGGGCAAAGTGGGCGGCCTCTGCGGCTCCCTCGATGGCGACTACAGCAACGATTTGATGTCGAAAACGGGCAAAAAGCTGGAGACGGTGAAGGCATTCGCCGACGCCTGGCGTGTCGATGACAGCAGCGAGATGTGCCGTGTGGAGAACAGTGCCGAGCTGGAATTCGGCATGGAATCGTGCGAACAGAGTAAATTGCAAAAGGCTGTTGGCATCTGTGAGCGTCTGTTGGCCAACGAGAAGCTCGGCGATTGCATCAAGCCCTTCAATTATGATGCGCTCATCCGCACCTGCATCGCCGACTATTGCAATTGTCCCAATCGCGAGCAGCCCGAGAGCTGCAATTGCGATGCGATTGCCATGCTGGCCAAGGAGTGCATGTTCAAGGGCATCCAGCTGGAGCATGGCTGGCGCAATCTCGAAATTTGCCGTAAGTTCACAGAAGTCAACTTTAAGCTCCGTTTAATATTTCCTCCCCCCCCCACGTACAGCGATTAGCTGCGGCTTTGGTCGCGTGTATCGCGCCTGCGGACCGGATGTGGAGCCCACCTGTGAATCCGATTTGTCGTCCGTTGTGCCCACCAAGGGCAAGTGCAACGAGGGCTGCTTCTGTCCCGAGGGCACTGTGCAGTACAAGGATGCCTGCATCACCCGCGAGCTCTGTCCGTGCACGCTGCGCGGTCGCGAATTCAAGCCGGAGGCGACGGTCAAGAAGAACTGCAACACTTGCACCTGCAAGAACGGCCAGTGGAAGTGCACGGACGACAAGTGTGGCGCCCGCTGTGGCGCCATCGGAGATCCGCATTACCAGACATTCGATGGCAAACGCTACGACTTCATGGGCAAGTGCTCCTACTATCTGCTGAAGACCGGCAACATGTCCGTGGAGGCGGAGAACGTCGCCTGCTCGGGCGCCGTCTCGGAAGCTCTCAGCTATGCTGCTCCCGATGATCCGTCGTGCACCAAGTCCATTACCATACGCTTTCTGCTGCGCGACGGCACCAAGTCCACCATCAAACTGGACCAGGGATTGACGACGCTCATCAACGACAAGGCCATTGCCAAGCTGCCCAAAATGATGGGCGCCGGCGAGGTGTTGATCCGTCGTGCCAGCTCCACATTTTTGACCGTCGAGTTCGCTGGCGGCATTCGCATCTGGTGGGACGGCGTCTCGCGGGTCTATGTGGATGCTCCGGCCAGTTGGCGTGGCCAGACGCAAGGATTGTGCGGCACCTTCAACTCCAACACGCAGGACGATTTCCTCACGCCCGAGGGCGATGTGGAGACCGCCGTGGAAGCCTTTGCCGACAAGTGGCGCACGAAGGACACGTGCCAGTTCAAGGCGGAGACGCATCAGGGTCTGCATCCTTGCACGCTGAGTCCAGAGAAGAAGGCCATTGCCGAGAAGCATTGCGATTGGATCTTGCAGGACATCTTCCAGGAGTGCCACTTCATGGTCGAGCCGGAGCAGTTCTATGAGGACTGTCTCTACGATACCTGTGCCTGCAAGGAGGATGTCGCTAAGTGCTTCTGCCCCATTCTCTCCGCCTACGGCACCGAGTGCATGAGGCAGGGTGTCAAGACCGGATGGCGCATGTCCATCAAGGAGTGCGGTGAGTAACAAATTCCTTCAATATACGCGGAGAGTAAAGACTAAAGGGTAATTATCACTTAGTAAGGGCAGAAAATGTAAAAAAGACAGTCTTTCATATGTCTTAAAAAAATCAGTTTTTCATATGTAATTTCTAAAATTTGGAAGACTAAAAAACGAAAGCAGATGCATATTATTGAAACCGCTTCGTAAATCAATTGTCTAAAATTCACTTTGCAGGCGAAACTAAAAAGAAATTAAATAATAGACTTCGAAAAAATAAAAAGACAAAACGGTCTTAATTTTTAAAAATATTAATTATATTTTAATTTAATAACAAAATAATAACTAAGCGTTGAAAAATAATAAATAATCATAATGCTAAAGATTATACATAAACCTTATTGGTTTTTCAAAAATGATCATTTAGTGACGTGATTATTATCATTAATAGGGCGTCAACAATTTTAGAACATAGGCGAAAGGAAAATCCGGATAAATTGTATTGTATATATTTCATAATAGTATTGAAAAACTCTTCTGTTCTGCAGCTCCCAAGTGCCCCATGGGTCAAGTGTTTGACGAATGTGGCGACGGCTGCGCCTTGACCTGCGATGATCTGCCCGGCAAGAACAGCTGCACCCGCGAGTGCGTCGAGGGCTGCCGCTGTCCACATGGCGAGTACATCAACGAAGATGGCGTCTGTGTACCCAAGCACAAATGCCACTGCAACTTCGACGGCATGACCTTCCGGCCGGGCTATAAGGAAGTGCGTCCTGGCGAGAAGTTCCTGGATCTTTGCACGTGCACAGATGGCGTCTGGGATTGCCAGGATGCTGATCCTGGCGATGAGGAAAAGTATCCGCCTTCGTCCGAGCTGCGCAGCAAATGTTCGAAGCAATCCTTTGCCGAATTCACGAAATGCGCGCCCAAGGAACCAAAGACCTGCAAAAACATGGACAAATACGTGGCCGATTCTTCAGAGTGTCTGCCGGGCTGCGTTTGCATGGAGGGCTATGTCTATGACACATCCCGCCAGACTTGCGTGCTGCCCACAAACTGTTCCTGTCACCATGCGGGCAAGAGCTACGATGATGGCGAGAAGATCAAGGAGGATTGCAATTCGTGTGTCTGCCAGTCGGGCAATTGGAAGTGCTCAGAGCAGGGCTGCGAATCCACCTGCAGTGTCTGGGGAGATTCGCACTTTACCACCTACGACGGACATGACTTTGACTTCCAGGGCGCCTGCGATTATGTGCTCTCCAAGGGTGTCTTTGACAACGGTGACGGCTTTAGCATTACTATTCAGAATGTCCTGTGCGGCACAATGGGCGTCACTTGCTCCAAGTCCTTGGAAATCACTTTGAGTGGCCGTGTGCAGGAATCTCTGCTGCTTAGCGCTGACGCCACCTACAGCGTTGATCCCAACAAGTCGCCAATTAAAAGTGAGTAAACAAAAATAATACTCTTTTATAGTTTTTAATAATTTAATTGAGCTGCCAGTATCGATGGTGTAGATGGTTTTGAAATTGGTTTTATTGTTGTAACCAGTACATTGAATTAATTTACCCGAAATAGAAAATTTAATAATATTTACACTATAGTATAGTAAGAAGTAAGAAAATGCATCTTGATTTTAGAAAAATACGACACAAAATTAATTTCAATATTTCTTATAATCTTGTTTTCATGTTTGAATGAATTAAATTAAAAATAAGAATCTATGCGTTGTATATCTTATTTCGTGAATATTTGATATTAATTTAATACTAATTAGTTACTCATATGTTCGATAATTTGTGGTATTTGCACAAATATTTGACTCCAATCTAATTGATTTTTTTTAATATTACACAGAATTGCGCGACAGTGTGAATTCCAAGGGACACAACGCCTTCCACATCTACAAGGCTGGCGTGTTTGTGGTGGTCGAAGTGATTCCCCTCAAGCTGCAAGTCAAGTGGGACGAGGGCACTCGAGTCTACGTGAAGCTGGGCAACGAGTGGCGCAACAAGGTCAGCGGTCTGTGTGGCAACTACAATGGCAACGGCTTGGACGACATGCAGACGCCTTCGCTGGGCTTGGAAACGAGTGCAATGCTGTTCGGTCACGCCTGGAAGCTGCAGCCACATTGCGCTGCTCCTGTGGCGCCCATTGATGCCTGTCGTCAGCATCCGGAGCGCGAGACCTGGGCACAACTCAAGTGTGGCGCTCTGAAGTCGGATCTCTTCGCGCCCTGCCACAGCGAGGTGCCTTTGGAGCGTTACCTCAAGCGCTGCATCTTCGACACATGCGCCTGCGACCAAGGCGGCGACTGCGAATGCCTCTGCACTGCGGTGGCCGCCTACGCCGATGCCTGCGCCCAGAAGGGCATCAACATACGCTGGCGATCTCAGCACTTCTGCCGTAAGTAAATATATTTACAACTCTTTCAGCTGACTGACTTATTGATTGATTCACTAAACTATCAATGTATCCTCTAAATGGTAAGAGTTAGAAGACTGATATTTTTATTTAACATAACTCTTGAGATTTTGTTGTGTAATAAGACGTCGTTTTCCTAATTTCCAACTTAAAGTGGGTTAAATCTAGGATAATTATTCTAATGAAAGAGCGAAGAAAGCTACATAGGGAAATTCCTAATTATTGCTTTTTACAAGCATATTATTATTATTTGATTTTACAGAGTGCAGTTATTACTTTATTTTGAACATTACATTTTCGTTACATGAAATTAAATAGTTATTACATTTTATAAATGAAATTAGTATTTTATTATTTAATTTTATAAAATGAATTTATTATTTTATTTTTACAAAGTGAAGTTGCCAATTTATTTTCCAAAACTTAATAATTATTTTATTTTGCAAAATTAAATTTTTAATTTTTTTTACAAGGTAAAACTATAATTAAAAAAAATTAAATAATTTTTTAATTATACAAAGTGAAATTATTATTTTATTTTACAAAATGAAATAAATTTTTTTATTTTACAAACTTATTATAGGTATTTAGAAGATTAAATTGTTATTTTATTTTACAATCTAAATTACTATTTTATAATTTCATTTTATAAACTTTATTTATTTGTTTATTTTACAAAAATTAATATATTTTTTTAACAAAATGAAATTATTCTTATTTCACAAAATAAAATTTTAAATTTGTTTTACAAAACCTGATTATTACTTTATTTTACAAAATGAATTTATTAGTTTATTTTTACAAAATGAAATTGTGATTTTATTTCACAAAATTTAATTACTATTTTACTTGACAGCCATGCAATGCGATCCTCACTGCTCGGACTACAAGTCCTGCACGCCCGCGTGTGCCGTGGAGACCTGCGACAACTTTCTCGACCAGGGCATCACGGAGCGCATGTGCAACCGCGAGAACTGCATCGAGGGCTGCCTCATCAAGCCCTGCGAGGATGGCTTCATCTACTTGAACGACACCTACAGGGAGTGCGTGCCCAAGGCGGAGTGCAAGCCCGTGTGCATGGTGAAGGACGATAAGACCTTCTACGAGGGCGACATCACGTTCCAGGATGCTTGCGCCACCTGCCGCTGCTCGAAGCGCAAGGAGATCTGCAGCGGAGTCAAGTGCGATGCACCTGCCACAGCAGCCACGCCGGCGCCCTACAAAGAGGGCACCACAGCGCCACCGCAGGGCACACAGGATCAGACGAAATGCGTGCGCGGCTGGACGCGTTGGCATGACAAGGATGCGGACTCCACGCAGAAGAGTGTGCGCCTCAACGACGAGGAGAAGCTGCCGCGCTACGATCGCATGGAGAGCATCTACGGCACCTGCCTCAAGAAGTACATGACCAAGGTGGAGTGTCGTGTAAAGGACACCCATGAGCCGCCCGAGCAAATGGATGAGAATGTGGTGTGCACTCTGGCGGATGGACTGCGTTGCATTGGCAAGTGCCACGACTACGAGTTGCGTGCCTTCTGTCAGTGCCAGGCAGAACCCGAAGTGACCACGCTCAGGCCCATTGAGAAGCCACAAATTGGCGCCAGCTGCGATGTGGGCGTGGTGGAGTACAAGGAATATCCGGGCGATTGCCACAAGTTCCTGCACTGCCAGCCCAAGGGCGTCGAGGGCGGCTGGATCTACGTGGAGAAGACTTGCGGCGAGTTCATGATGTTCAATCCCACCATGTTCAACTGCGACCACATTGCCATTGTCCAGGAGCTGATTCCCAGCTGTGGCAAGCCTAAAGTGGAACCCGAGCCCGACTCCAAGCAGTGTGTGGAGGGCAAAGTGTGGTCCGATTGCGCCAATCAATGCGAACACACCTGTCACTACTACGGCAGCATTCTGCGCAAGCGCGGACTCTGCAAACCCGGCGAGCACTGCAAGTCCGGCTGCGTGGACAAACTGCGTCCCGACTGCCCCAAGCTGGGCAAGTATTGGCGCGACGAGGACACCTGCGTGCATGCCGACGAGTGCCCCTGCCTCGACAAGGCCGAGCAGTATGTCCAACCACACAAGCCTGTGGTCGCGGAACTCGAGATCTGCCAGTGCATCGACAACTCGTTCACCTGCGTACCCAACAAGCCGCTGCCCACGCCAGCCACAACGCCATGTGAGTACACAGATCATATATCTATTAAGTTTCATTGAAGAGCATATACAAAATATCCAGTCAAGTAGCCAATTTGTAAGACAGAGAGTAGATATCTGTATAACATTTTACCTTGACCTTAATTTTGAGAATAGGGATTGATAGGTAGCAAATAGTTTCAATTAAACTGGGCATGAAATGGTAATGATAATGATTTGTTAATTATTTATTTTGTTTCTTATAAATATTTGTATTCAATCGGTCATTCCATTTTAATAGCTTTAATTTTATTTTGTGCAAAGTGAAGCATTGAATTTAATATTATAAAATATGTTTGACACTTTTCATGGCTCTTTTGGCCAATTCATTTATCATTTTATTTTTATCGCGGCTAAATTAGCTCTAGATTATTTTATATTTTTCCTATCAATATTTGTATTAAATCAGTCATAGTAATTAAATTCAATAGATTATTCTTATTTATTCGAAGTAAATTTAATGCAAAATGGTTATTTATAAATTTGGTGAATTGAAATGAATTTATTTAGAAATTACAAAGAACTTAAAATTACCTTGACAACAATTGCTCAATTCACTGGTCGTATTAAATTTAAAATTAAATTCTTTGATCTCGTTCTTATTAATATTTGTATTAATTTGATCGTCTCAATTTAATGTAAGTGTTTACTCTAATTTATATTCAAATGCAAAGTGATTATATTGAGAATTAATTTTAAAATTATACAAAATAAAAAATTATTGAATTGTAATTTTATTTATTAAATAACATTAAATTTAAAATGAAATTCCTTGATCCCTTGCAGTACCCTTCGAGCCAATAGTGCCCATTATTCCTGTGACACAGACGCCTCCGATGCACTGCGCTCCCGAGCGGTAAGTTAAAGTCCTTTCAATGGCATGCGCTTACTGAGTAAGTTTTCCGTTTGCAGCCTCATTCCCATCATTGAGAATGGTCGCCACTCGCTGCCCGACCTCGTGTTCAATGCCAGCTCCCAGTTGGCGCCGGAGCATGCGCCGCACAAGGCGCGCTTGAGGAAGCAACCCGGAGGAGGCAGCTGGTCGCCACAGATCAACGATCAGATGCAGTACTTGGAGGTGAACTTGGGCCACAAGGAGCCCATCTATGGCGTCATCATGGCCGGCAGTCCAGAGTTCAACAATTACGTGACGCTCTTCAAGGTTTGCCAAGGAAGCTATAATTTTTATATTCATATTTAATTTAATTTTATTTTCATAGATACTGCACAGTCACGATGGCATCTCGTATAACTATCTGGTGGATGAGACGGATAAGCCACAGATGTTCAATGGACCACTGGATTCCCGAGAGCCCGTCCAGACGCTCTTCAAGCTGCCCATCGAGGCGAGTTCGTTGCGCATTTACCCGCTGAAGTGGCATGGATCCATCGCCATGCGCGTCGAGCTGCTGATTTGTGGCGAGCTGCCCGTTGTGCTGCCACCTGTGACGCTGCCCACGAGCACCGAGCATCCGCCACATCACTACGAGCTGGAGTGCATCGATGAGATGGGCGTGGACAAGGGCGAGTTGCACGAACAACAGCTGCAGGCGAGCAGCCTGTGGCAGCTGCCGCAGGAGACGAGAAAACCACGTCTGCTTGATCTGCTCAAGCTATCGACACCAGCTGCTTGGCGTCCACTGGCCAACACACCCAACGAGTTTGTCGAATTCGATTTCCTCGAGCCGCGCAATGTTTCCGGCTTTGTCACCAAGGGTGGCCCAGATGGCTGGGTCACCGGCTACAAGGTGCTGTTCTCCAAGAACAAACCCACCTGGAACACTGTGCTGGCGCCCAACGGACAGCCGCGCATCTTCGAGGCCAACGTGGACGAGCATTCGCCGCGCACGCATCACTTCAAGAAACCCATCCTGACGCAATACCTCAAACTGGTGCCGGCGCAGTGGGAACGCAACATCAACATGCGCATCGAGCCGCTGGGATGCTTCAAGCCATATCGTAAGTAGATTTTATAGGAGTCAGCTTAGATTAGGGATAATGCAGTCTTATTATGTAGTCTGAGTATGCGTTTTCATGTCTGTCCGTCGGATCCTAGAGACTATAAGTGAAATTGATTTCCGCAATTTCCGAATTGCAATTTCACCAACCTTTTTTTCATCTTCAATTTAATAATGATTAATAATATTGTTGCAGGCAAATTATTAGGAGAAAATATTCTTTTAGAATGTTCGCCGAATAATACGTTTTTATAAGGATAAGAAACATTCTCAATTCAGGAATACATTCTTCACTCAAGAATTTTTTAAAATTTAACATAGAAATGAAATTCTCGAAGTTCTTGAATTTAGATTGTTAAAAATAACAAAACAAAAAATGTATTTAATGTATTTTCCTGTTGCATATTTATTAATTTTTTTTTTTATTTTGTTTTGTTTATTAATGCTTGAAAATGTTCTATATTTTTTAAGAAAACCTTCAGCTTTCGTCCTGATTTTTTATACCTAAAAAAATTCGGATGACATCTTGTTTTAAAAATGCTTTAAAAAATGAAGTCCTACTCCAAACATTTTTTTGAAGATCGAAATATTCTCAAATTTGAGTAGTTTTTTCTCTGTGTAGGTAGAGTGCATTTTAGAGTCGAGCACACTCAGCTCTTCAATACTGTCATACTATTAATTTCTCAACTTACTTCTAGCTGTTGTCAAGGAGGAGATTCGCGAGGAGCAACTGGAGCCAGCCAAGTGCCACATTTGCGAGGGCATCACGAACAGCGACGCAAGCAAAAAGTGTCCGTGCAACGATCAGCTCTATTGGGATGGCAACAAGTGTGTGCAGCGCAATCTGTGTCCCTGCGTGGAGAACTACGTCAGCTATCCGATTGGCAGCAAGTTCGAGAATGCCGCTTGCGAGGAATGCGTCTGTGTCTTGGGAGGTCGCAACAACTGCAAGCCCAAGAAGTGTCCGCCCTGCGAGGCGCGACATCTGCGTCCAGTGATAACCAGCGATTGCTTCTGCAAGTGCGAACCGTGTCCCAAGCACCAGCGCGTGTGTCCTTCGAGTGGCGATTGCATTCCCGAGGTGCTCTGGTGCAATGGCGTCCAGGACTGTGCCGACGATGAGGACGCCAGCTGTCGGGACTCGTTCACTGTTGAGCCGGACATTAAGCGGGAGAAGAATGAGAGTAAGTCTAGCATTCGATTTTATTTATAAAATTTATTTAATTTAACTATATGATCTATTTTCATTATTTTTACATTTAATTTGATTATACTTTATTCATATTATTCATAGTATTTTATTTCATTTATTTTGATTTGTTTTATCTCTCTTTCATATATTTTACTCTTTTTATTTTGTTATTTATTCTATTAATATTCTACTTATTTTTTATATTATTTACTTTATTTCGTTATTTTCTTTTTATGATTATTTATTTATTGCTATAAATTAATTATATTTGTTATTTATTCTAATATTATTCCATGCATTTTTTATAGATTATTTACTTTATTATTATTATTATTACATATTTTCTTTTTATGATACTTTATTTATTGTTATTACTTTTCTTAACACTACAAACTAAAGCCTTTAAATTAAGGCGCTATTAACTGAATTAATTGTATTGTTTATTTTATTTGTATTATTTATTTCATTATTTTTATTTATTTTATTTATATTATTTATTTATCTATATTCTTCCTAGCACTATAAGCTGAAGTTTATGTTTATTATGGCACTAGTCACAGACAACATTTCAATTAATTTGAGTTTTAATAACATTTTTAATATAATAATTACAATTACTTTCCATATATATTATATTTATATACATATTACTATTAAATTACATATTATCTAATTTTATTAACTATTAAACCCTAACACCATTTATTTTATTGAATGACAATTAGTTATTTACAAATATTAATTATATATTAATTTAAATTTGTTATTGTAGCCACTGTCATTACGTGTCCAGCGCCCGTTTGTCCGCCGCAGATGAAGATCAAAATCATCGAGAAGAAGGCGCGCAAGATGTCCAAGATCTTTACGTTCCACAAGCAAGTGTCCATTGTGGATGATGGAGTCAGCATCACGAAGACCAAGTTCGTGTCGTCCAACGAGCAAGTTCTGGCCATGCCGAGCAACGAACTCGACTACCAGGAGGAGGAGGAATGCAGCGAATTCACTTGCGTGCCCATTCCCACCAAGGAGGTGAACAAAAACGAGACCATCACCTGTGTGGAGCCCAAGTGCCCGGAGAAGTACGATGTGGAGCTGGACATGAGCCAAGCCAAGGCGGGCGATTGCCTCAAATACACTTGCATTCTGCGGCCCAACAAGGACGATGTCTGCGAGATTAGCGGCAAGAGTTTCACCACCTTCGATGGCACGCTCTTCAAATACAGTCCCTGCAGTCACATCCTGGCCCGAGACATCCACAACGGCAGCTGGACCATATCGGGTAGGAAATCTCTAGTTACCTAAAAGGGTTCTCTTTCTAATTCGCTTTTCCATTTGCAGTGCATCAACAGTGCACGGATGAGACGCGCAAGGTGTGCCACAAGGTGGTGACCATCACAGATCTGCAGGCGGGTAACGAACTGATCTTGTTGCCACAGCTGAAGCTCAAGTTCAATGGCTTCCAGTTCACCGTGGAGCAGCTCATAAATTCGCCCATCTGCAAGGCCTCGTTTGTGGTCTCCCAGCCGGGCAAGACGCTGCTCGCCGTGTCCACCAAGTACGGCTTCTGGGTGCAGTTGGATGACATTGGCATCCTCAAGGTGGGCATCTCCTCCAAGTTCATTCGCACCGTCGACGGCCTGTGTGGCTACTACAATGGCAATCCGCGGGACGACAAGCGCACTCCCGATGGCCAAGTTCTCGCCAACACGGATAAGTTCGGCAACAGCTGGTATGACAAGCGCATTCCGCTGGATCAGTGCGGCGACCAGAAGTGCACCAGGCAGATGCAGGCGAAGGCGCTGCAGCTGTGCAACATTATCAAGTAGGTGTTGGGAGGGGAACTCGATAATTAATGGGAAGCGATTGTGATCAAATTAATAATCAGTAGGAGTAGTAAATATGCCTATATATATTTCTGGGGAAGGTCAATTTCATCTGATCCTGTGACTATTAGTATCAATGCCCAGGCAGACTAGAAG
This sequence comes from Drosophila immigrans, assembly GCA_963583835.1. NCBI lineage: Eukaryota > Metazoa > Arthropoda > Insecta > Diptera > Drosophilidae > Drosophila > Drosophila immigrans. The sequence goes on from OY757141.1 coordinate 31,511,484, forward strand.
GACTTTTATAATTTTATCGCTAACATTATATATGCAAATAGGGATCGACATTAATATAGACAATCCAGGTCGGAATATGTCCTGATAATTTAAATATTTTCAATTCATAACCAATTCATATTTGTCTATATTATTAATTGTAATAAAATGTCCAAAATAATTTGTATTTTCAATTTCAATGGCAGGTTAAGAACTAAGCAACTATTTTATTACTTAAAAATCATTTATATATGCAATAATGTTTTATTTATTATTTTATATTAATTATATTTTATTTAAAACTTTTTTTATAGCCCCATAATTATAATATATATATATTTTGTTTTTATAATTTAATTGTTGTCAAAAGAAGTAGTAAGAGTTATTCTTTTCTATAAAATTTGTTGATGTATGTTATAATTGTTTAATTTTTAAATGGTTTGTAAGAAATTTATAGTTTGGAGCAAAGGTTTTTAATTTATTGAAAAAAATATAATTAAAATTTTTTTTTTATATTTTACTACATAAATGATTACCAATTTATCCGTCCACAGCCATCCCACGTTTGCCAAGTGCCACAAGGCGGTCAACTACAAGCAGTTCTCGAACAACTACTGCCTGGAGGCGGCCTGCGACTGTCTGCTGGCCAACAACGGCGATGCCGCGGCCTGCAAGTGCAACATACTGGAGAGCTTTGTAAAGAAGTGCCTCAGCGTGAATCCGCTGGCCCAGCTGACAACGTGGCGAGCGGTGCATCAATGCGAGATCAGCTGCCCGGCGCCCTTGGTGCACTCCGATTGCTACAAGCGACGCTGCGAACCGTCCTGCGACAATTTGCACGGCGACGATTGTCCTGTGCTGCCCGATGTCTGCTTCCCCGGCTGCTATTGTCCCGAGGGCACGGTGCGCAGGGGTGCCAACTGTGTGCCCATTGCCGAGTGCAAGGATTGCGTCTGCAAGTCGCTGGGCAACTCCAAGCATCTGACCTACGATCGCAAGAGCTTCAGCTTCAACGGCAACTGCACTTATCTGCTCTCCCGGGATGTGGTGCTGCCTGGCGTGCACACGTTCCAGGTGTACGTGAGCATGGACGACTGCAAGAAACTGGGACAAGTGAGCGGCGTCGATGGCGCCAGCTGTGCCAAGTCGCTGCATGTGCTGAACGGTGATCATGTGATCCATGTGCAGCGTGTGCCGCAGCAGCCGAAGGCGCTGCAGGTGCTCGTCGATGGCTTCGAGGTGAAGAAGATGCCGTACAAGGACAGCTGGATTACGTTGCGTCAGGTGGAGGGCAAGGAGCTGGTGCTGTCGCTGCCCGAATCGCATGTGGAGCTCACCGCCTCCTTCCAGGACTTGATCTTCACGTTGGGCGTGCCCAGCATCAAGTACGGCAGCAAGATGGAGGGATTGTGCGGCGACTGCAACGAGGATGCCAGCAACGATTTGCAGCCCAATCCGGCCAAGCGCAAGCCAGGCATCGATGTCATCCAGAGCTGGCAGGCGGACGAACCCAAGCTGGGCCTGACCGATGCCCAGCAGTGTCTCAGCGAGGATGTGCCCAAGGAGAACTGCATTCCACTGCCACCGGAGAAGGATCCCTGCCTGCAGTTCTACAACGAGGAGCTGTTCGGCAAGTGTTCGCTGGTCGTGGATCCCATTGCCTATGTGTCCGCCTGCCAGCAGGATATCTGCAAGCCGGGCAACACGCAACAGGGCGTCTGCATGTCCTTGGCTGCCTACGCCAAGGAGTGCAACAAACAGGGCATCTGCACCAACTGGCGCCGTCCACAGCTCTGTCCCTATGAATGCCCCAGCGACATGGTTTATGAGCCCTGCGGCTGTGCCAAGAACTGTGATACCATTAAGGCGCTGTCCGAATACGATGCGGTCAATGTCAAGACTCAGTCTGTCTTCCACACGCTAAACAGCGATGAGATGTGCCTGAGCTCGGAGCGCTTTGAGGGCTGCTTCTGTCCCCCGGGACAGGTCATGGATGGCGGCAAGTGCATTCCGGAGGCAGCGTGCACCAAATGCGACGATGGCGTTCATCTGCCGGGCGAGAGCTGGCAGCCGGACAAGTGCACGGACTGCAAGTGCGACGCCAAGGGCAAGAGCTCGTGTGTGCAGAAGAAGTGTCAGGTGGAGGAGAACATCTGCGCCGAGGGCTACAAGCCGCAGACCATCGTCAAGGCCGACGAATGTTGTCCTCGCTATCGCTGTGTGCCGGAGCCCAAGGAATCCCAGAAGCTGTGCCTGGCTCCGCTGATGCCTGTCTGCGGTCCCGGCCAATTCAAGAAGCAGAAGAACGACGTCAACGGCTGTCCACAGTATATTTGCGGTACGTACTAAATTGAGAACTCTTGATTGACAGATTGACTGCACATAAATTAAACACTCTTTATTTTTACTCACTGACTGATTGACGGACTGATTCGAAGACTGTTTGGCTTACTATTTAAATGACTCATAAATCACAGATTGATTTACCAATTAAATGACTGACTGCCTGTTGTACCAATTAACTAAATGACTGATTGAATGAATTGCTGATTGACTGCATACATAATCTACACTCCTTATGCTGACTCTCTGAATGACCTTTTAAGATACTCATATACCACGGATTAATTAACTTTTTAATTATAGTATATTAGCTGATAACAGATTGATTAACTGACTGAATGAATCACTGATTGGCTGCAAATATATTAAACATGATTTATACGAGCTAACTGACTGATTGACTGGCTGTAGCAGTACTCTGCGAAAAACTGAATGATTGTATGATCAAAATTTAAACTGAACATAATTTTATATATGTATATTATAAACAACCCGACTGAAGTGTGCGGGTCTTTGATGGCGCCGCTAATTAATTGATTGACTAATGCACTGATTGATTTCACTGACAATAATGATTGAATCATTTACAGATTATATTACATTCATTATTCTGACTCACTGACTAACTGGATAATATATTGACTGATTAATGATATGAATGACTGATTGATTGTAATTTTTTTGCAAGCATGCTGCTAGAATTTTATCATGAGGTAGAATTGTTTTATCCCAGGCTCGTAACTGAGAGTGGAAAGTTTAATAAAATAAACAAAATTGTATCCTTGTAGAATGCAAACCGAAGGACGAGTGCGAGCCTTTGGTGCCGCCGCGTGAGCTTTCGCTGGGAGAGCAGCTCGTCAAGATTGAGGAGGGCTGTTGCCCCACCCAGAAGATTGTCTGCAAACCGGAGCGTTGTCCGCCGGCGCCAGCCAACTGTGAGCAGCGCTTCTATGAGGTCTTCACACAGCAGGAGAACGGCGCCTGTTGTCCCACACACAAATGCGGTAAGTCTGCCAAGCAAATTAGCTGTCCGCAGTTGATCAATTAATGTAATTCAATTGTGATGCGCAGTGCCACCAAAGCATTTGTGCATTGTGCAGTACGATGTGGACAAATCGACGAGCTTCACCAAGCAGATTGGCGACAAGTGGCTGCACGTCAAGGACGTGTGCAAGCAGGAACAGTGCGCCTATGGACCCAATGGCAATGCGCAGGTGATTAGCATCCAGGAGACATGCAAGACGGATTGTCCACCCGGCTACAGCTACAAGAATCTGGACAAGACCAAGTGCTGTGGCGAATGCGTGCAGACGTCGTGTCTGTTTGAGCAGAAACTCTACAATGTGAATGCGCAGTGGAGTTCGCCGGACAATTGTACGCACTACATTTGCCTGCAGAAGGACAAACTGTTGATGGTCAGCTCGTCGGTGGAAGTGTGTCCCGATGTCAGCCACTGTGCAGCCAGCTCGCTCTATGTGGACGGCTGCTGCAAGCTCTGCAAATCGGAGCCCATTGTCGAGGAACTATGTGAGTGAGAAAACATAAAGGCAGTCGAGAAAAATTTAATTTGTATATTATTTCGACAGCTACTTGCCTGCCGGTTTCGCGTGCCGAGTCTCAGACCAAGGAGCTGCTGAAGTTCACCAAACCGGGCCATGGTGTTTGTGTTAACGCCGAGCCTATTAAGGGCTTTACGGACTGCGAAGGCGCCTGTAGCTCGGGCTCCAAATACAATCCGCTTACCGATGTGCATGAGAAGTTCTGCACCTGCTGCAACATCAAATCCTATCAATCGATCTCAGTGAAAATGCTCTGCGCCGATGGCCATACGTTCATTCAGCGCGTAAGTTGTTTACTTTCCCCATAATCCAATCGCATTATCTCTAAAACTGTTTATTTATGTCAATTGCAGCACGAGGTGCCGTCCAATTGTGGCTGCTCGCCCTGCAATGAATTCTCCGAGAGCTTGATCGATATGCGAATGAACGTTCCAAAGGATGAGCAGTTGCAAATGCCATTGCTGAATCTGTTCGGCCACAATCGCTACTAAGCAGCACGGCTATATTAGTTTCTAATCGATAAATGCAATTTATTTAATAAAAAAGAATATTTAAAAAATGTAATTTGAACTTTCATTTTCGAAATTCGAAATCGGCATATCGATAACACGATCGACAAAATTTTCATTGCAGCTGATTGAAGCGATAATTGTGGTGGTTGGACGATTATTAATGCCAGTTCGATAACTTAATTAATCTCCAACGTGAATAAAGATCGCGCCAACAAAAGCTTTCGTGTCGCGAAATAAGTGAAAGTAAAAAGTGAATCGAAATATTTGAGAAATCTAGTGAATATATATTGTGCTGAGAGCCATATTGTTCGGTTACTTAAAGTGATAATTCCCCGTCATCTCTGGCAGACAAATTTAGACTCGCAATGGAAAGCAGAAAAGCAGCGCAAATTATGAATGTAAGCATGTTTGTTTGTACGTTTGCTACTGGGTGTACAATTTATGTTATAATGGGCAATTGCCATGCCACATTCAACGAGTTCAGCTTAATTTTAAGTCAATTTATTGCAGCGCCTGCGGCAAGCGCCAATATTTGTCCATGGCACGCAACAAGCCTTTAGCAAGTGGGCGTTTCTTTCATACCCTATCCCCAATTTGAGTACACGTGTTTTTGCAAGCGGACAGGTGAAGGCTTAATGTGAGACAGCTGACAGAGCATTGCGACGTCGCTGTCGCTTTCTTAAGTTTACCGCTGCTTCTTGAAAGCCTCTGGCAGCCATTAAAAAAATGTTGTGGCACCTTTTGATAATGCAGTTGACGTCGTATGAAAACTTTGCGGCTTTTATACTCAGACTTAACTCGACTGCATTTGCATTTCAATAATTAATTGTTATTGTTGCATGGTGCATTGTGTTTGTTTTTCGCAGGTACACACACACACAAACACACAGACAAGGCAGGGCTATGAAAATGCGTAGGGGAAACTACGTAAGCAGATACGACAAACGTAAGCACAAACACACGTGCACAAGTTCATATACTCGAACGTAAACGTAATAACAAAGACGTTGACTTTTCTGGGGCTGACATTAATTTATTTACTGCTACGCTTGGCAAATGGCAGTTGCTCTATAACCTCCTTGGAACCCCTCGCCATATCACCACACCATCAGTTCACCCTTTTGCTTATGAAAAATCCTATTACAAAACCGCAAGCAATGCGCGCTCTGCACTTTTGCACATTCATTGCATTTTATTTATTGTATGATTCAACAATTTACGTAAGTTAGGCGACGCGAATATGAAATTATCCTTTTGTGCTGTGTGTGTGCCCAACCGACCAACAAAGAAGGAAGTTGACAATAAAAACACGTACACACGCCTATTATGGCAGCCTTAAAGCATTTTATTAATGCAATGCCAAAGTACCTGGTTGAGTTATTTTTCCGGACTCTTGGCAAGTTGCCGTACTCGCAGTAGTCTTTGTGCATATCTAATATCATATTAGGAGAGAGTGCTGCCAGATTTGCTTATTTCAGGCTAGATGCAGCCTACTTGAAAATTGAAAAGCCTTTCAAATTCTCAAATTGCTTATTGCATATTTAGAAATGCAATACACAAAATTAATTTATGACATAATCGCAATATTGTATGTGTAAAGTGTTTCAGAGGCAAAAATATCGGATGTTATAAAAATACTTATGTTAGATTTATAAAAAAAAAATTATTAAATCGACGATTTGTTAACAAATCTAATTTATCTTTCTTCAGAAACCTAACAATATTGTTTCATTATTTTATTTTATCAATTGAGTTTACTTTTTAAATATGTGCAACAAATAAACTCAATTGATAAAATAAAAAAAATGAAACAAAATTGTTTAAAAATGAATTTATGACATAATCACAATATATATTATAATAAAATAGGTTAAACTTATTTGAGAAAAAAGAGGTACACATTTAATTTAAATAATGTCGTCACAAACCAAATAGTTTTGTTTAATTTTTGTTGAATTAGGTTTAGTTGGTTTTTTTGTCATATTTTTTTTATTTTGAGCCTATTTTAGCTCTTTTATGTTTAGAATCTAGCTTGCACGGTAGCTCAACACTGCCAATATGAGTTGAGGTTAGCTCAAAGTTGATTGCGAGTTGTCTTTAAAAAGGACTACTGTGTATTTAATGTGGATATGGAATAGCTATCAATTAGCAGTTAGTTATTAAGCAAAGCGACATGTTTTTATTTCGACTGAAGTGTGTAGGCGTTTGGGGTGCACAAATTGAGGAAGTAGACAATTAGACAGCTGACTTTGCCATGACGGCATTTAAACTCACACACACACACACACACACACACCTGTGAATAGCCGGTTGAGTGCATATTAAAAACGTAATGGAGCAATTTGCTTCGAATTTCGCTAGAATGTGCGCATATTGCCAAAAACACTTTCTGGCTAAATGTAAAAGCTAAACAAATGCGCAAATTTCTGTGGGTTGCACATCGTTTGCTCTGCACGTTACAATCAGTTGAAATTAACTTTATTTGCAGCAAGTATCAATAAAATCGGGAAAGCAGTAAATATTGTGTACATATTTAGTTTCGAGCTTTTGATAACTTTTGAATTGAAGTGTAAACAAACAGGTGTTACAATTTGAGTTAAAAACTCATAGCTGCTGTCTGCTGAGAAGAGCGTTCAGTTCTGAATACGTATGCAAAAGTAATCTCAAGCAGGAAATGAGTAGTCAACTGGCTAACAGTTCGAAATATACACACATTTATACGTACGTACATCTGTGGGAAAAAATGAAGGAAAATATTAAAATATAATATAGAATACGTACAGATGCAAGGCACTCAGTCACACTTTTGCAGGCACACACAGGCAAACACGTAACGTTTATTTTTGCCAAGTATCTGCTCAATCGATATGCAATTTTCCTAAATTTTCTACTTATTGCAAGCAGATACATACATATGTATGTATCTATGTGCATATATGGCCGCTTAAAAATCTAAAATGCAAAAATCGTTTATTTGCTCAAGAGCCGTTAAAATGTACAAAGTGCAGGGCCAATGGCGGAGCATGCTTTGGCTTTGGCTTTGGCTTGGCTGTGGAAATGGGAAAGGGAAATGGGAAATGGGAAAGGGAACGAGACTGATTCGTTCGGCCGCTGCAAAAAGTCAAACATGGCCATTTGTTGCAGGTTTCAATTTCAGTTGATTGCATACATACAGAGAGGAGCAACTAACTTGCTACCTTCAATGCCATTGACGAAGAAATTGTTGTAGATATTTGGACGTGCAGTCGAGCGCAAAAAAGCAACATAGACAGCGACGACAGACGCTTCGACAGACGCTTCGAAACGACCCGACCGACGACTGAACGGCCTGTGCCTCTCAAAGACATATGTAGAACTCGCACACACAGTAAGACATAGAAAAATTATAAGGATATATGCTACGTGCAGTCAATAAATAAAACAGTTCGGCGTACTCCTTGCTGGAGCAGTTGAAAGTAACACACACACACACACTCAGACAGACGGAACTCTTGGCTCAAACCATACGAAGGCAACACGTTCGATTTAATACAAATGCGCTTAGGTGTAGGCACGGAGGAAAGCAGGCAGCCAAGGAACAGGCTGCTGGGTGGGATTTATGCCAAGCGACGTTTTAAGTCTTCGTCGCAGGCAACACCAACAGCTGCTGATGCTTGCAACTGATGCCACAGCTGCGCTTACGAATGCGTTGCATGAAGTCATTGCATTTGCCTGGTTAGCAATTTGTAATAATTTTCGTATTTCTTTCTTGCTCCATGCTTATCTAATTTTCCATCTTTGCATTTGATATTTTTATCCACAAATATCAACTCTCTAAGCTCACATGAATTAAGATAAATTTAATACAAAAATTGTGTTGCTCTAAAAATTGGATTTGAAATTGAGATTTTACTAAATGTGATTGCATTGCCTGCCAGCAATTTTACTTCACCTTCTATGTTAACTTGTGATCTACACAAAATTGCATCATAATTCGAATTCTTGTTGACATATGATTTTGAACTGATTGCTCTCAGCTCACCTCACCTCACCTGACTTGACCTCAACTCTGGTATTATGGCCAATTTTGCACAAATTCAATTAATTTGGCTTAGACAAAAACCTTTTGCATACTTGCGAGAGTCACAAATGCATTCTACAAGTATTTTGTCTTTTTGCCAGCTTGCTCGGGCATCGGACTTTTGTGGCTAGTCCATAAATTTCGAATGTAAGCATTCCAATGCCAAGTTCGCAAAACGATAACAGTTGAAAGTTGATAACCCAAAACTCATTGCATACTTTAAGGCGGGCCAAGGCAAAATTGCCAGCCATCTGAACAATGCTGGCTACGAAACGAAACGAACTTCCATTTTTGAACTCAAGACAACTCGCACATACACACAGAGACACACCCACCCACACACACACACACACTTGTGGGGCACATTAAGTTTGGCATTAAATTCAAAATACGTGGAAAATGCGTATGGGAAATGCAACAGCTGCATATTGTTTGATAAATAAATACGAAAAACGCACACACACATGTATTTGCTGGAATATAGAGTGGCACACACACACACACACACTCGCACACACACATCGTCTGCTACATTGCAATGCATTGCTATTACCCAACGCAATGATTTTTCGGCACAAGCTGTTGTCAGTGATATATGCGACGTGTGTGCGAGCGAGCGAGGGAGAGAGACAGCACGTTATCTCTTACCTTTTTTGGCTCCACTTTCACGTTCCCTTGTTGTTGCGTCTGCACTTTAACATTTAAAGCGAGTGCGACGATGCGGCTGATTAGAGAGAAAAGGATGCACAATTTATGGCAACTGTCTGCCAAAGATAATTTAACTAACAAACTCTTACGCGCTCACACACACACACACGCACACACACACACGCAACGGCCACAAATTGTTACGACAGTGATAAATAAATGTTAACAATGTGCAAATTGTTTAAATTTGCCGCAGCAACAACAGCAAACGGCAGCAACAACAATGCGAGAAGTGTTTGTAACAAATGCAAATGCACATTTACAACCACAATTACAATTGCATTATCACACACACGCACACGCACACACACACTGACACTTGCCTGCCAGCATGCGGCTTTTGTAATACGCACACACACACACCCACACAATCACACTCTCTCTCACACACACATGTGGAAAAAGTTGCACGTTAAGTTTTACTGGCGGCTTTTTCTCATTGTTGTTGCTGGCGCTGCGAGAATTATTATTATGGTTCTTATTGTTGTTGCTATTTAAGGCTGCTCTGTTGCTTTAGTTGTTATTATTGTTGCTGTTGGTGTTGCTGTTGCTGTTGCTGCTTGTGGGTTGTTAGTTTTGTAGCTGCAAATGCGAAATAACCAAAAAATTTGTCTGGCAATTTGCTTTAAGCAGTCATTGTATTAAATATTTAAAGTACTTGCATGAAATGAAGTTAAGACTTGCTAAATTACTAACAAATAAATGGATTAACGATAACTTTGCATGTTGCATATCAATCAGCTTGTCAACACAAATTTTAAATCACATTTTGTTTCGAGAATGTCGCAAGTGCTGAGCAACGAAATTTGTTTAAACTTTTGATAGAGCTCAGCTTATCGAGAAAATTAAACATTGGTTTTTGGTAAGCTGAGAAATTGTTTATGCTTCATCAGAAGTAGAAATAAGAATAGATGCAATATTTATTTTTGGTTTCGTTTTTAACTATGATAATAATAGAGAATTATTCCATGATTTCAAATTCAATTTATTGTCTCTTATACTAAGACCTCACCTTTTAACGCAAAATAACAATTAAATTAGCTAGTTTTGTCAGCCCTGAGTCAAGTTGAACAGTCTTTAAATTAATCAGAAATTTACTTTTAATTATGCATAAATTCGATCTCATTTAACTTGTTTCCATTCATTAAGTAGCTGGATTTGCTCTTTTTTCATCAAAAAAAGGACTAAGTAACATTTGTTTTTGGTTTCGTTATTTGACTATAATAATTATGACGAATTTAACAGTCGGAAAATAGTGAAATATTCGATGATTTCAAATGAAATTTATTGTATCTAATACTGAGACACCTTGAGATGAATGACAAGTGAATAAATCACAATGGGCCACAACTTTAACACCTTTTAACGCAAGTTGACAATTAAATTAACCAGTTTAAATTGTCAACCCTAAGTCAAGTTGAACAATCTTTAAATTAATCGGGATTTAATTTTTAATTATGCATAATTTTGATCGCATTTAACTCGTTCCCCCACTTCAAGTAGCTGGATTTGCTCTTTTTATTGTTCGGTCTCGTCGCCATTCAGGCTTACACAATATTATAGACTTTTCTTTGACAAATTTTAAGCAGCTTAACTTGCGCATAATTATATCCTTATTGTAGCAAGCTGGGCAAGAAATCTGTATTGTATTTTTGTATGTAAATATATATTACGAGAGTTTCTTTTATTTTGTGGTTTTGCAATGCAAGGCCTCTAAATTGCATGTTGAGCCTTTGGCTGCTTTTAGTCCTTGGCATGCATTTGTAGCTTGTATCCTGTCCGCTATTGAAGCTAATCCTTGGCCAAATGTGCACAAAATAATTACAGCGGATTTTTTGTTTTGCCCGTTCCTGTTGTGCATTTAAATGGCAGCCGCACTTTTGGTGACGCTAATGCGGCGCTCATTTGTCGCCTCTATAATTCTGCCCCACACATCGCCTCGCTTCACACACATGCCGCTTGCCACTTGCCACTCGGGCGAAGGCTCAGCAGGACTTTTTGGCAGCTTAGTCGCCACAGCGCACTAAAAGCAATGGGAGGAGGGGAGCAGAGACCCTCTGTTTATTTCGGCAAACTTTTTTGTTTGGTGCCAACTACAATAATTTCGTTGCATAATATCCTTTGACAGGATACACTTTCGCTAAGCCTCAAGGAGCACACAGCATGCTCGGAACGTCATCAAACAACATAAAATTGTTTTTGGCACACGCTTCACAGTCTCTGGCGCGTTCTTTTCCCCACTATCCTTCGCTTCTTCTCTCAACTGCCTGCCAAGTAGTCGAAATCGAGTCGACTCAAGTGGAGCTCTTGCTTCCACACATTATTTGCCCATTTATATGCTCAACATTTGAAGTGGCCAAACGGAGGGTATATGCATATAGTGTAACATAGATGATAGAATAAGAGCTTTAAAAATTATTTAAAATGTTTTTTAAATACCTGCGATTCGCAAATGTAACGTTGATTTTGATAGAGTTTAAATTATGTATTTTATATACAAAATTAGTAGCTTGAATAATAAAATGCGAGCTTCCAAAATGATTTTAAATATTTGAGATATCTAATTTGTTTACAAGAATTTGCCCTCCAGAATTATGTTAAATGTTTTTTAAATATTTAAAATATTTCATTTGTATACCAGAATTTGCCCTCCAGAATCCAACTTTGATTTTGTATGAATTTTAATTTTTTATTTTTGTAAAACTTCATTTTTTTTTATAAAATTCCTTTAGCACAATGGTCTGCCTTTATTAAATGAATTTTAATTTTGCATTTGTTGTAAAACCGAATTTTCAAAACCATATTCTTTCTTAACTTTGCTTTGCTACATTTAAGAAGGAAGAATTTATTTTCCATGTTTTTAGGGCTCTGAAAATTAATCATTTATTTTTGTTAACAATTCGCATTAAATAAACTCACATTTTGTAGCAATATTCTTCCTTGACTTAAAAACAATTCTTGGTTCTGAAATGACAGTATTTTAACTTTCATTTATTTAAGTAGATTTAAGCAAATAAATTTATTTTAATAATTCCATTTCGAGTAGACTGCACAGGGTATTTGAAAGTTAATCACTTGGGCCGCCTTTTGCTTCTTGCCGCCTTGTTGTTTCGCTATTGTTTTGTTTGGTTTCGACGCTGCCCAATAAACAACATTTATGCATGTTTACAATTTAATATGTTGCGCGCACATGTGTAAAAAACAATTTGTGCCTGCCTGACTGCCTGGCAGCCTGGCTTGGCTTGGCTTGTTTGAATGGTTCGGTTGTTTGGCCGGTTGCCTGACTGCCAGCCTGTTAGCCTGGCAGGCATATAGCAAAAAGCAGCAGCAACGAGGTCCTGGCGCTGGATAATAGCTTTGGCGGCTGCTAAAATTGTTGCTTATTGTTGGAAGTGCGCCAGGCGCGTTTCTTGCTTCTGCTGTTGTTGTGCCGCTGCTGCCATTGTTCCATTTGCTGCTGTTGTTGTTGGATTGGCCGCAATTGCAAGCCGCTTGCGGCAAGGACATGCGGCCAGGACATTGGCATCGCGTGCATGTTTATCATTTTAATGAAGCAGCCGCTTCGCCAATTCTCCCATTCTCGACCTTATAATGCGTGAGCCACGTTTCTTTATCATTTAATGAGCTGTAATCGCTTTTAATTACCACCCCGAAAAATGCAATCCTTAAAGGCTACACGCCGCAGCGTTGCAAGGCAATTGCCGGCTTTAACAGCTTGCAATGTTTCTCAATATTTTTCTTCGTATTTCCATTACTATCTCTCTCGCTCTATGTCTCTCTCTCTGTCGCTTCTACTCAGCTGCCTTTGTGTGTGCAAACGTGCGTTTATAATGGATTTATCTGTGTTTGCTTTTGTTTGCACTGCAAAAGCGGAATATTCCTCCTGCCTGGCGTTCCATAGGCCATCGTGCTTTGCATAATAAAAAAACAAACTTTACTCCTCGCTCGGTTGTTGCAACTTGCCGCAAAACTTTATATGCATCTCTCTCTCTCTCTGTCTTTCTGTCTTCTTTCGCTGTGTCATCAATAGGCGTTGTCGTTGAGGAGCATGACCATGTCGAGCTTAATTTAGAGCCACGAGTGTTTCATGCTGTAAAACTTTTCAGCCAAGAACATTATTCAAAACGCCTTTAAGTTGTCTCCTACTGTAAATGATTTGCCATTTAATTACGTTAATTGCTCTTTCGACATTTGAAATTGATTAATAACTGCACACACACACACACACACACACAAATAAACCCCCACAACGCAGAAGAAGAAACCGATTTTCAATAATGCATTTGATGCGGCAAATTCCCAATGGTCCTGTGCTCCAAAGGATGCAAAGCAAATTGATTTTAAACGCTTAAATTATGGCAAAATAATTAAATGGTGAATACTGTTTTTGCAATACACATTAATAACATTAATACGCACAATCGGATTAGGTCAGTCAATCAAAAAGCGTTTAACATTTTCAGTTAACTCAATAATCTACTATAATTGGGTAAACCGTTTAATTGTTGCAATCGCAATACAATAATTGGGCGAAATATATGTTTAGAGCAATTGCGGATACTTACTAAAATATACGTATGTTAATAAAGTGCAAAGTTGCTTTAAAAAAACGTTTCTCTTTCATTAATTGAGAAGCAAAATAAAATATTTCAAAATTACTAAAATTCGTTTAAACTAATATTGATCAAATTAATTTTTGACACGTATCAATTGAATATTAATTGAAAATTAGTCTGAAAATCTATCAAATTATCAAATTAATGCCCATATCAATAAAAAAAACATATTTAGTTAGTTAATTCCTATAATGTATTATTACATTTTACTTTCAATATACCAATACCGTGATCGTTTTGTTAGGTTATTCCTATATTTATATATGTATATATTTCCAATATTATTTCTAATTGCTATATTTATTCGGTGAACAATTTTAACAAATACGAGGAGGTGTACAAAAATATTCAGGAACTTTTAAGAAGAATGGATTATTTAATGGTGTAACTAAGTCAATATAAATTTATAATAATAATATAAATTTAGTTATTTGTAATACGTATCAAATATAAAAGGTTTATTCTTTATTTTTACGTAATGCTATAAGCACCGATTTTTCATAATTCTTTCTGCGTTTGCATTTAAATAACATTTTTAATTGAATTTGTGAGTTAAATTCACTTGGAAACAAAAAAACGTTTACCAATGCATACAAATAAATCTCAATCTTCCTACATGTGAATTTTCAGCGCTCTCTATCTCGCCATCACTCTCTTTTTGTTGCGCTCTTTTTGGCAGGAGTAACAGCAACAGCAACAACAATTGCGACGAGCCTAATAAAAATGCATTGCGATAAATTCCCACGCAAACTTCATCTACTCATACATGTGTGTGTGATAGACACGATCAGCGAACGCTTACTTTGCCAATCGACTAGTGCGCACTCGCTCGCACACGCGTACAAGTTTTTTTTTCCGCTTTGCTTTGCCATTCGCACTTCTCGAAAGTAGCATCCTCTTCTGCTTAACATTTTCGTCTCATTGCATTCGAGCAACGTCTTCTGTTAGACTCTTACCGTTAACTAGCATTCGAGCAACGTCTTCTGTTAGACTCTTAGCGTTAACTGGCAACTGCTTCTGCTAAACAAACAGCAACTGGTTCTGCTTGACTGTAACATAAATACTTCTTCAAAGTAGCATCCTCTTCTGCTAGACGTTGCATTCGAGCAACGTCTTCTGTTAGACTCTTAGCAGTAACTAGCAACGTCTTCTGCTTAACTAGCAGCAACTTTAACATACTTTACTTTAACATATATACTTTTTCGAAGTAGCATCCTCTTCTGCTAGACATTCGAGCAACGTGTTTTGTTAGACTCTTAGCAGTAACTAGCAACGTCTTCTGCTTAACTTGCAGAAACTTCTTCTGCTTTACTTCGTCCTTTGGTATTTGTACAGTTTTGTCAGTTTTATGTGCTTTTTGGAAATCAAAACGTTAAAGTTAAATAACAACATAAAAAAAAAAAATATTTATATAAAAATGTTACCCTGACGAAGATGCGAGTTAAATTGTCTAGTAAATTATAGAATATTTAAAACAATTTATATATGTGAAATATAATTTTTGTAGCAAATGCAATGAATTTTTAATATTATTCTATTAACAAATAATAAAGAGCTGACAAAAGCCTAAAACGAATAAAAATGTATACAAGTTTTAGTTTGTTTTAATAAAAAATAAATTATGTGCAAATGTCTGAAACGGATAACATTTTATGATTATTTAATATATACATAAGTATATAATAATTTTTAATGATTACATTTATATCTGATATGCAATTTGAGTTATGTGGAGCATCGGGCGCCAACTTAATTTTGATTCGGAGTTGTACAGAGTGACGATTTCATCGCCATAAGAGTCGACTTCAAGTAGGGATTTATGTCCTTTTCAGCCTCTTCTTCAGCGGGCTTGAAGACGTTTTTGGTATAGGGATCCAGCAATTGCGTGGCATATTTGCCATCCGAATAGTTAATCTCTCGTTGCAGATACTTTTTTATTTAATGTTATTTTCGATATACTTAACATCTCGCAAGACAAATCATTTAAGCTGACAGTTTGACAAGTTTTAAATTGTTCGCTCATTTCGCATAAATAAATCAAAATAGATCAGCACAAGATAAGGAAAAAAAAGAGAAAACATTACTTTTCAGTGTCTTGAATATTGCTGCGAAATTCCAAGAGTTGCTGATAATATTGACAAATGTCTTGGGCTAATTAATTACCAGGTAGCAGCTGAACAGCAAAACAGCTCAAGTTCTCCCTCTCCCCATCCCCGACTGTCTCTAGGGGATGCTGGAGACGAGCCTAGGCATTTAACTTAAGCACAACTTTTGACATTGCGGAGAAGATGCGGGTGAGCTGCGAGGTGGCACCTTTGTGCCATTGCGGGTTAGAGGGCGACACGGAGGGGAAGACAAGAAGCAGTTGCGCTTAACTAAGCTGCTGGTAAATAATTCATTAATTTTCGCTTATGATTGTAATCCGCTTGTGCACGGACCACGACCACGACCAAGGCGAGGAGGGGAAGGGAAATGGAGTAGCTGACGGCGACGACGTTCAAATCCTTTTGCTATTTGCACAAGCGCACGAAACTTTAGTTAAACATAGCGGCAACGCCCTCGGCTTTCTAACTGGGGAACATCAGCAGGACTAAGAGTACGGGTGTGTGTGTGTGTGTGTCATGCCCAGCTTGGCTGGTTGGCTGGCGGTTCTGTGATTTGGGCTCCTGGAATTGTGCAAACATTTACAATTTCAAATTTCAAGTATTGTTTACTTTTCCCCTTGCCCGCTCACTTGCTCGTCTACTCGCTTCCTCCCTCTTGGCCTTATGGGAGTGTGGGCCAAGTTTTGTTTTAGGTCGAAAAGTCTGAGCTGCAAAATACAAACCGAGAGCACAGTCATAAAAACACGCCAGCCAGCAGAATGTTAGACAGACGCAGCTTTCTATTTTTCTCTATTTCGTTGCCTGACTTTTCAGTAAGTGAGTGTGAGTGTGTGTGTGTGGCTTTCAAGGTCACAACTTTGGCTCAACTTTTATGCCTAAGCGGCTAAACAAATATGTCTAGCGTACACACACGGCATACCCGTGACAAACATGATGCAGGACAGCCAACTGCTGCCCCTTGGCAACACACTCATGCCACATGCCACGTGCAACATCCCGTCACGCGGAGCATTTGGATTATGTATTCAAGTCCTGCAAGTATTTGTGAAAGTTTAGCTAAGCCGGTCTATTTTTAATTAATGTGTAGGTTCCCCATAAATGCGCTGGTGTTTACCAGAAATGCTGGAAAAATTATAAATTTAAATTTAATTTTATTTCGTAAGTGTGCAAAATAAGAAGTATATACTCCTTCATCAATGTTTAATTTTAATTTAAATGCATGTGTAGCATTTTTAATTTTTGTGTTTTTTTATTCTAGTTAATTCATCAAATATATATGATTAAGCTTTCTAAGATTAAATTGTATGTATTAATAATTATGGCTGAAATAAGTTTAAATCATGAAAACAAATTATTTATTTCCAATATTATTAGATTTGGTGTAGTCTTCAAATTTTCTTCATTATTGTTTTGCTTATTAATTTATCTGGTTAACATTTTTATGTTGGCAGTATTTTCATAGGGTTAGTTTGAAAGTGAAATTTGTAGCAAGGTTTTTAACATGTTGAGAGTATTCATATATTTTAAAAATATAGATGAGCTTTCATTACCAATCTTTAATTAATAATTATGAATAGGCTAGGTCTAAATGCTGTGCTTAAATGAAATTTGCAGTTTTTTGCCATATTATTTATTATTTATTAAAATATGTAATATTATTTATTTCCAATTGAATTATGGTATTTTTAAAAATGAAACTAATTTATTTAACAGTTATACATTTAAATAAACATTTATGGATTTTGTTTCATTTTATTTGTATTTTATGTAAGCTTCATAATTTATGTAGTTCTTGTTTTTACGTAAAAAGTTTGAAAATTATAAGATTTTCAATATAGCGATAGTATTAATTTTATATAAAATACCTGATAGTTTATATTATAAAAAATACCTAAATTGTATGTTAAGTAAAAAGTGAAATAAAGAATAGGAAGTTCATTAGTAATATTTATTTGATGTAGAAATCATTAAACAAAAAGTCATTCACAAAAAATTAATTTGTTAATAAAATTAAGTATACGCAATATACGCAATATTTCACAAAAAATCAATTTATTCAGAATATTAAGTATACGCAATTTCTTTTACTTTCAACACATTGAGAATGCTATTTAATGTTAATGTTAAAGCCTGTCTACAGCAAACGAGAATGCAAAATAAGACTTAAATATTTGCTTACATGTTCGAAATGGCAAGTGAACTTCATTTACATGAAGGCAACACAAAAATGTTGCTCAGCTGCAGCATTTTCTTTTGAATGCTTCACTTTTATGGATTTTAATTATTCATTTGGCCGTTTTTAATTTGCCGCATGAATTCATGTGTCTGCAAATGAAAATATCGCTCAATAAGAAAAGCGCATTAAGATTTTCGACCGGTGCTGCTGGTAATTGAAAATTTTGCAGTGCAACGCGCGTTAAGTTGTCAATTCTGTTTGTTCATTTTGGTTCCATGCGATTCGTTTTGGCTCCTGTAAGCGACACATGAGCTTCCACTTCCTCTTGTTTTTTTTTTGTTGTTGTTGGGCGTGTAGTGGGCGTTCAGCCACAAAATTTTTTTGCCAGCCACGCCTATAAAGCTGGGCACGGCAAAAAAAAAGGCACTGAAAACGAAAACCGTATTGCCAAACAAAAGCACAGACGATCGTCTGGTGTTGTTGTTGTTGTTGTGTTGCTGCTGCACGGCATATTTGCATTTGTTTTAATGCCAGGCCGCTTAGGCTAGATACTGAGCTGCGGACCTAGACCCGACCCGGAGCCCAGGCCATAGATTCGTGTGAGCAGCAGCAGTAGTTGAACTCGTTGCCTGTTAAGCCTAAAATCGACATGCAACCTACTGGCCTCCGGGTGTGGTCGGCTGCGACTTCTACGCCCACACACTACACTCTACACTCGTGTAGCTGCTGCTTCAAACTCTGCCTGCAACGTGTGGCAAACAACGTGAGCAGGAATCGAGCGACGGCTGCTGATGCTCCATTGCCGATGCTGTGCGGCTGCATCGGCGTAAAACTTGGCACTTGGCCAACGGAATTTGCTGGCATAAAGTACAAAATATTCCCTCTCGCTATCTCCCTCTCGCCCCCAGTCTATCGTCTGCCCGTTTGGTCCTGCTCCGTATTTCTGAGCTCGGGCACAATTTGAGGCTTATTTCTGTTTGGTTGACACTCGGCGCAAAAATTTGTCGTAAGTGCAATTCGTTGTGGCGTCGGCGTCGACGTCGGCGTCGACGTCGGCATTGGAATAAACTCAATTGCAATTGTTTTGCGCCTTAAGTTATGCTATAGACTTTACCCTTAAAGCGCTGTCCAAGTCAATGACACATAAGTAAGTGTTGCTTGCACTTTAATCATTCCCACAAACAATTTCAGACAGATTTCACAAATGAGAAATAGATGAAATTTTATTAATTTATTAATATTAATATTAATTCGTAATATCATGTGACCGATTTGGTTATTTTGTTGCCGCAGCATTGACTAAAAAATGCATTTAATAAAAAGAAAGCTGAATGATGAATAAATTAGAAATTTAATTGTTCGATGTATTGAGGGAAATATATGGAATTTTCTTATTAATTTATTTTAGAAATCAAAAAGGGTTTATTTTCGGTAGAAATTGTATTCGGGAACATTCGAATTGGAGATAATTTTATAAGCAATATAATGTCATAATTAACGATTTATATGAAACCAAAAACGGTTTATTTTAGGATGAAATTGTGTTTGGAAACAATTTGATATGCAAAATAATGTCATAATTAAAAATAAATATAAAACCAAAAATGGTTTATTTCAGGCAGAAATTGTATCTGGGAACATTTGAATGGGCGACAATTTGATATGCAAAATAATGTCATAATTAAGGATTTATATGAAACCAAAAATAATGTATTTTAAGATGAAATTGTATTTGGAAACGATTTGATATGCAAAATAATGTCATAATTAAGAATTTATCTGAAACCGAAAACGTTTACTTTTAGGTAGAAATTGTATTTCGGAACATTCGAATTGGCGACAATTTGATATGCAAAATAATGTCATAATTAAGGATTTATATGAAAAAGTTGCGCCATAACACACTCTAAGCACTTACAACTTGAACTCTGGCAATTTTGAACTTGTCTCTCGCGCACACACGCCTCCCAAAAAACGAGACAAGAGATATGAAGCGACATAGATAGCGACAGAGAGTGGGAGAGAGAGAGAGAGAAAGAATAAAATGGCAGAGTGAGAGGCTGAAGACTGTGAAGCACTTCATAATCAGCCATATTGCTGGCAGTTTCTTGTAGCACGCATATCAATCTCTTCTCAGTGTTGCACACACAAAGACTTGTAGGAAAAAGTTTTTCGCCAACTGCTGCTCGCGCATTCGCGGAAATGACACTGTGGGGCATGAATACTAATTTCTAATTTCGCAGCTGGCGTCGACAACGCATTAAGTTGGCTACCCGCCACCGACGTCAACGACGACGACGACGACGACGACGAAGTCGCCTTGCAGTAAACTAAACCAAAAATTTGCGCTGCGTTGAGCATATTTTGTGGTTGGTAAATGGGTTTGGGGAGCCAGAGATTTTGGGCTTCAGCAGCAGCAGCAGCGGCAGCAGCAGCATCTGGACATGGCCGAGATGTGGAGCAGTTGCTGCTGCCTCTGCAGGCGGCATACTTGACTCTGCCACTGACAAAAGTTATGCGTTTGCATTTCCGTCACCCAAAATGGTGGTGCAATCAACATGCCACACAAAGAATGAAAAAATGCACTTGATATGGCAAATACTGCGCAGCATAAATACCCTTAATTCACCCTGTGACTTCTTTGTCGTTAGTATAACAAATGCTACTATTAATATAAATCATACGAATTTTTTGAAGATTTGCTGGGCAGTGAAATTAACTGTTGCAATTTCATGAATGACAGAAATAATATATAAACCCAAAAATTTAATACCATATATTAAATTTGTAGCATTAATAAATAAAAATATATAAACCAATATATTCAATACCATATTGCATTTTAGATTTTTCTTAAAACTAAAATTATATAAACTGTCGTAAAAGAAATGAAAAAAAAAAGTAAAACAAATATTAATAAAAATAGGGAAAAGATAACAGAATATTTGGAAGGAAAAAATTCATTTTGTTGTGCATCTGAGCTTAATGTTACTTTAATTATGCACTTATAAAATGCGCGAATTGGTTTGAATAATTTTATCAGTTAATATTCGATATGATTCTATTAATTCATGAATTTGGATTATAACATAATTAATTCTTGTAATTATCATTATTATTTATTTATTAATAATATTGTATCATTTATTTTGTATGCCCTCAGATCGAAGCTCTTAAATATTGTATTTCCATTGGAGTCAAAAAAATACAAGTGAGTTAATTATTTATGTTTACATTTTTTTCTGCATGTTACACAGATTAAAATATATTTTTGATTGTTTAATAGACATATTTAATTTAAATTGTAATAGACTCTTGTGAGTCGAGTGCTTTCTGTTGGCTCTGGCCAAGTTATATCTATCGTACTATCTATTCCGGTTTAGCTGCACAATCTTCGCTATCGCCAGTTGCATCTAAAGCACTTGCCACTTGCCACTTGCCACTTGCCACATTGTTGTTGTGGTCGGCAGTAGCGTTGTACTCCACAAAGTTTCAGTGCACGTTGCGGCGCATGCTGATGTTGATGATGACAACAAACCGAACCAGATGATGATAATGCAGATAATGATGAGGGGCTGGCGACGATGATACAAGTCCATGGCATGGCCAAAAGAAACTTTTGCGACTACTTGCGACTTGGCGCTCATTAGGCGTTAATTGCGCTGACAGCGCGCGTCGAGTTAATAAACAAATTAAATGGCCCAACAGGCTGCCAATTGGCCAAAGTCAGAGCCAGAGACAGAGCGAGAGCCAAAGCTGCAGTTTGCATTTGTTGGACGCAGCCATGGCGATGGCAAAGACATTTGGCATGTGCATTTTGCACTCTTGACATTTTTCTATATATCTGCTACATATATACTTGTCTGAATTCCAACGAGTTGACATTTGCACACTGTCTGCCACTCAGATGTGCAATCCCTGCCGCCATTTCCACCTCCTCCTCGTCCTCGTCCTCGTCCTTCGCCTCCATTGTTTGCACGCCAAATACGAGTATAAAAAATGAGAGAAGGGAGACTGAGAGAGGGGAGGGGAATGCAGTTTTGTCTGCGTCGCTGGTTTGTGTCTGTCTGTCTTCCTGTCCAGCGTCCGGACTTGTCTGTCATGACATTTGTCCTTCCGTCCGTCCCTCCGTCTGTCTGCCTAGTTCTGGTGCCCATCCATGTTTAGCTTAAATAACTCAGCGACGACTGTTGCGGCATAGAAATGAAAAGTTCGCATTTGTCACTGGCATAACGGATACTGGGGAACGGTTCCCTGGTTATTGTTGCTCTCATTGTTATTGTTGCTGTTGCTGTTGCCGTTGTTGCCGTTGTTTATGCATTTCATAAATATAAAAGTGCCCAAAATCCAGTGACGAGCCTTTGGGATAGATAACATGCCAGCCTTTGCGTTTGTCTGGCCAGTTCATAATGAGAAGCATTTCATAAAGCTGAATTGAAAGCACTTAACATTGAACTTTGTGTTGTTCTCGTTTTGTTTCCACTTCTCCAATTTGGCTGACAAAGAGTCCACAAAGATATAAATAAACTTTGAAGTTGCGTACGACTAAAATATATAGCTATACAATTACATAATCAGGGGAGGAGTTTGAAAAATATTATTACAATGCTGGCGGATAGTTTTAATTAAGTTAATGTCAGCCCAATATTATAAGTGAGTTATTGAGTTAAATTCAATTTTATTTGTTTTGTATATTAACTGGTTAATATTTTTGGTGAATTAAATGTACATATTGAATATCCGTTAGTTTTTAAAACAAATTATTTAGGAAATAAAATGTGAGCTCCGCTAATTGTCACTAAAGAAGTTTAATTTAAAAAAGAGGGATTAAAATTATTAACATTTTAGGTCTTAAAACTACAAAATTGCATCAAGAAAGTGCATTAATTTATGAATATTTGATAATATGACTAAGTTCATATTAAGAAAGATCACAATAATAGATTAATTTAATTCCTTTAATACAATCAAATAAAATATAATAATAAATGTATTTAATTATATTAAGTTTTACGTTTTAAATACCTTTATAAAAACTTGTTCAAATATTACTACTATTTAAATACAAATTTATGCATGCATTACTAAACACATAGATGCAAATTTAGAACTTTCAGAAATAGCTTTCATTTTATCAGATAAATACTCACACTATTTTGAAAGATAAATGTTTTGATTTTGGAAATATTTCAATATACAGCATATTACTTTTTTGCCTGTTTTCTGATCCAAATCGAATTACAAGTAATCATAAAGATACATTAACAACAATGAGTAGGATTGTTCGTTTGTTTACAAATCCGTTTGAACATCACTGCGAATAAGGCGAAATATGTATGTATGAATGTTAATTCCCTGCATTCACCTTTAGCTGCTTAATTTGCCAGCTATTGATGGTCCGTTGAAGCCTGGCAACCCAAAATCGGCTTGCCAGAGCATTACAATCAATTATGCATTAGCTTAAATCGTCACATATGTGTGTGGAGCAGCTTCCTCTCTCCTTTCCCTCTTGGTTGACTCGAATCTGACTGAATCTGTGCCATACACAATCAGCCAGACCAGTGAGCCAACGAGGCATTCAGGCCTGAAGTTATCCTGGCTGCCTTTGCCTTTGCCTCGTCCTGTTCTCGGAGTCAGTTCAATTCACAGTCAGAGTCACAAACTCAGTCTCTGTTTCTGTCAGACGACCGGCTTTCATGTGAATTGAATTGATTTTCAAGTGGTCTATGCTATTAGTTGTAATTGATTCTTGAAATAATTTATTTCATGGCTTTTTGTCGCCGTCTTTTAGTCTGGCTTTATGCTGCTGGCAGGACGTGTAAGTTTTGCAAATTGCATATCAAAGCCTTACCCATGTTAATGGCTTAAATTAATTAGAGACACTTTTCCACACTCTGATTTAATGTGACTCAATTTAAAGCCTTGACAGCTACCGCATCTACTATTCCACCTGTCAAACACAAATTATTCACGAAAATAGCTTCAGCATCAGCTCTCCGCCTTCAACTACAGCTTTGCAGCTGCAAAGGAACGATGCATTTATATGGCCGTAAATCGAACTCGTACTCTAATCTTACCCATCATCAGTTTGCTGCCCCTTCCCTCTTCTGTGTCTCTCTCTTGGTGATATTAAAAACGCGCTGTTGACTGAAAATAAATATCGAACTGAAGAGCTGACGAACTGCAATTAGAGATGAGCACATATCCGCAAGTGTTGAATAAATTGTGGAGAATTTTACTTTGACATTCTTGAATTGACTTTCCACAATTACATTTTTGTAAATTATTTCTTGATTTAAGAATGTGTTTTCTGCATTTGATTTTGATTTTCAAATTAAGAATGTATTCTGTACTTAATCTTACAAAAATGTTAGATTTTTGTAATAGATTTAGTATATTCGATTTCTTTACTAACTTTTGATACTTTTACTTTTTTTTAAATGTAGAATCTATTCTTCAATTAAATTATTTTTGAATATTTACGATATTCATTGAAGATTTGATTTGTGATTTGTGTATTTTTTCTCTGTGATTATTAATATTGTAAAGATAATATCGATACTGAATTTGAATGGATTCGATTACAAACGGAGGTTCTTTTTGCATTGTCAAAGAAGGACGAGCTGCGCTCATCTCGAATGGGAACTGCATCGAGCTTTGCTTTGGCCTCCGTTGCCACGTTCGCTCATTGCTAATTCCACGAAATCGAAGCATCATAAAACCTTGATGCTGCATTTCTAGTATACTACATCGCCATCGCCATCGCCATCTCAATCTCTGCTTCGGTATCGGCATCGGCATCGGTAGTGCTGCCATCCAACATTCGGTTGCATTATGTTAGCATATTTTCAAGTTTTTCACGCCACTCGCTGCCACTTTGTGCCCCTTTTGGTGGCACAGCCCGAGCAGCTGCATCAGCAGACGCCAACGCCAACGACCACGACGCCAAATAGCGAATGGCAAATGCTCCATTCCATTCCGTTTGGGCTGCAATTTATTTATGAGCCTGTTGTGTTCATGAATATTTTGTGCGGTGCCTCCTGCGCTGCCTCCTGGCGGTTGGCGGCACCTACACGAGCTTTTGGCCGCCTCGGCGCACTTAAAACTTGTTTGATTTACAAAATGACGGCATCGTCGCCATCGTCGCCGTTGCCATTGTTTAGGCGTTGCAGCTTCCACATTTTCCACTCCAACCCCATTCCCATCCCCCCTGCCTATATTTTTTGCAGTTCAGAGTGCGATCCACTGTCGTTGCGTTGTTAGTGCAAAGTTTTCCGTATTTTTTCTTTTTTTTTTGTTGCCTGCTGCACAGCTGCAAATTTATTAGAAGTTGACAAAATGGCACTAGCGAAGTGTGTACGTGATTTGGGGCATTGATGCAGGTGTCTGTTGGCTAAGAGGAATGCCAGAGAGTTGGCAAGTGGAAAGTGAAAGATTGACGACTGTGAGAATATTTTCAATGACACTTGCTGAAGATGGCAATCAAAAGCAAAATCATTGCGTGCCTGAAACAACATTTGACTATTGCTTAATGTACTGAAAGGCATTCCGGAACAAATTGCTTACACCTGAAATATTTGATGTGATATTTCAATGCTGATACAATAGAAAATTTCATTAACATAATATCATATAAAAAAAAAGGAATTACATTTTCGAAGTCAGGCTTAGAATTAAAGAAAACGTTTTAAATGGACAAATATGAAGTTTATATTTATTTATAAGTGCAAATATTTTATGAATTTACATCGAAACAGTTCTATGCAGGTATTTTGCATTGCCAGCTAAGAAGCCATTAAAATTATGCCAACTTAATTTACAGCTAATCATAAATAAGAACGTTGAAACGCCCACGAGAAACAGAAAAACACAAGCACAAAGAGATAATAAAAACGCAAATGCCAGAAGGCAAAGAGCAAAAGAAGAAAACAAATGCAGTATTAAATATTGTAGGCCTGCCAGGACACATTAACTTTGCAACAGCAACAGAAACGGACAGGACAAGCGGGCAAGTCGAGTCGAGTCGACTCGAATCGAGTTGAGCTGAGCAGGCAAGAAAATTATCTGGCTAAATGCCAAAAAATTATGCACACACACACACACAGTCGCACACATGCAAAGAGAGAGAGGCAGGACATATAGGCACAAACAGCAGACAAACGTGGCAGGCAGGACATGCTCTATGCACGTTTCGCGTGAGCGGCTCACGAAGGACACTCACACACAAAATAACCACAATTAGGATAAGCGACGCTAAAGTGCTGCAAAGTGCTAGCGGCGTTTTAGAAAAAGAAAAAAAAAACACCAACGAAAATAAGACGAAAAAAAAAACACATTCTAGCTGAAAAACAGAAAACAGTTCGCGCTAGGTTGCCGCTGCAGGGCAGTTCCAAAAATTGTGCAGCCTACTTTTGGGGGCGGGGAGAGCTTAACTTGCATACTCGCATACTCACCAGCTCTCGCCCTCACACACAATCCCACAGCAAAAAGGGACAAAATTAACAGCAAACTACAACACTAAACGTGCAAACGCCAACAATTTTGTCGACCAGGGCCGAAAAAGCATATCTCAAAATAGTCCGCTTAATTATTGAGTCCAAAACTGGATAAAAGTATTTAAAACTACATTTGATACTTGAAAATTGTAAATTTGTGGGGATTGTATAGATTGCATTTCTTGGTTGTTCAACGTATGGAAATTAAGGTTTTTGTTCTACTTCATTATTTTGCTTAATATGTGGAAAATCCGTACAAAGAAATTGGATTTAAATAAATTCGGAAATTAAGGTAAAACCATAATTTGCTCTATGTTAATTTTCAATCAAATTAAATAATGTAGGAATGGAACGAAGTGTGTTTATTTTGTTATTATTGTCTTGCGCCTGTACCTGTCTATCATTTACAATCTATCCGTAGATAACTGAATTAGGAATCTAGGATAAATCCGTATTTTTTATGTTAATTGTCAATCATATTTAATAATATAGAAATGCAAGGAAGAGTTTATTTTGTTATTAATTTCGTACGCCTGTTCCTGTATTTTATTTACAATATATTCGTAGATAAATGAATTATTAAATTAAGGAAAATGCGTATTTTTCTTAATGTTAATTTTCAATCAAATTAAATATTATATAAATGCATCTATCAGTAGATAATAAGTAAGAGGGGATATTTATAGGAAATGTTCGCAATTATGTATTGAAATGATATTTTAATTCAAATTGCAATATTATAATTAAACAGTCGTTTGGATTTTCGTTTTCATTTCAAGGTGTTCAAACCATTAAATATTTGTCTGTACTGTGCCGAAGCATCAAATATTTGTCAGAGCTTTCATTGGAGCTGGGAAATTGGTTGCCGGCCCTGGTAGTTTGGTCCGCTAGCTGCAGCTAACTCAACCAACTCATGGACTGACTAACTGTCTCTGGCTCTCTGACTAGAGCTGTCTCTCTGCTGGTCCTTTTGGGCCTATTAGCCTTAATGGGACTTTTGCATGCTTCACTACAACAACTCGCCTGCTGGCTGCTGACTGCCACTTGCTAGTATTTCGTTTCATTTCGTCGTCGTTTTATTTATTCTTTTTTCCCTCTGCTTTTTTAGAAGCTCGCCTCGGCATTGCCTCGGCATTTTTTGCACGTCTTTGCAGTTTTCAATTATTTATGGTTTGTGGACGCTTTTGCATTAAAACTGCCTAAATATTGCCAAGGCAGAAGGCTTGCCTGGCCTGGTCTAGTCTGCCCAGGCAGACATCCAAATTGCCATGCAAAATATGGCAACGAGCAAAGCTGCAGTTGACCCAGCATATGAGTCAATCTTCTATACATTGCCCTCCCCCCTCGCTGCCCCCAACCACACTCTCGCCTGAAAATTCCCCATCATTTCCTCTGCCCCTCCGCTCCTCTGCCCCGGGCTACTGTTTATGTAAAACAGCTTAACACGCGCCCAAAAATTGCTTTATTTGTCGAGCAGGTGAAAACGCTTGAGCGTTGGCTTTGCTTTCTGGGTTGTTTGGCCAATGGCCGGCAGCTAAAGAGAGAGAATGTTGGACATAATGACTAAATTACAATGTAAATATTGGTTAAATGTTGGTTAATGTTTATTTATTAAGCTCATCGCTTTGGGCTCAAACTGACTTTAAACATTCTTGCAAATTTATAGTTGGGCTTGGAAAGTGTAGCAGCAAAAAGTGTTAAATAGAAAAGTTCGCGTAGTTTGATAAATGTTGGTGGGGATAATCTCGCACTTAGTTTCGATTGCTTGCGATTGTGGCTTTAAAAACTATGCCTACCAATTTTCCCATTTTCTTTTAAATTTTAAATTGGACACATGATAGAAACAGTGAAGCTTTTAATGCCAACTGCAAAGCCAAATATAAAGAAGCGATCAATTTGAATTACACAGATGAAGGCGATACGGATGGAAATAGTAATGTTTCTTCGGAAGAAGCGACCATTTTGAACGGTTCCATAGTTATTTCTAGACTTAATCCATTTTGAAAGAATAACACTCGATAAGTACTACACGGAAATTCAAATCTGCTTGATTGGCAACAAAAGTACGAACTATTTGTGTGGTTACAAAGGCCCAAACATCCCATTTTTGCTCTTTTAGAAAATAAAGTATAAACATCCGGTTTGTGCGACAACGTCCAATGATAGTCATTTATGTATCTACATTGTTGTCATTTGTTTGCCATTGTGCAGTCGATGTTACTGTTGCGGTTCATTGTTGATTCTTATCAGCTGACATCCATTGCTGCCAGACCTCAATATATTAAGTTATCAGATGTTGCACGACTGGCTTCGAACTTCAATTGCACATTTTATTAAAAATATAGCCAATTTTATTTAATTTTTTTTTTTTTATTTGTATAAAAAACTGATTGTGCTATGATTGCCTAAAGTCTTGTGAAAAACTGATAGCTCCCATGCTGGTTGGTGTTCGTCAATGTGAATAACACATATCAAAAGTTACAATAAAATAGACAGACTTGTAATATGAAATATAATATAGAAGAAAACAAGCAACAAAATATTGAGATTAAATTATATTTAAATGAGTGGAAAAATATTGTTGTTGATTGTTTTGCTAAATTATCAAATTTCAAAGAAAACGAGGATAAATATTAATATTCTTTTAAATAATTTTCCAATATCAAAGTTACCTTGATTTTCCACTCATACTTAAATTTGAAATACCTTTGCAATATTCAAAGCATACATTTTACTCCAACTCTAGTGCTGAAGCCGTTCGTAGCCAATTATTTGAAATAAATAATTATACAAAATTAAAATTGTTCCCTTTTTTTGGTCCAACGAGAAAAGAGAAAAGTGCGTAATTTATGGAATTTTAGGGATCGATTTTAATAGACTATTATTTTCTAGTTTTTAAAAATTCACCATGTGCAGTTATCCTTGCTATCCTAGTGCCTGTATTGGATCCTGTGGAGGCTGTGGCCCAAGTGGATTCTATGATCCGTGCTTTGGATCCTTCAATGGTCCCTTCAACAGTTATTGGGGAGGTTGTTGCGGTGGACGCTGGTGTTAAATTGTAACGTTTGTAACTTAAATTGGTACTGAAATCTCGCATTCTAATGAAATTTGGATATTTTCAAATTTCTGCAGAATGCGCAATCAATAAAAACGTCGGCTTCTTTTACACTAGACGCATAGATAAATTATTTAGTGTGTTTTATCAACAGGTTAGCTTTATTATCTGTGAGATGTAGATTTTTTGCTTTTTGGGCGCGCAAAGTAAAATTATTTACATTTTGTAGCGGAGAGCGAGGAAGAGCGCCAAAAGAGTCCTCTGCGGTGGCAGGACGAAGGAAGTGCCGAACACTTTATGCGCGTTTTGTCTTTTGTAATCCTTTGCAGCAACTTTTCATTTTTATGTGTGCCGACGACGGCGACGACGACGACGAATTTTTCTTGCTTTTATTTTCGTTTTTCTTTTGTTTTGATTTTGACTCGTTGCCTTTTCTTTTTTGCTATGTGTTTAAATTTTTGTTTTGCGTTTTGTGCTTTCGTCTGTTTCTATTTTATGCGCTTTGCGCTTGTCAAGCGACGACGAGACGTCGACGAAAATTAAGTCATGAAAAGTGAAAGTAGGAATAGAGGTTGGCGAAAGGGTTGGGCGAAAGCAGCCGGCTTTTCTGGCCTGACACTCGCGTTATCAGCGGCATTTAGAGACTCGCTCTACGTCCTCATGCATGCGAGTATATTTTTGCGCGTAGAGTTCGTTTATATGTTTTATTTTTAATGTTTTGCTTTCTGACACTTGCTGTCATTTCGCCTCTGTGTTCGTGTGTACGAGTTGTAGTTTGTCGGCAGTGCTTGGCATTGTTTATATCACAACAAGTCGACGAGTTTATTTTTTGTTGGTGTTGTGCCTTGCTCTACACATGCTTTTTTTCCACATGCTCGTCACGTTCAACTTGTTATCCTGTGCGCTTATCACAAAATGTCTTATTTTGCCTGCCTGCCTGCCAGACTGCCGGCCCGCCTTGGCTTGCTTGCTGTCATTACCCGTGTTATTTGCTGTTTGCCCGCCTCCCCCTCGGTCTCTATCTTTCATTTCTCTCCATCGCGATGCCGTGTTTGCTTCCACAACAAAACGAAAAAAAAAACAAGGTAAAATGATGTGTTATGGCGTCACGTGACATGTGTCATATATGTTACTCATACGCCATGCTGTCGGTCTTTGTGGCTTTGTTTTTTACCTCCAACAAAAAAGTGTGTTCAGCTCTTGTTTAAAGATCAGCCCAAGTAAAACAGCTAAAATGCTCGACTATAAGTCATTACGGCTTTAAAACATTAATTGACAAATATAAATTAAATAATCTACTGAAGAAATACTGCTGTTGATTTTAACTATCACAATTATTCATTTTTTTTGCATGTTTTATGGGTAGCTGAAATTATCCTGAACATTGATTGTAAACGTACAGGGTGTGTTGCAAAAAAAAAGCGGCAGAGCTAACTCGTTATCTGTGAAATCAAAGTGAATTTTGCATTAAATGTTTTGATTGATAAGAAGCAGGAAATGTCGCTGACATGTGACAGATTTAATTACGAAACGAATTTGAAATGCACTTAAAATGCTAAAACATTACATTACTATTACAGATATTTATGTGAGCTGAATATAAAGTATATATTTTTAAATAAGTGAATGTTCATCGTATTAAATATATTCGTTATTATTTTAGTGGGCAATTTATGCAAACTAATAAAATTATTTGCTGCTTGAATCAAATTATTTTTGGAAGACAATTCTAATGATTATTTCAGAAACATTTTTTATTTTTGAAATAGAGATTTATTTATAAATAACACTTCGTCATGTAGCTAATAAAGCAGTCGCTATTTCTATGCTTAAGGTTTTATAATCGTATTTAATATACTCCTATTTATTTTACTGCTCAATTCATAAAACTAATAAAATTATTTGCTGCATGAATCAAATCATTTTTGAAAGACAATTTTATTGAATATTTCTAATTGGTCAGTAACTATTGTTGATATTAATAATTCTATATAAATACCACTTCATCATGTAGATTATAAAGCAGTCGCTATTTCTATGCTTAAGGCATTATAATCGTATTTAATATACTCGTATTTATTTGACTGTGCAATTTATGTAAACTAATAAAACTATTTTCTGTTTAAAACAAATAATTTTTGAAAGTCAATTTTAATGATTATTTCTTAATTGGTCGTTAACTATTGTTGATATTGATATTTCTATATACGACTTCATATTAATAATTCGTCATGTAGCTAATAGAACACTCGTTTCGTCAATGCTAAAGGCACATTGCGAGCTTAATTGAATGCATCAATCTTGATAAGCTTTTTCATTACATTTGGTTATTTTCCGCTTAATTATTGTACGCTTTACGCATACCGATACAAGTACAATATCATTTTCCGGCCCTTTCAAAGGGCACTCAATTGTCGTGGTAATTTTTCATATTTTTGGTGTTATTTCTGTTTCTGTCTTAATTTTGTCGCGTGTGGAAATGAGCTACTTCTGTTTTAGGGGGATTTCGGCATTTCGCTTGCGTGTTTCGTGCGACTGAATGAAACTTATCGTTTTAGTAAATATTTCGCTTGTTTATTTCTTACTTTCAACTTTAATGTTAATTTTGCAGCAATTTTTTTTGCCATTGTTTACTTTTGTTAGCGTGCAGTTCACGCCTTGCCATTTGATTATGAACTTGAAGTACACTTTTGATGGCTGCTTTTGTGTGCCACAATGTTGTTAGTGCCGTTTGACATTTTTTGCCTGTTTTGAGAGCGGGGCAAAGCAATTAATCAGGCACTCGACGTCCTTACCCTGACATTGGCAGCTAAATTTAATTGAATTAAACTCAGGACTCATCGACACGACGCCAGCAAAAACAAGTAATGTACTTAATTAAGTGCACGACACATGGAACAATAAATAATTGAAAAATAAAGTAAATGACTGTCATAAATACGTGAATTGCAAAAGCAGCACAAGGTACAAAATTTAGTGGCTACACGTCGAATTCATTGGAATTCGAATGGCAATTAAATGGTTTATTTTATAAATAAACCTAAAAAACTAATATGTAGTTGACTTCATTTTTTAATAAAAATAATAGTTTGGCAGGCAATGGCATTTCTCAATTCTCTTGCATTAAATCTAAAATTATTATATATATAATATCCCATTAACAAATTTTCATTTTAAACTTGCAATGACATTCAAAATTGAATTATGTTATATCTACAAAAATTTCATTTTAAACACATTCATTACATAATAAAATTAAAACAGACACTTAAAATTGTATTATTTTATAGCTAGAAGAATTTTATATTTAATATCATTATTGTGTAATCGAATTCCAATCAATAATTATTAATTTTAAATTAGGCAATTTAGTTTTAAATTTTATTATGTTATTAGAACATTTTAAATTTAAAATTTAAATTTTAAATACGTTTATTATATAAAACTTTTTATGCAAACATTTGAATTTAAAACAGATATTATTTAATCGAATTCCAATCAATAAATATTAATTTTCAAACAGGCAGGGCCTGTATATTTTGTTATAGTTTAAATACAAGTAATATATAAACGAGATCTAATCAATAAATATGACTTTTTAAATTTGAGGTTTGCAATTTGTGTAGCATTTTTAATAGCTAAGTTTCCAATTGATTTTTGGTTTACTTTGATCTTTTAAAAGAGTCTGCATATTTCTACTCCAAATTTAAAGACTTTGCGATAAGCTTAAGTATTTAAACGGTTGAGCGTTGCCAAAAGTATGCCAAATTAAATTTCGGAGCTGTGAATATTCAACCCACGCCGTTGTACTGAAGCTTTCAATGTATATGTGCTGCGAACGTCGTGACAAAGTCATAATCCCCATTCCCAACGAACGCGCCCACACAGACAGTCAAACATTCCCATACACACACACACACGCATACACACA
Organism: Drosophila immigrans; assembly: GCA_963583835.1. Lineage (NCBI taxonomy): Eukaryota > Metazoa > Arthropoda > Insecta > Diptera > Drosophilidae > Drosophila > Drosophila immigrans. Next base: position 31,545,023 of record OY757141.1, read on the forward strand.
CACACACATAGACATACCAAGATGGTAAGTCAACATGCCGGCAAGTGCGATGCCACGTGCTTTTGCTTTCATTTGTTTTTGTTTCGCAGATTCCGTTTTGTGCGGCATATTCTTGTTGTTTGGATGTCGTCGTCGTCGTCGTCGTCGCTTGCTGCGTCAGCTTTCTTCGTCTCGTCGTGTTTTTGGCAATGGTTCAAAAATGTCTGCTGGCAATTCTCGCTGCACTTTTGCTTTGCTTAATGTTGATTCGCCTAGGCCTATTTTGGCTTAGGCATTTTTACCTCACATGCACATGTATTTGCGGCGCAGGCGCCAATTTCGGCTATCAGACGCCAGCTGTCCGCTCATAACTGATAATTTCCCAATGTATCTCGTCAGCATTTGTGCATTTGTGCTTGCCTTGATTAACTTCACCCCACTTTCCATCACTTCATTTATTTATTTATGTAAGCACCTAATCTATTTAATTTCTTTAGCACGTTTTGTTGCTGCCGCTGCACAAGCCCTTTGCGGTAGGTTAGTTAGGTCGCCATCTCTCCCTCTCCCTCTCTCTCCTTCTCGCTCTCACTCTCACTCTGTCGCTCGCACTCTGTCCGCTGCCGCCCTTTTACTCCCTCGTTCGCTGCATCTCTTTCGCAACCGTTAGCGGCCCTGCTTGTTGCCCTCTCGCTTGCGAACAGATGTTTTTGTCGCGCACTTCGGGTCGTGCTTCGTGCTTCGTGCCTTTGGCTGTTCCGATTCCATGTCGTTCCGCAGCCGCTTCGCATGGCCAGCAAATGCATCCTGTCGCCTCAGTTGTGTGGCAGTAGCCGCTTTGTAAACATTTTCCCGTTGTTTGCACCACGCGTCGTTCTCCCGTCGCCTCTCGTTGTCGTTTGTCGTTGTCTCTACGCTACGTCTTTCGTCGCCGTTTCTCGTCGTCTTTGTGTCGTTCGCGTTACGTTGCGTTGCGTTACGTTACGTTCATCAAATCAAATCGAATCAAATCAAAAGCAGAAAAGCGTTGCATACTTTGCAGCTGTTGTTTGTGTTTTAACAAATTGGGATTTCCATATCCACCAGCAAGATATCAATTGATATATAAAGTTGAATTTTTCATTTTATCGGTGCGTGTCTATGATTTTAGTGTATCGCAAATAAACACGTCTTCTTCGAATTAAACTACAAAGTAATGCCACAAAAAAACAACAATAAATATGTTTGTTTATTTATTTCTTTAAACTTTCATTATGTTTTTATGACTATCACATTTTTGGCGCTATGCTTGATTCACTTTAAGTTTTGTTGTGTCTTAAATTCTTTGGTTCACTCGATTGTCAATTGCTCAACTTACACCTGCTATAACATTTCAATATGTGCAATTTCCATATAGCTGGTCAAAGAAATTTGTGGTTTTGCAACTTTTGTCCCATTTGCGGTCAATGTGGTTGCGCCTGTGACACTCGACGTCCAGTTGCAGTTGCAAGTGTCTGTGACAGTGCCTTTAATGGCTCAATTTTATGAAGATAATGGCATAGACGACAAGTTTATTGGCCTTACTGTGCTTTGTAAATGTTTCAATTATCAAGCACTTTATGGCGCCCAAAATGGGAAATTGTTTAGACAGTAAAATTGCGGCAATTGGTTTAAGTGTGAGAGAAACTTCAAAGTGCTTGAAATTTAAAAAATTAAAATTAAGTAAATTAAATACGATTTTTGCAAAGCTGAAAATTATATCGATTTAAATACAGTTCAAAATTAATTATGTTAACTATTTGAATATTTGTGAAACACTTTTCTACACGCATAATAAAACATCTGTTGCCCTATGCCTGCAGACTTATTGCGCTTTCAAGCTGCCAAGTTGTGAGGGCATTTATCAATGCAGCCACTTGTTAGATACATCACACATACGCACTGTGCACACACTTTCAACAAGTCATGTTTATCGATTCGTCGCCGTCTCGCATGCACTGCACTGCACTGCACTGCACAGCTTAAGCAAAAAGCCAAAAGTGCTGAGCATATAAATTTCATACAGTGAATCTAAAATGGAAAAAGACGCCAGGAACTTGATTACATTTTAAGCTTCGTTTTGCGCTCTCGTGTTGACATTTTTCACAGCTCCAGCAAAACGAGCGCTTATTAAAGTTGTGTCCGGTGACGTTTCCTCCGTGTGTCTGTGTGTGTGTGTGAAGCTGCTACTGTTTCTTTTAGCTGTTACGACTGTTATTTCTTCTACTTCTCTCACTGTGTGTGTGTGTGTGTGTGCGGGTGTGTGTGTGTGTGTGCCCAGCTGTGCAATTGTTGACACCCACTGTTGAGAGTCGAGCCGGCTCGCTCCATTTGCCCTGCTGCTGCTGGCGGCTGTTTTGCTCTGTTAGCCGCCTCTGGGCATCTTTTGGCCCGCACATTGAGTTCATTAACCCTTGTGGTTATGTCTGTAGTCGACATGCTTTTTCTCCATATACATCTACATACAAATATATATCAAGTATTATATATTTATGCGACACTGAACATGCAAAGTTCACTACAAAAATACAAAAAATTAAAGTGCTGCAGAAACTTTCTAAACTTTGTGAACTCGCGGCTTTCGCTTGCTCCAACATTTTTCTGTTAGATCAACATAAAGAACGAAAAGCCACGTTACGCTCAATCTATTGAGTGGCGACCACTTCATTGTCCAAGATTCTGCGGCAACTTGAGTTTTAATTTCGCCCTAATGGTTTTTGTTGTTCTCATTGATTTTCTTCAACTTTTTGGCTACAGTTTTCGAGTGCGCTTTAAGAATCTCGTGGGCGGCGTTAATTTCTGAGCATTCTTCAGCGTCGTTTATTGAACTGAAATTTGTGAAACGCAAGTCGAAAAATGCGCGTTCCGACAGAAAACTTTTGCAAAATTGCTCTCATAGTTGTTGGTAGTTTCGCAGATTGTAGTTTTTGTTGTTGCCGCTCGGTGTACACAAAAATGTAAATTAAAAACTTTGCAATTAATTGGCAAAAGTCTCGAAGCCACGAGCTGCCAACTCAAACAATACTCCTAACTGTCTAACATTTCATTATAATTTATTTATATTTAATTATTATTTATCACAATTGCCATCAATGCGTAAACTTTTGGCATTTAAAGAATTTTATATTTGGGCATGTTTTTACAAAATCAGTCTGAATTTAATTAGCATTAAATACTTTGATACTATCAGGCTTAATTATTAATCTGGCTTTGTTGCAATAGCTTGCTTCTTGTACCCTTGAATTTAATTTTAAATTTAAATAAAAATTTATCAAATGGGTTAAGGAATAAATACCGAAGTTTTCAGAGAATGTCGTTATATATTTTGACTATAAAACTATGTGTGTGTTGCGCACAAAGTTTAGATAAAATCCCTAACAAGATTTGTTGTTGTTAGGGATTGCCTATAGCCACTAAACTAGTTTAGATGTTAAATTTATGACATGCATGCGAGGCTTGAAAGGACATATTTGAGTGGGAGCAAGAGAGAACTGCTTGACTACTTAAACTCTCTCTCTTTCACTCTATCTCTCTCTGTTGTCGCTGTCTGTCTTTCGCTGACTAGGATTCGTCCTGTTTCGAGCTGCCAGTGGCATTGCTTGGCCGCCTTTTTTGTTTTGCTCTGCTTCGCAAATTTTGTTCACTGCTCTTTTTATTTATCTGGCTTGCGCTTTTTATTCCATTTTTGCATTTTTGTTGTTTTGCATTCACAACGAGGGCAAACCACATTCACGTACACACTTGTGTGCCACACATGCAAATAATCTCCCACATACATTTACTGGAACAAGACAACGTGTGACAAGTGCAGGCGGCCCCCAAACAAAACACAACACAACACGAAACACAGAGAAGACGAAGACGAAGATGGAGATGGGAAAGAAATGTTTAAATAGATGCACACATAAATTGCGCTCTATATATTTATGCAGCGGCATATATGCAAATGCATTCTCCCAGCTAGCGGGGCAGCTTCCGGCCAGACGAGGGGGCGGAAAAGGGGGCGGGATGGAGATGCAGCAGCATCTTTGTAATTTGCTTATTATTGTTGCTGTCTTTCGTGGGTCTATTTTTTTTTTTTATTTTGTCACTTGCAACACATTGTTGACGCCCTTCATTATGAGCGGAAATTGCAAAATATATAAAGAAAAGCAAAAAATGTTGCTACGCTTTATGATTGCCAGCAATTTTCTTTGTGAATTTGTGTCGGTTTTATGGCTTTCTTCGCATCTTTTGTGGTTGACATCTCCTCAATCGTAAGCAACACCAAAAGGTTTATTTTTAAAGACTTGGGGGAGATTGAAGTATTGACAATGATGTAATCAATTTTTAAATACATTGTATTAATAAGCAATCAATATTTTAGTCCTGCCTTATCAAAATGTCTTGTCATGTTATACAAAAGTTATATTTGAAAAATTTCTTATTTTCTCAAATCACATTCTAAAAATATATCTTTATATTTACTTTAATTATTAATCTAAATATTTTAAGGTATTTCTTTCTTCTTAAATCGTGAAGAACATTAAACATTTTGTTTTTAAGTAGTAAAATAAAATTTAAAATTGAATTTAGCTACATTTTTGAACCCTTTTCATCAGCTATATATTTGAAATCACATAGTAAATATCTAAAATGCTTTAATATAAACACAACTCTGTATTAAATAGACAATATTTTGAGTCCAAGGCCTCACTCTGTTAACATTAAGTTCAGTATTTAATACAAGATTTAATATGATACAATAAAATAATTGTGTCATATTTATATTTTAAATTCTATTGTTGTCAGTTGATTGTATAGTCTAGAAAAAGAGCTCGACAGCGGCTTTAGCAATTGGAAGTGTGTCAGTTTATTGATTACAAACGTGGAAAACACGACACTTTTTGCCAGCAATCGTGGCTCAGGACACTTCTAGAATAATGTCAAAGGCAGCATCTAAGCAGAAAAGTATTTGTCATGCTTTGCCCGCCAGTTGTTTCCTTTTGCCAAGCTGCCTACCCAATAATCCTGCACTTTATTTCATATACCCCACGTCCACGCCCACTCGCCTGGCCGCCCACTTCATGACTCGTTGCACGCCTCACTGCGCTTTTGCTATTACCACGCCTACGGCATGGCTGAGGCAGCTCTCGCAGTGAATCAACCCTCCAGCTTGATATACCTGACCTGAGCGCCCCGCTCAAAGTCAGAGACATTCGTGAAGAGAAAGTGCGGTGGCGATTGGGGGGCTTCGTCTGTTTTATAATTTTCACAGACGTTGCCGCGCCGCGCCGCACACTTCATAAAAAAAAGGCAGCGCATGTGGCCATTATTTATGTATATTTTCACCTACATTTATTTTATTTATATGTGTGTAGGGGAGCAGAGGATAACACACAGACACCGAGGCCAAAAGGATGCTGTGAAAGTAGTGACGAGGCAATGCCTTAGAGAGCCTCAGTTTCTTCTCACATACTCGAGTATATGTGCCATATAAACACACAGGAAAAACAGCAAAAAAAAAATAATACTTATATACCAGCATAGATAGCCGACTTTGTATTGGTAGTTAGCAATAAGAACAGCATTAAGCTGCCTTCGGTTTCTGTGTGTTCGAGTGTTTGTTTGCTTGTGTTGTTTCTCTAGGCGTTTTCTCGCCGCCTTATGCGACTCAATAAAGCGTAAAAGTTAAAACAACATAAAAGACAACATGTTGACGCTACAGCAGCGCAAATAAATACAAGATATATACTTGATGTGGGTGTGCTAGACTGCAGCTACCCTGCAATTGCTTCTATTCGAACTATTAAAATACATCTACAATTATTAAACTATTGATTTCATATTGCGATTCAGACTGAAATTCAAATCTTAATTGCTTAGCTGATCTACCCGATTCTCTTAGTTGCTTTAATATACCTTTAATGGTCGTTATGTTGACTGCTGGGTATAAAAAGCAAGAAACAAAACTGAACTAAAATAAAAAGCACATAAAAACAACATAAATGTTAAGCTGCCAACGACTCATTGCCACACGGCGGCAGGAGAAAGCGGAATAATTTTTGAAACGTCGACAGCCGCGTAGGCTGTTAAAAGTTTTTGCCTTTGACCCATGCGGCGTATGAGCAATGTTCCCCTCCTAAATATTTACTTATTTATTCCGGATGTACGGGAGTATGTGTTGAATTATTGTACATAAAATTAAGCGTGTTTATGTTATGGTTATTGCATTAGCATGCATTATATTTGCAATTCAATAATGAATCCAACATTGACGAGCAACGCACAAAACTAAATTTATTGCAGTTTTAATATATTTTAATTGATTTTTGTGTTGTTAGTTCAAAAAATTGCATTAGTTGGCAACTAGATAATGTTGTGTACAGTGATATTATTTCTAAGTATTTTCGGGGTTTATTGCTGCCAGGCAATTATTACAATACTTCTCGATTTTATTCTCTTGCAGTTTTTAAAGTTTTTGAATCTTAAAGTAAACTGTGATCCTTTTAGGCTTATCGAAATTGTATTTAAAATGTTTGCCTGCTAGATAATGTAATTTTTTTTAGTATCTGATTGTTTCTTATTATCATCGGTCTTTAAGACTTTCAGCTCTTGCAATTCTGATATATTTTCGTATTTTTAAGCACACTCAAAAAGTAAAAAAATATTCGAATTATTCTTTGACTACAAGATAATGTCGCAATCAATGCTCCAGTAATTTATTGCAAGACTTTAATATTTTATTCTCTTCTAAATATGTATGTGCAATATAATAGTACAATACTTGTATTATAGATTTTTGTAGCTTGAAGTACGCTCTTATTGAATTAAAAACTGTATTACGGAGCTTAAAGCGACTTTACATTTAACCTGGCAACATTGACACTTTTTCCTCTGGGTAAGCGCATTTATGTTGCGCCTTTTGCCCCAGTCAAGTCGAATCATCATCACCATCGCCATCATCATTATTCTGTAGCTTGTGTAGCTCTCGCTGTCGCTTCTTTTGGCTCGTATTTTCGCCCACAACTTACACAGCTGACTTTTTGTTTTGTCGCCTCTGCACATAAACCAGACACTCAGGTATACATACGAACACATAAATACAAATACGACTACAGTGTCATGTACATAAGCATAAACATGTACACAAATATGTATATATGTGTGTGTGTGTGTGTTGAAACTCTGGCTTTATGTGCTCTGCTGTGTTTTTGCTTTCAGTCAGTCAGAGTCAGAGTCAGAGTTACTCTAGCTACATATTGACAGGCTGCTGCTCTTCTTCTACTCTGCTCGGCTTTTAGCTTGTCTTCGTTGCCCTTTTTGTGCGTCTCTTGTGTCCGTCTGCCTTTTTTTTTTTTTGATTTTTTTGTTGCCACATTTTCGCTTTCAACAGCTGCAAGTGGCGGGCGAGAAGTAAATTTAAAAAAATTCTTCGGTGCTGCGTGTTTAAAGCTCATAATTATCACGCGTTACACATGGCGTATACGTGTTGTGTGCTCTCCGCTTTTAATGAAAATTAATGCCTTTGCTGCTGCTAATTGCACATTTGTTGTTGTTTCTTTTTGCTCTTTACTTTTTTGATAATATGAAAATTTATTGTTTTTATGCATGTTTATTATCACCGTATTTATTTTGATTATTTTTCGCCTTTCATTATTATCATTGTTGCCAAGAGATATGTTTAACAAATACATCTGTGTCTGCTTGCAGCGTTTCTACAGCGAATCATATTCGGTCGAAAGATACAAATTCCCTTTTGGCTGCGCCATCATTTTGTTGACCAAAATAAAATAAACAACAACTTCAGCGAAAGAGCAAACTAAAGAAGCAAAAAAAAAAACAAAATAAATATATAATATATGAATTAAAAGCTGCGCAAAAAAAGCTCAAATGTCGTGTAAACTTTTCAATATTTTATAAATTAATTTCAACGTCATAAAATCAGGAATTAATGTAGTGCCTAATGCCATGTGTAGTAATGTCATGTAAAGCGATAAGGAAATAACAAAAAGTAATACAAAGCGAAAACAAAATTTACAAATTCAACGCATATACACCTAGATGTATATTTATTTATTGATAACACAAATATAACATAGCTGTCGTGCAAATACAGTACAGCTAAAAAAACATAACAAAACAAAACGGAGAAAAAAACGTTGTTATAGCTTTATTAAAATTGCAAATTCCGCATAAATATCTGGCCATTAATGCATACAATTTAATAGGCAGTACCAAACCGTTGCCCGAAAGAATGTTGCGATAACTTAAACCAACAAAATACAAACAAAAAAATTACGTTTACATATATTGGTATACGAGTATTTGGGTAAGTTTGCTTTTGAATTGCATATCAAATATTTGCATATTACGAGATTATTGTTACGTCTGAACAGTTTCTGAAAAATGCAAATTTGATTTGAATGTTTTAAATCAGTTGTATTTTAAAAGATATTCAATTTAATATTCATATGCACATGCGTTTTTTAACATAGTCGATTTATGGTCGCTTGAGCATTGATTTTTAATTAACCATAAGATAAGCTATGCGCCATGCAGGTATTTATTGCTCATGCTGCTCATATTTAAATAGCTGGAGAGCATTTTAAATTGATTAATTAGCACAAGATAAACTTTGATGAATGTGCAAAATTCAGTGCTCGCATTCAATAGCCTCAATGGGAAAACTACTTACTTTGAAACAATGATGCTTGCTCTCGAAACTCTTTCCATTAGCCAGTCGTCTGTGTGCAATACCTCAAACCATTTGCCACGATCTCGCAAAGAAGCGAAAAGTTTTTATGTTGCTGCTCTTTAACTCACGTAGCTGACGGCAACCCATTACCTATCCTATTCCCCTCTCACCCGCCCGCTTCCGCTTCCTCTGTTGGAAACCTACAAAACTCAACCGCAAATGTCACATGCAAATTCAGTTTTCCTTGTAACGGAAATGCAAGCGAAAAAGTAGCAGCAAAAGATTTTTATACATAACTTTTTATGTTGCTCATTGTTGAGACTTTGAGGCGGAAAAGAATAAAATACGCCCCATAGGCAATGAGTCTGCCCCTCTCTATGTGTGTGTGTGTGTGTGTGTGTTTACATTTGCGCCATTTTATTTCATTTTCATTTGCAATTTTCTTTTGCGTGTGCACATTTCCTGTGCGACACAGTCGTGACTTCTGCCACTGCAAGCTGACTGACTAGCTGACTAACTGACTAGCTGACTAGCGGACTGGGGTTGACTGGCGCTCTCCTCTTTACATTTCTAATTACATGCTCATTTTCAACTTGAAACGTAGCGCCAAACGGATGTTGCTCTGGTAATGATGCTGCAAGCAGTCCTCCAACCTCCATCCTCCCTCCTCCATCCTCACTCTCAGCCATCACATTCTGTGTGTTGTAAACATGGTCGCTTATGCCGTTTAGTTTTATGCGTGCCACGATGACTAAGAGGCAGAGCGAGGAGGACGGGGAGGGAGCTACTCTTGGGACGACTTTATGTCTTTAGTTTTATGCGTGTCACTCAATTCCTATTTTCCCCATCGCCATCCCCATCCCCATCCCCAGTTGAGCACTCGTATGTGCTTCATTTCGATAAGCGAAATTTTCTTTGCAAATTATTTCACATGTTGCCTGTCGCTCTTCCTTTTTTTTATGATTTTGCTCTAATTAGCAGCGCCTTCCTTTGACTCGGACAGTGCGTTTTATGTGCCTGCTCAGCTTGAGGGAGAGTTGGGGCTGAGCTATTAACTGCTAGTTTCCCATGCCATTGTTTTTATTGTTTCGCCAGTGCTTAACTTTCTAAATGCTCGCATACAGGGTGCTCGGCTAGAGGGTTGCAAGTCTAGCGAAAGTGATTGTTGAACGTTTGCATTGTATTTGTCGTATTTACATCGTATTTTGTAGAATTGGCAACAGAATTTAAAGTTTGATTTAGTTGATATTTATTAGGGTTTTTCGATTTTTGTTTGTCTAATAGACGGAAATCAGTGTGAGCGCTAGAAAATACATGATGAAATCTATTATAGTTACAACAGTAAACTCCAAATGGTTCATGCAATGCAAAATTCGATCTACATGGTGGAAGAGCAAGCGGAGCGTAACTACGGGGTAGTCTTTACAATTTATTTTCTTGTCTATAGTTTCTGTATTTAAAAAATATATTGTATTTTTCAATTAATTAAAAGGACTATACATTACAGTACCAAGAATAGAGGACCAAGTATTTTTATTACTATTATTATTTTTATTGTTATAATTATTATAATCTTTATTATAATCAATATTTTAGATTTAATCATTTTTGTTATTGTTTTAATATTATTATTATTATTACTATTACCTTTATTATTTTTATTTTCAAATTCACCACTTCAAGCTCCAATTAGTGTATCAATTATTTATAATTCTGTAGCACACCCTTTATATGGATAAGTCCCGAAAATCGTTAGTTTTGTTTTGAGTCCCTAGACTGCGCTTTGATGTAGACCTGCGCCCTCCTGCCAAATGCTTGACCTGTGACTTCGGTGACGGTTCAAATGGTTGCTGGCTGGTTCTAGATGTTGCTGTTGTGTTTGTTGCTTCATTGTGTTGCTTTCCTGGGGCTAAAGTAATTAAATCAATGTGCACGCTGCTCGCTGTTGCTATTTACTGTGCTTGCACTCGGTTTCGGTTCGCGACGCAGAGTTTGCTGCACTTTCGAATGGCGGGTTGTGGTGGGTGGGTATCCAGAGGAGGGGTTGAGGGGAGGAATGGGGTTCCTGGTGCTGCGTTTTAATTTCCATATTACGTGCGGCCATAGAATTTATCATCGGGGTACAAGCGCAAACACACGTAGACATTTTGGGCCATGCAAAGTTAAACTAAATAAATTGCATAATCCACAAAACAAATTGGAAAATGCAAACCGAACCCAAACAATGAGCACACAGGAACCCACAAAGTCTCCTCCCCCAATATCAACACCAGAAACCAACACAAACAACACTAGCTGGTCATTATTATTGCTACCAATGGATTTGCTGTTGTTGTTGCTGTTGCTGTTGCTGTTGTTGTGTATCGTTGGCTGTTCACAAATATTTATGCCAAATAACTCAACTTTTGCTAATTGCATATTTGGTGTTCATTAGGGTCATCCTATAGGCCAAGTGCCTCCAAATATATACATATGTATATATTCCAATATATATATTTACCCGTGTGTGCATACGCCTAATGTGCCACTTGAGGCATGAATTGTAATGCCTGCAAATCCAAAATACATATGCCAAGCGTATTGTAAATATAATGAAAAGTAAATACATAAAGTAAATTACATTTTTGCACCCTCCTTTCTTGCATATGTTTTTTCAATTTTTCTTCATTTGTCTGGCAAATGAAACCGAAAAGTGCTGGCGAAATCAGAGATGAATAATAAGAATAAAAAACATTTTATACCAATACGAAATTTGTATGCTCTAAGTTATCAACAGGTAAAATACTGTTCCCAATTAAATTTGTTCCTTTAAATGTGATTAACGTGAAATCAAAATATCTAAAGTAGATCAATTAAATTAATATTAAAAGATTGTTAAAAATTATGACTCTCGATTTATCAATATTTTGAAGATTGCATTTTTGTTTTTTTGATTTTTTTTTTGTACGCACGCTATTATTTACTTTAATTAACCAAAATAACTTTAAAAGAAAAATATGTGAAATATAATTTGCATATCCATCAATAATAAATTACTAATTTTCGAAATTCAAATGGGATGTCTTTGTTCCCTTAAATCAGAAATAGGCAGAAAAATTTGAAATTGTATATTCAATAATAAATTAATTTACTAATTTTCGAATCAGAAATTCACGAGCAACAAAATTCTAAATCGTTTATTCATCAATAATAAATTAATTTACAGATATTCTGAATTGAGTATCCATCCAAAATAAATTAATTTTCTGAATTTGTAAATTAAATTAGGATATCTTTTTTCTTTGTATCCGAAATTCGCTATTCGCAACATTATAAATCTTTCTCCAATGACGTTTCATTAATCACATTCGTGAATATTGTGGCCCAGTTAATATACCCTTTGTGGCAAAAGTTAAAGGTATACTTACCCAAATGAAAAGCAAAACAAATAAAAAACAAAAAAACGAAGGAAAAACTGAAGCCCAACAACAATCACTCTTAAATACTTGCCACTGACGTTGGGCGCATATTGAAAATTCGTTACAATGATATCCTCGGGCGGCTTAAAAAACAATAACAAATTACTTTTTTAATGCCTGCTGAATGCCGCCCTGTGTGTGTGTGTGCGTGTGTAGGTGTGTGTGTGTGTGTGTGTGTGTGTGTGTGTGTGTGTGTGTGTGTGTGTGTATGTATTTGACAAAAGATTTCGCTTGTTGCGGGCTGGGAAAACATTTTTCCATATTAAACCAACGGGCCTGCGGATGAAGAGCTACCTGGCTGAAAATCGATTAAGCTTTTTGGGGTATAACTGATTGTTTGCTGGTTTGTTTGGTTGTGCGAATCAAACGGCGACTGGAGAACGAACCGACGAACGACTGCCGCTTGGGCTGTTGATTGAAAAGTTGGCAAATTGGTGGAATGAAGCAAACCGCTTCTCATCTCTTCGCACTGAGGCTGGAGAACTGCTGCTGCCGTTTGCTTTAACGTGCAGACAATAACCAACATGTTTATGTTTATACTCTGGGGAACTCGGTCTGTCCCACGCTGTAGGAGCATCCTCCATCCTCCATCCATCCATCCTTCGGCAACTCCAACTTCATCTCTAGCAAAACAACTTTTGCCAGCATATTCGTTCTCGTCTTTCGTTTCTGCCTTTTAAGTATTCCACATTCGCAATGGAAATGGCAATGGCAATCGCATTGCCATTCACATTTCTGTTTAGCATTTTCAAGGACGCGCTGCTTTGATGAGCTGCTCACACACACATACACTTACACAGACATTCGCACACAACAAATTTTATCTCGGTGCTGATATAAAGTATACTCAGAAATTGGGGTTCGGCCCTCAGCTGTAAGTTATTCAATATTTTGGGCGTGTATAAAATTACTAAAAGGGTTTCCCTATATTTTGCTACTACTACTTTAGACATGCTCTCAATGATGCTGCTGCTGTTTTTGCGATGCTTGTTATATGAGCAGCTGTAAAAACATGATGGCTAAAAGTTAATGTTAATAACACTCCTGCTAAATACGCATAAACAAAACGGTTCTCTTTCACGAAATGTTGCCCAGTTTCAAGTGACTTGAATGCTGCATCAGCTGCAAATGGTAATAGATAATGCTTCGTCTAGGTTTTGGGTGCGTTCCGAACATTAAAGAGAGGAAAATATTCTCTGATATTTTCAAGGTACGAGCATTAAGGAATGCTACTTAAAATATGACTTGTGTTACATATATTTTTATGATCTGAAGCTTTTTAGTAAATAAAATATATAATAAAGTGAAATAAATATATACAAGATATAGCATTTTCTTTTTGAATGTTTAATGAAATATGTATTCAATATATACAACAATTATTTTGGCCTTATAGTTGAGTTGTTGAATAAAATATTTTATTGTGAAATATTATTAAATTGATACCAAATGTTTATTGAAATATCTGAATAAATTTCAAAAGATATTTGTGGATTGTCCACTTTTTAAGTTTACATATAAATACTTATGAATGATATAATTTTGTTAATTCATTGCTGAGTGTATTCGCATCGTCTCAGTGAGTTATGCTGTAATAAGCAGTTTACTTCAAACTGCAACAGTTTGCAACATTCCCAAGCTGCTTCACTAGGTTGCACAATTGGCTTTCTTTGCGCCATGCAACTGTTGTTGGAGCCGCAAACCCATTGATGAATATCATTCAATCAGCATGTGAATCTTTAGGCCGAATTATTGATATGTTCGGCCAATTTAAAGGGATATAATTTTACAAGTCACTTTTTAGTTTTGGATTAACAAATTGGAAAATAAAATCATAAACATTTTTGGGCACAATGATCTATATTTGATATTTAAACTTGTATATCCTATTATAAACAATTTGTTAAAATTGGTTTTATTAAATCAATTTTGTACATCTATAAAATATCTATTCATTTCTTGGAATTTCTCTAGCAATCTCTCAATGCAGCTAACTGAATGAAGTTACTCCTGTTTGGCAGGGTATAAAATGCATATACTTATGTATATTTCTTGCCGCTTATTGAATTCGCAATGCATTTATTTTTAAGGAGATTTTCATATATTTTTCTTGTATGCTGTACTTTCTAGCTGCGTGTATTGTAAGTTTATTGTGAGATTTATGAGCCAGTTTGATTGGCTCTGGCATAAAATATATTGGCTCACGTCACAACATAAACAAGTTTACCAAGCCAGTCTGCCAGTCTGCTGTCTGCTGTCTTGCCAGCCTGTCGTATGGGTGATAAACAAAATGAAGCAAAACGTTGCGCATACGCCGTGTATGGCGTACGTCGCTACGATTCTATGCTGTGTTCTGCCGTATGCACTAGCTGAGCTGAGCTGAGCTGAGCTGAGCAACTAACGTCGCATTCGTGTTTATCGCTTAAATTGCTCAGGCATCTCAGAGATACACAATAGCGTTTTGTTGGAGTACGTGGGCGATGTAAAGAAAATCAATAGAATGTGTTTAATAAGCTGAAACTGTGCTTAGATAACAACACGTCTATGGGCGACGTTTTTATTGTTGTGGGAGTGAGAGGATGGACAGGATACAAAACACTTGTCTCTTTTGTAGCTTGCAACACGTGCCGTGAATTTTAATATAATTTAGTCGCTTGCCGTTTAATCAGCTTTCGACTTTACCTTTTATAGGTGCTCGTATCTAATTTGAGTATCACTTTAGTCGTTTCCACTGATAATATTAGGCTAATGCCTCAAATCTGCCAAAGGCATTCAAATAAACGTATCCACTATCTATTTCGTTTTTTGTTGTTCAACCTTTTTTTTTCGGTTGTTTTTCGTGCTTTTTTTTTTTTTGTATTTTGACAAGCCTTCATTGACTCAACCAAATTTTGTTTCGCCTTTTGTCGTCGTCGTCGTTGGTCACTAACCCAGACAACATTGCCCCGAGCGGGAGCTGACCGAGAACGAGTCCCTCGGACCTTGGCTTGGCCTCTATTAGCAGCCTGTCATTCTTGTCTTTGTTCCTCTCTCTCTCTCTCTTGCTCTGGCTGCCTTTTTATTATGGTATAATATACATACACATATATATATATATATATATATGTATAGAGAGAGAGCTTGTTGTGCTCTTCGTTTAGGTTCTGGCTGCGCTTTTTTGTAGTTCTTTTTAGTTTATTTTTTTATTATTATTTTTAGTGGCTCGCCTCCCGGTTAGTTTTTCAACATTGTTGTGCGAGTGTGTGTGTGTGTGTGTGTTGTGTTGTGATATGTTTTGTTGTATTGTGTGTATGTGGCAGACGTTGACCTTCCATTGTCATTTGACATTTTGCGGGCACTTTTGAAGTGTAGTCGTCGCTGAGCTTAGCTCTAGACTACAAATTGAAAGCCATTAAAGCATTGAATTCGCTCAAAATGTTTGTCCACGTGAAGCTTCAATGTATTGCCATAATGTGCTTGTGCAATCACAAATTTGTTATATTGAGAAACAACATTGGAAAGTTTATCTTGTTTTTGAATTACTTAATACAAATGTCAGCAACTATTGATGATTTCTTGGGTAAATCGTAATTGACAGTAGAGTTAATAATAACATAATAAATAGTCAATTTTTTTAAATTCAAATGGTATCTAAATTTTTAAAATTTTGTTGGTATTATAGAAGAGTAAATAATTTAAATTATTTAATTAATAAATAAAGATTGGATTTGAAACAGTTATATTTATTATTATAAATTTTGTGCTTTTTTGTAGTTAAAATGTAACATTAAAATTTAATGATGCATTTTTAATACTATACAGAGTTTTTTAACTGAAAAATGCTGACATTTGTATATATTATTTTCATTATTACTTACAAAAATATTGTGTTCAAAATAATAACTTTTTACAGCATTATGCTTAATTCAGTAATCCCTCGATTTATACATATATGCCCTCCAAATATTGCAATTTCCGAAGGATCATTTTACGCCTTCATTTAATTTTCGGTCAACTATTTTTAAGAATTTTAATAAAATTTCAAAAGTAACCATTGAATTTTCTTCAACTGTTTGCATTATGTAGTCTACTATTAAAGAAAAGATGTATACATTAATTATAAATTCCCGCCCCTTAGTTGCCCAAAAGCCTAATTGCTTTATGGTAGACCAAAGTGTGTAATATATGTTTATTTTTTATTATACACTTCTTGCAGCTCGCATCATCATTTTTGTCCTTGCATTAAAGCAATTTGTGGACCACACTCATGTATATTTTTTTCACTTAGTGTACAAGCGGCACTTTCACAGACCCCCTCGAATTCCCCTCTTCTGTAGAAGCTCCAGCACGTAGTGCTCTTTCATCATTCTTAAAAACGAAAATATTTATAGAAAAATGTTTATGCCCGACGGCGAGTTTTATGCGAGTTGTGCCTGAATTTATGCGATTCCTTCATTCTTTTTTTTTGGGTTTGGTTGACGCTGTGCGAGAGCAATTTGTGTGTGCCCTGTGCCAATATTTGTAGCCACAGCTCTACGACCATATCAAGATCATAATCTTTATGGCTATTGCCGAACCAGCCCAAAAGCGTAACCGACCAAACGAACCAACTCAATGGCCGGGCGAGAACGGGGCGAAAACAACTCGAGCGACAAACAAGCAATGAAATCAAATAAGCTGAGGGTATAAACAACAACAACAAGAATGCGAACAAGAGCAACAACCACAGCAACAACATCAGCAGCAAATAGCAACAGTAACAGCAACAGCAATAACAACAACAAATTGTGTGTGTCACATAAATTATTTGCTGCTGAATTGGCAATTATTTGTTGTAATTTATTGTGTGATAAATTGCGTGTATGCGTCTCAGTGTGTGTGTAAGTGTGTGAGAGTGTGTGTGAACTGCTGGGCTATGTGTTTTTTATTTAATTTAAAAATAATTAATTTGCCAGCAGAACGAAGCTATGGATTTGCAGCCTCATTCAAACAAATTGAGCGTCCAACATTGTTTGTACTTGCGACACACTCACACACACACATCCTGCACTCGTAGTTGGATAAATACATATGCAAATGGTTGCATTAAGTGCAGCTGCTGCTGCTGCAACAGCAGCTTGCATACAATATGTAATGACTTAAGTCAACGATGTCAATCATTGTTGTCATCTTCATTTAATCAATATACACATACATACTCTATGAGTGTGTGTGTGTTGTGTTGTGTCTGTCTCGCAGACGGACGGACATTCACTTTACTGCTCGCTGCAGCAGTTGCTGTCTCAGTTACTGCAACTGCAACTGTTGTTGTTGGCAGAAACTCAACTCATCTCATTCCGAGCGCAATGCATGCGAGATTCTCCTTCCTTGCTGTCATCAAGGCAACTTCCTTCAGATTGATTTTCCCGCTCTGTCGTAGTAAGTCATTGCCATCGATTGAAGATGCTTTTAGTATAAGACAGCAACCAAGAATCTGAACGAAAACTTAGCTTAATAGAAAATAAATATGAAATGAGATTATTTAGGCGATTTCTTTAGTTCGATTTCTTTCCGGTTAATGCGAATACATTTTACTATTAAATAAAAATCGCAAAATATAATTCTTTTTTAAATCGGGGTTGTTCAGTCGACTTTGAACTCAATTGTTGTTTAAATATTTGGCATTGTGTGCAACATTTTATTCTGTTTACAACGGAGTGAATTCTCTTATTTTTTTTTGTGCTGATAAACTTGATCCTGCCCGAAAGATAACGAAGAGAAAATGAAACGAAATTATAGAGAGAAAAATATTTGTGGAATTTGAGAACTTTGAGAAATTAAAAAAAATGATTGACAAGATAAAATATATATAGAACTGTGTATGCTGGTTATTCCTATTTGAAATTGAAACAATTTTATTTCAACAATGGTCAATCAAATATATATGTATATATATATATATACATATATGCTGAGTTCAATTTTGACATGATTTTAGCTTGATAAAAGATTCTTTTCTTGATCTACGAACCTTTTTTCCCTCTGTGTATAAATTCATAAATACATTTACTTAATGTATATGAAAGAAGCATGGTAAAAATGAAATATAATATTATATTTTAATATAATAATATAGTACATAATATATTATTCATCTTGTGGTGATGACCTTAAACCGTATTAAAAGAGACTTTAGTGTTTGCGAGCATAAATAACGAGCACATCGAGCCGAAATACCAAAAGCCTTAATGGATTAAAAAAGCAAGCGACAAGTAGTCGCATTTATATGCACACACACACAGTTACAAAATGAGCTCATTAAGGGCTTACACACACACACCCACACACACACAGGCAAACTCGACTTGCAGAAAGCAGCTCAATAAGTTAACACTGCGAGTCAGAGCGCTGAAAAGTCGTTTGAGCTTTGAACTCAATTTCGCCTACTTGCACCCGCTGCAACATTGCAACATATTAAGGACGTTGCCTTGCCATGAGCTGTGTGTGGGTGTGTGTGTGTGTGTGTGCCAATTTTTCAATTGCTTGCATAATTAAAATATTGCGCATACGCAGCGTGGTACTACATTTATTGATGCTATGCTGCTCTGAGCACTGAGCGCACTGAGGAGTGCAGTGAAAGACATAAATCTTTTTGCCATTGCCGACTAAGAGACACTGAGAACAATGCCGAGTCAGGAGCCGCATTCGATTGCCTTGGCTATAATTTACGATCTCTGAACTTCTCGCTGCAGAGGCTGTGAGGTTGTCACTGGGTTCATCGTAATGCTTTTAATAGCACTCACATCGCCATCGCTGCTGCTTCGCTTATGAAATATGAGCGCAAATTGATGTCATTTTGGTGTTTGGTTTTGAATTTACATTTCGGTTATGGTTTTCGGGTTTTGAGGTGCGTGTGTGTGTGAGTGTGTGTTTGGTGAACATTAATTGGTTTGCTTGGCTGTCGCCAAAGCTTTAGCTTAAATTAATTTATCTGCATGCATACTATACACACACATATACTATAATGCTGGCCTTTTGCTGCATTTTGCCCATTTTATGAACAATTTAATTTATGCATTTTCAATTGCATTTTATATTTGAGGTTTTTGGCTTATTTGTGTCCGCCATTTAAAATTAGTCCCTACTTAGTTTGGCTAAACATTTATTTATGCCAAATTATTTTTGCATATTTGCCATTGAAATGCAAATTTAATTTATTGCTTTTATAGAAAATTGCGTACATTTTAATGCTGAGATTGCATTGCGCTGATTTCTTTTATTTATGGCTTTGGAGGATTAGTTTTTGGTGAAATTGATGCGGTCTGTTCAAACAAATATTATCATAGTTAAATTTATGTCAGAGAGCCTTAATTCCTGCTTTGATTATTAGAAACAATTGATGGGCGATTTCACAAACAAATTGAACGGAATTATTTTAAATGATTTTGTATTTACATCTTCTCCACATCGTAATGCTTGAGAGATATTTATTTTATTCAAATGATTAATGTTTTATTTTTAACTTCACATAGAATAAAATTCATGGTTGAGTAACATTGCACATATCAGCTGCATGGAAATATGTATTAAAATTTTGCTTTGCTGCAATTAAAATTTGGTAAGCAAATCTTTGGAAACAGTTTCCAAAATTCTTTTAGCAATTCACATGCGAAATTGAAAAGACAAAAAAAAAAAAAAACGAAACGTTTAAACAAACTATGCAATCGGGCAACGAAATTCAAACGACTCGCACCACAAATGGCCAGGCATTTCGACCAAATTGAGTCTGGCCGGCAAACCGAGTGCAAGGTAGAACAAAAACCGGAGAAAAACAAATTCATTCAGATGCAGCTGCTGTTTCTTTTGTTGTTGGCATTGCCAATTTAAGCGCAAATGCAATTGGAATTTGCAATGAATATTTAAACAAACGTACACACACAAATACACACTCACACACACACACACGCACCGCTAGTGTCAGAGGTCAGGAGAAAAACGGGTAGCATAAAATTAACAGAAGTGTTGAGCAAAGTGCATGCGTAATGCATTTGCAGCCATCGGACGTTTGCTGCATTGGTATTGGTGCGTGTGTGTGTGTCTGATGATGTCCGTCATGTTGCCGTTTTCACTGTAGAGATGTGTGTGTGTGTGTGTGTGTGGTTTTGTTCTCATTTCACATTTGCGCTGTCAGTCAGCAAAATGAGCGTAAAAATTGTAAATAAATTACGCCACGCCAGGCGACGCCACAGAGGGCCAATTAAAATATAGTTAATTGTGCAAGTTCCTGGCGGTAAGTAGAAGTTGCAGCAGCAACAGCAACGGCAGCAATGAGTGTGCGCTGCAGCAGAAGACAAAGTCAGGCGGCACAAGTTTGTGCTTAAATCATAGCCTTCATGCCTGGAGTGCAGTCTATGCCAGATAAGGCTGCAAAAGTTAGCTACAACAACGTGCAGGCAGCTGCATATGTGCGATGGCTGGCAGAGGCATATAACTCATACGACGTGTGTGACAGCAGCTGCCTGAGGAGGAGCCAAGCTGGCAGTAGAGACTGACGCCATGAATCGTTAGACCGAGTGCAGGCGGCATTTGAAACTTCTGCCCGCACTTTAAATGCCATCGTCGAGATATAAAAGTTTTGGCCAAATCTAGTGCGCCGTGATGATAATGAAATGAAATACACGAAAAATCGAATGTACGGCAAAACGAAGCGAAGAAATTATCAGGCACAAAAGACTCAAGGCACATTAGTTTCTAGAAGTGGAAGTTAACTCAAAGAAAATTAAATTTGCAACGCATATGAAATGGAATTCCAAAATTACGAAACGAATTTAAACTAGTTTAAGTGACACTGATGGTGTAATTCTTATAAAAAAAGAAAACTCAAATAGCAATGAATATGAAATCGAATTATAAGACTGCAGAACGAACTTTAACTAGTTTAAGTGACACTGCCGGGAAAGTTCCTAAGCAAGAAATTGTAATTAGGAAGGAATATGAAATGGTATTATAAAATTACGAAATGGATTTAAATAAAATTAACCATGAAATTAAAATTAAATAAATTAGCTAAAATGTCTCTTGTAGCAATTATTGTTATAAAAGCAACGCTTTTTTGGATTATGTAATGTAATACGTAAATTGCATAAATAATCAACTAAATTAGTAATGGCTATCGAATGGAATTCTTAAATAAAAACTAAATATTTGTCAAAATTCGGAATCGAAAATAGGCTAGTTATTGAAATGTCACTATTTAAATAATTTTAACGTTTTATTTAATTCTTAATGTAATTACGAACCACGAAGGTTTTTGAGAGTGTAGAAAGCAAAGTTAGCTTCAATTATTAATTACTAATGAAAACGGAATTCAAAAATTATGAAACGGATGTTAACTGAACGAAATGACACCTAAAGCTGATGGAATAATTACTATTAAAGCACAAAGTGATTTAATTATACGCAATGCATATGTAAATTTTAATACACTAAAATAAGGAAAAAGCTTAATGAAAGAATGTAAAAACGTGAGAGTAGGCAGGAAACCAGCAAGTTTTTGACGCTTGCTGTGTGTGGGAAATTGCATACCCAAAAACGACCTCAAACAGTTTCTCAAACATGCAGCGCACTCGTAGTTAAATGCTTAGACCTCGGCCAAAGCCTTTTTAATTGCCATTGTAAAATACGAAGTGACTTTACAGCTCTCAGCTCTCAGCTGGCCATCATGGCTAGCTTGCCCTTTGGGCCCTGAAATTCCCTTCACTCACAGACCGATGGCGGTGGCTGGTGGCTGGTGGCCTTACACTTTGATTTATGCACGAACAAGCTGCCAAAACGTCTTTTGGCTGTCCCCGACTACAACTACAGCTACAGCGATTTCAATTTGCGTTAACTAGTCGGCCTGGTTCACAGACTCAACTGCCTGCCGCACATGCCGAGTTCTCGTTCCGTTTCGCCATCTCCGTCTGATTTTGGGCAAACCCTTTTGCTGTCGTTGGCGACAAGCGAACGAAGTTGCCATCCAATGCGATGGAGCTCTTGGCATTGTCACGGCCTTCCATTGCGGCACGCCATTCTGTTGATTTGATTTTGCTCGCCTTGTTGGTGGGCGTGGCGGCCCTTGCACAATTTCGCATGTGAAATTTCGCTGACTGACATGTCGTCGTCGTGGTCGTTGTTGGTTTTTTATGCCAACTTTCGGTATGTAATTTTTAAATGCATTTAAACGGCTGTCAAGTGGCCCACAGTCGGTTTTGTTGCCTACTTTTGTGCGTTGTCCGCTCCGAACTGCTGAAATATGCAAAAACTAGCAGCACTTACGACCACACACACACATACACACATACGATCTCGACCTGCCCGAAATTTAGACGTTTTCAGTTTCGGTTCCTCGAGCGAAAAACGAAAAATGCCATCGCATACCGCAGAAAAAGTTTCGTTTTGTAGTTGTAGGCCTCTAACATTGCATGCTTTTAGCGTGTGCTGAGAAACAGCAACAGAACGCGGCGACCTGAACCTTTTGCATTTTAATGCTCTATTTGCAAGGCACATTAGGTTCAGCCACATCACTTGAAGATATGTTATTGCTGTGGAATTACATTTAATTTAAAATTTTATTTTTTATGTTTTCGGCAGCTACGACACAAAATTGTCAAGTTAAAATGTATAATTTATACATATGGCACACATTTTATAAAATTTAGAATTTATGGATATCTTTTTGTTAAAATGACGTATTTATATAAACACTATACAATTTTCAATAGTTTAATTGTTTATACTCTTAATACATTTAACTACATTTATTTTAATATACTTTACGGAACTATTCTTTATTTTATTGTGAATAAAATACGATTTAATATGAGTATCTGAGGAAGTCAAATGAAAAAGTATTTTTAAAAGTATCTATTTGAATTAAATTATTTTTATATTTTACTCATTTATGCATATTATTTTATTCATTTAGATTAAAATTCATTAGTCATTGAAAACAATCAAAATTTAACAGTAATATTAATATAAGTATTTACAGCAGTAGAATCTGAAATTGCGCATAACTATATTAATATTAAGTTATTCGTATGATGAGTGATAAACTTAGATTATGTTAACGTTGAGATACTAAAAACAATAGTAATACAAAAAAAATTAATTTATTAAAGATATTTTAAATTTACCAAAATCTAGATTATAATTATTTCAAGCAGTCGAAGCAAAAAATAGTTTTAAATTGTTGTTGGTACTTTTCTCATAAACTACAAACTTATGCTTATGCAGTTGGAGCTCAAAGGGTATGTGAGCTGCGACTTGTTGCGTCTTTATTTGGCTGCATGTTGTTTTTGCACTTCAGTGCGATGCTCGCTCGCAGGGCGCATAAAAAATTGAAATAGAATACAAACATGTTGCCAACTTTTCGTTCAACAACAGCGGCAGCAACAACTCCCTTCGCCTATCTCTCCGTCGGTCCGTCCGTCCGTCCGGCAGTCCGTCTGTTTGGCTGGTTGGTTTCGGCCTGCCTAGAGCAGCAAAAAAGTTTTAACTGATTACGTTTGCCGTTGATAATGTTGAGTGACATTTGGTTTGCGTATTAACTTAAGTGAGCGACAGGCCCTCCCCAGTTCCCAACTCCTTGCTTCCCCTTCCCCTGCTATCTACTGGCATGTGTGTGTGTGTGTGCGTGTGTGTGGATAGAGCTGTGGTTGATGCGACCCCTATTTCCACCCCTGGCTAGGGGCGCGTATTGCGAGCTAGTGCGGCGTTTGCGTGCACACTGATTGCCAAGGGGCTTGTGTTTCAATTAAAACGATTTTTTAATGTGTGTGCGAGTTGTTGCTGTGCTGCTGATTCGTTGCTGGCTCTTGGCTGCGGTGGGCGGTGTCCGGGGGGCGGGGGGCATGGCAACATTTTTAGAAATGTAAGAAATTAATTTCGTGTGGTAGCTATTCTAATGTGCAATATGTACGATTTTTTATTGCTCGCTTGCAGGTGAGTGAGCATAAAATGAAACTTTCATACCTGATATTGCTACATCGTGTGCTTTTGAGTGCGGCTATGCACCTAAATTTAAAGTGAAAATTCTGAAATTATGAAAACGAAATGAGCTTTCTACATGTTCGAAAAGTGATTAATAAAATATTGTATTATAAGCGAACTATAATTTGATGTTCGTGTAAATTATTAATGCAACAATTACAATACATTTTTGTACATACTCATATTTAAACGAAAAGTACATTAATTACTTTTAATAATAATAATTTAATATTCCCAAGAAATATTAATTTATTCGAGGTAAAGTCAAAATAATAAATTATTTACAAATGTATATATTTTTGTCTTAGAGGCAAATATTTTTATTGACATTTCCTAACTAAATTCGATTTCATTGTTGTTGTTTAATTTTATTTATTTTTGAGACTAAACGATAACAAAAAATAATATTAATTCAATATTCTGATTAATGGCTTTTAAATATAACTTTTCAGTGGTGCTTTATTTCAATGTATTATTTTAAGTTGCTTTTACTTACAATTTATTGTTATAAATTACAAGGCTATTTGAAAGCCGAACGATGCTCAAAATCAAAGAATATATTTCGATTTATTTAAATGATAGTCAAAGTAAAAATATCTCTTCATAAATACTTTATTTCGAAATGGACAATATTTAAATGTACATTAATTGACAAACATAGATTGAACTGTTGGCAAGTAGTTTTTTATTTTTAGCGAGACTCATTAAATTATAATGACTTAATAAACATGTATTTATGAGTTTAAGTGTCTAATTAAAATAAATAACTACTCAATTAAATGTTATTCATAAGTATAAAAATCAGCTTTAAGTTTATGTAATTTATTTTATCTACGATGTTGTATTGCTAAGTTTCTTCCTTGAATTTAATTCACCTTTGACTTACACACAAACATTTGAAATGGGTTTCAACCATTAAACGTAGATTACTCGCCAAATAGTTTGTGCAACTATCATGTATTTGAGTTGTAGGGCAACCCTATTTGTTGACCAACAACCCTATCATTACAAGAATGTGCATGTTCGACATGCTCGTAGAACAACTCAACTTTTGGCCTTCAAAAGCTAGTAAAACTGAAAAAAAGTAAAAACAATGGCAAAACGTTAACAATTGTCAAATATTCTGGTGCGATGGGAGTGTGAAGCTGGCCCAAAAGAGTTGCCCTTAACCTTAGCCAGTTTAGCCGGCAGTTGGCCTGCTCTTCAAAATGCATATATCTTTTAAGCCCTTTTGCCAAACCAATAAACCAGCACTTAACCACAATTACCCCCTTTGCAAACACAAGAACGAGTAGCAGCAGCAGCCCTTGCAACGTTTTTTATGCCTCAGCTAGAGTCGAGTGTGAGAGTGTGAGTGTGAGAGTGTGAGTGTGAGCCTGTGAGCCTCGACAAAATCATGTGCACTGCAATCAGTCTTCATTTACACTTTGCACCTGCGGCGCTCTCTTGCTGCCAGGCTGCCAGGCTGCCTTGCAACACGAACATGGAGAGCAGTTGAGCTGAGCAGTTAGCAGTTAGCACAGTTAACACAGAGACGGGGCGGGGACGGGGACGGGGATGGGGACGGGGACGGGGGGAGAGTGTTGACTGTAGTCGTGGGCCAACAACTTTGAACCTGCATGCTAGGCGAGTCAAAGGCACTGGCTACCAAAACGCCGAGCCGAGAGCGAGTGTGAGTTACACGGAGAAACAAACAAATAAACAAACGAACAAACATTTCATAGCAGAGGGTATTCTGAACTTTGGTGCTTCGCCTCGTTGGAAAGTGAAACAAGCTGATTTTTATTATAACTATGTGTATTACAATTGTTGTTGCCGTTGTACGAAAGTTGCACTTTCATGTAACGCTAACGAGTAACAGCAGCAGCAACATAACAACAACAACAACAACAGCAACAATAACATGGCATCCTGATAATAGGGGTAGTCGTATTTCCGTTATTCACCGCGCGCCAGTTTTCATGTTCGGTTTTTAGCTTTTGTATTAACTTGACTTTTATTTCATCATTACAATTCTGGTTGCTGCCGTTATTGTTGCTCTGTTTCATTGTTATTGTTAACATTCCGCATAGTCGAGCTGCATATTTAGCTTAAGGTGGGACGCCCCCCCCTTAAAAGCGACCCTTCCTCTGCTTCCTAGTAATTGTTGTTGTTGCTGTTTCGAATGATTCTGTGTTTTAGACTACCACCTGATTCAGATTCGTCTCTCCCTGTTAAATATGAAATATTTTTTAGCTGAGTCCTTTGCTTTGGCTCCATGTTGTGTATACGCCATGATGTTTGTTGCCTGCGGGTTGAGTTCCTTTTTCTGTTTTGTTTTCCATTTGCATTGTGATTGAGAACCGAATGTTTACCATGTTAATTATAATTACGGGCTGTAGCTGTATTACGAGGGTGAGAATTGGAACAAAGTCAACTTGTGGCTGGTCTTTGTCATTGCACTCTAGCTGTAAATACCAAGTAGCTTTGAATAGAGGGTATATTACAATTTGTTGGTGAAAGATTTGTTGAAATAATAATGAATTCAAAAAAATATAATATTTTTGTATTGCTGGAAATCTACTAAAATTCATATATGTTTTACAATCATTATTGTTATCATTGCAGTAATAAGTAAATAGTTTAATGAATAAAACTTATTTAATCCTTAATGTTGGAAAGCTACTAAAATAAATTACAAAATATTTATATGTTCTATATGCAAAATTTTCGAATTAAGACAATTTGCGGCAGGATTTTGTCATTACGTTGGTAAATAAAATATACTTTTTAGTGCTGGAAAGATAGTTAAATAAATAATAAAAAAAAATAAAAATATATTCCATAAGAAATACTTTACAATTTATTTTCCTATTCGAATAAAGACAATTTGTGACAGGTTTTTGTCATTATTATTGGTAAATAAAATATTATTAATTTTTAATGCTGAAAAGCTTGTAAAAGGAATGGAACAATATTTATATATTCCACAATTACTACTTTCAAAGTTAATTCACTAAATTAAAAAATATGCATATATTTAAATTAGAAAATATTCATATACTCTACAATCAATATTTTTATTTTGTTTTACTAAATATTTCTTTAGCTGACAAATTTACAGAGTATTGACCAGTTAATTACTTTCAAAGTGTAAGAATCTTATGCGTTACATATGTAAGCTGTCAATGCGGCTGTTGCAAAGCTCTTGACAATACATAGAATGCCAACAATTGTGCTGACTCATAAGGAGTGAGTGAGTGAGTGTATTCGCTCTGACAGAGGGTTGAGTAGTGACTCAGCTCTGAATTGCTTGAGCTATGAAGTCAAAATTTTATTTCCAAACTTTCCCAAGTATATTAACGATGGGGTAAAAAAACGAATGAATTTGCAATTTGCGTTCCTCAAAAATGAATAGTGTGGAGAGGCAAGAACTTTAGTTGCGAGTAAAAAAGAAACTATTTAAAGTCGTATAACTCAAATAAACTGAAAATGCCTCAGGTCTGAATTGCTGTTATATTGCGACACTATTTTCAATTGAACATTATTTATTGCTACAAAAGCCACAAAACTATGCAGGAAAATTAATATAGTTTTGATTCTTCATTGTATATATTATAAATTTATATGTAGGTTTTAAATAAAGTTTATGATTGAAATTCATTAATTTTAAATGAAGAATTTAAGTTCTGTATTTTTTAAAGCTTATAAATTTAAATTAAAGTCTACTATTTAGGAGATATTTGCATAACTACAATGTTTTTAATTATAATTCAATTATTTATTAAACTATTTATTCGTTTTTTTCCAAAAATCTTTTACTTAACATTGCTATTCCAAAGTTTAGTAAATGCTGTCTGCAAGCTTCGCAGTTTTATTTGTATTTCAGCAAATCGTATTGCCTTCTGCTATTTGCAGTTGAATTGAGTGTGCATCTGGACTTAACATTTTGATTTCTAATTTCCGTCAAAACCAAACTGGCGACAACAATTGACACTGGCAGACCTGGACCGGTCAGCTAGTCAACCAAACAGTGGAAACCAATGCTGAGCAAAGACAGACATGGACACAAATACAGATAGAGATTCAGAATCAGAATCAGAATCAGAATCAGAGCGTCAGAGACACATGAAACAGCCTTTGTTTTGTCATTACAATATGTCAAAATCATTTACACGCCCTGCCACAGACATGGCGAGAGTCTGAACACAACTGAACTCAACTGAACTGAACTGAACTGAACTGAATTGAAGGGGAGAGTCTCTCGGTGCACTGTCTGCTTCGGTTGCATATCATGGCTCAAGGCATGTCAACAAAAT
The DNA here is from genome assembly GCA_963583835.1 of Drosophila immigrans. Taxonomy (NCBI): domain Eukaryota; kingdom Metazoa; phylum Arthropoda; class Insecta; order Diptera; family Drosophilidae; genus Drosophila; species Drosophila immigrans. The sequence goes on from OY757141.1 coordinate 31,573,441, forward strand.
TTTGCATTTGCCAAAACCTCCTCGGCCAAACTGGGCAACCGCAAATAAGTTTTTGGCTCTTTGTGCAACGACTTTGTTGTAGGTGTATATCTACATTGTATATACGTTTATACTATATATCCTTGTTGTTTGCAGCTCTGCTTTTCTGTACACATTTAGGTGTGTCTGTGTGTCTCTCTCTCTCTGTCTCTCTGTGTGTGTGGACTATTTGTCTGCTTATAATTTGCAGCGTAAATGACCGAAAGGTTGTCTGGCTACCACGGCTACTACTGTTGGCTTGGCCAAAAGCAAATTACAGCTTTATGAATTAATGATTGCGGGCTGGCCATGGAATTTTAGTTAAATTTCCACTACATTTTGTTTGCCTTTGTGCCCACATCTCTCGATACACTCACCAAGGGTATTACAGATTTCTTAGTTGACCGAATATTTTAATTTTAAGAGAATATTTAAAGCGAAATTAGAAGGAGATGAAAAAGGTCGAAGAATACTCGAATTAATAAAATTATACATAGTTCATGTTTCATTTCTATATGACTTCAATTCCGATTTCAAGTTGACTGAGAAAACCATTGAACTTGATTGCACGTTGCTCATACGCCATGTCGGCAAACAGTCCAAGCTATTGGCTTTGTTAGAGTGCTCAGCTCGTTGCTGGCCAGACATTTTGCTCATTATAATGGTTAGATTAAAAGCCATTTTGTTTGCTTTTGCGGCTAACCAAGTTGTTAATATGCACAATCATTTACTCGAGACGTTTTGCGTGAGAGACAAAGGCACTTTATGGTCAATATTTGCGAGGCGCAAACCTTTCGCAGCCACTGTAGATGTGTGCTGCCAACGCATACATACATTGAAAATACATTAAAATTAATTGCAAATTTTGTGCATTGCATTGCCGTTATATGCATTTGCATTCATAGTTTTGTGTAATCGTAATCCACTGGCCAATAATGTTAATTGCATTTTCATGCTCAATTTTACGCACAGTTTGAAATTAATTTGCAAATTTTATTGAGCGAAAGCGGCGCACTGATATAATTATAAATACATAGATAGCGATATGTGGAATATGCTTCACATTGTTTAATTAGTTATGCGCTCACAAATTGACCAAACCGACCGGCGTCCTTTCTGTGTCCGCCTCTTTGATTGAGTCATATTTCCAGTTTGTTTGCCTAGCCCAAAGCGGGCTTAACCATAAACTAAAATTTAATGTTATTGAGCGACCCGACACACACACACCCAAACAAAAAACGCTGAGGGGCATTTTGGAGAACGAAAGTTGAACGCAACTGGAATCAAACTTAATATGATGCCCAGCAAAATGGCACAGAGAGCAAAAGCGAAAGGCCAGCACAATGAGCTCCAGGCGTTGGTAAATTCTTGGCACGACCTCGAATAGAAGTTGGGGATGAACAATTTTGAATGAAAGTGTTTTGCGATAAACATCTCAGTCTGCCTCTGTTTTAAATCTAAAAAAAAACACTTAGTTGATGTCACCGAAAACTAATGACTTGCTTAAGAAGTATTTTGAAAAGTAAATTGATTGCATGAAAGTAATTTCAATAAATTAAAGTAGATTGCATAACGAGTATTTAAAGAAAAATGCAATCTAAAATCAGAAAGGTTTATAGACTAAATATTACTTTTTTTTAAATAAAACTGCCTGAAAAATTAAAAAAAATTAAAAAATTGACATTGAAATTAAAGGAATCAATCTACAAATTAGAAGGTTTTAAAAAGACTTGAACAACAATACAAAATTAAATTTAATCAAAACTAATGACTTATTTGAAAAGTATATTGGAAAAGAAAATTAATAAAAAATGGTATTTTGATAATATAATAAAACACATTTATTCTCAAAATGATGATGCCCAATAAAAAGAAATGGAAAAATGAAAACCAAACTTAAATGAAGCAACAAAATGACAAAGTCATTGGCCTATCCATAAATTAGAAAAGTTTTTGCCGGAATTAAATTTGAAAAAAAAACACAAAATGAAATTGAGTTTTTGTAACAATTAAGCGTGCATTTAACGCCTATCAGCAGCATGAAGTAAATTTACTGCTGACAACTTTAAAATTGGCTTCAGACTTCTCCAACGCCGACGCCATTTGAGTTAAGCCACTGAAACGCGACTCTCCGGCGGAATTTACGGCCTTGGCTGGCCCGGATTAAGCGACTGAGTTATGTGTGGAAATAGAGGCGCACACATGAGAGTTTTGTCGTGGAATAGAACTGTCTGTCTGTCTGTCTGTGAGCCGGTTTAAGCTAGTCACTGAGACTAGTCACAGTGCAATGCCATTTTTCCTTCTTTCCTTTTTTTGTGGGTTTAACATTTATTTGAAAGTTATTAGCACATTTATTCCAATTTTTTCATTTTCTCTTTTATTTTTTTTTTGTTGGTATTTGCTGTGGCAAAATCCGCGAGTTCTTTTCTCTCAGTATTTTTGTGTATGTGTTGGCTTGGTTAGTTGACTTTCATTGGGGCAAAATGTCGGCGTTTCCGGTATTTTCATTTCCTATACGCTGAGTTGACGCTGCCGCCGTCGTCGCCAACGTCAACGCTGCGTTTGCCGCTTTTGAAAATGAGATTCTTGGCATCAATTCAACACTAAATTGATTTTGAACAATTGCAATGGAGCGGCGACTCCATCCATTGCTATCTTTGGCAATTTATCTCGCCATGATTTTCGACTATGCCGTCGACGAGCGACGTTTCCGACGCTTTTTCCATGCCCACAACGACACCAAAACCAACAGCGCAAATTGTATAAAAGGCAGGCGCGTTCTATTTGATCAAACGAAGTTTGCATGCGCTTGCCAAACTTTTCTAACTGATTTTTTGGTAGGCGGCAAAAACATATTTAAAACAATTTGCCATTAGATGTTCTACATTACTAAAATGTTCTATATGCAGTGTGCATAATCATTGTGGTAGATTTCAAAGAAAATTATTTAAAAAAAAATATTAAATTTGTTATTATTTTTATTATTATTTTTGTTTCTCCATTCTCAAAGAAGATGCGCAAACGAAAAGCACAATTCAAGACACTTGCTTTAATTCTGGCCAACCATCTGTATAAACACGCCTTGAAATACGCCGATGTACAATATGTATGTATATGTACTATATATATGTATTATATGTGTATCAACAAGTCCAGTATAGTCAATCATTTACACACAATGCTCAAACATTTAAGGGTACGTTTCGCCGATCGCATTTACAACTGCATCGATATACGTTCCATAATATTCAGTATATTCGTTGGTATATTTTTGTTTTCTCTCGAAATGGGTTGCGGGTATCTTACGGTCGAGCACTCTCGACTGTAGCTTTCTTACTTGTATTTTTTTCCTCCATTCTCAAAGAAGATGCGAAAACGAAAAGCACAATTCAAGACACTTGCTCCAATTCTGGCCAACCATCTGTATAAACTCGCCTTGAAATACGCCGATGTACAATATGTATGTATATGTACTATATATATGTATTATATGTGTATCAACAAGTCCAGTATAGTCAATCATTTACACACAATGCTCAAACATTTAAGGGTACGTTTCGCCGATCGCATTTACAACTGCATCGATATACGTTCCATAATATTCAGTATATTCGTTGGTATATTTTTGTTTTCTCTCGAAATGGGTTGCGGGTATCTTACGGTCGAGCACTCTCGACTGTAGCTTTCTTACTTGTATTTTTTTCCTCCATTCTCAAAGAAGATGCAAAAACCAAAAGCACAATTCAAGACACTTGCTCCAATTCTGGCCAACCATCCGTATAAACGCGCCTTGAAATACGCCGATGTACAATATGTATATGTATATATGTACTATATGATTGACTATACTGGACTTGTTGATACATATATTATATCAATAGTCAATCATTTACACAGAATGCTCAAACATTTCAGGGTAACTTTCGCCGCTCGCATTTACAACCGCTTCGTCGTTATGTTCGCTAGAGTCAACTAAATATACGTTCCATCTGCAAAGAAATTTTGATTAATATCATACATATTTATCATGCTTTCAAGAGCATTTGTGTTAAGCTCAATTTTAAATAAATATATTCGCTATATTGGCAGTTAAACCAGTATAAAATAATTATTAATTTAAAAAAAAATAATACCTGAATATTTCAATGAAAATATTTTGGGTGAAGCGTACATCGTAAACAACTATTGAATTATGAACTCACTTTTTCTAAAAATGTTTCCTAGAGTATGAGTCGCTGAATGTTAAGCCAGAGCCTACTAAGTGAAGTGTCTCACTTCAGTTTAGAAAAGGATCATTTATATTTGATCAATTTAAATAGAACTAGTCCAATTGCCTATATACCCCAAACAGTCGCGAGCCAACAACAAAAGCGTCGCATGCAATTAAAGTTGAAAATAAAAGCCATCAAATTCAATTTGGAGCGCTTTCCACCCGCCCCCAAAACGCTTGAACCAATGCAAATTTATATGTGCCGAGGCCGATGGATTGCCTCCGACTCCGCCGGGTTCTTGGGCTCTAGTCCGGGCGCCGTAGCCAAACTAGACCGGACCGGGTGCTATCATAATTTTTCCGCTGCTTGCACACACAAAGCCATTTTTAGTTGGTGCCGTTGACGTCGACGTCGACGTCGCCGCTGACGCCGCCGACATAATCAATAGTTGTGACTTCCTTTAATGGTTTTCCGGTGATTCAGCACTTCCGCATGCCCATGCAACCAGCAGCAGCGGTAGCGGCAGCAGGATTCCATCGTCGGAGCTCCATTATTTTATTTTGCAAATTTCGCCTCTTTTGTCACTTGTTGGACTTGCTTGGCTGGACGCGAATGCACTTTAATTTCTCGACGTTTGGCCAGAAATTTATGACCCCGCCAAGCACATTCTTATTAGATTTTCGCGCAGACAGCACTCCCAACAACAACAATAATTGTACAAAAAATTCAATAATAACTAAAAAATGCGAAAATTATGTGCTCGATTTGTGTGCAGAGGGCGACTTATGTCGCCTTTGGCTTAGCTCAATTTTATGGCCTTTTAAAAAGTTATTAATTTTTCGGTTTGAAATTTATCTTATTTTGCGGTTGCCAACTATTCACACACAGACACTCACACACACTGTCATACATGGAAAACTGTTATGTCAGCGGCGGGTAACCGTGCAACAAAAAAAAAAGAAAAGAAAACTAAAACGAATAAAAAAGAAAGAAGCAAGAAAGGGCAAAATTGCCATCAGAGCAGGGCTCATAAGCTTTTATAACATTTTTTCACGCGCCGTAGATTTTTGTCAATTTAGTGGGTGTTTTTTCTTCATTTTATAATATGTAGTATATTCATATATGTATGTGGCTGTGACGTTATTTAGCTTAGATTACATGTGTGAGCCAATGCAGGCTCTGTTTTTAAGCCGGCTGCACTACCAAAAAATTCCCTAGCTAAAAAGACGACCTGTTTGTCAAGAACAAAATATTTTAATTACTTAATAAAAATATTTTTTTTTAAGTATCTAATGCAGTATCTATTAAGTATCTAATGCAGTAGAGTGTCAAAAACTCAGCATTTGATTTTAGTAGACATTTCTACTGTTTGGCACATAACATTTGTTTAATTAAAAAATATGTTCATAAAGCAACCAAAACATTTTATTAATTCCATCTATTGAGGTTTTTAAAGAATACACAAATTTTTCATTACTTCGACACATGCAAAATTTAACAACCCATATTTTGCCAGCATTTTTATGTTGGAATTCTATGTGAGCTTCATAATGTTTTTTATTATTTTCTCTTCTATATTGTTTTTTTGTGCTTACCCGTTGTTATAAACTAAAACACATGTTACGTGTTATGTTTGCCGGTTGTCCAAAATTTTATATATACTCGAAAAAAATAAAAATTGTTGGGGAAATACGAGTATGTGGAAAAATTTGACCATTATCATATGCCGGAGTCGAGCGTCAATGCCGCCACAGGCACATCAGTTAGTTATGGCTTGCGGCTTCATGTGGCGTTACATTTAATTTTTCGGTGCACAGGGTCATTAATCAGTGCGGATGCTAGAAAAAAGATTCATTTATATGTGCACTCTCATTGTTGTTGCTATTTTATGATTCCGCCAACAGAATAGCAGTTCGTTAGGGCTTTAGCTATTCTAAATATGAGATTTAACAGATTAGAGTTTGTTTTTTTTGTGCTGCCAACTTTTATGTTAACACTTGAGGTCACATGTTGTGGTGCCCCTCGCCCTGTGCCCCAAACTTAATGCATTTTAATTAAGAGTCGAGTGGTTGGAGCTGCCGTTGCTGCTTGTGGCGAAAACTGCAACTCCAGAGCGGCAAACTTTATGCTTTTGAATTTTTGCATAATTTCTCGCTGCGCGCCAAAAAAGTTATATTCGTTCGTTGGCGCCCTCCGAACTCTTGGTCTCTTCAGCGAAACGTGCATTGGGTGATAAAATGAGCAAGCAAGAAAACGAATTTTCATTCTGACGAATTATTGTTACCCTTTAAGATGTGAGCTTGGAGTAAATGGATATTTAAAAAAAATTAATCATTTCATACAGTTTTAAGATGAAGTGTAGCTGAGACAATATGTCCTTTAATTATTGAATATAACAAAAATTTTCCATATTTTTATTTATTATTGGTTTTGTGCAATATTGGACTAAAAATAGCACATTAATTATGTGACATAATTTGTTTTAATTGCAATTAAATGTATTTTAGATAGTAAATAAAATAGTGCATATTTTGTAGATTGTGATTTTTTTTTTATTTATTTGATTTATTGATTGTAATAAATATTTTCTGCATATATTTTTATAATCTGTCTTGTGTGAAATTAGATTAAATGACAAGTAAATTGCAATGAAAGAAGTTTAGCTAAGTTTAATTTCAGATTTAAGTAACTGAGATACACTATTGTAGAGTATTTTACAAATATGTATAATTTTTAATCTGATAAAAACGCGACGGTCGCATTGGGCAACACCTTCAGCAAGTTGGAGCTGTTCAGTCTGTGGTCCGTGGCCAGGCGTTGCCGCGAATTCATTAAGGAATTCAATTTAAATGCACATTTTACATTTTGTGCGGACAACGCTGCGTATGAGCAATGTGGCGTTGACTCTGTCACTTGGATGCCACCGTTGATGCTTTGTATATATGCGAAAATATGTATGCATGTGTGTATATATTTTGAAATCTGCTGTTATTAATATTCATGAAAGTTGAAAAGTTTTTCGGTTATTTATTTAATGCTCAACCCTCGAAAGCCGTCGAATCTGAATCTGAATCTGCAACCGAACCAGAACGCCCTCGCTGAAGCAGAAGACTCGCTGAGGTGTCTCTGGACAAGTGTGTGTGCATAAATTTGTATCATCACGTGCGAATTTTTTATAAATAATGCAGATAATCAGTAACATTAACCTCGCGCAGACCAGCGACAGAATAAGTAATATTATATTCACAGCGTCTCGCACGAAGAAGAAAAAGTTTTAATCGAATTTAATTAAAGTTTTAAATCAAATGTGTTGTGTCTTTACTTCGTAACTTGCGAGTATCTCACAAATCTCTATGACATTAAATTGCAATTTGAATGCTTTATTTATGCATTTCTCTTGTTCGCTCTCTCTCTCTCTCTCCTTTTCTTCGTCTCTTGTTATTTCTTGCCGTTGTCTCTGGGGAGCGCTCATAAATGGCAGCGGAATTCGAAAAATTCATTGCTTTTGGGAATTTTGTCTCCACCTTCTGCAATTCTCAGTGCGTTTTATTCAAGTTGTGCCTATGAATAGCGAATGTGAGTGTTTCTCTCTCCCCCTTATTTGTTGTGCGATGTGTTTCAATTTCTTGCGTCTGGCTTTGCCTTCTTTTTGCCGTGTCCTCTCCTTTGGTTTTTGTAACGCCAAATATGCGAAAAGCGAACAAAAACAAAGGCCTAGGATCATGGCACAGTTTTTCATTAGAGCCAAACAATGGCGACTGTAAAGTCGATGATATGTGAATTTTGCTTTTAAGCCAAACACTATGCAGATAACTGAATGAAAAAGAATTGAATGGAAAAGGGAGTTTCTGTCTAATGAACACGAGATATAATGAAACAATTCGTATGGGAAGCATCTTTTTAAAAAGGTTTAATCATAACGAGATTAGTTTAAGGAACGTGTTTAATTTACTAATTTTAAAATCCTAAGCTAAATATATGGGTTTCTGAAATCGAGAACATTTACTCAATATTGTGTTCGTAACACCAAAATACAAGAACTAAGAACATTTTTTCTGCATTTTTTTGATAAATGAAATTAATTCTAAAAATTGTAGATATGCATACGTGTAAATATTATGTAACTTATATTAGAACAAATATTTGTATTACAATATTTTGAGCGCCAGAAAACTAATTTTGTAAAACCAACAATATAAAAATATACTTTCTTTTTAATCTTTAAAGTATTAGATTTTATATTTTGTTCTTAAGAAAAATTTCATTATATCAAGATGCATTTTCTAACTTGAAGATTTTCATGTTCTCGACACACTTTTTAGATGCACATATTTAGTTCTTGACTTTAAAATCGTAGTTTTTTATTTTCCACAATTTTATTCTTAGCAAGCCTTGTAGCTATGAATTCGAAGATTACAAAATAATGAAGATTATTAACTTTCGCTCTGATATTTGCATTGCAATTGCCCTAAGTTTCTGCGTGCTGCTGGCAGTGTTTTATTTTATCCTGGACGTCAATGAAGCTCAGCCCATAGATGTGCTGAGTAAGCGAGAGACAACTGAGAGGAATAAACGCATTTATCTGAAAGAAGCGAATAGAACCTACATTCAACGGCTATTGGTTTGTCCTAAAAATCGAACAACAACGAATGCGAAAACAACGTGGCAAAATATCCTGAATGAAAGTCCGCTTTTGCTGGGACCGAGTTATAGTCGAGGGCGCAGAGGCGTGGCTCATGTGTTGGGAGTGCCGACTGTTTATCGAGCTGGGAAGAACTATCTGCTGGATACGTTGTATCTGCTGATTGAGAATATGAATGACTATCACCGCCGCAACAGCCTCATTGTTGTCTATATTGGCGAGACGAACTCGTCAATCGTGCATCACATTTGGCAGGAAATAAACGAGGTATTTGCCGACGCTTTGGATGTGGGATTAATCGATGTCATCACGCCGCCAGCGAATTATTATCCCGATTTTGATGAGCTCTACATAACCCTGCACGATGATCCGGAGCGAGTTCTTTGGCGCACCAAACAGACCCTTGACTATATGTATCTCATGACTTATGCTCGCAGTCGTGGCGCATATTATTTGCAGCTTGAAGATGATATAATACCAAATGAGGGATATTTGGAATATATTATCAACTTGTCGGCGTTGCACACGAACTTTCGCTTGGGGCATCATCGCAGTTGGATTGTGTTGAGCTTCTGTGATCTGGGATTCATTGGCAAATTGTTCCGCACCGAAGAGCTGCAAGTGTTTCAGTCTTATGTGCAAATCTTCTTCAACGATCAGCCCATCGATTGGCTGTTGCAAAGCTATGTGAAGCTGCGATGCTGTCGCTGGGATGGCTTCCAAATGCCCGACTGTGGTCGGGACTATCTCTTGTACTTCATTCGCGCCGGTCAGTCGCAGTTTCAGCACAATGGCCTAAAGTCCTCGCTGCTCCACAAGCAGCAGAAGCTGCAGGACAAGCGATTCGACAAGGACGCAGGACGTCTTCGCATGCCACACCTGCGTCAGCCGCTCAATTTAATTTCATCTCACAAGAGCGCAATGCTCTCAGAGAAACTGAAGTTGCAGCGCGGCGAAACATTTTTTTGGGGCTACATGCCGCAGGACTTTTCGCTAACGCGTTACCTGCGAAAACATCAATACGATGCCAAGCAGTTTAAGTTTCGCACTGGGCCGCAGAATAATAATGACGATAATTTTACCGAACTTTTTGTCAATGCGGTAAAAGAATTGCCAACTTTGACCCCAAACAGCAGCGAGACGGAACAATGTGGTTTCATCATGAGCTTCACCGCAGGAAGCCCGTTGAATCCGGCCACTTTGATGTATTTTTACATGAAGGAGAATGAGACAAGAGCCGGTGAATTGAGCTGGTTTAGACGCTTCTTCTGGAGCAAGTAATTTCCAACAGAACTGTATAAAATTCCATAATGTATGTTGTGAAATGTGTGATATGATGTGTGTCAATATAGATTTTAAGTACAGCCTAAAGTATTTGAAATTATTGGAAAGTAAATTGCAAATTCTTATTGCAATGCTTTAAAAAGTTTGTTATTCTGCATTCCCCTATTCATCTCAAATTTAACAATGTCTTTTGTGAGATGTGTGATTTAATTAAATATATAGATTTTAACTTTTGAAACATTTAAGTGAAATATAAAAGCCTTAAAAATGTTTGCAGAGCTTTCAATTAATTTATTATCAATTTCACAAGTGTGTCAATAATTGTTTTGGATTTATAGAATTGCATATGATTTAAAATATTTGATATTTTTGGAGAGTATGTAAATTGCGCACTATTATTTCAATTGTAATTTAGGTATTCTAAAATTAATAGCTTATTATTATTTGCAATCTTAAATTTACAATTTTTGTTATTTTTTATATTTGCAATTTTTCTAGTGTTTACTGTTCACACTCGACTTTAGCTATAATATGTAATTTGTCTAGTTCGTTTTTTTATCACTTTAGATTGCAATCATAATTTTTTAAGGAATATCAGGATATTGAAAGCTGTGTAGTTTTCTCCGCTTTTTGTTTGTCATTTATAGCATGACACTCTTTATGCGCTCAACATTTCATACAGCAAACAAAATGTCTTGGTCTTGAATGATTTTTGAGAGTTTGATTCGTCTGTCTGAGATATTGCATATAACAAAGCAAATCAAATGCCAAGGCAAAGCTAAACTTTTTCCTTATCGAGGAGGGTGAGTGGGGGATTGGGGGGCAGAAAACAAATACAACATTATTACTAGTAAAGTCAACTGCGGTTGCTGCCACTGCGGCGGCTGCTATTGAAGTGCAGGCGGCTAAAAAAATCAAATAAAAAAGCAAAATTTCCATCAACTCAACCAGCAAGGCATAAAAAATCGATGAAGCATGACAACAGCGCGAAGAAACCACAAAAAGAAAAGAAATTGGATGGCAAGGAAAAGAAAAATTCAGCCAACAGCTTGGCTTGAGCTTAGCAAAAGCAAAACCAAAATCAAAAGCAGAGTCAAGGCGAGCGAGCGAGCATTGAATAAGAAATCATTTTCACTAATGATGCTGGCTAAAAGCGAAGAAGAGGCAGAATCCGAAGACGTCATTGAGATTGCGCTTAACTTGATGTTAGATGCTTCGAAGGATGCTCTCCTCGCTGATGATGACGTGTTGTTCTCGCTTTAAACTTTACCCACATACTCTAAACTCTCTGCTCTGTGTTCGTATTCGTACATGAGGCGGCCTTTTGCCAATTTCCTGGCTGTGACAATGATGTAGCTACCCGAAAGGCAAACCCATTAAAAGGCAGCCCATTTTTTGCTGCCAATGTTGCTGTTGATATTGTTGCGCCTCTCTGCTTTTAAGTGCTCGATGGGCGTGGCAGAAATAAATTTGTTACACGAAACAATGCAATCAATCAAAATAACTAACACACACATACAGCATGAACAAAAATATCGCCCAGCTACGGGCTGCACTTTGTCGCTGTCTCTGAGAGCCGCAGAGCGCAAAAAAAAAAAAAAAAAAATGCAGACAAAAAGAAAAGCGTAACGGGAAAAAACTGGAAACGCTTCGCTCTACAAAACAAACAGCTGATGGATGGCCCCAACAATTTTGCACTAGGGCCAAGGACATTTTGCTGTTGCTGTTGTTGTTGCTTCTGCTTTGGCCTAATGCCAAAAAGCGTGGGAATCAAACTGCTAAATTTGGAAGCTTCAAGCATTTGGGTCAGTTAACATTTGGTCGCCGTCCACGACGGACGACAATTAGTTAGTTAACGATAGACATTTGGCAAATATTTATGCATATTCAAGCCTCTCACAAACCAGTTCAGACTGCAATTTCTACATTACTATTTTTTTTTCCTTGTTGTTTTCATTTCCAATCAATTTGTTGGCACTTCGTCTTTCCTCTACCATTTGGCATTTTCCTTTTTCTGTTCTGTACGTTCGCTGTGTGTCTCATTCCATGGCTGCATACGAATTGACTTATATTTAAATAAAATTAATTACATAAACAATAATTGACTTCAATTGGCTTTTGTGTTTGCATAAAATTCAATTTTCATTTCCGCCATTGACTTGAATGGCATTACAATGGATGGGCCCTCTGGCCCAGCATCCTGTCTGCTTCTGTCTCCTTGCTCCTGGCTCCTTGCTCCCTGCTCGACTTGCCGTTGTCTCTACTTGTTTGTTGGGTCAGCTTCATGGCATTCTATTGTAGTTGCCTGCAGCTTGCACCATGCGGCGTATGAGTAATGTTTGCGCTGGGTAAAACTTTTGCAAGTCTTTTAAAATTACGTTTTCCATTGTGGTAATTACTTAAGATGCAAGCTTGGTTTCAATGTTCAACTTCAAGTGCTTGGCTATCAAGTTTTTACATAATATCTATACCTATTTTCAAACTATTTAATTTTTGTATTAAACTTTATAATTAAATTTAATGTTTGAATAGATTGCGAGAATATGAATGGTACTTAAATCATTTAAATAAAAAAACTATCTTCATCATTAAATTGGATGATTGATAAAATGACATTGCTTAAGTATATCTCTAAATTAATTACACACGAATGCAATTAAATAACTTACAAGATTAACGAAAAAAAAAAAAAAATACAAAAATGTAATGTGACTTATTTTGTGCAGAAAAAACAGTAATAAATTGTGTTGTCAATGGCAAAATACGTATTGCAATGAAAATAACAACTAACCGGATTAACTGACTGAATGTTTTGATATACCGAACTAACATTTCATTGACCTTTGTGCAGTGCTTTGGCCGTGTTAAGTAGGCGCTTCAATTGAATCATGTCAGCATTTTCCACTTGATTATACATTATTTAAACAGCTGTCCGGCTAATGTCGTTTGTTGTTTTTGTTATTGCATCCGCTATTGTTTGACCAATCCTGTTGACATTTGGCAATTCTCATTAAAAAGCAACAATGCATTTATAATTAAAATTGCATAAATGTTTACCCATAGACAAAGGGCCGCTCCCGCAGTTTTTAAGTGAGGAGTCTGAGTTAAGGGAGAGTCGAGAGGGGGTTGGATAAAGGGAAAACCCTTTTTTCAGTTGCTTCCCAGTGACAGCAAATAAAATGGCAATGGCTGCGTTGACTTTTCAACTTAATTGTTATAGTAATTGTTTTTATTGAAATGTGTCAAATGCAACGCGATGAAAATTAAATTTTGAATATTTTATTAACACGACGGCGGCGGCGTCGGCGGCGGCTGACAACAATAACAAAAGCAATACACACTAAAAAGGACACTCACCTGTCATTGCATTTGTCAGCCTACATGTCACATAATTAATTGATGAGTATAAATATTTGCCCAGGTACAAGTAAATTACAAAAAAAGGGAACATGCACAAATAATATTAGAACTGTAAAATGCTCTGAAAAATAACTAAGGAAATGGAATAACTACTGACAAAATATCAAGGAGTTTAAATTAATTCCCAACAATTATTGTGATTTCCTATATAATATTTTTTGGTATAATTTAAAGTAAAATTAATTTTAAACAGTAATAGAGTTCAAATATTATTTTTGTTTCTCATCTCTAATCAATAAAATTAAAATATCAAGGATACTTTAAGCATTACAATTTTCTTTCAAATAATTTGAATACATTTTAATTTTAATAAAGTAATAATATATAGTAGTAAAATAATGAGTGTGCTTATTTTTATTAATTTATTTTCTCAAAAGGAATATCATTATATTTTTCTTGAAATAATTAGTTTAATAGCGACTGTTATTTTGATTAACTTTTATTGATCAATTTGCAAATAATTTACGTTTGTCAATTTGATCACAAAATAAACCAACTCCATTTGGAATGCGCGCGAGAAGAGCAAACAAAGCAAAAGCAATATTATTTTATTATTCTTTGTGTTTTTTTTCGTTTTAACAAATTATAAATAATAGATCCATAGAACATTGTATTTATTATTTCATTTTCTATGTGTGTTGACCATGCTCGCCATGTTGGCCAACATTATTTATTTACAGACAGGTTGGCTGGCCAACTTTGCGTGTCACAAAAATGTTAAAATATTTAAAAATATATATTTTTGCAAAAAGGGCGGGAAGAATTTAATGCTTTCTGAATTGCACATTTCCCGCTGTGTTGCCGCATTAAAGTTGAAGTTGCAAGTTGCGAGTTGCAAACCGCGCACAGAACAATAAAATGCACAACTTTATTTCGACTTGCTTCGCCGAGCAAAGGCAACAGGGAGTCGAGCAAAATGCGAGTTCGCCACAACAACAACAACAAAAGCAACAACAACAACATTTAATAGTTGCTTGGCATTTTCTTTTGACTATTTTTTACATTTCTTTTGCTCTCCATTTTGTGTGCAACGGCAAGTTGCACTTTCATTTCTTTTCGTACGTGGCGCAGAAAAGCCAAACGAAAATTTCCAATTGTTGCAATTTTCAATTATTGTTTTGAAATTGATGTGTGCTTAAGGACGAGACATTCATGCTCGAGTTGCCAGCAAACACAACACTCAAACGCACACTCACTCCCATTCACACACATTCACTCGCAGACAGTCTGAGACTTGGCCGCAATTGAACTTGGTGTTTTGTGGCATGCGCGAAGAATATTTGCACAACAATTGAAGTGTGTGCTGAACGTGTGTTAAGAGCATGTCAAGGGGCAGGGGGCACACTGGAAGCAAGATGTTACTGGGGATATAAACCAGACCGGACACAGGTCAAATAAAACGCTTGCAGTGGTTAGCTAGGCAAATAAATTAACGCAAAGAAATTGTCTGCACAGATACGTTGAAAACGGTTTGAAATGAGAGGCAATTGCAAGCCATAGAAATGTATAAATAGCATTAAGGATTCAATAAACTAATTCTAAATTTAACAATTATGTTCAATCATTTTTATAGTTTCTATTAAACTGACCGCGTGGCAGATAGTAAGATGAGCTGTCAATTAAGTAACTTGCCTCTCTCTTCAACTAATATCAAAGTGTAAACATGAAAAATAAATTAGTGACTAGTTAATAAATTACGTTAGACATTAGTGAAATTAAATTATTATTAGGCAATGCGAAAAAAAAAAACATAAAAAATTGCAAGTTCGAATAAATTAAAAAATTTAAAACTCTGCCGTTTATAATTACACATCAAGTTGTTCTCAGTTTTATATTTCCAAAAGACTTAATTTAAGCGCTTTATTATTTCTTGATTTCATTTTCAACTACGCAGTTAAAACGGTTGCAATTTTAGCAGTTGAAGTAAGCTGCTTAAAAATAAAATTCGCAGCCTCGAAACCATTTTGCTTTTAATATCTAGCATTTTTATTGTGCTGCTATAAGGTAATCACCCTCTGCAAAAATACTCGGCATATGCATAACATAATAACATAATGAAATAAATTTAATTACACGGCAGGCAATCCACTTGTAAACTGTGCGCCGTCAATGCCACTGCAGCAAACTCAACTTTTCAACACACGTGTGTTTGTGAGTGTAAATACACAAATAGAGCGAGAGAGAGAGAGAGAGAGAGGGAGCGAGAGGAAGAGACAGAGACTGAGATACAAATGTGCATGGGCAATGTTTATATGAATGCACCTACTTAGCCTTTAGTTTCAAGTGCGCGCAGCTCTCATCAAGCGTCTCTCCGGCTGTGGGCAAGATGGCGACCGAGCTGGGACCACGTTCCACCCGGAAACCCAACACAAGTGCGCACAGGTGCTCAAGCGAAGCCACACACACACACACACACACAGAATACATGTATGTACGTGTGTGTGTTCATAAGTTCATTTAGTTTTGGTCGCTGCGCATGTGAGTGCACTTGAGCCCACGTCGAGCGAGTCCTGGTCCAGGACTGATGCTGCTGTTCCTGTTCCCGACTCGAGTCCAGCGTCCACAAGCGTTTGCAGACAGACTGTGGAGCTGATGATGGTGATGCGGACTCGGAGTCAACGCTGACTGACTTGCTAACATCGTTGAGCGTCGAGTAATTATGAAAATTTTCAAAATGAGCTCGCCCTGCTTCAGTTTTTCGAAAGTTCAGCACGAGTAATTAAAAATTTCGTAGTGTCGCCCACCGTCGTCGTCGTCGTTCTATTTTGTTGGCCAACTGAGTTTTCCCACTCATATTCGTATTTTCCTAATGAAAGCCACCGAATTGCCTTGCCTTTGCCCTGTCTTACGTACATATAAATGTTTGTTGTGCCTTGTTGTTAGAATATGCATATTATGCTGTGCACATAAATTTTAATTAAATTCGTTTTTCTATTTGCCGGTAAATAGTCGTAGTCGTAGTCGTAGTCGTAGTCGTAGTCGTAGTCGTAGTCGCTGCACCTAGCTTCCTAGTGGTATCATTTTAATTAGAAAGCGGCAGGCATTAAGCAATAAAGCATTTGGCCACACAAAGGCAGCCCTGCAATTAGTTGCTTCTGTTGCACGGGACGTATGCGTAATGTGAGCCAAGTGCCGCGCTGAAGTAAAACGACACAAACGACAAAGCGTCTAGTGGTCAATGATAAGCCGTAATTGAATACTTGAATAACATAAAAGAAAGCGACAAAATTGGTTTAAATTTGCATGTATTTTCATTTCCAAAGCAATTTCATAATTCTTGCCTTATAATATATATTACTTTTGAGTTTATTTTCATTTTGCTTTAACTTTTTTAAATGGCAATTTTAAATTCAATTTAATTAAATAAATTACCTTAAAGATGAAACAAGGTTTTCTCTTTCTAATCATTTTTAAATAAAAAGTTAAAATTGCGCTAGATAATTTCGATTATTTCCATTATTATTTATTGTTTATTCTTTAATATAGACAGAGGAATAAAGGCTGTTTTAGTTTAAATTGTTTCCCAATTTGGAGTTATTTTAATAACATTTTTAATATACCCAATTTGAATTTAGTAAATATTTTGGTTAGCCGTGGGGATTTTAAGGGATGTACTTTCGATTACTTTTGTCTTTATTTCATTTTTCACTCTCACTCATTTCAAACTAAAAGTGATATTTTTTGTATATAAGTATTATTCAGTTTAAACGCTTTATTTGAATTACAAAGTCCTATGCATTTGTCGACTGTTTATAGTTGATATTAATAATAATATGTTTAAGCTTACAATAATAAATGTTTGTGCCAGAATGTCACTTGTCATTATAACTAATGTTTATTTGGTTTCTTTTGTCTAACGCTTCCTTTTGTTAATTATTATCTTAACTGGCATAACTACAATCAGTAAATTTTGTCATAGCTTCGTAGTAAATAATCAAAATGCTGTCTAATTCAAACTTTATCTCTCAATCTATCTTTACACTCTCTGAATTTTTAATAGCTCGGCAGACGTGAATGCCCAAGCATCCTGAAAGGGAATAGAATAAACCCAAAACTGTCTTTATTAGATACCAATACAAACACAAACCAGAAAACAAAGGACCAAAAATTGATGTGTTAATTGATGAAGTAGAAATACTGCCCTCCATTTCTCCTTCTCGCCCACACTCTCTTTCTGCTGTAGGCAGGCAACAAATACATAAACAAAACGTATACATATACAAGCTCGTTTGCTGGCATCTCTCGGTGTGTCTGTGTGTGTGTGTGTGTGTGTGCTGAAAACATGCAAATTGTTTACATGAAAATTCCATTATGTTTGCCCAGCAAAAGGTGGAGGCTGTAAACCGGTCGGAGGTGCAGCTCATCGAGGCTAGACAACAAACCCAAACAATGCATTATCTCTGGCTTTGGCCTGGGCAACACACACACACACACATACACACACACACACGCAGAGAGACACACAGAGAGCAATGAAAACTTCATGTAATATAAGTCAACAGCAGTTAGCCAATAACACAACGAACAGGAAAAACAAGAACAAAGCGCATTGTTGACGCCACCACATGATACCTTTAACGGCATCGTCGTCATCATCAGAATCATCATCATCATTAAGGGTTTAAAATCTTTTAACTCCTGCTAGACACACACACACACACACACACAGACACACTCTCACACTGAGCTGGTCTATAAAACTTGTAGTTGAACAGAGGGAGCGAGCAGACTTGCAAATGCAAAACTAAAACTGACTACGTCTGACGTTTGTGTCTACAAAAACGAAGGAGCAAAAGAAAAAAATCAAAAACGAGGAGGAAGGAAAAACCAACGACGCTGATGATGGGGAAGAAATGAGAAAACTCAGCAAGTCAGTCAGCCAGGAACGTTGAACGTTGAACGTTCAGATGCCTCTTTGTTTTTGTTACAATGTGCCGACTATTTTCTTTGAATGGTCAGAAAAGTTGTAGCTGCAAAAATGTAGCTGAAAAGGCCCACATGGCCATGGGGATTGCCGAGCTACGAAGAGGGACACAAACGGGGGGGGGAGAACTGAGGACTGGGGGCAGAGGCCAACGCCAGAGTCAAAGGCAACAACTACAAAAAACAAGGCAGAAACACAAAAACTTAACATTCGTCTGGCCCCACAGCACACGTGTCTATCGAGTCAAGTCAGCAGCGTCTCGTCTACCTGTGCCTTTGTGTGTGGGTGTTGAACACATTTTTGGTAGGTAGGTGTAAGTGTAAGTGTGTGGGTGTGTGTGCGTGTGTGTGTATCAATAACAACAGCAGAATGTGGCAAACAACAACAGTAACGAGCTGAAAATTAGCAAAAAGCAAAATCGATACTTTTCCACAAAAGTTGTTGTTGCTGCTGTGGCTCATTAAAGTTTCATTGCTCTCCCAAATGCGTTTCATTAAAGCTGCTTCGCCACATGCGTTTCAAATGGGAATTAGAAGGTGATAACGCCGAGATTTTCCTACCAATAAAATGCATTACGCTTTAAGACGAGTCGGGCAAAGACGTAATGAAATTTGATTGCCATATTTAAAGTGGCAATAATAAAGTAAGAATCTTTTTTATTTTTAATGTTTATATATTTTTAATAGTTAAAGGAATAGGGAAACACTGAGATTTGCAACCCGTAAAATATTGTACTTATGCTTAAAGACTTTTGGAGACTCCACGAATACTTTAAAGGAAAACACAATAAAATCTCATTGCTAAATAAATAACTTATTACGTTTTAAATGTTTGTTTCTCTTTCTATATTATATTTATTTATTTGTTTCAAATAGGAATGAGAATGTAATAATATTTAGATATTTCTACTAAGAAAATACATTATGCCTAAAGACTAGAAGAAATGCAATTTGATTTAAAGATTAAAGTGGCAATAATAAAATAAATCTTTTCAAATATTTCCCTTTTTTCCATTCCATTCCTTTTTTCTATGCTATGGTCATATGTTTTAAATAAGAATTAGGAGGTGATTATAGTCAGATTTTTCTAACAATAAAATGCATTTATTATGCTTAAGGACAGGTGGAGACTCTATGTTGAATTCATATAAAAAAACAGTGAAATTTTAAGGCTTAACGAAAGCTGCACTAATTAATTAACACTTTTGAAATGCTTTGCGCATTTTGTGTACTATATATAAAGACCAATCCATATTTTATCAATTCGACTGTCAATTTGTGCACTTAAATCGATACTTAAACTTTGTCTATTCAGCTTTTAATTGATATTTGTGTTTGGCTTTTATTAGCCAAAACCAAGACTTTGCAGCGTTTTATTACCTCGTTGTTTTTGTTGCTCATCATCGGCGACTTAAGACATATTCCAAGTTATCTACATCTATTGTTAGGTGAAGTTCGACTCACGGGCTTTTCGTGGTGGTCGTAAAACGCTTTTCACTCAACGTCATGCTGTCAATTTGCTAATTAAGCCAAAAACCGCAAAGTAAAGATACTTGTTTTGAGTTTGAGTTTGGGGTGCACTCGGATTTCCAATTGAGGTCAGTCGATAACACGACTGGACGACAGATAGCAGCAAATATCGCTCAAGCATACACGAAAAGCAATCAAAAAACTCGTCAAGCCAAATTATAATTGAAAAGCGAAAGCGTTACAAATTTCATTGCTCGACTTTAATTTGTGCCAGTCAGCGCACAATTTTAGTGCTCTGTATTAAAGTCGCCTACTTGAGCAGGACTTTTGCTGGAGGGTCCTTTTGCACTCTCGCGGTTTTTGGCTCGAACTTCTCGGGGATCGTGCCAGCGAAAATTGCTGGCATATTTCCGTTATGAAGAGCGAGGCAAACCTGGCTGGCAAATATGTTTTCTCTTCAGTCCTCTCAAATTGTATTAGTGCACGCTCCGAAGCCAACCAAAGTTATTTAAATTAAAGTCACATAAATGCCGATGTCGTTGTCGTTGTCGTTTTTCGTTGCTGTTGTTGCCTAACAAGCCGTTGAAGCAGGAGCAACAACAATTTTCGGGGGGTGGAAAGTTTTTCCGCTCCGTGGCGGCGGCGGCTGCTCCTCTATTATTAATTTAACATTTGCCTGGCATTTTCTTAGAGTCGCTGCCATTTTGTTCGCGTCGCTGCTACTCGGCTACGTTCATTAGCTTCCGTTGCGGAAGCGGAAGTGCTACACAGTCGCGCAGTCAGACATACTCACTGAGTCCTACACACACACACACACACTCGTACACACACACTCTCGCACACTCACGCCGAATTGTCGCTGTTGACTTCTTCGATTGCAACGACAACAATCTAGTCGACTTCCAATTCGAGTTTGTCGAGTGAGTTGCTTATTTGTGTAATGCCAAAGTATTTTTATGGCATTTTTATGTTGTTCGTAGTCTGTGGACTGTCGACTGCCAACTTTGCGACTAACTTGCAAATTTGTTCGACTAACTGTAGCTTTTTACTAATGCACGTGCTAAGAAATGCATGTGTTGAACATTTGATAGTCAAATAAATAAATGATGTCAGTAGCGACTTGCAGCCAGAAATGATTTATTGTATTCATTTTAAAGTCAACTACAAGCAGACGACATTGAGAAAAGTACTTTCGTTATATTCAGATTAGGTGTCAGACAACTTTAAGGTATCTCGAAATTATAAATTTAAATCTAAGATGGCAAATATGAATAGACTATTGATTAAAAAGCTAATTATGTGAAAGATTGTAAATATGAGTAAACCATTAATTTAAAATAAAAATTTATAGAAATCAAAATTCTGGGTGTGCTTAAACAAAATTAATATAATCCAGCATTCGCTGCGGGAATTGGGAAAAACTTGTAAATAGTAACTAATTTAGTACGATTAAATCTTAGTTAATTAGTTATTTTAGTTTTCCACACTATGTTAGCTATAGGTTATTAGAAATTATAAAATAGCTACAAATTTAAGATAGACGATGCTTTATAAAGTCACATTTGAAAGTCAATAAATTTCAATTTTGTTTTTACATTTTATAGTAACTTTCAATACTTAAATGGATCCAACGACTCTTTTGAATTAAAATTTTGAAATAACGTTTATTTATTTAAATAAAGCTAATATTTGGTTCCTACCTTCTTAATGATTCCACTTCTTAAAAAAGCCGTTTCCTATTTTATGTATTTGTAACAACACTTCTTGGGTGTCAAGTGCATTTTTGTGATCTGTAATAAATACGCTAGATGATATGTTTATCATAATATTTTATACGCTTTCGTGTTCATGCTTGAAAAAAAGTAATTAGTGCAATTTTTTAACCATCAGTATATACTGAATTAATTTTAAGTGAATAATATTATACTCTTTCACTTTAATTGTTCTAATTTTGCAGTTACTTTACCTGCACTAGACTTGTGCTGAAGTCCGCAGCAAATTAGCAGCAAAATCAATTGCTGTGAAACCCGCCTCAATATAAAGTTGTCTCAACTTTATCGAGTGCACCAATTTGCTGTTCAAATCGACATGCCGGTTGACAGCTTTGACTAGTTAACTAACTAACTAACTAAAGGACTGACTGGCTGCCCAGCTATTTCGACTGGCTGTCAATTCATTTATTTTTGCTGCTGTTGTTGGTATATTGTATTTTTGACATTTAGTTTTGATTGTTGCACGCCTGCGCTTCATTCACTGTGTGCAGCCGTAACTGCAATGGCGCTAAAACGGAAGCGAAGAAATTCACTTCCGCAGCATGTGCTTCCGTTTGGTGTGTGTGCGCTTCGCTGAGCCGCCTGCCGCCAGGACTCTCGGCTAAGGACTCGGCAGGACACGGAACACGAAGGACAGGCGGGAGGCAGAAAGTGCCATGCACAATGCAATTTTTGTGTATTTTGTTTACTACTACATTTTATTTTGTTTTTTGTTTAAACTTATTCCCTAAATAATGGCCATGGTCTTAACTTTTCGGCAGCCAAGCATCGCTTCTACTATGCTGTAAATCATATTCCATTGAAGGCAGTGCAATTTGCTGTAGGCGTATAGAGAGTATAATAAATCTGTGGCTTATGGGCACAGCAAAAGCCGTAAACAAGCAAAAGACACAAAAAGGCAGCACTAAAAGGCGCATGAAACTACAATTAATTGGAATAAACTAGATGGAAATAAATTGAGAATGTTTGGCAGAGAAATAGAAAATGTGGCCGTCATTTTTAAAAAATAACTGAAGTCTAAAATGTGGAGATTAAAAATTAAAATTTACAAAATTGTTGCAGAAAATACGTTTAAAGTTGAATTCATCTTTGTCAATACATCTGCTGCTTCTTCAATTTGTTTGCACACCATTTACAATTGTTCTTTTGCTTTGGACAACAGCTGGAATAAAAAAACTGAACTCCTAGCTGAAAAGGGGAGAAAAACTCTAAAAAGAAAGAATCGCTTAATCCTCGCCGGGCATTGCACTGATTATTCTTTACGATGCATAAACTATATATAATAATGCGATGAAAACCTTTTATTCTCTTTGCAGGCGATTGCGACAACAATTTGTTGCGGCTTTAAATACGAGTGCGATTATATCGAGAATCAAAGTGTGAAATTCGCCGCGGCCGCAAAATTCGCGATTCCGACTGTCATCGGACGAGTTACAACAACAACAACTGCAGAGTAGACAGAGAGACAAGCGGACAGCGGACAGCAGCGGATGCAGCAGCTGGTCTAGAGAGCTTTTTCGGACGCGACGTAAACCCCATAAAAAGGACATTAAAACAAACAAACAAATACTACAATACAATACACAATACACAATACATATTGGGAAAAGCTGTTAAAAACCCCCCTTCGAAGCAAACATGTTGGCCTTTCACAACGAGCACATTGCCAGTGAGTAAAACTATACTACTTTTATTCTCTTCTTTACTTTTTTTTCCCAGCTGTATTTATTATTGGTTTTGGTGCCGACTTTAAGCTTTAAGAGTCCACGGGCATATTTACAAATATAGTAATAATTTTAAAAGCACAGACGGCCATGGAATGGTCTGCAGAGGGGTTTGATTCTGGCTGTGAGAGTTTTGGTTCTTGGCGCTGGCAGGAAAAATTGTAGAAATTTGTACACATTACAAACACTTGGGACACGGCAATTACACTTAAAAGGCAACTAGCGCCATTAAGCAATGTGCTTCGGGAGCCAGCTGCTCATATGGGACTCCAGTCAGCCAACCAGAGCAACCAGCCCACGGAATGCCAGGCAAAACTGAGAACCCAGAGAGAGAGACCCAAAAGGGGGGCCGGTTTTTGCAAGCTAAAAAAGCAGAGGAAGCCTCTGAACACAGCCTGGCAACACTTGCAATCCATTAACTGTAATGCCGTGCCATTATGTTATGATTAAAAAAAAAAAGGAATACAGAAAGCGTTGTAGACCGGCTTTCTGCGCTTCTGGCTATAAAGACATAACACATACGCAGCGTTGACTTCTGTTTCTTAAGGGTCTTTACTGAATTTCATATTGATATGAAGATTTAAGTGGAAGCGAATGAGCTTAAAACAACATCTTACTTGAAACCGAGTTCATTGAACATAAAGTAAAGCGGTGTTTGCAAAAATAATATAATAATAATTATGCAGGAAGAATTATTTTAGCAAATAGTTTAATATGAGTAAGATCTAAAAATAAAGTTGACAACTTTGGTCATGTCATGGTGCTTTTAAACCAAACCAATTTCTTCGTTCTCAATCAAATTAAAATTTAATGTAATACTAAGATAAATGATAATAAAACCGTAAAAATGGTTAGAAAATAATACAATAATAAATAGGAAAATAAATAAAACGGTCTTCTTCTCAACTTTTTACGAAGTGAAGTTGCGAGTTGAGCATTTAAAGATTAAAGATTGAAAGATTAAAAAGTAAAGTGAACTAATTCGTTAAAGTCAATGTGTTTTAAATAATAAATAAATAAAATAATAAAAAATTTGTTAAATATATTATATTGAATAAGAGGGTTTTCTTAATACAATAATAAGCAAGATAAAGAATTAATACCAATAATTAAAATTAACTCAAATAAGTATGTTTTCTTAAGATACTTATAGAAATAACTAAAAAAGATAAGAAGATGATGCAATTATTGATAATAATACAAATAAATTGAATGACATATAATTAAACAATAAACAAGAAAACCATAACATTCATTCATAGTTAATAATACAAATAAGTCGCTCTTCTGCTGAATATAATTAAACAATAAAAAATATAATAAAGCAAGTAAATAATTAATAATAATACAAGTAAATCCCACAATAAACAAGAAAGGCAAAACATTCATTACCAATACAAATAAGTCGGTGCCAACTGAAATGCTTTATGTACTTACTTCTTACATACATATTTAATAGCGAAAGTTGAGCATTTAAAGATTACAGCTCACGCATTTGTGCTTAAGATACTCAAGTGAAGAGCAGCCAAACCAAAGTTTTGCTCGCAATCCAATCGATACAGTAACAAAGCAGTAATCTGATCGATAGCATGAAGTAACTAACCAGTTGAAAAGAGCACAAGTGACAGGCAGACGGACAGACAGACAGATAGATAGAAGAGGCAACGCCGCCAGTCATCATTGGTTTGAACTCTTTGCACTTAGCTGTGAACTCAGCTTAGTCAGTCAGTCGGTCGTGTACATTAAATTCAATTGAATATTTCATAAGCTGCCAAACAACAAAGTCGCAACAACAATAACAAGGAAGGGGGAGGGAAACGGCGCACAAACACGAAAAACGGCTGCCAAAACAGAAGTCAGTGCCAACAACAACAGCAGCAACAGCAACGGTCTGCAAAAGTAAAAGCATACTTTTTGGCGCTTCTGCTACTGCAATTGGCTGTGTGTGTATTTGTGTGTGTGTGTGCGTCTAGTGCTGTCTATACGTCCGGTTCGTCTGGCTCGATTGTGCTCGCTGATAATGGCCGCTGAACTTTGCTTTATTACATGCAAAAAAACCCAAAAAAAAAGAGGCAGTCAGGAGGCCCGGCATGGCCAAAAGTCGTAGCCAAACCACAGACACGCTGGCAAGTGGCAAAAGGAACAAAGCACGAAAAGTACAAAAAAAAAACAAGAACTAAGAAGGAGGCAATTGCGGGGCGTGCCACTCAACTTTTAAAGTGGCACTCAAACAAAGCACCAGTTGGGCAGAAAAAAAATAAGTACTACAAAATATATGCGATTGAAAATAAAAGCAACTGAATTATGAAATGTGCGGCACAACATGCAAAGGGGGCGTGGCACGTTCGCTGTTGGCGGCCTACCTCTAAATGCCGCCTTATTAGTCAGCTATGAATTATGCACGCTTCTCATATTATCTAATATGCCACAGGCGTCTACTTAAATAATTGACGTCCCCTCCTCTGTCGCCCCTTTCAGCTGTCTCACGTAATTTGCCAGGTATTATGGGTTACATAAGTTATTCATTAAGTTATTATGTGTTTAAAGCTCACACAATGCCAGCCAACGATGTTAAGGGCTCGAGAAGAGGTGCTCAGCTTTTATTGTTTATTGGCAGTACCCATGATACAGGCTCACACACACACACTGCGCTTCTCCTTCTGGGCAGTTTTTCCCTTTTGATCTGAGTTCGCCTTTTGTTAAACGTCTTAAGTGCAGCTTCGCTTGTTGCACACCTTCTCCAGTTGTTGCTGACTTTTATTCTGTATTTTTTTTTTATTCTTCCCTCTCCGGAAATTGTTATGCTTAATGGCTTTTCAGTTTTAGTTGTGTGTTGTGTGCTCCTTGGGCACCTTTTGCACTTACCGCTAGCTGACTTTAAACGCTGCTGCTTTATAATTTATTAGTTGCGGTCTCGGATATATTCCAGGTTGACAGCTTTGCCAATTCAACTCAGAAAGAGTCAATTTGTTTATTTTGAACAGACTTTTTGATTGCATACTCGAGTATTTGTTTCCATTGGATTGCTGGAGTTAAGTTGGCGTTTTTGCCAGTATCTCAAGGCGGCTTAGTGTTCGCAGTAGTTACTGCTCTAGATCAATATCTAAAGCCGTGAGTTAAATTGAGTTTGCTCAAAGTTTTATTGCATGTTTTTTAAGGCCATTTTTCTACGCTGCTCAGTAAGTTAATGCCGGGATTAGGCAAAACTCTTGCCAGACAGACTGAGCCAGGCACAAAAGTTAATACGAAAACACATTTAGATTGCTAACTAAATTGTTGTTTTTACCTGCAGACTAAACTGTAAGTGTGTGGAGGAATATGTGATTGGAAGACAGTAATATTAAATTGGATTAAGCTACTCGTTTCCAATGTATTATTTAGGTATATTTTTTTGTAAGCTTCTTTTATAAATATTTATAAATATTTTGACGATAATTGTTATTTGAAACTTAGAATTAAATTTTAGGCAAGTTAGAGCAGGCCAGAGAAGCTACGCGCATCAGGTTGATAAATACAATTTTAATTATTGTATCAAAGTTATTATATTTAAACGTAAACAATAAGTTTGTTGAATGAGTTGTTGCTTGTTGCAATTACATGACAAATGGGATTACTTACTTAAGGTCATCGTTTCAAATGTTTTTTATTTTATTTATATTTACACTTGTTATTAGGAATTAAATTCTACTGCTAAAGCTGAAAAATCAAATATTTTGAATTGTAGTATTTATATTAAAAACTTAAATGATAACCACATTAGAAGATTTTGCTAAATCAAATTGATTTCATTTAGTATCAACTTACATTTTTATGAAAAAATTTATTGTGAATTGTGGTTTCAAGGTTTTGCTTGTGGTAATTACATTAGCAGATTTGGCTTAATCATATTGGCGTTTCTGCAGAACTTTCGCTTATTATTCGTTTCAATGTCACCGTAAAGGTTACACTCGCTTTTCGTTGCCATAAATAAAGTATACGTTGTGTGGTTTTGTTGCGCCCTTTTGCCGTAGCATACTTTTGTGCGCCCGCATAACGAAAACTTTTCACTTTCACATTTCACATTGCGCATAAGGCTAAAGCAAACAAAACACAAACAAACAAGAGGGTTGGCAGCCCATCTGTAACTCATTCGTAACTCGCTCTGTGGCTGACCAAAAACTGACATTTAGCAAGGATATTAACATGAACGCACACGTTAATGAATTACTTTTGGCCGCGCTGACCGCAGCTATAAACGAGCCGAGACGGTAACCACTCAAAACTTGATGGGTGCGGCAAAATATATGCTCTCTGCGGTTCCAGCAAAAAAGTAGAAGGGAAAGGGTAACGACTGATGGGTGACACTGTAGGGCAGGAGGGGAGGCTCAACAAATGCAAAAGTGAAAAGCGAAAAATGCCAAGCGACTTGCAAGAATTTAATTAGCATAAGTTTTTGAGCGAAACGTGAAACAAAAATTGAAATATCAAAGAGCCCGGCGAGCTGACACAGACTTATGTATGTATTTATATTGTGCAAATAAGTTTATTTTATTAAAAGTTGCAAAACATTTCGCCAAACGCAAACGCAATGGCAAATGTAAGTAGGCAAAAAGTAACAACAACAACAACAGCAACAACAAAAAGGAAGAGAAACAGCAACAACGACGACGGCGGCTCCCTTGCCAAACAGCGAGACGGCCACTTGTGTACTTTGCTGTCAAAGTCATTCAAATTCAGTGCATGCATAAAAAATTAACTTGGAAAAGCCAACCAGCTTCAATTCAGGGCAGTCCAAAAACCATCCGAATACGAGAAAAAAATCCACCCACTTCTATTCCACTAAACAACGTTCTGCGCTCGCTGAATTAAAGTCCTACTTTTGTGGTAGCCAAAAAGTTGGGCTTCAAGTGTTCTCCACTCACTCGGCACTGCAGAGAGGGCGCTGCTTTGATGAATTGCAATTAAAATTGGCGACTTGGCCTTGTAGTTAGTCAAGGATGCAGGTAGTTGTTGAAGTGCTCTGCCCAAAAAGGTGGGGAGTGGTTATTCAAAGAGAATTGGACTTTGATAGTTGCTCTAAGCCAAACATATTCTGACAATTATGTTAAAAGTTATGGTGGTGAATGTGAATACTGAATGTGACGAAAAAGCGAAATTATGATGGATTAAAGGTATTGCAGGATTAACAGATACTTTCTAAATTAGTAGGAAAAAGACAATGAATTTTAATTAGTTGGAAATTTAGTTTATTTAGTTAAATTTTATTAATAATAGGGGAACCATTAAATTTTAAATATTCTTCGATAATTCACAAATTGATCAACAATAAATGTCAAAAAATCAAAAAAATTTGTAACGTTTTGAACAAAATACTTTTTAACATACAAACTTAAACAATATTTGTGGCCTAAAGAAAAACAATAATAATTTAAAAAAAATTACGCATTTAAGAATTTATTTAATTATTTCGTAAATAAAATATATACAGATATATTTACAATATATATAAAATATATAGACATTGTCAAAATTTTTCTTAGGCTAATGTAAAAACTGATTAACAGTGAATGCCAATAATTAATAAAGCCAATTTCAAGTATTATTGAACAAAATACTACAGCTTTAACAATAGTTGTTGACATAAGAAATAGTAATTATGTATTTACTATATATAAGAAGTATTTCTTATTAAATATCTCAGCAACTGGGATGCTACAGAAAATGCATTTAATGATATCTAAAACGTAGAAATATTTGAGTTTTAAAGTCACCTACCTGTTTAAAGTTGAGAGCTCTTGATGACAATTGGCATGAGAGGATTCTGATGATACTATGAGTGCACTCGTATGTCAGACCATAGACAATTAAAAGCATTTGCTACGCTTAGTTTGCTTAAAAGTTTTGTCATTTTGTTAATTTGTTTGGGCACCATTTTTGGTTCTTTCGTTTTCTAAATTCGCTGCTGTTGCTGTTGTTGCTGTTGCTTTTGGCATTGTCAAGCGGGTTAAACGCTGCGTATGCGTAACTAATTGCTTTGACCAGGCAGCTAACAACGGTTACTGCTGTCGTACCCCTCGCTCCCCTCCTCAACCCTCTCCTGGCTAACCATCGTTGTAGAGGGAGCCATTTAAACGATGGCAATTTGAAGGCCACTCAACGGCGAGCACACAACCAGCAAGAGAACCCAGAACTAGTAGCAGAAACAGGACTAGAGCGTTGCTTGGTGGCCCTCAAGTGGCAAGCGATGTCGACGACGACGACGCACATGTTGCAAATTGTCGCTAAATGTGCGAGTGGCAAAGGCAGCGCAGAGAAACACACTCAGTCACAGCAACAACAATGAGAATGTAGTCAAAGCCAGTTGTAGACCAGGCACGTTATAAAAATTGTATTTTAAAAGTCATTAGCAGCTTTGCTGCCTGTCATTGCGAGTTGCGCGGCGAGGAGTTGACAAGCGATTCGCTCGCCATTTTGTTTTGTTTGTTGCCTTAGTTGTTGTTGCTTTCGTTGTTGCTGTTGACGTGGCAAATGCGACACACACGCGCCACAGCACGCATGACGCTCAATTGTTGTCCCCTTTATAATACCCTCTCAGGGATGGGTGATGAATTGGGTATAATAAGCTTTGACAACCTGATTGGGGGACAGAGACAGTCGATTCGATTTTAAATCTGACCAAAAATGTATTACTGTATGAACCAATAAATGAGGAGGACGCCAGTCGAGTGTTTGCATATTGGCAAGGAGTAGATTTAAAGCATAAAAGAAATATTCCCTTCCTCTGTGCATAATAATTAATAACAACAACGAAAGGTAAATCTAATAGTGACTTTAATTGGTAGATTTTAAAGTATTTATAGATTCCAGATTTTGTATTTTTTTTTAAAGTCGACTTTAAATAATTGATATGGAAATTAAGAAGGTATTGAATTACGATTAGAAAATCAAAACCTTTTAAGTATGTTGTGGTAATAAATTAAATATAAAATTGAACATTAAAAAATTGTTGAAGTTAAAGTTTTTGTGAAGTGTTCTTGTTTTAAATCAATCAATATTAATAAAAACTAAACAAAACTATTTAACATATTTTCCAAAGTATATTATGAGGCTGGGGATAATATAAAATTTAGTTAGCTCACATCCTTCAAGCTTAATATAATTAAAATGAATAAAATCAAAGTGCAGGTACTTTAATTACTTTTGTAATTATGATGATTATAATAATTAATATAACAACAATTGAAGCAAAATATTTAATGTGTTTCTTAACTTTTGTAATTAAATAATTTGCATTAAATTAAGTTTGCTTACAGCGTTCGAGTTGTATGTCATTTAAATTAACAACAGAATTGGGGTAAATTCATTGAATTAAATAATTATTACATTCAATTAAAATATATTAACAATTAATATACGAAGAGTCTCTTGAAGTTGCAAATACCCAACAGATTTGCAGCCATTGAGTTTTGTTTATTTTTTGTGGGTGCCGTGCTTAGAATATATTTTGTAGCAATTTTCTTGCCTGAAACTGGCTGCAATTAGTGAGAGTTGAACGGAGCGTGCTCCAACAATGACCACACTCACAAACACATATACATATACATTTATGAGTGATTTTTAATTAATAAACTCATTAGGCCTGGCCTGGCATTGTTGCTATTGTTTTTGTATTTATTGTTGCCGTTGTCGTTGTTGCTGTTGTTGTTGGGCTGTTGCCTGTGTTTTACTCATTTTAATTACTGGCAGCTGCCGTGCGTATAGAACGAGGAAGAGAACGAGTTTATAGTTGACCCCTTGCTGCCACATAATTTCCTGGCATTTCAACAATGTGCCGACAATTTTTATGTTTTTAGACTTTTTGCGCTTGTCGGCAGCAGCAGCAGCAACAGCAGCAGCAGCAGCAACAACAGCAGCAACAGCAGTTGACGTTGCGTCGCCGGTTCGTTGGCAGCTTTTGTTGCCGCTGTCGTTCAACTTTTGACGTGTTGCATGAGGCGACGCGACGCGACGCGTCAGACAAAAGGCAGCAGCGACCAGTTCAACTAGAGGCGAGTCAAAACGTGCTGGAGTTTGCCTAAAAATTAAATATAATTGTTGTTGCTGCTGTTCTTGTAGCTGTTGCTGTCGCTGTTGCTGTTATTGTTGCTGTGGTTAGCTGGTTAACACTGAGGACAGACCGAGGGTACCACACACACACACACACACATTCTGAGGCGGCGACAGCAGACAGTTAGGTTTGGTTTCATGTCCGTGCTCTGTCACGTTAAGAACCACATATCATAGTTGGTATGAAAGTTGCTGTTGCTGTTGCTGCTGTTGGTGTTGGTG
Organism: Drosophila immigrans; assembly: GCA_963583835.1. Lineage (NCBI taxonomy): Eukaryota > Metazoa > Arthropoda > Insecta > Diptera > Drosophilidae > Drosophila > Drosophila immigrans. The sequence continues at coordinate 31,605,212 of OY757141.1, forward strand.
TTGGTGTTGGTGTTGGTCTTGTTGTAGCTTGACATGTGCTGTTTAGCTCCCAGTATGATGATGTTCGGTGCCCAGTGGCGGCGTTGATAGGTGCTTTAATTAACAGAAATGGGACGATCACTAAAGTGATGAAAGGATATGCCATAATCTGATACACACTACGATTGCTGATATACCAGATAATTGATAACATCAGATTGAAAATTGAACAATTATTTTTTAGAAATTCAATACAACGAGAAATAAATCAAATCTTTTTATGAGATGTATAAGAAATATGTATGATTACAAAATGTAATAAAAATTGATGATAGGAACTGAATAAATTACCAAAAATGTGTTATTAAACAAATGTATAATTTGTGATAGGATAAAAATAATAATTATTATTATCAGAAATGAAATTATATATTTTTAGGAGTATTAAAGAAATATGTTTTATTTCAAAGAGTATATATAATGAATGGAATAAATAAGTGTGCATTTTTTATTAAATTAATTGCAAGTATACAATAAACGATTTAATAATTTTATCATATTCTTAGGTTAGGATTCTCCAGTACGCGTTAGAAAGCGTTTGGATTACATTGAAACATTCCAATTCATAAAATTCGTGAATTCTTTATTCAATTAAAGTGTGAAAAAGATTGTGTTGGAATAGTCCAAAAGATCCACCCATGAACTGATTGGAGCTCGCTGATTAACCGCTTTAGAGAAAGGGCACATAAAAAAGAATAATGTCAAAGAAATTACACGGATTTATGAAACGGCCACAAAACGGCGCTAAACACGTTGACGCGCTTAACACGCAAAGCACCACAAAATTATGTGGGGCTGTAGATTGGCGTTGTGGGTTAATAGCGACTGCCTTTTTAGCACCAAGCCGAACCCAAACAAAACCAAACCACACAAAGGCTTTAATTGAGCGACAAAACGAAATGTTTTTTACGTGTTTAACACGAAAATACGGTCGGGTTAAATAGATAGTGTTAGATAGTGTATTTGCTAAAAAAGAAGAAGTCGGAAGGCTTGAATTTTCCTCATCTGAATAAAAAACGAAGAAATTACAGCACTTGCATTTATATCCGATACTCATAATCGACAATAATTTAATAATTTGCTGGAACTCTATTGGTGTCTCCATAAAATACCAAAGATACATACATACTTAAATATTACCGCTCACAAGAGATTATAAAAACCCCAAACCCAAATTAAAATCTATAAAGAAGAAGTTTCAACTTTAAATAAATAAATAACTAAATGAAGTGGAAATAAATTTTGAAAATATTTTAAATAAAAATTGAATTACTTATATAATAATATGTTTATGAGAATTTTATATAAAATTAGAAAATTGCAATATTAAAATGTTAAATTATGTTTTAATTCTTAGGAATTAGGTTACAGTCTTAATAGTAATATATAAATAACAAATAATCTAAAGTGATTATTGGGTAAAATGTTATATAATTTTAAGTAAATATGTTTTTTTTATAAATTCTACAATTTGCCCCCTTTTTGTATTGCAGGTTGCGCCTTCCTAACCTACTTTAGTCCGGACAGCTCAACCACAGCTGCCAATTCGCCAACATCTGGAACACAGGCAACGCTTTACAATGACAAACAATCCATAACTGGGGTAAGTCGAAATCTCTGTATTTAATTAGCAGTCTCTATAGACAGACTAAAACACACACACACACACTCACAAGTTTGTAACACAATTGTCTATGTCTGTGTGGGTGTATGCACTTTTGAAATTTATCTGAAATGAAAACATTTTTATTTGTTCACTCAATTTGCATACGAGTACATACCATTTGCCATTTGCCATAAATCAAAAGCCAAAAACTACAGTCAACAAATTAGTTATGCAAAACTTTTATGAATATTGTTTTTTTTTTGCTCTTTGTTCTACGCACAATTAGTTGGTGGGGTTTTCAAAACCTAATCCTACAAGCTAATTTGCTACACTTCGGTTTTGAGTTTTATGTTTTGCGTATAATTTTGTAGCTTATTTGTTGTTGGAAGAATTATTTTAAATTGTAGATACAATTTGGTTATATTTTGAAAGTCTAGTTCTCTTTAACAAAGTCCGATTTTCAATTTATATTTCCATATTATCGAACTGAGAAATTGTGTCTGTTCGAGTAAAAATAAAAGCGAATCAAATTGCAAAATAATAAATAGATGAACTCCGTAGAGTATTGCTTTTGAATACTATTATTTGTTTGTTATTTTAATTGCAATTTCTGTTATTTTTTTGTGCAAACTTTCACTGCATGTAAACTGTACAGTTCTGCACTGCATTTGTTGCTAATTTTGGTAGTTGTTCGTGTTGTTGCTGTTGTCGGAGCTTGTTACAATTGTGATTAATTATTTTTGCAAAACTCACTCTCTCCCACTCTGTCTTAATTTATTGTTCTCCCCCTCTAATTGTGTTGATTTTGGCAATTAGCAGCAGCCGTGTGCGTCTGAGCGTGTGTGGGTGGCATAGTAAATGGCTGCCAAATGTAAATGAATATTGAAAATTTATAACAATTTTCACAGTCAATAAATTAAGCACCTGGCACACAACTGCTGTGTGGCCCTGTTGTTGTTGTTGTTGTTTTTGGTGAACACGTGTAAATGTGTAAATACTTTGAACTAACGTATGTTTTTGGTTTTCTATTTGATTGGTGCTGCCGGCGACGAGAAACGAATTTAAAATGCATTAGCTGAAATTTGCCTATAATTGAAATTGTGTGCAATGACTCGATGGCAAAATAAATACATGGAGCGCGGTTGCCTTCAGGCCTTAAAATGTTTTTTTGTAAATTGTATTTTTTGCGACAATTCCACAATTCAGTGTTGGTCATTTGTTCAGTTCATGTTACAAAAATACATGAATAAATGTTGCTCTACTCTTTTTAGAATTGAATACTAAAATAAAAATAGTTATTCTTTATTTAGTCTCTGTGTGTGAAATAAAAAAAATAACATCAACAATATTAAAATAACAAAAATGCACTCTCCATAGCAACAATTACCATTCTTTAGTAAATTGTTATTTATAATTTTTTTTATTGAATTGCTGTGTGCTTTTTAATAATTTACACTAATTCTCTTTTAATTGTGTGCAAACCAAGCAGATGTAAATTAAATATTGATTGCCGGTCTTTTTAGCGGCATTAAATCTATTTTAAGTATAGGAATACTTTTAGATTAACAATGGTAGACTTTTAAAGGAATATAGTAAAATTAATTTAAATAAGTTGGGAAATAATCTTTTAGCTATAATCTCCAACCTGACGTTATAGCATTTTATGATTCCCTCGATAATCTAACATTTATCATAGACATATAACACAGCTCTGATAAAAACATACAGGCATGAGAATAGAATTTATATTTGTATGTTTTGTCCATTCACATTCGAAAGCAAAAACGTCACCTGCATAAATTGTGTAAAATTCATAACCGAAATTAAATTTTGCATAAAATATTAAAAAGCAAACAAGAAACTGTTGCAACAACTGCAACGACAAAACAGCAAGAAACAAGTTTATTGAATATGCAAAATGTGGATAAAACAAAAAAAGGAATTGAAAACTCCTCCCCGCATCGCCTCATCCTGTGACCCACCTTCTCAAGTCCTTCTTGGCCAATAGGACCAAAGATAGATGGATAGATAGCCGCAGCCTAACTAAAATGAATACAGTCGGTGCAGCCTTTTTTGGCTTGAATTACTTTTGCTCTTGTTTTCATATATTCTTTGTCTACAACCCGCACACACACACCCCCACACTCACATATACAACGATTTTGTGGTCGTTTTGTATAGAAATTTATTACATTTTCTCTGCGTGAAAGGGAAGTGGAAGGTGCAGGGAGATGAAGACTTTCTACCTCATTCAGAACTTTGTTTGTGCCACTTGTGCGGCAGCAGTTTTGCAACAACTTTGCTGCCAACTCTTTGGCATTGTTGTTGCTCAGCTTGCAGTTGTTGCAACTGCTGTTGTTGTTGTTGTGCTACTTATTAAAATTTTCTTAGAGAGACAACAAGAATAAGAGTGCTTTTTTCTTGCATTGCTTTTGTTGTCTCTGACCCAAGTGCGCTCTTTGTTATTTTAATATCGAGTCGCAAAGGAAAGAGGCTAAAAGTGGGCAACAGACAGACAGACGAGCAGACAGGCAGACAAGCAGACAGGAAGTGCAAGTACTTTTGCATAATCAATTGTGTAATGTAATAGCTCATTCATTGGGGCAATTTTTAATTAACTTACAAGTGGCAAGAGAGCTAGAAACTAGTCGAGTCCCGAGACCCGACTCCCGAGTCGAGAGTCTCTTCAGAGTGCCTTGGTTTAGCTGGTCCAAAATATGCAATCTCCAACTTATCAGTGGAGTATAACTTCCGTTTCCGCTTCAACATACTTTGGCAAAGTTTGTGCAAATGAAATGCGCCTGTCCGCAAAAGGAAACAGTTTAGCATAAAAATGAAAAGTCAAGCCGCATGAGAACAAAAAAAATACGAGAAATAAGAAAAACATAGCGAAGAAAAATAATAGAGAGATATGCTCGGACAAGTCTGACAACTCTGGCAACTGGCAGGCAAGCTATTCGGTTAGCTTTATCTGAATCTTATACGCTGCTTTGTCGTATTCAAATTTCTATTTAAAAAGTCGAACAGAAATGTGAGTTGCAGACATTATGTAGCTGTGTGTGTGTGTGTGTGTGAGAAACTTGCGCCACGGCAAAATGCAATGCAAGGAAATCATAACGGAAATTTTTTCGAAAATGAAAAATATCTGCAGCTGAGAGCTGAGTGCACAGGATGTGGGCAGTAACTTTGCACACATGCCAGCGAGTCAGCCATGCAGCCAGTCGTCGACGACGACGACGAGCCCAGGAAGTGTCTGCAAAGAAATGCCAGCGGAAAACACCAACCATTCTCCATTCCCACACAAGTTAAGCCGAAAAAGCGAGAGAAGAGGGAAAATAGATATATGCAGTAAATAATAAAGTGCATACTTTAAGAATGGAAAACTCGGCCCACAGCTGCAGCATTGATTAATGGCCGCGGGCTTTGCTAATTCTCCACTTTGGCAATAAAAAACGTAGCACTCAAGCATACGAGTAAACTGTATCTCTTCATAGTAGACGACGAGGACGGCACTGAACACTCGGAGATGGGGTCTTGGCCTCTCTGCTCAGCTGTAAAATATTTTTGCTTACGTGGCCATGTAAACACACTGCGAGCCAATGAAACCGACGAAAAAAAAAAAACCGACGATGGATAAAACGAAAATAAAATCTGTAGAAAAACTGCCGAAATCAGCAGAAAAAATTTAACCGCAGTCTGCAATTAATCAAGCACGCCCATGTCTAACAAGTAGAAGGAGTATAGTTCCTGTAATTGATGGATGTTTGCGAACGCCAAATGCTCTGCTAATTGAGTTTTCAACGCGACACAATTTCCCATGAAAACATATTTTTTTTTCGGATAAATATCTCAATTGTAGTTGTATATTTTATTGTGCCATAAAAGGGTTTTCGTGAAATAAAAAAAAAATTGTATATTGTCAGCAAAAAAAAAAAATTATTTATTATAGTAATTAAAAGGCCTTGCCATTAGCTTAATATTTCTGTAAGTTTGCTGACAAGAGACAAAATTATAAATAATATTAACACTTGATAAATGCCACCAAAATACGCGGAGTTATTTTTACACTTCGTTATCCTTCACACAAAAATTTTTTCAATATTTAATAAATTAAAAATTTATTTCAAGTAATTTATTTCCGTGAAATTCTCAGCAGAAAAATTATAAATAATTTTAATAGTGACTCTGCATAATTTTCGCTGTATTATTTTTACACTTCTTTATTGAGTAGTTGATTTCGAAGCTATATTTTAGGAATAGCCAATCATCATTGCTCAGCAGTCTGCTACATAACTGACAGAATTGGTCGGCTTAGATTAATCAGATTACAAAGTCAGTCAGCAATTACTAAAAATATACATGTTGTTATTAATAAACCAGAAGCAAAGCTAATTACTCGACATAACAAAATGTTGCTAGTTAATTACAGTGTCATGGACTTTATAATATCAAATGTGCCCAAGTCACGTACATGACTTGTAAAGGGCATCGAATACCGCACACAAAATTCAGGGCAAGGTGGTTAACGAAAAAACCGCTTATAGAAACTGAAAACCCCAGCACTATAGGCTTTTTTTTTTGTTTCCCTTCTGAATCGCAGGCCATATAATTTTTCTTCTCAATGCAACTCGAAAAAATTACAAACAGTTTGTGATGCTCCTCCAGCTCAGGCTTTGGTCAGTGGTCGGCTCAGACCAAAGGGTTGGACTTTAGTCGTCGCCGTCGCCGTCACCATCGACGCCGCTTCAATTTGGCAATTTATCTGGCCCATCTGCATTTGTTGATTTTGTGCCCGGCGCGGCGCGGCGACTGGGCCGCAATGTATGCTATTGTCCGCTTTGCATAAGAGCTAACGAACTAGATTTTTTCCTCGTTCTTGGAGCCTTGTATCTGCAGTTGTAGTTGTAGCTGTAGCTGTATCTGTATCTGTGTGTCTGCACTCGGCGCGCTTCATTGGCATATCAATCAACGGCCAAAAGCGGGAAATGAATTCGCTTACTCACACGGACGAGACACGAGAGATAGAACCAAACGTGGATGCCTCCAATCTCTCTTCCTCACTCTCTCTCTCTCTATTTTTTTTTTCTATGTAGTTGTTGTTGTTGTTGGTGTTGTTGTTGTTGCCGCGGCCGGATGCCATTTTAATTAAGTGTTGGGGCCTGTAACCAAAGGCAGGACGATGGCGTTGGTGGTCCTGGCGCCTGGCCAAAGCCTTTTTGGCGTGTCTTCGCTGCCTCTGACCGTGAGGAATTTAACATTTAGAACGGAAATGTGCAAAATAATAAAAAAAAAAAGGCAAAACAATAATAAAATAAAAACGACAAAACCAGCTGGCCAGTGACAGCTGCGGGATGTAGTTGCTGTTTGCTGCTGCTGCTGCTGCTGCTTCTGCTTCTGCTGCTGTTCCTGACGTTGGTTGCGACTGACAGTTTAATTATTATTTTTGCAAATCAGTTAATTAATTAAGATGACTGAGATTGCCAAACGACAGGGCAGAGCACATAAGCCCAGGCACGCTACAAATGGCTTGAGGAAATTGTGGCTAAATCGGATAGTTGGTCGACATAAAAACTGTTTTTTTCGGTTTGATTGTCGAGATGCCAACGAAGTATGAAAGTGTTGCATTGTACTACATTTTATTTGATATTTTTATTATGTTTTGAGAGACGTCTTGATCTTTATTATGACCAATTTTGTATTATAATTTATTATGAATTATTATTTATTCATATTCACAATCTTTAATTTAATATTTACAACTGTAAGAAATTAAAGCTATTTTTGTATACTTTGGTAAACATTTTGACTACGAGAGAAAGAAACCAGACTAAATTGGATTTTATTAATTTTATTTTTAATCGATAGGTAACGAAGTTCATTAATATTTGATAAAGGATGAAGTTAATAAGTGAAGGTTAATAATCAAAATTTGGTAATTTTAAAATATTGACTGTTTATGGTCGACTTTCAAATAAAAAATTAGTTAAATAAGTTAGTGTGAGAGAAATTTGCACATTTTGCGTGAAAGGCTGTCGACAATAATTTATAGACAATTTGACATTAACGCTGCAGCTCATAAATGCCAAAGACAATAGGAATATTAGAGTCCAAGTACACAGAGTGGCAAGTAAATACACTTGTAAAAAGGTATTTCAAGTCTGCAATAAGCCCGCTTACAGCACACTTTTACGCTTATAATGCTGTAATGAGTTTTATATATGCCTGACAGCGTCTGGCAGGCTTCCCGCCCTCACCATTCCAGTTGCAATCCCAATCCCAGTGCCATACAGCAAGGCAAAGGACAAGAGATTGCACTTTGCTTGGTAGTTGGTTCCATTGCACGGCTCGCAATTAAATCCGCTTTGCAAATTTATGACCAACGAATTGCTCTTTGCGGTTTTTCAGCCCCAGCGCAAAAAGACACAAAATATGCCAGCCAGGAAAATGTCTCTGTGGGCATTAAGTGAGTAAGTGAGTTTTTCTACATGTGCTATACATATAGTACATATGCAAAGCGAGAAGGATAACTCTTGGGGTAAGGTTTGCTACCTTATGTTCGATTTCAAAGTGCCTTTCGCGTACTCGAAAAAAGTACGCACGAAAAAGAAAAACAAGAAGCAAATTCGCAACAGTGGCAAAAGAAGCAATTAAGCATAAAGCGTGCTGATAAAAAGTCAAAGAGTCGAAAGCAGAGAGCACCAAAAACACAGCAAAGCGCAGAGATTAACGAAGACAAAAAGCATAGTAATAAAAAAAGCCAAAACTGGAAGAAAAAAAACTGCAAAAATTGTTGGTAATGAGGCAAGCGTAGAGCAGCTTGATTAATGTGAGTAGCTTTCGGCTTTCGGTATGCTACACTTTAAACCGCAACGGGCCATAAAAATTGTCTGCCTTGCAGTGTGTGTAAAAAGCAATTTTCAACTTTGGCAAATCCATGAAATGTGGTCGCTTCGACTACAAAGAGAATATTTTATGCAAGCGCATGTGTAAAAATATATTTTATTAGGAGCGAGGATGCTTCATCCTCCATCTCCAGCTCCATCTGCATTGCAAGGCAAGGCAAGGCCAGGGACTTTGCAGAAATAAGTCCTGCGTCCTGAGTCGCTTTTGCATTTCAAAAATATCTGCGCGAGCGACATTTTTATTGAGGCTGAGGCTGGCAGACAGACAACGCGTTGTCCCGACACTGTAATAAAAATGTTGAAATCCTTGCGACGTCTGGGCGCCTAAAAGGATGCCTGACAAGGTGCTTTTGACATATTTATCACCCCATTGTCATCAACAACGCCAACAACAACATCGAGTGGCAACTGTTGCTGTTGCCGTTGCCGTTGCCGATTGCAGCTTTAAATGTTGTGCTCACCACTTTAAACTATACAAACACACTCAACCAAAAGTAGAGACAAAGCCATGGCCATAAATGGCTAACAAGGGGCAAAAAAAAACGGTTATGAATGTGTAAAAATAACAAAAATTGGGTAAAATGTGAATACAAAGCCAGAAACCAGAAACCAAACACCAACAGATGGCCAACTTCTATGCGGCTGCAACTGGGCAGTTACATATACATATAAAAATGTATTTAGTAATTTATTGAATTTTAAAATTTCATTTTTTCACGCTTGTCGCTTGCAAAAAGCAGACTCGGTTTCTGTGTAATACCCTTGAGTTGAGAGGCTAACCAAACTATACAAGAGCAGTTTTACCTAAATAGATAAATTATCATTGTTCAGTTTATATTTTATAGGGAACTTCTATCTTAGTGTAGGAATTCGTCGAAATATAGTTATTGAGTTTTGGAAAATTTAAAACTTTTCATAGGTGATTTGAAAGTTTGGAAATTCGAACAATCCTTTTTATAGGACATAAAGAATTATTTTTTTTTTGTTTTTTAAGGTTCATAGTTATCACAAAAACGCGATTTAAAATAATTTATTATTATATTCTTTAATTAAATTTATTTATATTTGCTATAGAATAAAGGAAATGCTGATTAGAGTATTTAAAGTTCTATCAATTATTTAGCATTGTTGTATATTTGATGCCATATTTTTATTTTGCTGAGTTTTTTTTATGTTATTTCAATTTTGCCATCGCCAAACGCCTTTTTAATTTGAATTATTCGCGTGCTGTTTCCGGTTTAATGTTTTTTTTTTGCCATTCGCCCGTTTTTAGTGAGCAGCGACCGGAAATACTCGTTTGCCTTTGACCCGTTGTGTTTTGTATAAAAAGACCAAAAAAGCAGATGTTTGTTGTCGCTGGCACTTTTCCTCGTATTTGTATAAATTTAAATATATAAATTATTATGCGGCTGTGCTCAAAGTGACATATTTCTCTGTTTTTGCATTTTTATTTAGCACAGAGAATATATATGTATGTATATAGGAGTATCGGATACCATACGAATACTTTGCATAACTGTTGAAATTATTTTGCCACGCATTTTGAGTAATTGAAAGTGTCTGAGCTGCTTTTTTGTGCGTGGTGGTTTATTGTCGTTTCTTTATGGTGCATAAATTACGCGACAGTTGAGTAATTTGCCTGAAAACATAATAAATAGCAGGTGGCTCTCCCATTATGGATCTTGAGTGCATATTTTATTTGAGTAATATGTTTTAGAATATTTATTTGCATACATTACTTCGCAATCTGCTTAGTACTTAAAAATTGCGACATAGACTTGAAATGGCTTTCAATAGTATTTATTATTTAGTTACAATTTTAGTGTTAAAAGAATTACTTTTTGTTTTTAGACTTTTAAAAAATTATATGTAAATTAAATTTTCTTAATTCATAGCATAATTTTCAGAATTTAAAATACAGATAATTCCAAAGCGAACATAGTTTCGACTTAGCAGTCCAATAGAATATTAATTTTTATTAAAATTACGTAAAAATCACCTTTAGACCATTCAATTTGTAGTATCCTGCATGTTTATATTTTTATTTAAATACACATTGCATGTTTCAATATAATATATCCATGTGTTGTCTAAATACATCAATAAACGTTTTTATACTATTTTAAAATACATTTAAAATTAATACATTATATATATGAAAATGGTGAGTATTAAATGTTTGTGTGTGTCTGTTTTTTGAATGTCTACATAAGTCTTAAGCAAGTTTAAACATCAGATGAACTGTTTTTTTTTTAACACAGGGCAGAGTTCAGATAATGGTTATCGAGGGTAAAAAACATCTTTCAATTACGCTTACTCAAGTAATTGTAATTAAGAGAAATGTTGTGAAATGAATACAAAAATACACAAGTTAATATCCAAAATATAAATCGATGTTGTTATTGACTTCATATATTGATGTTGTTCTATACTTGATGTTGTTGTTGTTGATGTTGTTCTACTACTACTACTACTACTAAACTACTACTATCAAATTAAACTAAACTGTAATTCCTACAACATATGTACTACAAATACTTCTATATCATATGATTTTTGAATGATTGATGTGTGTTCATTGGTGTTGTTGCAAACAAAGCAAAATCCTTATTGATGTTGTTGTTACTTTGATGTTTGTTTTTACCTTTGATTGCTTTTCTTGCTCTCATTCCTAATCGATGTTGTGCAATATGGCCACATTGCTGTTGCTGTGTTCCTCAGTGTGACTCTCTCTATTTCTCTCCCCCTCTTTCTCTCTCTCTCTCTCTCTCTGTCTTTCTCCAAAATGCTCTTATCAATTTAATTGCAGGTTGCGTATCCCTGCGGCGCGTTGAGCGTGCGACGCATGCGCTGGCAACAACACCAGCAACAGCTACAACAGCAGCAACAGCAACATCACCACCACCATCATCATCATCATCGCCAGCTCTATGGCGGTCCTTATGCGCGTGTGGCGCCTGCCCAGAGGTTGCAGCAACAACAGCAACAACAGCAACACCAGCAGCAATCATCAGGCCTTGGCCTCATCAGCAGAAGTCGCAGCAATTTGCGCGAAATTTGCAAAACGCATGCAATTTGCTAACAGCAGTTGACTGCCTCAACCGAAGCAGCAGCAACAACATCAACATCAGCAACAATGTGTAGTAATGTGCCGCTTAACAGCTCGGCAACAGTAACAACATCAGCCCCAACAGCAACAACATCAACTACAACAACAACAACAAGAACAACAACAACTGCTACGCAGCAATGGCAAAAACTGCAAGTGCAGCAACAACAATTGCCATTGCCATTGCCATTGCCGTGTGCTACGCAAATTAGTCAAAACAAATTGGTAGGTGGCCATTATATAGTTTGGTCTTTATGTGTAAGAATGAGTGTGTTTTGTGCGTGTGTGTGTGTGTGCTTTGTTTTAGAGCTTTTGCGACCAATTTAAATAATATTTTTTAAAAGTGCGAACAGAGTTCTTTTTACGGCAAAATATTTCCTTTAAAATATTTAAATTGCTCAATTTAGTTGTGACGTGTCGACTATTCGGGTGCGTAATCACTGCTAAATTAAAGTCATATAGTTTACTGATGCCATAAAAAGTAATAGCACTGCAATTATTTTCTAGATGGTAATGTTTATTATAATTGAATTCATCTAGCGCAATTTCATTTATGAAAATTGCAAATAATTGCATATAATAACTTAATTTGCGAAGCAAAGGTGGCATATTTTTGTAAATAGCAATTTCAACTCAATATCTTATTATTATAAACGCGTACATCTAATGGTTGTTTCTTTTGGAAATTGCAAATAATAACAACATAACTTGTTAAGCAAAAGTTGCAGATTTTTATAGTCTTTATAATTTCAACTTTAGTAAACAGCAATTTGAAATCAATATCGTCTTCTAAACTGACCTTTTTGGGCAATCATCCCCACAATTTTATTGCCTTTCTAATGTATCAAGTGTGCAATTAAATTTTGTGTGTAAATCATTTTGTAAACTGCCACACATAATTGGTTAATTTATCGTTGAATTTAAATTGAGCAATTACTGGGCGTTTAATCGCCCGGTTAGGAGAATTCCATTTATATTTCACTTTCGCTAGGTGCATGTTTTTTTTCATTAGAATTCGTTACAGATTTGTGTTGGTTGCGTTTTCTCATCTCGTCTCAACTGTCGATTATAACTCACTTTTATGCTTGACGCATATATTTCGCTGATGGTCGTGCCACTTCGTTCATTTCGTGGGCCGCTTGGCATTTTTATGCTTTGGTTGTGTGTGGTGCAAACATTTAATGGCTTTATACAATCGCCCAAAGCGCATGTGGCACAAAAGTGGGAGGTTGCCTGGGAGGGGGCGTGAAGCGCCGCCTAACTCTGCTCAGCTCAGTTAAGTTGAGTTCAGCTCTTCATCATCGTCGGCGTCGGCGTCGTCATCATTTCCATCAGGCTGAATAGCTTTTCAAATGCCAAATTTATGCAAATTTGGTCGCAGACGAGAGCACGACAGCCAGAAAGAGAGATCTATATATAGACGTCGAGATAGTGAGCGAGAGAGAGAGCGAGAGAGAGAGCGAGAGCGAGAAGTTGCCTGAGTGAGGACGGCGTTTTGCACATGAATATTTGTGTCCGGAAATCGGCAGAAGGGGCAACAAGCAGTCATAGCGGCTGTGGCAGCGGCAGCGGCAGCGGCATCAGACCCGACACATATGGGAAATTGTGCCTTTTGCCGAGTTTTTGAATTGCCATTTTCCGTTTGCCCAACGTTTGACGTGGGCAGGTGCCCTAAAGAAACAGGTTGAGGCCCTTATAAAAAATACACTCTGCAAAATACGCGAAAAGTGTAATTACAGAAAATATATTTCAAAATTTATGTTTGTGAATAGTTCAGTTCAAAACATAAATAGTAGTCGAAACAGAATCTTATATATATTATTATTTCCAAATAAGTATTTTAAGAACATCATTATTTATATTTTTTTTTAGTTGAACTAAAATTTAAATAAGTGTTGGTTGTCAACTTTATGTATATTTTTTTATTTAATTATTTATATTTGAAACACTTTTTATTTTTAATTAAGTACTTCATTTAGTTTCCTAAGTTTTATATTACTATTTTTAATCTAGCTAGGCAGAATGGAGAGAATACAATAGAATTTTGGCAAAATGTATACACGACTATACAAAAAATCAAATATGAAACTTTTTCATGGAACTTTAGGAAGTTATTTAGACTTAATAAAAATGTCTACCAGAAAAAGCTAAAAGGTGTAAGGTTTATTGAAGGCAGTAATTTTTATTGTTTAGTAATTGATGGAATTTGCAAAAGAAAGAGAATTTACAAAAATTGAATTTTAAAATGGATTATATAAATATTTTACAATTACTCAAATTTGTATTTATTTAAATATAACCATTTCTACCCAGGTAAAATGATAAACTATATGAGCCTTTGGCACAATTATATTTATATGCAATATACAGATCACGATTAAATCTTATTAAAATGTATAGAAGACCAAACAAACATAATAACTAAAGTGAAGCTTTATTTTTTCGTGGAACTCTAGGCTGTTATTTTTGCCGTGTAGTAATTGAAGGAGCGAGATGAAGATGGTGCGGGCAGGCAGAGGGGTATGGATTGCACCTGAGGTTGTGGTATGGCGTGCGGCACACGTCGTTTTTTGTATTGCCTTCAATCATCAATCAATTTTTTCAGCACGTGCCCTCCGCACCCACTGTCGATGTGGAAGTGGATAGGGATGTAGTAGTTGTAGCCGATTGCAATATGCCTTTGCTGTTGCTGTTGCTGTCGCCTTTGCATACTTTTAGGCTTACGCGGAATGCACGTAACGGTTGCCTTGCAATTTGCCTTGGCTTGCCAATTTAGGCAAAGTTCTCAACTGGAAGCATAATTCATGTTGCAAGTTGCAAGTTGTGTTGTGGACGGGCAGGCGCGTTTAAATGTGCATCACGTAAATGCCAAACAAGACGCTGTCCAGGCCTGCCACATTCACATCCACATCCACACAACCACGCTCATGTCCACGTCCTCATCCACGTCCACATCCACGTCCACGTTCACGTCCTTGTGATTTGTAGTCGCTGCACACGTGTTTGTGTGTGCACAGGTAAATGCCCCGTGTCCAGTCTAGTCGACTTGACTTAAAGCTTAAAGCCAAGCCTCGCTCTCTCCATCGCATACTTTCGCTTAATTGAGAAGAGAACGAGTGAGAAGGCAGCACAAAAATCCTGCAGACCACAAAACGGAATGCAAGGATAATTACACTCGCTGCCATCGCATCGCATCGCATCGCCTCGCATCGCACTGCCTGCAATCGTCGGCAAGGTGTTGACTTGAAATTAAAATTAATTGAGAATTCCGTGCGCATACCAAAAACGAGAGAGTGTCGCCAACAGGCACAACCACCTGACCAGAGGATTGCATCTCCACTCCACACCTTGGCACACTCTCCTCCCTCATTTCCTCTAGTTTCTCCTCATTTTTTTTTGTTGGTTTAGTGGGGCTGAACTTTGGCTTTTGCCAAGGCGCAAATCAAGTCCAGTTTGTCGAAAACGCACACTAACTGCCTCTGGTAATAAGCTTAATTATGCTTAAATTGGTTTACGTGATGTCAGCAGACGTGGCAACAAGTTCAAATATGCTCCCAATGTGTGGCAATTGCTTTCAATTTCGTGGAGGTCAGTGAAGTTGCTGCCACAAATGACTCATTTACTGGTTTGTTGCATTGTTCGCTGTCGACGTTGATTCGTTCGCGTTCCCCTAATTAGAATTTATTGTGTCGCATATGAATTAAATTCATTGAACATATTTTTAGCTACATAATACGTTTCAAATCTACCAGCAAGACAATTAATCAGTTATTAAATTATCTCTATTTATGTAATTATAATAGTTAACATTAAATTAAGCTGATTTTGGCTTGAAACAATTTGGCATACATATTTCAGTTATGTCAAGGGCAACCTTAGTAAAAATTATTATAGCTGACAAAGATGTTCTTATAATACATGTTTCACTTGTGCCAAACTGCCATGTGACAATATTTTAACCATGCTGAACAAGCTGTCCATTGATTTGATTGCTTCCAGCCTGTCGCATCCTTGGCATGTTTTTGCTTACACAAAACAGAAAGCGATTTAAAGGGTATATGAAGGTGCATATTTGAAATTTAAACTATAACTAAACTCTTAAAAGTCTTTTTTTCCCCCATTTTTACAAATAGTATTTTGTATTTAAATTATATCGAATATAAAAATATAGAAGTTTAGACTAGCATTTCAATTACTTTTTCCAGGGTATCTTTAGATTAATGCAGCGTAGTCTATAATGTAATTTCGTGTGTTTTTTTTAATGACAATGCAAAAATATTTTACTTAACGCCTGTCTGCATTCATGGGCATTTCATGGAAATCTTTTTGTTACAGCACACGCTGTTGTTGTAAAATTAAACAATTTAATTATATTCATATGCAAAATATATGAGGCCGCTGCTGCTGTTGCAGAAAGGTAAACAAACGTCGCCTACGACAAGTGCCGCATTGGGGCAAGTGGCGGCGACAATTGCAATTAATTGCATATTTTAAGCGATTCGAGATTAAAACCGCAGACAACGTAAATAACAACAACAGTAACAGCCCATGAACACACGACACACAACAAAAGGACTGAAAACAATAACACGCGTCTAGAGTTGGGTAAAAAATTAATTGCTCTTTATGACAAAAATTAACAATTATGACAATAAAAATTTTAAAATCATATTGCGACAAAAATAATTAAGCGCATGATATACGCACCACAGACAATGCCAATTCAATCTGATCGATTTGGGGTGGCAAGGGGCCAGAGAGACATTAAGCATTAAGCACATTTAATATCAATATTTATAGTGGAAATATGTAAACGTGATAAGTAGTGCACAAATGGATTGCTCCAGATGGGCAATTAGAGTGCTGCGTTTAATGAATATTATTTAATTGGCTTGCGAACATATAAATATATTCGAATAATGGCAAAATTGAGCCAAGCAATGGAAAATTGTTTATTTATATTCTTTGCGTATCAAATTAAATTGACCAGCAATCGCAATATGCAACAAGTAAGAAAGCTACAGTCGAGAGTGCTCGACAGTATGATACCCGCTACCCATTTTGAGAGAATACAAAAAGCTTAAATGATATTTCAACAAAAAATATACCACAGAATATACTGAAATTTGTTTTTTTTTGTATATACATTTTTTTTTTAAATCCATTAAATACCGACATGGTCACACTGTCAACTAAACAAACAAAACGCGAGCAGCTGCAAGTGAATTTTGCATATAAAATTGATTCATTAATAACTTCCTTGGTTTTCATTTGATCTCAACCAAATTCACAGAAGTCATTCAGACTATCATTGTTATTATGCATACCAAAATTCAATGCTCTAGGTTCATTATTACGGCTTTTACAGTTTTTGGGGGCGGAAAGGGGCGTGGCAAAAATCTAAAATAAACTTGATCTGCGTAAGACCTACACGAATACTGTCACCAAATTTGATATCTCTAGGTCAATCACACACTTAAAACGTCCATATGCATTGGGCACAACAATTTTGATAAATAATTACGCGAATAACTTTTGTTCTACTTATCCGATTTTTACCAAAATTACAGGGTATATTAAGAGTGTCAAGCGCAGATGGGTTACCAGATTACACATCATTACACAAAGAACTTTTGGAGTTATACGCGATTTACATAAAAAAAAACTTGACTTTTTCTAGATTAATGCTTATTGTGGGCGAAGGGGGCGTGGCATCCAACTTTTGAAATAAACTTGATCTGCGTAGGGTATGAAGGAACATTTTTGCCAAATTTGGTGTCTCTATGTCTTATAGTCTCTGAGATCCAGGTGTTCATACAGACAGACAGACGGACAGACGGACAGACGGACAGACGGACATGGCTATATCGTCTCGGCTGTTGACGCTGATTAAGAATATATATACTTTATGGGGTCGGAGATGCCTCCTTCTGCCTGTTACATACATTTCCTGTTGGCACTAAGTCATAATACCCTTCTACCCTATGGGTAGCGGGTATAAAAATTGAATTATTTGTTTTTGAAAATATTATTATTTTGTGAAATGAACCATTATTCAATTAAAATTAATTAAAAAAATGTTTTTTGTTCAGGTTACAAAACAAAAAGTATGAGTTTGATTTTGAGTGAATTTATAAAACTCACGAAATTTGTCGTTTACAACTTCAAATGTTCCTGGTTATAATTTCATCAAAAAATCATGTGTCTTGAATGCAATTTTGTGAAATGTGAAATAGATTACTGAAAGAATGCTAACTAAACTGGGTTTGCCTTGAAATATTCAGAGTTGCAACCAAACGCAATCCGCCCACATTTCAACACTTGTCGGTTGTTGGGGGGCTTCGAGCTTGCAGCTTGAAGTTTTCAATCATTTGCTGCACGTACATATGAAAGTCGTGTGATTTGCTTTGCAACTTAGTCTAAAGCGGCAGTCGGACAGTCGGGCAGTCAGCTCGTCAGCCAGCTCGCCAGAGCATTGCAAAATGCGTGCAACACAAACAGCAACGACAACAGCAACGACAACAACAAAAGCAACGCTCGGTTACTTAGTTTGTTGTTGGTGCCACATGGACTAGTCCACGTCCACGCTCAAACCTTTTTGTCGATTGCTTAGTTGTTTAGCTATGCAACATGCAGCAAACTACATAGTCAAGTTGCATGTGTGTCCTGCTGTTGCACAGTTCCTGCTGCCCCTGCCGCTGCCTCCGCTGCTGCTTTTTGTTGCCTTTGCTAGCTGCTTATCACGCATGCTAAACAAGCAGACGACGACGACGACGACGACGCTGGCGACGGCCAGAGAAAATACCATTTGAATTTTGATAAAATGCAGTTTGACTTTTTGTGGGCGGACATCCCCCAACAACACAATGTGCAACACTTTTCCACCCCCACCTTTCTGCACCCCCTCTGCTGTCTGTTTTCTTTATATTTTCGTCGAGTTCTTTTTTTTCAAGGTTTTTGTTGTTTTGCTTGCAGCGTTGTAACATGACATTCATTGATATTTTGTGCAAGCGTAGCGTAAATTCAATTTAATTTTGTGTAAATTGGCTGCAAATGCAATTTACAAGTCCTGCTCAGCTGCTGCTCCTTCTTTCCATCCAACTGCTCAGCTCCTCCTCCCGAAATGCGTGAGCCAGGATTTGTGCTTGTGTTGGTGCAGCTCAGCTTAGCAGTTGCTCCTGCATTTAAAGTGGACAGCTCCAAGCAGGAATACACACACAACTACAGATAGTTTTTTGGCAACACCAATTTTTTTGGGTGAATTCCGAAGACTGTCATTGGCATTCAAAAATGCCTGGTTAGATTTAATTATGGACTATTGACAGAACAATTTTCAGGTTATTTCAATTTGAGTTAAGCTGTTTTAAGATGTATTTATTAAAATGCCTTTTTATGGAGGAGAACAAGAAAAACTTAACTTAGAAAAAATTTTATTTTAAAGCATTTTGAAATTTTCTTTATTGCTATATTTAAACATACAATTATTCATTTTCTATTGCTATTGATTTGTAATTAATAATACATCATTTATTTATACCCATACAAAGAATTTATAATTTTAAGTTTTAGTTTCTTGTAATTTATAACTTATTATTTATTTATGTTTGCATTTATAATAAAGTTCTTTACTGCCAAACATACATTTAACAATACCAAATATTTCAACGTCTGTTCATAGTGGACATTAAAATAAAACTTAGCATTAAGTTGGCCATTGTGAATCGTTGTTATTTAAAATGCACAAAATTCGTGACAAAATTGTGGAAGTGTTTTAAAAATATTGCATAAGAATAATGGCACTACATTTATATTTATTATATTTTGACCGTAAACTACGGTCATTTATAATCGACTTTAATTACAGTGGAGTGGAGTGCAATAATTAATGTTTGAAATACTTGTGCTGGCCAAAATAGTAGTATGTGCGTGAATGGAGTTTAATTATAGACCAGCTAAGCGTGTGTGTGTGAGGTGTGTGCGTGAGGTGTGGGTATGAAGTGTGGGTATAGAAATTGCATTTGACAAAACTGAAGGCACGTTCGTGCGTGCATATTTAATCAAGTTTTTATTTGAGTTTGCTTAGCTTAGTTGGGCGTCGCTTGGGGGCGGGTGGTTAGCAGGGCGTGGTCTTTAGCAGCCAACCGCCAACTGGCAACCGCCAACTGGCAGCTTGCAACTTGCAACTTTGTAGCCGAACAAACACTGGTATTCATAGTCCATACATATGTGCGTTTGTTGCGCTGGCATTTAAAACTTTGAACCCTTTTCGCACTCGCATAAATCACTGGGGCGCCGCGCAGTATGCAACATTACTTTTGTTGCAACGCTGTAAATACCAGGGTAGCTTTATGGCTCTAAAAACTGAAGCGATATCAAGTTGGCCATTCTTTTTCCCCATTTCACAATTTTTTTGCTCTGCTGTATTCACGCATTCACCTGGGCGCTGCAGTTAGCCCGGCACAATAGTTGAAGTTGCTGGTTTGGCGTTTGGTCTTTGGTTGCGGTTGCGACTTCGAGTTGACACTGAGTCTAGAGAAACCTTTGGCTGTGTTTTATTAACCCCCAGTGATCGATTGCCGCAGCATTGCGACGCATGAGGGTTAACGATGGCGGCGCCGAAACTTGTCGTTATTTGCAAGTTTCCTTTTTTAGCGGTCAACTTGGCAAAACTCTGCGTTTTAGCACAAAACTTGTGCAGCACTAATAAATAAACCCATTTAACTGCATGACTTATATGCATTTCAAATTGGGGTTGTGTTGCTTCGGATGGTTAAAGTTACGGTTCAAATAATGCTTTGATTTCATGTGTGCTTTATTTTCTTTGTGTTTATTAATTGATAATTTTGTGTTGTTCAAAATTATTCAAAATAGAAGCAAGGAAAAAGAAACGCTTAAATTTTGTCGATATAATTAAATCATAAATACTTTCTATTTCAAATTAAATACCTTAAATTGTAAATTTATTTATATTTCCTATTTTTTAGTTACTTATATCGCTTTGGATATAACATAATGAATATTAATAAATTGATTAATCAATGAATTATTTATTGTTGAATACTACATACCCTTTTCTTCGTATCAATTCATTTAAAATTGCTTATAATGAATTTATAAATTAAATAATTATAACTTGTCCAATACATCTTTCACTTTTCTTCCTCAAATAACTTTCATTTATAATTTAAAAACTCATCTTCAAACTTTAGTCAACACTAATTATCATAATTGATTTTCTTTATTATTTAAGTCTTTACTCATTTTTGTAACAATTTTATGTTATTTGCACATCATAATATTTAGTTATAAAATACCTGCATATTCAGTAAAATGCATTATCGATTTGTGTGTTGTCTTTAAACAAGACTTCTACTGGCGAAGATGCGTTTATCAATTTCACTTTAATCATTTGACACTGTGTGTGGAAGGCGGTCGACCTCGAGGCTTAATGCTTATTTGTACAATATCTTAGTTGAGATTTCCTTTTAAGACGCTGGCTCTTAGCAAGTTTGCACAATTTTGTTAATGACAGCAGTCAACAGCCAAAGGCTGGCGGCGGCGACGTTGCACTAAAAGTGAAGTAATGTCGTCATCGTCATCGTCATCGGCGTCGTCATCGTCCTTGGTCCTGTCTGCGTGTTCGTCCTGCACGTCAGCTAGCTGCTCAGAGCTCAGAGCTCGCTGCTCGTTGCACTAAATTATGCAGAGTTCAATCAACTTACGCTGATTGGAGCCCCACAAAGCGGCGAGTGTCAAGTGGAGCTAACCTAAAGCCGCAGAGTCGCGGTCGCGGGTGTGTGGTTGGGCAATAAATCAAACCTCGACAGCGTCGACTACAACGACGACGATGACGACGAATCATTGAATCTGCCTTCTCTCGGCTCTCGGTTCTCGGTTCCTTTGCCACTTCTCTGCGAGTCCCTGTGGTGCCTCTGGTGGGCTATCAGAAGTGTTGCTACACGTTTTGCTTGGCTGCATTCGCTGCCTTGCATGCGGTTTAACAGCGAAATTGATTGAACTTCTGAATCTGTTTTTTTTTTTTTTTTTTTTGTTGGGTTCAGTTCTGGTTTCGCCTTAAAGGCGCTGCCTTAAATTGATGTGAAAGATGGAAACACATACGAGTTTGCCTGGCTGAGTGTCTCTCGGTATATGCATCCTCATCAATATCATATTTATGCTTGGCTGCCAACAAACAATTGAAAACAATACAAAATACTTAGTAATTCTTTGCTTGTTGTTCTTGTTGTCAATTCCCCACCCAGTTCGCCCTTCCTGTCCCTTTACGCTGTGCTCGGTCTCGGAATATTTTATGCCTTCGATATTCGTTTCGTTTCGTTTCGTTTGCTTGTGCCTTGCCTTGCCTTCGACTTGGCCTTGTGCCAGAAATTCTTTGTATTTTTATATTGTTTTGTTATCGCTTTTTGCTGGTTTTTGTTTTCATCTTGGCCAGATACTTCCACCAGATAGTTTCGATGAGAGAGAGAGAGAGAGGGCGGCATTGAGGGGCATAGTTTCGGTTTAGGCCGTTATGCATATTTGCCATTTTATGCGCCAGTCCGGACTGCTGCTGCTGCTGCTGCTTTCGTTTGTATGCCAAAAATGCGGCTCATGTGTTGTCAATTGTTGATGATGTGGGAATTAGGTACGAATGGGGCTCTTGCAGGTGCCTGACTGCCTGACTCGTTGTGCACAGCCAATAATAGCTTTAAGGTATTACCAACGCAAACAGCTGCCTGAATCTAATGGAATCGATTTAGTTTTACAGCATATTGAAGATTGTTTCAATTGTTTTGGGTCGAGAGAACTTCTGATTATCCTCAATGTATGTTCGATATTATTTTATTACTTTATACTTTCAATATGCAATTATGTTATGTATATCGTTTTCTAATGTCAGTTAATTTGCTTTCTCTTTTACAGGTAAGTAAATATGGCTGAAATTAAAACGCAAGAATTTTCCCGACGTAAGTGATGATTTAACTATAATATATAATTTAATTGGCAGTAATTCGTAAGTAATTTAAATAATTATTACTTCAATGAATTTAAGTAATGCTTGGACAAAAAACCTATAAATATAGGCTTTTATATTTATTGAAACGAAAATATTGAATATTTCAGTCAGATAATAATAATAATCAAATAATTATTATAATCATTTTTGTTGGTGTCGCTTTTTGACTCATTCGTGTATCTTAATTAATTATTAATTAAAAATTATAATTATTAGATAAATTCACAATTTAATTTCGAATCTTAATTTGACTTCCCAATTTCACAACTTTTTGAGATTTTCAACGATGACCAACTGTGTTCGTATTTTCCTCTAATAACCCATAGTGCAGCGTTTTGCCACTCTTTAAATTAATGATTATGTGGAGAAGTGGAAAATATATAATCGAAAGCATTGCAATCGACTTTTAGTTTCGAAGATTTTATGTGAAAACGATTTCCATGTCAGTTCGCAATTTCGGACACGCATTCTGATTGGCTTTCTTCGTTTTAAGTCCGAATTGCTTTTCATATGCGAAACATTTTTTCATCTCTGGCAATACTCTGGTGGTGTTTTTTTGCTCGATAGTTTATAGTGGACTGTTGACATTTTGTTTGCGATGTCAAGGCTTGGATTCATTACATTTTACATTTGATTTAGAACGCACTCTGAATGAAAAAGTAGTCCTCAATGCAGGCTCACACAATAATATCCTGTCTGAGCACTCAGTGGCAAGTGAGATAACAAGGCGAAAAGGAGACAAGCAAAGGCAGAAGCAAAAGCAAAAGTCAAATCTAACCGCTGGCCTTAAATAAAAAGCTCGGGCCGAGGCAAACATTGCGGTAAACAAAAGACAACTGCAAAGTTCATGGGGACACATGTTTATCAATGTCCTCAATGCAAAGGCAAGAAAAAATAAGAGCAGCAAAAATTGCCAGCTAAATTACAGAAAAGGCAGCCAGGGCTTACACACGCCTTACACACGCAGACCTTAGACATTTTTGGGCTTAAAGTCGACGATGTCGACATCGTCACAGACAGCCTGGCTGGCTGGCAGACGTGGAGCAGTCGGGGCGGAGGGTCGAACCGACAGACGGACGGACGGACGGACGGAGACTGGCAGGAGTCGACCATATATTTAGGCAGGATATTGATTGATTTATTGCGTGCAGGAGACCGCCTAGGCGTCGTCAGCCACACAATGAATGTCACAAAGTGGCGGCAAGAGGCCTGCGGCTTTTGTAGGCGTTCTAAACATTCGAGTGTTATTAAATCGAGAGCTCGGCAACTAACGGGAATGAACGATAGAGAAACTGTGCAAGGTGATCAGGGAATTTTTGCGAGGAAAAGAGTTTAATTCGAAGAAGGCTTTTCTAATGGACTTCAGTGATTTTGTAAGTGTATAAAACTGTATTCTATTAAGTTCTATTAAGCTTACTCAATTCGCAGAGTTAGTAAACATTATATCATTATAAAAGTGTTTTTGATTGGCAATTTTTTTTTTTTTTTAAATGCAATAGCATTTTTTATGTTTTGAATTTTATATTTTTTAAATGTAGTATTCATATGTAATTTATTACTCATAGCTTATTTAATAATTAAATCAAATCATGAGCATTACAAAAGTTTTTTAAAAGAATTTGTACAAACTTATATGACATCTCATTTTATTTAATTATATTATTAATTATATTAAGTTCCATAGCTCTCTGTATTCGCAAAGTTTTTAACAATATATTTTGAACAATCTCTTTAAATTTAATAAAAACACTTTTTCAAGTTAATCTAAATCAATAAGTTAATTTTCGATGAAATGCATATCGATGTTTTTTGGCATCATATTTCGCTTCTATTAGGTTTACATTTTATTGAACCTTATTAAAAAAAACTTAGTCAATATGCCGAGGTAATAATTATAAATGTTAAGCAACCTTCCAATTTATTAAAAATTAATTTTGGATTAGCCCGCCAGACAATTGCCAAAGTATTTTTTTTTTTACTGCAAGTCAAAGTTGTGTTAAATTATATTTCCCTTCTATTATGATCGTAGTTCATTGAATTTTATTATTGTATGAATTTGTATTCTATTCAAAACTTACTTAATTCGCCGAGTTAATAAACATAAATTTCAAATAACCTCCCAAATTTAATAAAACAAAAGTCTGATTACACTGGCAGATAATTGTCAAATAAAGTTCTCGAAGTTTATTTTATTTTAAATGCAAATCAAAGTTTTATAACAACAAAATGTACATCTCTTCGTGCGCACTTATTTTATTTAATTAAATAAAGAAAAATGTGAAATTTAAATTTCGAAGCCGTAAATTCTTTAGCGGCAAAAAAAACACGTGCCGTTATTGTGCTTGATTCCAATCTACTTTTATGGCGAAAAACTTTTTTACGACAATACTATTGGCAACATATTTTGATGTGAAGTGGATTCTTAAAGTTCACAACAAGTATTTGCTTTTAATTTCAACCATAAAGCGAAAAATGCAGAGCTTTTGCCGTATTTGCAGCCAGCCTTTAAGTAGGATAAAAACTCGTTTTTGTGTGGACAATAAACAACAATAAACTTTATGGTGGCAAAGAGGAAATTGTTGTTGTTGCTGGCAGTTTTTCGAGTGCGGATCGAACGATGGTGTTGGCGACTTGTCAGAAAATTATCTGCTCCATCTGCTGACCACATCGACCAGAAATGGGGATGATAGTTTCATTCTTCATTCGCCCCCTCCCACACACAACAAATACAATCCATGTGGTAGTTTAGAAATAAAATGTTTATCGTGTCGCTGCGGCTGTGTGGCATCATGTGAGTTGCTGCAGTTGTTGTTGTTGCCGCAGAAGTAGTTGCCACTTGCAACTCAATTCGCAAGTGGTTGCAACTCACAACTTGTTGTTTGGCGGCGTGTCAATAATTTTATTTTTTTTCACCCACCAAGTTTTGTGTTTATTTGACCAGCAGCTGAAATGGCGAAAAGTTTCCACAGAGTCTTTTGCTCGCTCTCCAACTAAATCAATTGACAATTGTTAAAAGACGACGGCGTCCAGTTAAGAGTTCAAATTTAAAGGGGCTTTAAAAAAGAAGGTGCAGCAAACTGCCGTATAGAACTGTTGGTGGCAACTACAAATGGCCGACCATTTTGCTGCGACTGCAATTGATTGGCCACGACCAATGGGGCGGCTACGTAAGCTCCGCTCATTTATTTATTTATAAACAAAGCACAAGTGACAGGCCAAGGGGGAGGAGATGGGGGGGCGACAGTCAGACAGGCGACACAGGCTGACGCCGCATTACGAGTAAATCCTACAAATTTGCAGGCAAATGTGGAAAGCGAACGAAACGAAGGATACGAAAAGGAGCGAAATATTTCTGGGCTCTGGTTTATTCTCTGGTTGCGAGCGCAGTGACTAATTAATTTTACACCGTTTATCGCAAGTTTCACGCGCGCATATAGCTTAAGCCAAACAAATCAATCACAAGGCCAGACCATGGTAGAGACTGCGACCTGAAGAGACGTCGAGTTGGGAGTTGGGAGTCGGGAGATGAAAGTCGGGCCAATTAGCAAAGCACACACAATACACATGCACTTTGCATGGCGCCAGGACGGCCAGGCGCAAACAGACGAAACAGGACAACAAGGATACACATGTGTCTCTGTGTGTGTGTGTGTGTGTGTGTAAGCACTTAAGACAGATGAATGAAGTGGCAAACATGGCGGACAGTTTGGATTTCAGTTACACTTACGACAACCACGTCCAGTTTGAGGCGTCGACTGGCCGTCGACATTTACAAATCAGCGGCAATTATTTATGGGACGCAGCACTCACAGTCTTAATTAATTTTTGCATATCGAAAGGTTGGCGGCAATCGCCCGCTTGGGTGTCATCAACGGCGACTGCGCCACTTAATAAGCAATAAGAGAGCATTCAGTCAAAAAATATAAGGAACTTGTGCAAAAGTTCAGCAGTTAAAAATGAAATGTTGCGAAAAATTCTAATGAAAATTGCTATGATAGAGTCGGAGGCCTTTTGGGAGCACTGAGAGACAGACTGTGGCTATAACTGCGCGAGAGACTGTTAAAGTGCCTCACAAAAGTTGCCTTCGCTTCTGGCTCAAGTTGTGTGTTCAGAGGAGTCGAGTGGACTGATATTTAATGGCAGCACAGCTCAGACAGTCACTCAGCATAAATAGAGGGCAAATGGCAGCGAGCTGCACCTCCTCAACCGACAGAGCGTTTAAAATGTGTCTGTGGTTGTGAGAGCACAGCAACAGCAACAGCAACAGCCAAATAAAAAAAAGCGAAGAAAATTACGAGGAGCCAGGAAAAATGCAATACCAAGAGATACGCTATCGTGGCGAGTGTGAGCGAAGAGGTGAAAGCGACAGCGAGTGCAAATAAAATAGAAAACCAAGGCAATTTTTCAGCTTCATTAAGTAACCGCAAAGTTTGTTTTATGTGCGGTCAGCTACAAGCCAAGCCCGACGCCGGCCCGGCTTCAGCCCCAGAAAAGATAGAATAAAGCCGATAAACATATGAGCATAAAAAGTTTTTCAAAAGCTGGAAAAAAAAGTTTGGTCCCCTGTCTAACCGCATAGTGCTTGAAAATATTAAGTATACGGCAGTAAATTAGCAAAAGGCAAATTTAATTCGAGTTATTAAGAATGCGCCTTTTTAAGAACAATAAAAAACAAAAGCTATGATTAAACTCAAAGTATGTAAATTTATGGTTTCAAAAAATTGGTTGAATATCAAGAATTTTTTTAAATTTATAACTAAAAATGTAACCCCTGAAAAATAAGTTATATAGATGGTATTTATTTAAAAAAAAATTCAAGAGAAAATTAATATTAAAGTCAAAGTATTCAAATGATTTTAAGCAACTTTATATTAATTCCTAATATCCTTGCAAATTGATATTCCTTCAGTTCATATTAAAACACAAAAAAGATTAAAGTAAAATTATATAAATGCGAAAAGCAATTTGATTTTATTTAATTGCTTGTTTATCAAATACATTTTTTTGTAATTTGTATTTATACCTTGATACATATTTAAATGCAGAGTCGAATTAGTCGCACTTGTAATTGTCCATATCAAATCAGATGGCATGTTAATATATTCAGCTTGTAATATATTAGCCACAGCTGCTGCACAGACACTTAAGCAGACAAAATATTAAGTATACGCCAAGTTTCTCTCGACATAAATTATGCATCGAATCATTGCCGAGCTCGTTGCCAAGGCAGACTTTACTAATAAACCTATAAAGCAACTCGCACACACAGACACACAGACGGACGGATGGACGGACGGAGGGACTGAAACTACAAATACTAGTGCCAAAACTGTTTGCTGTGGACATTGACAAATATCCAAAGCGGCAGCCCCATTGGGAGAGCATGAGGAGGGGATGGGGAAAATAGCAGATTGGCTGCATTTTGTGTTAAATCAGCAACAATTGTTGCCCAAGCCACCGAATCGAGAAGCTGCTTCAGCTTCAGCTATCACTTTGGGGCTTCCCCCAAATGCAATGCGAGTTTGAGTTTGAAGTTGCTTTACTTACTTTGGCTTTGGCTTCGGCTTCGGCTTTGGGTTTTGCGCTTGGGCTTGGGCTTGGGTTTGGGTTTGGTATTGGCTTTCGCTTTGGCCAGCCGCCAGGCAGAGGAAATTAAAATTTATATAGCATACAAGTTGTAGTTGTAGCTGTAGCAGCTGCTGCTGGCTCATTTTGCTATTTAGCATGTTTCTTAGCCCCGACTCGCAAGTCTTTCTTTCGCATTTGGTATTTCTTTTCATCCGCTGGCTTGGCTGCTGCTGCTGCCAAAGCGGAAAGCGTGGCTGCCATTAAGCTGCCAATCGACCATTTGTCAGCTTCGATTGCGGCACCAACACACACACACACACACACACACACAAAAGAAAAAACTGCTCGTTCTATTGCCAAGTTCTTGCCAATGGCTTTGAATTGGGTTAAGTGATTTGGCGTTCAATCAATCCACTGTGGGTTTCTTTCTCCCTCTCCCTCTCCCCGCCGACCGACCGACAAAAGTGGGCGTCCATAATTATAGACTACGTCTCTATTTGTATATGCGTTGGCATATTACGCATACGCCATGTGGCCGGGCTAATCAACAGTTTGGGCCCCTTCATTATGCCATTCATTATCTTTTTGCGATAAGCGAACGGATTTCACCGCTGGGAATTGTTCTGATGATGCCGCGTTCGTTCGTTCAGCCTGTTTGTTATTTTCGCACTGCGTGTGCAATTTAAATCAATTATGCGCTTTTCGCTCTCTAAAACATGCCATTAACTCTCACAGCCAAACACAATGCAACGTGCAACACTGTGTGTGGCATGTGCAATACATAAAACATTGAAATGACCAACGTTTGTGAAATGCGGCCAGACAATTTAATGAACTGGCTAAATGATTTGACCGCTTTGAAGTGATTTAAGCGCAATGCTGTTGTAAGCTGTGAATTCTGAATTATTATTTTAAATGCCGATTAATAAATAAGCACGCATCGTTTGAAGGTTGTATAATTGCCAGCAAATGTGATGTAAATTTAGCACATAAATATTGATTATTTAACAAAGTCAAAAGTTCTAACTGTGTTTTCACCACCAACAATTCAACAGTAGTTTTGAAACGACCAGAAGCTTCAATACTAACTTATTACTGAGCAATAACAATTTTAAACTATAACAAATTTGAGTTGATGGTTGCAGTCTATTGAATTCTGAATATTTGCGTTAGTTCTATTTTAATTTCGATCATATTTGTAATTTGATTTCCCTTTCTTTTTATCTTTTCTTTATTTGATTTACTTAAAAGTGCTTAATCCTCTAACGCCAATCGTCTTCCTGTTTTAAGGCCTTCCATTCGGCGACTCGAGTTTGCAGTTTAATCAATCGATCATTGAGCTCGGCCGTAACTTTAGCGATTTCTTCAGATCGTGTTGGCTTGTGGGGTATAACGTATGACATCTTTATGAGATTGAGTTTGCGTCTGGGACTCGGTCGTTCAATGTTGATGCTGCGGGGCTGCAGCGATTGCAAATTTGGACTTCTCGACGGAATTTTGAGCATGTTTGCAACTTAAGGAATTTCTATTAATTGATCGAAAGCCAATTCAAAAAATTCCAGTACCAAACGAAAATGTCTCAAATTTACAAATGCAACTAGATTTTATTTTCAAGTAGATCGCTGAGTTTTGCTTTTTTAGTTTTCAGTAATTTCTTACTTCGTTTATAGGAATTTGTTTTGAGAGAACAACGATATGAAAACATAAACAATTTAAGCTAGAATTTTGCAGACAAATTAAATAACTGTTTTTTTTTAAACAAATGAGTTGAAAATTACATTTCAATGCAATTATTATAGTTACATGACATTATGATGTCAAACAATCGGTTCAGATTAAATTAAAACAAACGATTTTAATGTAAAATTTAAATGGCGATAAAAAAACAAAATTTAAGGGACAAGTTAGTGACAATTTAGTGACAATCGTAATGTTTTGCTCCGATCATAATTGTCTACTGACAACTATTAAAAGCAAAAGAGTAAAATATTGTTTTTCTTTTTTGTTAAGCAGCTTCAAAATATTAAAGACTAAAATTGAAAACGAATTAATTTATGGTAATTATTTGTTTTGATTAAGTAACTTACAAATATTGAAAGCAAAAGGCAGCCCTTTTGAAATGTAGAGCCACAGAAAATAATTTATGTGTAATTATTTTCATAAGTAGCTTGAAAATATATTTAAAGCTAAAGGCAACCTTTTGTAAATGTGTAGACACAATAAATAATTTATTGCAATTATTTGTGTTTAATAAGTAGCTTACAAATATGTAAAGACAGTCATTTTGAAATGTGTATTTAACTTTAATGTGGTAAATAATTAGCTGCCCCTCATACCCACTTCTATGATTTAATTTGCTGCAACCTGCCGGTGAAACAAAAGCAGTTCCCTTTCCCCCCACCACTGTGACTCACCTCTGTCCTGGCACGTTGCTGGCCATTTCATTAACCACATAATACCCTCCCACACACTCACATACACACACTCACACACACATGGATTTCTCTTTGGCCCCAAACCAAGGGCAATGTGTAATTTGCTCATGTGCAATGCTTTAAACGCCACAAATGGAATTTTTAATTGTCTGCCAAGGAGGCGAACTCACACACACACTCGCACACACACGCACGTACACACACATACGTGACCAGCGCCGTCGACATATTTATAATTTCTTTAATGTTTCGCTCAACTCGCAGCGAGAAGAAGGCCAAGCGACTGTCGAGTTAGACTCATGCCTCGCAGTGACAACCCGTTACAAAGGCTTTCACTGCTTAGCGCACTTGAGTTACTTTATTATGTAAGTGTCGGGGGATCCCGGGACAGCCCCAGTTCCATACCAGTGCCAACGCCAACCCACTTGGCATAAAAAGGTGAACTTCAGTGTCATTTGTTTGCAGCCGCCGTCGCTTGAGTTGTCGGTTTTGCAACTCTGAACTCTGCTCCGTCTGTGCTCCAGTGGGGACAACTTAAGTTATCTCTATGCTCCAAAAGGCCTACGCTGACGACTGTCTGGCAGAGCAGGCAGAAAAGCTGTTGAACAACGCCCAGGCCCAAGGATGAACTGCTG
Organism: Drosophila immigrans; assembly: GCA_963583835.1. Classification (NCBI taxonomy): domain Eukaryota; kingdom Metazoa; phylum Arthropoda; class Insecta; order Diptera; family Drosophilidae; genus Drosophila; species Drosophila immigrans. The sequence continues at coordinate 31,636,520 of OY757141.1, forward strand.
ACGCCCTTCCACTCCACTCGACACTTCTTCCTCTGGCGCGTCCTGTGCGTCCCAGTCCCGCCGGGGGTCTCTCTGTGTTTGTCTTTTTCCATATTTCAATTGAAATGCGCAGCAGCACAATTAAAAATCAAGCCAAGTGATGCGTGCCTGTGCTGTGGCAAGTGTTTGCCGAGTGTTTGTTGTTGAAAATGAAGCGCTATAAATGGACAAGTTGTTGGTGCTGTTGATGTCGAGTCTCTCTCTCTGTGCCTTGAGGCAGCACATGGCCCAGTCAACAGTCCGTCCGTTGTCCTGGCCATGTCGTGTTGTGTCTTGTCGCTTCAGGCCAGCAGTCTTCTTGTTTGGTTTTTATGTGTCCTTCTCGGACTCTGTTGCCATAAAGAGGCGCTTAGCTGGGCAATATTTTGGCTTTTGTTTTCTCTATGTATTTTTTTTTTGTTTGTTGTTGTTGTTGTTGTTGTTCCGTTTGCCCGGCCACGCCCATTGATATTTACCCTCTTTTCTGGTTTTTGTATTCGTTTTCTTTATTTGCTCGGCAAGTGCATAATTTATCATTCACAGCGCTCTTGCGTTGCACAATGGGGAAGACATATAATAAAGAGCTGACAATTAAGTGAATTTATTAAATGGCATGACATGAATGGAGATGCTAAATATAGAATAAATAAAGGATAACAGTATGAATTGATGTATTAAGACGTTGCTTGTGGTCATTAGCCCAGCAATGCGAAAAGGGTTTCTTCCATCTTGCAAGCGTTAAGCATGTTGAAAGCTTTAAATTCAATTGAAAATGCATATAATTACAGTATTTTGATTGATCTATTTAAATATTTTTAAGTGCAATACGCAACAAAGTAAAGGGGTTATCTATTTTTTAATTAAATATTTGGAAAACAGTATTTATTTTCATCAATATTATTTATGTACGATTGTTGAATTTATTAAAAATCATTCGCGATAAGTAAATATTTTGAAATGTATGTTATTCATTGCTCCACTGTAGCTTTGCTTTTTAAATATAAATATAACATTAGTTTTAAATATTTGAAACCATAAACGCTCAAGAATTATTTTATTATTAATTTATTATATTTTCAGTATTAATTTATTATATTAATATTCATTTTCTTAAATTATTTATTTAGTATTTATTTTCCAACTTCTCTTTTTAATTACATCTAATTGAATTAAAAATAGTTTTGCCTATTTTTTGATTTAGTTGTATTAATATTTTAAGATGATGTGTATTCTTAAAATACGTAAAAAATATGAATATTAACATAATTCATTTATATTTTATGCATTCATTTCTCCACTGTAGTCTTCCATTACATCAAACTAAATTAAATATCGCAATGCCTATTCTACAATAGGAAATCTCATTTCTAGTCTGACAGCAGCACAGCCTTGTCATTGGCACAAACACAAACACAAACACAGACACTCACACACACACACACATGTATGTAGGGAGAAGGACAACATGGCGTATGCTCAACATGCCAGTAAATGAAAATGAATGAATGCGAATGCGGCATGTTTTTACTAAACTTCATGCTCTTCTACACTCTGCTAACTATGCTCAGAGAGAATATAAAAAAATTAAAAGAAAAAAAAACGAAGAAACACAATCGAATTTTTGCCAGATGAATTTTTGCAGATGCCAACTCTTTTTTCTCATTGTCCAGTCCTCGATTCCTGTTCTCTCTCTCTCTCCTGCTGTCGCCCCTTTTTGGCGAATCAGTGAGGCGTGTTTTTGACATTTAACAAGCTATGCGGCCAGTTGGCTCGAACGAAATGCTTGTGCAAATGCTTTTAATTAAAAAATATTTGCAGCCAAACTTTGCATAATTTTGACTCAATAGTTTTTGTGTGTGTCCGGCAAATGTTTTTGGCAGACAGATGGACTTGCAACAGGCAACTGATGAACAGGCAGCCGACGAGCGTTCGAGAGGCAGCTTAGTAGCCAGGCACTTAGGCACAGAGCAGCAGCAGCAGCAGCAGCAGCTGGACAAAAGTTGAGAGATGAGCGACGACATGTGACAACTCATCAGGCAACGCACCAAAGGGAACTTCAACTGAATTGCCTTGGCCCCAACAGCATTTGTCCCCCCCCCCCCCCCCGCTCTCTCTCTCTCTCAGTCTGTCACTCTGTGTGCTGCGAATTAGTGTCCTGCTGGACGAGTGTCCTTGCTGTGTGCAGGTGTCGCCGCTATTGTCATATTTTCCACAGTCCAAAGCGGCTCATCGGTGTACCCATCTCTGTGTGTGTGTGTGCGTGTGTGCTAATGGCTTTGGAAAATCAAAAGCGAGATTAGTCAATGGTGCCGCAATTGAGTGGCAGGACAGCAGCGCAGCGCAGAGCAGAGCAAAGCTGGACAGGACAACAGGTACAATGTGTTGAACCGACTGCCTGCAATTGTGTTCATTGTTCCCACTGCAGTTGTTGTTGTTGACGCTGGTCTGATTTTAAATTTTATGAAAATTCCGGCAACGTAGCGTATGCGTAATATAATTTGGCAGCAGGCTAAAATCCGAGTTTAAGCCCAGGCAAAAATGGAAATAGCCAAAAACAGAAGAGACTAAAAGCAAAAAAAAAAAAAACTCGAAAAGGAATAAAAACTAACAACTGCTGCACCATTGCAGCAGCAAGCTGTAGGACTCAGGGAGTGAGGCATACATATTTTTGATGCTGAAAAATATTTGCAAATAAATTGCCAAAGCCGAGAGATAGATAGAGAGAGAGCGAGTACAACCGAATGAGAGAGAGAGCGAGAGAGAGAGACAGTTGGCCAAAAATGGCTAACAAACGCAGTTGGCCCGGCTGCCAGTGACGTAAATCTATTTCAGTTGAGGGATTTCTACATCAAACATGCCGGACAGTTTTGCATTGCAATGCTGCAATGGCAAACGGCAGCAGCAGCAGCAGTTGCATGTTTGGGGGTGTTGCCCGCTCACAGTGCGTATGAGTAATCTTCTTTTGCGAGCTGCCTGAAACAATATTTTTTTTGCACTTTTGATTAAAAATCGCAACCGAAAATTTATTTCATTTAATTTCTCACTGGTTTCTTTTGCATTTCGCTTGCTCGTTTTTATAGCAACTAACATGCCAAAAGTATTTGAATTTTAATTTGCTTTGCCAATAGATTGCCGCAAAAACAAAAAAACAAAAAACAATGCAAAATAAACCCCAAACAAGGTTGGAGTCTGTCGATGTCGATTTCGATGCTGATGCCGCTGCTCAGTTTTGTTTTGAGCATTTCGACCGCGGCACGCTCGTATATCAAATTCAATTGTTTTCGTTGTTGTTCCATTTGAGTTACAAGCGAGCGGTTTGTTGCTGCCTTTGGAGGTCTGGCGCTCTGTTTTTAAGTGAACGGCTTTTATTTAGTTATGCGGCGTTAGCCAGAAAAATCCAATAACCGGCATACAACTAACTAAATGCGTCTGGGAATTCTAGGGCCCCCCTCGAGCACCACTTTGAGCGATGAGGTGGTTAAGGTTTTTTGTTTACTTCCCAACAACAATAAAGAACACAACTGAAAATGAATTGAGAGCTTTCTGCCTTTTTCGTTGGGCTGAGTTTCGTTCGCAGTCCTAGGGGGGCTATTTTCTGTGTATTTTGAAATAGATATATGACAGCATATTAAATATATACAGCAAATAGAGGCTCAGCTTAGTAAAAGAGTTTTAAAGAATTGTGCATTGCAGAAACGTTGCTCTTGTACATAAATCATGGCACGAATGTAGTTCTGATTGTTGTGAAATAGCGACTGAACTGTTTTTTATTTATTTTGTAGTCGAATGTAAACGGTTGATATTGCGAAATATATTGTTGTTGAATACAAATAAGTAAACAAAAAACCTTAAAGTAGTTTGTAGTAAAACAATTTGTATTACAGTCTGGTAATATGAATTAATTATGAAATTTTAGATTAAAATTCTTAGACAATTTTAATGCATTGGAAAGGCATATAAAATATGCCTGAAATGTTGCTTGTTAAATTAAAAAATTTGCAAAAAATTTGCATTTAAAGAAATTAACTTTAAAAATGTTAAATCTGTTGAATTTTAATTGTAATTTTTTTAATTTTAAAATATAAAAATTTTGACCACTTAGAGGTTATGGAAAAAGATATAATATATAAATTTGGCTGATTTTGCCACTACCCATGAGACCTCAATTTTCAGAATCTTTGCTTTTACTTAATTACATTTCTGGCTTTTTAAAGTTATACAATTTAAATTTCAATGTTTATTCGGTATCTAGTTATTCTCATTTTTTCACCGCCATGTTCATGGAGTATGATTTATTGTTAAAGCGTCCTTTATATGCCTTTTAATATTTAATTTGTTCAATTTAAAGTTTGATTGTGTTTTGTGTGCAGTACATAAATTCCATGCTGCTGGCAAATTAAAATGCTGAACTTTACAACTTGGAGTTGTGCGTGTCCGCCGCATTTACGGTTAATTCAATTATTTAAGCCATGAAAACTTGTTGCCCCGTTTTATTTTTGGGGTGCCCCCAAAAGCCAAAGGCCTGTGTCATTGCGCTGCCATTCACTTGTGAAAGGGGAGCTTTTTAGCGAAGTTGCCACTCAGCAGTTGCCCATCAAATTGAGCATTTTGTTTGCGCGTTTTGTAGCCGCATTCAAAACAAGTTCCACTGTCGGGGCAGGCCTAAACATCGCGTCGCCTCGCTGATTTGCATGCGAGCCAACCAAAAGGGGGGAGGGGAGGGCAAAGGGTGAAGCCAGGCATTTGACATGATGGGGGCGAAACCTCAAAGTCGTCTGGCAGTCCTCGCCATCGCCATCGTCGTCGTCGTCTACGTTGTCGTGTTATGTGTGACATTTGTTTGTTTAGACGGCACTCCTGGCGACAAATATAAATGTTAGTTACGCTTTGCGAGTTTTGCTTGCCAAATTGCCTGTCAAGTCTCTCTGGCGACTGGGCGACGAGGACGTCAACAAGCGAGAGCGAGAGAAGGCGAACTGGTTATAAATATCTCAAACCGTTGCTGTATGCAATTTGTCTGCCCGCTGCGTCTCAACTCGTCTCGCAGCGCACACACATTTGAGCACATTTCTGTTGGCCGCATTTTTGCCAGTCATTTTTGCACTTCATTTGGCCGCTTCACAGTGTCGTTCAAAGCGATTCATTGACTGACGTCATGCCTCAAACCGAGACAAGTGCCAGCTGCTGGCCGTACAGTGTACACTCTGGCAGCTTTAACTGCTTAACGCTTGGGGCTCTAATCGAATTGCCCAGCCCAGCCGAGGCCAGCTCAGCCCCCAGTGTCGAGGATAACTCCCCTTGTGACTCAATGCCAAATAGTTGGCCATTTTTCTCTCTCTTGTCTTTTGTCTTTTGCCTCATTTACACGCACACCCTCACACTCACACTCAGAGCAGACACGTGAGGGGCGATGGCGGGGGGGTGAAAATTGCGTGTCTGGCCATAAAATTGGCATCGCCCAGGCCGAGGAGCAGGCTGGAAGGCCCAAGGCCAGACCTATGTCCATTTGAGGTCCTGGTGCCCGTTTTTCGGTTTGCTTGTTTTGTGGTCATCCTCTGGGCATTGGCACTGATTTCTTCACATTTATTTTCCACATTGGTTAAGTTGTATTCCTCTCTCTCTCTCTCTCGCTCGCCCTTATTCGCTCGCCCTTTTGTGGTTTAGTAAAACTAATTTATTTTAAGTAAGTTTGACTTGGAAAAAAAGTGAATCGAGTAACCGAGAAACATCTAAAAAATTTCGACCATGTGACCCAAATTCTTGCATTCACAGACGTCCACTGCACACTTTTTTTTTCTTTTCCATTTTTGGGGCTTGCCTCTTGCCACAATCGCATACAATTTGCTCATTTCAACCGCACTAACACACACACAACGTATGCCAAGGGAGGGGAAGTGGGGAGCCGAACTAGGCCGTCTGGCACTCACATAAATAGTAATTTGCCTAGTGCGTTTTGTGGGCCCAGGTAGGCGTGCACCGTTTTAGCTAAATTGCCGGCGTCCGGGGCACAAAAAGCAAAGCCGCTTAAGTCGCACCCAACCCAACTGAAAGGGCGGCAAGGATGAGAACTCGCTGCAAACCGTGGCGACATTGCGGGCAACGGGGGGGGCAGAGATGCCTGCGATGACTGCTCTAAAATGTACAAAATCGAAAATGTAATGAAAACCGCAGCCGCCTACAACGTCCAGAACTGGTCAAGTCCATGCAGCACAGTGGTGCAGAAAAGCGAACTACAGTTTGAGTTATGAATTTGTAATACTAAAGACTACGAAATTAGAAGGAGACTTGTTGTTATATCAATTATTTAACCCACTAACTTATTAAAATATAATACTTTCATAAAGTTTTATTCAATTATTAATGATAATATATATAATAATTTAATAAATTTCTGGAAATGATTAATAATAATTATCATAATGCTTGAATCAATTTAAGTAACAGATTTCCACATTTATAAGAATTGTATATTTGGCAGTTGGGTTGTTTAATATGCAAATTCGACATATATTATTTAATTAAATATTCCAAAAAATAAATATCCAGTAAAAACTTTCTTGGCCGGTCACCATCGGGCAATTTTGTCCGTTCAAGAATTTTAATGTTAGTTTTGGTCAGATTTAAAAGTTTTGTTAATAGGCGTTAAGTCGTTACCAACTATACGTCAAATATGATACAAAATGAAACTATCAAACAAATCCATAAACCTTTCCAAATTTACACAAAATTATCAATTTTGTTTACTTTGTTGGTCTTCATTGCTTCACTAACAGGATTCCATTTAAATGATCCTTACTCATAGTTCGATTATAGGAAACTCTTCTCCAATCAAGAGAGGGGTTTGTTTTGCTCTGAAAAAGTGTCTGACCAAGAAGAGTGGTCGCTTAAAAGTTGTATCCGATAAGGGAGTTTTCTATATATTACTCTACCCATTTAGTAAATATATAAATATTCTCTCACAATTTTAATGCAGTATATAATCTTATTCGCCCCACTGTTCATTGTGCACTCGTTGATTTGAAAACATTCAAAAAGCCGGCACAATTTTGACAGGTTGGCCAGACGGTGGAAACCGTAGGCGCGCGTGAGTTGAAGCGGCCACAATTGGTTCGGCCATAGTGCCAAAAATTTGCGCAAATTAATGCCAGCCAGAAAATTGATAGTAAAATGTTTCATCTCTCATTTTGACTCGCTTTTTTTTTTGTATTTTTTGCTGCACACTTTTGAGCGGTAATAAAGTTGTCCGCTCAAACCGCAAATGGAATTTTAGCGCTTGCGGTCGATTTGTGTGAGCATTTTAGTGTGTTAGAGTGCGCACAAGTGTGCGTGTGTGTGTGAGTGAGTGTGTGAGTGTGTGTGCGTGTTCAAATTGCACTCGTTTCGTGGCATCATTACATATTCAAAAAGGCAACGCACGTAGCGCATTTTTATGAAATTTTACTCGCTTCTAATGTAATCGTTATGCGAAGCATTTTGGCTACTTGCTTTGCTGCTGCTGCTGCTGCTGAGCTGAACTGTCATTTAAGAACACATAAAGTAAATGTCCTGCGTTTAAGCATACACCCAGCCGCAATAACGAGGGGGACGCACAATCAGGTTGTGAGATGAGACAGAGCAGAAAGATTCGCTAATCGCTGTAAAATAAATGACTTTACAGCTGCTCTGTTAGTTAACAGCTGCAGTAAACAGTAAACTGTTATACGTGGAAAAGTGGTTCATGTCCAGCATCTGTATAACAGTTGAGTATAACACGCTCGAATCTTTTGGGGTCCTTTAAGCAGCGAGTCCTTTTTATAACAGTTTCTCAATAAACTGAAAAGCTTTAAGCTGAAGTCCTTAAAGCTTTTCCTAAAGTTTGGTTTTAGTTGTGTTTCTTTTAGTTTGTTACATTTATCAACAACTAATATTAGTACAAAAATGTTTTATCCAAAGGCTTTTATCATTGTCAAGTTACTCAACAACTATTAGTACAAAAAATTGTATCTAAAAGCTTTTGTTGGTTGTCGACTAATATATTAAATATCCAACTAGATTTTTGGAGTAAAGCACTGTGTGCAAAGCTTTCTCAATGTGTCCTTGTAATGTTTCGGACTTACTCATAGTTTCAAATTTATAGCGATAGATGTCGCTGGACAGCAACCTTGAGAGCTAAACTCGAATTTCAAATCCATTGTATGCTTAAGAAGGTTTCGAAGAAACGAAAATTATTAATAAACAAAATTAATTTGATTACGTGGAAGTTGTGTATTGCAATTTTTAAAATCCTTGACAAATTCAAACATTTCTTTTAGCATATTAGACTTTAATCAATTACGAAGTGATTGCTGGCAAATACACTTGTAAAAGTCAACAATAGCCAAAATTGAAGTAGTTTTTGCCATCTCGAATAGCCATCGAACAGCAGAAGGAGTTTGAAAATTTCATAAAATGCTGCTCTGCTTACAAATCAAATAAGCAATAAATTAAATCAAGCGTATACAATTTGACACCCTTTGAGCCGGAATGCTCTAGCAAGCTTAGTCCGAGACCCACACACACACACCTATACACGCCCACGCACACCCACACACACACACACTCGTCCGTACACACACTCAACATTCATGTTGTGCCATGGCTCTTGACACACGTGCCGTTGTCCTCACTGCACTGCTCTGCTTTCCCTCTTTTTGCCGTTGTTGCCGCTGCTGCTGCTTGAACACAACAACAATAATAAATAAATAAATATAAAATCCCTACTAATTGAGTGCGATTTTCGAGCATCAATTTCATAAAGCATACAAAAAAAGCAAAGCTAAGGGAGCGAACGCAAAAAGCAACAGCAAAATAGAATATGATGAAGTTTACTTTTTATTCTTCTTCTCCTTTCTCTGATTTTTTTCTGCTTCTGCCGCTGTACAGAGGGGCAAAAAGGCATTTGAAAAACATGAAATAAATATTAAAAAAAAAAAAAAGAAAAAAGAAATCGACAAAAAGTTGATGGGGCCACAAACAAACAGGAAGAAAAAAAGGACGCGCTACACTAAAAAGCTGCTGTTGCCAATCATACAGACATCATTCTTTTTTTTTATTTGTGTCGGTCCCGAGCCCAACCAACAACAAGGATAATGGCACTACAACAAGCACACTTATGACAGCCTCAGACCCGTAGCCGCCGCGTCCTTGTCTTGGTGCTGCCGTGTTTTATTTATACCCAGAAGGGTAATTTCCATATCTCACTTGTCCTGTGCCTAATCAATTATTTTGCAAATTTATCGTTTTACAAAATTGTGCAACAATTGAAAAGAGATTTATTTGTATTAATTACTAATTGTGTAGTTTTAAAAAGAGGACTGTTTTTCATAGTAAACAGGCTTCTCATTTTCGAGAGCATCCGGGCTTCGGCTCATTAAAATAAGCTTAACCATTTTGGTTTTTTTCGTACATTTTTGTTTGCTTTTTTTGCCTGTTTTTTTTTTGTTCGGTCTTCACAGCGCACTCCTGCATTTTTGCAGCTGCTCTGTGCGCTGTGCTCTGTGCAAAACTCAATAACAAATTATAACGTATTATAGCCATGGCAAACTGTTGCGTTGCTTAGCAATCGCAACCGAACTCAAACCGGCTGCCAACAAATTTACCAATCCACCCACACAACCCCAACTCAGCAGCAGGCAGCATCAGCAGCATCCGTGGCACCCTCTCAACTGTCCTGCACTGCCCTACCGCACCCATCCCTGGTCTGTGTGCCGAGTCCTGGCCAAAGGAACTTTTTCCAAACTATGCTGCCAGCAACAAAGTTGCCATGGGTGATGATGATGCTGCTGCTACCTCCGAGGTTGGTTGGCTGCCTGCCGTACATATATTTTTGTTCTTTTTCCCTTCTTTTTTTATTTTTCGTTTTCGTTTCATATATATTTTTTTTTTACTTTTGATATTTTTGCTCTTGAGCTGAGTTGTTGACGAGGTCGTTTTGTGTTGATTGCCCGCACCCCAGACTTTGGTTTGAGTTTGTTCTCTTGTTCTGCAAACGGCAATATGAAGTGCTTCATAATTTGTACCTTTATTTACCTTGTTTTTTAGTTGTTTGCCGCAGTATTAGCCATGTTTTGCACTACCAATTCGCCTTTTATACGGATTTCACTCTCCCGGTGTTGGTGTTGGTGTTGCTGTTGTTTTTGTTTTTGTTGTTTTCGTTGCTGTTGTTTATCTACTGATAAAGTTGAGTTTTTAATTATGTGGCATAGATGGCTTGCCGCCGCCCAACTATGCAGATATACTCGCACACAAATACCAATCTCTCAGATAAAACCATAAAAATTCCTATTCAAATTAGTTCTCGGAATGTGTGGATAGTGTGGCCTCCGTGCAGACATTGCGCAGCAGGCAGCGCAACTCTTTCGTTGTTAGCAAAATAATAATAATTTGCAAATTTTAATTACTCATGCGTTTGCTAAATTACTGAGAAAATTCGCATGGAATTTTTGTAGCTTTTGGTAACTAAAGACTTGATTTAGCAGTTTGCTCTTTAAGGAATACCAGTAAATAATTACTATCTTATTATTATTTTCTTAATCCACATGCTTCATTTTTAAACTCTTCAAGCAATACCATACATTAATTATGAAAAAGAGAAAAAATTTATATGTATACTAAATTTTTAAATAATTGTTGTGTAATTATCTGTTAACTCCTAAAGGAATATCACAAAACATTTCTAACGAAAATTATCAGAAAATACGTACATAGTTTATTTTAAATAATTGTCAATAATATTTCTGCAAACTTTTTAGAGAATACCATTAACTAATTATAGCAATATTTTGAAATAATTGTTATGCACATTTTTGTGAAATCTTGAAAATATCTTACCATAAAGTATTTCGAAAGTAACTAATTTAGATAGAAACTTTATTTTTAAAAATATACAACAAAATCACTATTTTATATTCATACAATATTCTTAAATAACTGCTCGTAAATTACGATTTTAGCTTGTTTTTTTCGATAGCAAGTAATGATTAAGTTTTGCCCAAAATTCTTCAGTGTGCTGCAACTTCAATATTTATTTATATTAAGCTCGCTCGCTCGGGTTGTCTTTGATTCGGTAACAAGCAACTTGAAAATCCGTAGCGAAATCGCCAAACTAAACGAGAGCTCTTCATAAATCTGTTAGTCATTGAGCCGTAAAACAGCGATCTCTGCGCTTGTGCCGAGGCCAACAGCCATCAGCCGATTTGTCGATTGTCGATTTAGTGATGAATTTATGAGAGTTTTATGGAGGAGCTCAGAGTGAGGGACGAGAGCGGGGGAAAATATTGAAAAATGCCAATACAAAACTGGCAGGCATTGTACTTTAACTATGCATTTTGTTAAATACGTGAGCGATTTGCGACTATCGATACAAAGCCGAGAGAGGTTGAGAGAGATTTCGCTCTGTGATGTATGCAATGCGAAAAAATGTTCAAGCCGCTTTGGCTGCTGATGCAGTTGTGCGTAAAATTTGAAAGAAATATTTGATTTGTTTATTGCACAAGTGGCAACAACGGCAGCGAGTTAAGGATACGTTTACGTTTAGGAATTGCACTCGGATTCAAGGATATTTCTGTTTTTCGATGCGATTCGATTCCGTTTTGGTTTTCGTTCTTTTTTGTGATTTTGCAAATCAATAAGGCAAACCGTGCGCAATTTGACGTGTAATTTAGCGTGTAACGATGATGGTCCAGAGCGAGCTCAACGAGTTTGGGACTGAGGCAGAGAGCCCAGTTACGTGCCTTGGCCAACAGCTGGCAGGCAGATGCATGACCAGAACTGTAGTTGTGTTGTAATGGCTAACGGCTTAACATTTATTAGTTAGACTTGCCTTTGGCATAATGCATTTATGCTTCATTGATGCGAGTTTTCTACCAATGACGATGATGTTTTATGTATTTCTCTTTTCTGTACTTTCCGCATTTTGCATTTCGCATTTGGCATTTTTTTTGCATTTTAGTTACTTGAGTCACTCAACGAACGAACTTAAATTGTCAATTTATGGGCATCGTCGTCGGTTGCTTTGGCAAAAGTATTTCATAGTAATTCTATGCTCGACTGGCTCTTGCCAACTTTTCAGCTGAGCACAAAATTTTAATAAAGTTAACAACTTTATTGAAATCATAAAAAAAAAGTTTCTTTCTGCGTTTTTTTTTTGTTGTAACATTTTTGCTTGATGCTTTTTTCTACTTTTTTTTCTGCGCTTCGCAACTTTTCGTTTTCGTTTTGCGAGAGCTTCTTTGCGCTTTTCGGTTGTCTACGCGTTTGGCATGAATTTTTATTGCCTCTCTGATTCTCTGATTCTGTGATTCCATGGCCGAACTCCCGCTCAGTTCTGAACACATTTGATGAAAAAATTCTTTAGCTAATTATGTCTGGTTGGTTGTGCTCATACACTCAAATACACCCACACACACACGCATACACACATAGATTATTTACAAAACCCTCTGACAAAAAGATTCAAATAGAGTCACAAGTTTTGCTTAATATTTTGCCGCTTGCCTCTCAATGAAATTGCAATTTGTAAAATTTGAAACATTTTTGCGGCTTGTTGCCCTTTGTGTCTGTCTGTATTAGCTTGTGTGTTTGTGTGTGTGTGTGTTTGGGTGTGTGTGTGTGTGGTTTCGAGTGGCACGCATGCTGACTGACGACTGCTGACTGCTTGTCGAAACTTTTTAAGTTGCCTTCTTCAATCGACAAGTGCTGTAGTTTGGTTGAAGACAACTTCGTTTATGCAGCTGTGGAATTTTATACCAGTCCGTATCCCAAAACTCATGAAGTTTTGTTTCCACACTGTAAATTAAAAGCATTTAGACTGCTTCCATGTTTAGATTTAACTTTGTTTAATGGTTAACGAAAAATTCGCAAAGAATACCATTTTAATTAGTTTTTTGATTTAAGAATGCATCAATATTATTTACAATGTAAACGAGTTAATAAGATACGATAAAATGAAATAATAAGATGAAGAATGAAAAACATTAACTTAATAATTTTCTAAATGTTGAATTTTATTTTGAATACAAATTTTTTAAATTTATTGACTCTTAAATATTTTGTTTACTTCCTAAAGTTAATTTGAAAAGCTAATTTTTTTTTGGGATAGTGTAACCTGTTTTTAATTTGTCATGGCATATAGAAACTTATTGCACTGTGTTGAACATGGCAATGGAAATATATTTATTCAAGTTTTAAGAAATAGCACAACTCAATTAGAATATTATCTTAGATGTTTTGTGAACTGGCATAACTATCATATTGCTAACAGGAGGTCTAACACCGCATTCTGCATTTATATTTACTCTAGATTGAGTTTATGCAGCATATTGAATTGTTTTTGATTGTCAAGAAATCTATAAATTTCCGTAATAGAATTGTACTCATTCTACCAAATGTTTTTTTTTTGTGCAAGACTTTCAAGAATTTGTTGATGACTTCATGAAAAAAACAATTAAAATAAACAACTTCATCAAAATACAAATATTTATATCGATTGCAACGAAATTGCAAGTCAAGTTTTAGTTTTAAACTAAAATTATGCCAGTAGAGCTTTGTTGCTTTCCCATTAAATGTCTCTTGGCTTCAGAATGTTACAAACGTTTCCTTGAATTCCTTAGATAGAGGGACATTGTTCCGCAACCCACTCACAGCATGTGACTGCCGGAAAGAATGGCGTAATTAAAGGCAAGCCGTCAGCGATTTACATTTATTGACTAGCACGGCTGAAATGTGCCACAAAAATTTAAATTCGATCAATCAGAGTTGGCAGTTGAAGGAGTCTGAGGCCGAGGCCGAGGCCGATGCTGAGGCAATGCCAATATAGCAGGTCAGGTTAAGAGGCTGAGCGAGAGTGAGAGTGAGAGGAGCAACGTCAAAGTCAGAGGATGCGCCAGCTAGCCGACTTCGGCTCGGCTGCCAGTGACTGCCAAGTAACATTTGAGAAAATTGATTTGATTTGATTTTAGATTTGCCACTCGCCCTATATATAGTATTCTACTCTACGTATAAATACTTGGTATATACATAAGTAATACGCATTTTCAATCAAATGCACGTAGTATGGCCTGGGAACAGGGATTTCAACTGAGCGTCGGTGGGCAGAGGAGACTACCAAGTCGTCACTTGGGTTTTTCAAAATAAATTGCTGCATATTTTTGTGCGCTGAGAGGCTGGGAGGGAGTGGCAAATGTATAAACGAATCTCCTGGCCAAGGAATTGCAAATAAATTGATTTAATTTACAAGTATATTCGAGAATTGTTTGAGCAGTGTTTGTATGTTGTGTGTGTGTGTGTGTGTGTCGGTTGTGTCAAAAGAAATTAAAGCAATGATTATTTCTCAGCAACAGGAAGAAAGCACTTGATGTCTTTCTCAGCCAACGGAGCGTATGTGTAATATTCGGTGCGTTCAAGGCAAGCTTAAATAAATTTAATTAATTTACAGCTATCACACTCCCTCCCACATTTTATTTTGCATAACTGAACAACAAATGTAAATTCATTTAAATAATTCTTCGAGCTCACTTTTATTTGTACCGTCGCACAGTAGTAATGGCAAAACAAAAGTCCTTTCACAAATCAAAAAAGTAAAACGCGAAAATTAGTTTTGAATGAAAACTTTCTATTGGAAATTTTTAAGATAATGTAAATCTGTTGCCCAGAATATTTTAATCAAGAAAGAAACACTTCCTTTAGTTCACTTTCATTTAAAATATAACGAAAACTTTTGTTGATCATTATTAATTATCTGTAAGATCGCATCATCTTTTAAATTGTTTAATTTTGTTCAAAAGATATAATTTGTAATCGAAAATATTGAAGAGGTTCCACAGTGCGTCGCAGCTCTCACTCCTTTCAAGGTGCTGACAACTGTGTGGAATAAACTATGCAAATTTGCATTTCTTATGCAAATGTTTGTGTTTTGAAGGTAAGTCAGCTTGAGACAGCTAACGCTGATAAATAATACGCACGCACAAATATTTCTCTATATAAATATGTCTAGCAATGATTTAACCAAAATTTTGTTGCAGTTCTCTTTAGGGATAATATTCAGATTTGGCTAGAGATTTAATTTTCATTATATTTTCGCTTTAGTTTTGTATTTATCAAAAGTGTTTTATTTTTTTTTCTTTTGGTAACTTTAACCATATAATATATAATTTTAACGTTTGTATTGAATAACAAAGTCTCACCCAATTTCACTCAATTTTATTGGTTAATGTTATATTTTTGAGTTTTGATTTTCACATCGTTTTTTTGTTTTGAATTTTGTTAATTTATATGTTTTTGTGAAGCACATTCCAATATTAATTCCCGCTTGGAGTTGATTTAAAATCTCCTTCCTTTGCATTTTTAACGTTCACCTGAACATTTCATCCAAATTGGATTTTTTCTTTTCGTATTTTGAAATTAATTTGCTTGCTGCAAACCACAGAAATTCTTGGAGGAATTCTGCAGAAAACTTCAATCCATAAAGTATATTTCCAGTTACAAATCTGTGTGTCAGATGCTTCTTTGGCTTCCTTTTTTTTCGTAGCTTGTTGTTGTCAGGTCGAGAATGCGAGCCGCAGTCCCTTTCCAGCTGCTGCTGCTGCTGCTGCTGTTGCTGTTGCTGCTCTTCTAAGCCTTTTCATTCTATACAAACGCCTTGCAATTTCTAGCTTGCCACAGTCGGTGTATCCTGCTCCTCTGTGTCTCTTTCTCCATTTGCATCTTGGCGCTGCTTCTGTTGCTTTATGCATGACATTTAATCAAGTTGACGACTGCATTTGATGCCGCAAATATTTCAAAATGACGCAAGACAGGCAGGCACAGTGCACAAGTTGGCTGTGTGCCTCTGTGTGTGTGTGTGACAAGATGTGTATGTGTGTGTGTGTGTAGTGAAAAGTTGCATATTAAACGCAGACAGCGACAGCAAGAGAAGAGCAGCGCAACAAGGGGATGGGGAGCGGCGACTTTTGCACAGTTAATGCAATTTCCCGGAGCCACCCGCCTGCTGCGCGATAATTCAAGCGGAAACGGAAGTGCCAACGTCAAAGCCGCAGAGTGCTGAAATTCAACAAAATGGAAACTATTAAACGCACTGCCTCAAAACTCGACCTGCCTGCGTTTCTTTTAGCGATTGCATTTCTTATACTCGTTTTTTCCCCCGTCGCTGGCATTTTTTGACAACATGCATCAAAAAACAGGAAGGACGCAGGTTTATTCAAATGCTGCAAACTAAAGACAGCTGCCACGATCTTAACTCTGTGTTCGTGTGTGTGTGTGTGTGTGTGTGTCCTGGCGCAGCTGCGGCTGCTGCTGCATTTAGTGACAGCTGTCCTGGCATGCCGCTTTGCAAGTTATTTCATATAATAAACTCACAATGCGCGTGCTGCAAACTGCGTCTAAAAAAAATCCACGTTGACTTAATGAAAACCGCAAATTGTTTGAGTTGCTGCTTCCGTGCGCCATGGCAGGCAAATTAAAAAATACCATAGCTCAGGTTGTGGCAATAACAACACGAACAACAGCAACAATTACTGCGGCAGCAGCAGCGGCTGCGGCTTGTTATTAATATTTATCTTTGGTAATTTTAGGTATTTTTTAATAACAAAAGCAAAGTGAAATGTTTTGCGGTGCACTTGCCACAGCATTAACTTTACAACTGCCCCTCTCGCCAGAATGCCTCTCCAGACTCTGCCCAATTGAAAAATGCGCCTGCGGTGCCGGATATGTAGTTGTGCCTCAGCTTGTATCTGTATCTGTCTGCATCTGTGTGCTTGGCCAAGAACTTCAGTTGGACTTTGGCTCTCAACTGCCTTTGGGCAGACGCTGCTGCCTGCTGCCGTGCTGTTCGAGCAGATGCTCAACTCTGAGGCCAAATATTTGCCTAGCTGCAGCTGCAGCTGCAGCAGCATCGGGCAAAGTTTTCCACTGACTGGCAAACTTACTTTTCTGCGGTTTAACAATTGAAATGCTGCGGTTACCAACCAATGCCGGCTCAAATTCAAGTTAGATTCGAGTGCAATCGCTTTTATGAACTGGGATGAGTGATTGCCTGCCCAGGTGAGCCGAACAAATATGGCCTTGTATGAGTGAGAGATAAAACCGAATTATGGTAACTAAAAGCAGAGCGCTGGGTGGTAGATGACAGGCCAAAAGCAAAGAAATACGAATACACTGAGAACAGAGAATTGAAAAAGTTACAAAATTAAAATAAATATAATATAATAATAATAAAAATTATTTACATATTGGTAAAATGACAGTAATAAAATTAAATTAATGCTATTAATTAATACTACTACTAATTAATAAGATATTTTACTTAATACAAAACTGTTTGATCGATCTGATACGAACAATCTATTTAAATTTAAAGCAAAACTATAGGATAGTTGCTAGATCACTAGAAATATCTATACAATTAATTTACAATGCTTAACATAAATAAAAAAAAAAAAAATTAAATAAACTTCTAGTGCATTAGATTAAAATACTTATTATTGCTTTATGTGAATGAATGTTCTATAGAGCAATTTGCCTCAAGTCAACAAGTTATTTGCAATTATATTTTCGATGTTTATCAGCACTAAATAATTGATTATTATTCTGAAAATGAGCGCATCAACTAATTTTAGCAAAATGACTGTCAATTAACTTACCAAATAAATAAAACAACGTCTAATGAAAATGAGATTGAAAAATTGATTAGTGTTCATGAAGGAAAATTCTACAATTTTAGTATTTAGCAAAACGAAAATTTTATAACTATGAGCCATTCAAATGAGTAAAGAGACAAACAGCTGTTAATAAATTGAATGCGATAAATACATTACTGTTTATGAATAAAAATGAAGTTCAACTTGTTATGAAGTTCTATGCAATAACAATTTCGGTGATTAAAATATGCGTTTTTTCTCGGGGTGTACTTCGAACAATGTGTTGTTGTTACAACTACTTAATATTATACCGACAACAGACGCATTAGCTACATATCAGCAGCACTCAATCCTCATTCAACCAACAAACTAAATCCCATATAGCCAGCTCACACACTCACACAGGCAGACAGATAGATTATATACATATATACGTATGTATATATGTAGTGCTAACGAACACGTGTGCACACTTGATTTAGCCGCAAAGCAACCGAGCAGAAAGCTGCTTAACTATTTTGCCAACTCATTTTGCATATTATTTTTAACAAAAGTTGAATCATTTTCAGCATATTAACATTTTGAGCATACGAAACGCTATTTGCCTACAATTCTCCCACCCTTTATCCCTACTTCTATATCCCATGCTGTCCCTCATTCTCTCTATCCATCTCTGTTACCCTTTGGCTTCTTTGGCTGTGTATTTACCACTTGTGTCTGGTTGAGTTGTTGAGCACTCGAGAACGAGCTGCTTCAGAATGTTGGAATATTTTTCAGGCAATAATTTGTAAATTTTATGAAATGCCTCTTGATCTTTAGCACATAAACTTGCAGCTTGTAGCATAGTTTTCCACATATGTGTGCGTCTGTGTGCGCTTGTGTGGTTGAATTTTAATGCGGAAATAATTGCCTGCAAATAGTTTTGCTAAGCGGTTTAGCAACCGAGCTCGAAAAATGCCATGCAATTATTTCTTCGCAAAAATAAATGCAGAAAATGAAATCTGCAGGCAGCCAGAGCTGCAGTTGCAAATGCATATCGTAGAGATGCGTTACTTAATTAATTAGCCTGTGGACTGTGTGTGTGTGGAGAGAACAATGCGTATAATTGATCAGTTGTGCTGGCTGCCTGACTGCCTGGCTGCCTGGCAGTCTTGTTTATGAAACAAAAGTCAAGTGCACTTGCGCGTGCATGGCATTAAAATCAACCCAGAAAGTCTGCCAATAGACTGCAATCAATGCTGCTTATTGTTTTTGCTGTCGGCAACTGAGGCCGGGCCAGGTGCCATTGTTATTATGGATTATTGCACTGACCAGGCGATCTCCACGCTGCGTATACGTAATATGCATGCATCGTTGCGTATTTTCAATTTGTGCGACCCGAAAAATTCAAACGCACACAAGATAAACAGTCGAGTCGAGTCGAGTTGCCGTCGAGTTGCCGTCGAGGCGAGTCGAGTCGAGTCCATGGAAATTAAGCCAATGCCAATGGTTGCCACTGCGGTTGCTGCTCGGCTGAGCTGCAGCCACGTTAATTGCAACGCTTTGTGCAGCCGCCTACGATGCACGCTCCTCTTCTTCTTCTCGTTGTTGTTGTTGCCGTTGCATGCATGCAAAACACGCACGCCACCAACAAGGGGGAAAGGGAGGCGAAGCAACATTTTTTCGCACTGTGGTTTTTGCGCTGTGCGGCAAAATTTACTGCATGGCACATTAAGCAGGCAAGTGGTGATATGATTGGGTTTATGAGTGTCTGCCCGCTTCCTTTGGCAACTTGCACATAACCCAAAATTAACTACAACTTTTTATTTTGTCTATTTTGTATAACTAGGTGCGTCTGTGTGCGTGCGTGCTCAAGCCTCGGCTTGGCTGCTCAATGCAGCGTATAATTTGCACAAGTTTTTTCTCCTTTAATGGCTTCGCATATCAGTTGCCAATTCAATGAGCTAAGCCAAAGTAATTTATTGATAATTTGAGACCAGACTGCGTGTTAATGTGTGCTTGTAATTGAAGTTTTGCCATGAAATTCACTTGATTATTGCACTAATGGAAGAGCTTAATATGGCAAAACATATAATTTTAGCAAAAGTACCAGCAATTTACTTGCCAAGTGAGCAAAATGTATTGCAGCTTTTCAGAGAGTTTACTATGGTTAATTTATATTAAATAGTTGGAAAATTACTATCACTTGCATAAGTTGAAGGGTTGAGGGAAAATCAGAAAAACTTTACTTGAATTATAATGCCAATAAATAACAACAAATGAAAAGATATAAACATAAGAAGAAAAAGGTTTATGATTAGTTTTGTACCATTACCAATTTTAATTTAGTTTAGTTTTATTTGATACTCGATCATCAATTATTTTTGTATGTAAATTTACTGACTGAAAAATAATAATGGCTGAGTACTAAATAATAATTATTTGTTATTCAGATAAATCGAAAAGATAAATCTGCAAATCATAATAAAATTAAAAAACAAACTAATATCAAAAATCATTATTGGTCTCTGCTTAAATAATCATTATTTATTTCAGTCGCCTTTTGTTCTTTTATAAATATTTAAATTCAAATTCGAGTGAATCGTCTCCCTAGTCACAAGCCATGCATTTAAAGTGACAAATTACCGAGTTGATTTTGTTGAGCCTGCCCCTCCAATTATCTTCGATTCGATTCGATCTGTACTATGTTATTATAAACTGTTTTTGCTCTCAAATTTATGCACATTTTATGCAAACAGTTGTTCGAAAGTTGTTCGTATTCTTACTCAATTTCTCACACTCTGTCTTTTGGTATTTTTCTTTACAGGTAAGTGTCAGGTGGCTATTCATTAACAATTTGTAATTAGTGGAACGACGCTATTTCAGGCTGTTGCTGTGGAGGTAAGCCTTAAGTCTATGCAAATTAAAAAGCAATTGAAATTTTATGACCCAAAGTCTCTAGCACAAATTGATAGCCTTGCAGAGAGCCTGTTTGTGAAAAGAGAGGGAGAGAGAGAGAGAGAGGGAGAAGCGAAAGACAATTAAAAATGTGAATGCCACATGAGACTTAGCAGGATGCGTAAGTAAACTTTTCGCGTGCACTGTGGGGCCAGTAATTGCCATTGGCGTTTGCCAGTTAACTTCGCTGACTGACTGCCAATTGGCACGCGTTGCGGCGAATTAATAAAATATTGAATATGCCACACGTTTGACTTTATATTTATGTGCCGCACACACGTGTCTCGGCAATCTTTTATGTGTGTGTTTTAGTAAATTAATTACTTCACTTAAGCGCTCTACACACGCTTTCTGCTGCCAGCTGCTCGAATGCTCGACTTCCTTCTGCTCTGCTGCCTGCTGCCTTCACCTTGATTTTGTTTACGCAAAAAAACATTTTGTGAAAATTGGAAAATTCCTTTTGTTTGCCAAGCTGAGACCAAGAACAGAACAGAACAGACCAAGGAGGCAACAACAGCCATTGCTATTAACTTATTTTTCAATCTCAAGGCACGCCTCTATTCTATTTGTCCAGTTGGTTGTTGCTGTTGCTCGATGCTGTTTCCTGCCTTGGTCATTGTTTTACAGGTGCTTTTGGCTTATTCTTGCCATTGTTTGTCAGCACAACAACAACAACACCAACAGCAACAACTACAGCTAGAAGAGCAGCAAAAATCTACAAAAATAATTGCCACGGCTGGCAGCCATTTGGTGCGCTTTTAAGCTTCACTTAAATGAAATTGTAATGAAATAGAAATGAAAATGAAAATGAATTTCTATGGCTTGATGTTTGTTTCACAACGCAGAGCAGCACCTTCGACGTACGCTACCTTTTCCATTCCAACTTTACCCGTAATTGCTTAGGATAAAAGTTGCATTTACTTTTAATTCAATTAGTTCTCCATGTGCTTCCCTTATTGCTGCATTGTTTTCATAGACTTTTTGGGCTCTCTCTCTCGCTCTCTCTCTATCTTGTGTAATGCACTTTGCCTAAGCCTTTGCCAAAAGGGCTCAAGCTAATGCGAATGCAAAACATGAGCAAACCATCTCGGGCAATAAAATTCATAGCCTACTTATTCGGGCGCATGCTTAGTGGCATGCCCGAGGAGTTGGGTTGTGTTTTCTTTTTTATTTCGCTTTGTTTTATTTCATTTCTGGGCAACGCCTGGCGAATCCAAAATCCTGCTGACCTGGCACCAAGCCAAAAGAGGCGTTGTTGATTTTACGATGCCAGGCAGTGCAACTGGTTGTGGCAATCGCACTCATTCGTGTCTCTGTGTGTTTGTTGTGTGTGGTTTCCATCGGCTTGGTTGGCTGTTTATACAGCTGGCTGGCTTGAGGGTGAGTTGTTGATAGTTCAAATAAGTTGATGTTAATCATTTCGCGCTCTAAGCTTTACTCAATGAATTGGATAATCAATTATGGTCGCTTATTGCTCTTCATTGATGTACAGAATCTATTATTTTTTGAAGATAACTGCTAACAATCTATTATTTATTTGAAATTATCTCTGAATATATAATGTGTGGTTAACCCTAGAACGTTATCCTTCGTCAAAAACACGACGGACGATTTCAAATTCGATTGAAAACATGAAAACCGTCTTCAGCTGAAATTTATATGAATTTCGTTATTTATTGATTCAAAATCAAATACAGAGAATAATAAAAATCCATTTTGGTTTAGTTATTCCATCACGAAATTTATTATAGCGTTAGTTATCTACTAATTAATCTTAATCGTCTTCACAAAAAACAGTAAACAAATAATATTTTGAAGTTTAAATATTATTTTGCTAAATCGATTAAGCTTAAGTTTGTCTTTTGAAAACATTTCATTTACTTGAGTTTGAATTGAATTACAATAAATAAATATATTTTATTATTTGCCTGCATTCACATGGCAACTAATCCTTTTTCTGCCAATAATAGCACCATTATTAAACAGTAAAATAAAATAAATGGTATTAAGTAAGCCAAATATTTTTGTTGAATTGCTGATATGAAATTATTCGAGCAGTTTTCTCAGTAAGCATTTAAGTATTTAGAAATACTGCACGAGCTTTAGGGATTGACTTTAACAGCAGCTCTGTTCAACATAAGCTGCCTAAAGATAGCTTGCTACGTGCGCTGTTATTAACACACGCGCACACACACACAGACAAAGATAACGTGGGAAAGAGATGGAGAGATAGGGAGGGAGAGAGAGAGAGATACGTAGTCCCATATGCAGGAGATGAACCCATACAAATGCACATCATTAGCATGGCCATTGTTTTCGCACAACAATATGCTTATTATCTCCAATTTCCGGGCAAAATGCATAACAAATAAAAACAACAACATGCAGCAGCGAGTAGGAGAGAGAGAGAGAGAGGGACAGTGAAAGAGAGAGAGATAGTCGGAGCTTTGGTTTATGGTTAGAGACTGGTTGACAGTCGAAATGTAAAGTTTGCATTTCGTGGCAAGCGCCTAACTTTAGGTACTTAAGCCTAAGCTGTGCTGCCAATTGAAAGCAGAGACACATAATTGGACACATCTACATTCACACACTCACACACACACTGACACACACATGTGTGTGTTTAGAGCGAATGAGAGATAGACGCGTGGCGCAATGAAAAGTGGCTCTCAGCCACAAAGGCAAACAATAAGCGCGCTAATTGAGGATAATATGCAATGCCGCGGCAGCATCAACGACATCCTCAACATAAAACCCAAACAACAAGAAAGCAAATATCCTCATGCGAGTACTCCAAAGCAACCAACTCGTGAATGCTCTTTAATCCAATGCAAAGTGAACTGGGAATTATGAATGATTAGTGAGCATTAAGGATTTTCCAAACTCTCTTCCATCTCTTCATTTCATAATTTCAAATCAATGAAATATATAATTTGTTACGAAATTACAATAATGCTTATCAAGTAAATTCTGAAAATATATAGTTAATTTTTAATTTATTGTAATAATAATTATTGTGGAAAAAATTAAAAAGTATGATTGAACAAAATTCGAAAATCAATCTTATATCAAACAAATACTTACTTTAAATACAATTATTAATTTCTCTCTACAATAAACTTTAACTCAGAAAATTGCATTGCTTTAATGCACTTTAATAAAATGTATTTTCCATTTGATTTCATTTATGTATGATTTTTTATATCCCTCAAAAGTCAACTTGATTTACTGTCTATTTGAATTAAATGTATAAACTAAGTTTTATTACTTTCAAAATACAATTTGTACAAATTATTTAATGTTGATTATACGAGAAATTTTGCATAGTCACACAATCCCCACTACTCTGCCGGATAAGGACTTCTCTATCCAAGTGGTTATATAAATGGCATCCTGTGGTAGTTTGAGTAGCTCCACAATAAGCCAGCTTAATTTGCTGCACAGCAAAGCGCTGAATTCTTTTTGATGTTTCGACATTTCATAAAAATCTCATTAATTTGTTGATAAATGAACAAAAAAACGAAGTCTCCTTCTGTGAATCGCAAGGCACAAAAAAAAACGACAAAATGCTTAACGCATAAAGCAAATAATTTGCTTATGAGACAGTTGCCAGGGGCATGCCACATGCTTCACACTTCTTAGCAACTGGCGCCGTTTTCTGGGAAAATAGAAACCCTTTGCTGTGATTTTCTTCTTTGAAAATAAGCGTTTGCTTTGACTTTGTGTGTGACATGTGACAAGATTCCCAGGCCATTGCTTTGAAAGAGTATACATAAGCGGATGTCATGTATCTGCAGATTGAAAGTGTGCTAACGCTTCTTTTTGTTTGGTGACTGGCAGCCGAATTACATAAAGATAATGTGAAGTTATGATACAACTGTTTTGACATCCCACTGAATTATAATTTTATTAAGATTAAATAGAAAACTGTCACAAATATAAATCAGTTAATATACAAACATTGGAAATGATAAGCATAACTTTAGTGGAAATATTGAAAGGTTGTTAAAATAGTGTTAATAAAAAAATAAATTTTAATTGTAGACACTTCCATATTGTATATTTCTATACCCTTGTGAAAATTAAAAATTTTTTTTTTTAATTAAAATTTGAAATCTGTTCTCATGATTTTTATTTATTTACTGATCTGCCCATCTATTGCTTTCATTTCTACCTTAACTTTGGTCATATTTCAGCACGCTTCCCTTTCTTCGCTGTCAATCAAATTGTTTTACAGCTGCTCTGACATTTTAATTGAATGCGCCATTACAAATTGGCTGGCGTATTTTTTATTTTGCTGAGCCTCGTTGCAACTCATTTGCTTGTTTATTAATATGACGCATACGCAATGTTATCAGGCCCTGCAATATATAAAATATTTTTGTAGGCCTTCAACTGGCAACTTTCGGTGTACATGTTGTGCGTTGGATATCATTGCGCCCGGCCGCATAAATCATCAACGGCAGCTGCCACACAACCACCAACAACAACAGCAACAACAACGAGGATGAGAGGCAACGAAGGCAACAAGAGCTCGTCAACATGGTTTACATCATTTTATTGAAAATTTCACCTGATTTATAGGCCGCCCACAGACTGAAACTTAATCATATGGCAAAACGAGGCTTGAAACCTGACCATGACTCAGTGTCTCCTCTCTGGTTGGCCATATGACATATTGACGTGATATTGAATGATGTTGCTGCCTGCCTGACTGTCTCTTAGGGGGCGCAAAAGAGTTGAGGGCAAATCCTTGCATGTAATGACAACATAAGCAATTACTTACGCATGTAATTTAAATATCCGAAGCCAACTGACAATAACAACAAGCGAACAAATAAGATATTGAGACTTAACACACACATTCAACTTGATTAGGCTCGGGAGAGCCGTTACAATAACCTTTTGGCCTTGCCGTATAAGAAATAATTATTAATATGATTACGAGCGAGCGAGGCGAGGAGAGGAGAGGAGTGAGGATAGGAACTCTGGGTTAGGTGCTTCGTTGGCAGTCATGGCACTCCAGGCTGCACTTATCGTAAGGTAAATAAGCCACTTGTAACTCAAGTAGACAGCCAGGCAGCAAACAGCAAGCAGCGTCTGCAATTCCCCACTCAGCCCCCCTCTCTTCACGCTCATGTATTTTTAATATCTTACCTCAAGTGTCTGCTTCAACAGCCTCACACACACACACACTCGCATATTGAGAGCCTGTCTCACACACACGGATATTTTTTCCGCTTTGCCCCTTTTTACTCGACTTTTATCGGCCTTAAAGTGTTGCCAGTTACCCACACACACACACACACACACATGCACATTGTTCCTCTTCCTCTCTGCGCTGTGACTGAGTTTTTGGGGCATCTGGCGAATGCTGCGCCCACGGGACACATAACCGTAAATGCTTCATGTGTGTGAGTCTCTTTCTCTCTCTCTCTGTGTGTTCATTGTTCTGCGGTCTGATGTGATCTGCGGCTGGTATTGATGCTAAGATGTCCGAAATTGTTGCATTTAAAGACCCGTTGAGTTCAGGCTTAAACTGTGTTTAGGCCGGGCCAATTTCAGCTTATTGCTTGCCACATACAAATGACCAATTGGCAACGGATAAACGATGCCATGAACAGACATTTACTTGACTTCTTAACAAGAACTATAATTTTCGTTGTCCTTCTGTCTATTATTTCCAAGCTAGTTGAAGCTTCTTGGTAATAAACAATATTCTATTTATGTATTTATTATAGTTGTAGCTTAGAAATGAATTTATAGTACAGCCTGAAAAATTAAGGTCTACAGCCTAAAATGTTTAAACAATAATAGGACATCAAAAAATAATAATATGGTGTTGTAGATAAAATGTTTTTTTTTTTCATTTCAAAATATTGTTTAGACTTTTTAATAGCGGCATTGCCTTTTACTAAACAACTTCTGAACAAATCGAAAAATATGTTTCATGTTAAGTTTTAGTGGAAATGTCAAATAAAATACTTGACAAAATCTTAATAATATAAAAATACATTAATCAATCTATAGCAGTTTCAGTACTGAATACTTTAACTTTAAGCATAGTCGCACTTTTTGTGTCTTAAGTTTTAAAAATACATTGAAAAGAAAACGAGAAATATGTTGCACAATCATAATGCTATTGGTGTTGTGGAAATGCGAAAATAAAATCAATCAAAACTAGCTTCCATACTACAAAACTAACTTTCAATCAGTAACAATTCTAGTTATTATTACTTTCCTTCTTTGATAAGTATTAAACTTGTTGAATTGTCGCATTTGTATCTTTTTCTTAACAATTTAATGATTGCGAAAGGAGACTTTAACAAATTAAAACTTTATACCGTAATCATAAAAACAAGTTCCCAGATATTTGTAGCTAATTACAATAATTCATAGAGAAAAAAGAAACGCTAGTGAAATAATAGAAAAACTCTTTTGGCGAGGACTCAAAAGCGAGTCAACTGCTTAGTTCACCTTCCAGCGGGACTTGACTTTGGCTTTTCAACTACTCTTTGGCAACAATTGCAATCATACTCATAGACTGCAACTCCTCTTCTTTTTTGCTGGCTGCTGTTTTCAATGGATAGATGATGATGACGTCGTCATTGCAACAAAAGCAAGTGGCAAGTAAGCTGATGCACCCAAGGTCTTCGCCTCATCCTCTGGCTGTCGCTCGAAAAATTAAAAGCAGGCAGTCAGCGATAATGTGGCATCTGATGAAGGCAATGATAATGATAGCCATAATGATAATAATAATGCAGCTGTTGCTGCGGCTCTGGCTGCCAACGATGACGATGCCAATTGAAAATCTTTTCTGCGGTTATTCTTTGCAGCTCTTTTCATTACACTTCTGCTAGGGGGAGGGAAGGTAAAGGCTGCGGTGTGGAGTGAGGGAAGCAGCTCAATTATGAAAAACGCTTATTTGAAAATTGCTAGTTAATTGTTGCGGAGAGGCAACTCCAACTCCAACGCCAACTCCTGATGCCACAAAAATAAAGAAAAGAATCCAAGCGACTCGCAAGTGGAAGTGCCATTATGGCCGTGGGCCATCATCAGTTAGCCAAGTTGCCTTTGCTTCATTGTTGGCTCAATTAAATTAGAGGGAGCCCGGTGTACGAGTAAACTGCAAAACTCTGCTGCTCCCTTCGCATTTGATTTAAATTTTAATTGTAGACGCTCGCAGCTCGAGGCTATCATTTTTGGAGCGTACCAAAAATTTACATAATAAGCGCAAAATTTGTTGCCCCAGGCTCCGAAGGAGGTTGGCCAGGCAAACGCAGAAAGACGAGTCCTCGAAAAATCGCAACTGGCAATAGCTATGGCGATGGCAATGGCGATGGCGACACATGCCGAGACAGGTTTATAAGCTGTCTGACAGGTAGCAACAAAAATGCCACGGCAAGTGCTTCGATTATGCCACCAATCCAGGCAGCCAGTGAAGCGACTTCATATGCGTTAATTTTCCAGTGGAGTGAGCAGCAGCAGGAGATGAGCGCTTCGATGTAGCCGACCCCAAATGCCGACAACTGGTTGCCGCTGACAACAAGTGGCTGGCAGCAGAAAATTCATTATAATTTATAATAAGCAACAGCGCTGACAAGAACGACAACAACGGCAACGACAAAAAGGACATGAGCTGAAGTTCCTCTCAAAATCAAACGCACACACACACATCCAGTGCAATAACAACAATTTTCCGTGCTTGGCTGCAGGATACTCCACAATTCTCGGTTGTAATCTAATAATATTAGGCTGCAACAAAAATACTTTATTTGCTTTTATGAACATAATTCAAAAAAACATTCTTTCTAAATTTAGCATAATATATACTTGAATGCTTCTACAATTTCCAATCTTTAAATATATATATTAAGAGAATAATTTGAAAAATACAAAATTAGTATCTCATTTTTACTTGTCACTAAATGACAAATTTAAAACAAAATTAATTATATTTTCATTTATATTGTAGTAAGTATTTTTTTTTTTTTTGCAGACAAATAATTTGGAAATGCCATAAAAAAAATAAAAATTAAATTGCCTATTGTCAGATGTCATTAAATATTAATATGAACATGAGTTATTGAGTTATTTGAGATTATTTTATTTCATTTTTAATAAATATTGCTATCTTTTGTCAATATAGAAACGTTAATATATAAATTTTAATTTATTTAATTCTCTTATGAATGGTTATTTCTGTCATTAAATTCAGGAAACAAATATTGTAGTATCATATAAGTCTGCCGATATCAACATAATATACCCGCACTTCTCCAGTTTATAGGGTATAAAAAGTGCGCAAAGCAACACAACCAATAATGAAGCTCATCATTATCCTGTGCACAAATCCAATTTGATTATGTTAATACACGTGGAAAGGAAATGCTTTTGCAATTGCAATTGCCAATTGGCACATCCTTGCGTGTCCGTGCTTCACTCTCACCCCCATCCTTTACCCACCCCCGGAGGGGGGAGGCGGCGCATAAACCGTGAAGCGTTCGGCATGGCATCAACGATATCCCCATTGTGGACTTCACTTCAATCGTTGTGATGTGTTTTGATGTAGCTTTGATTTTTGATTGAAGTTGCGCTGAGACGATTTTGCGGGTTATGAATTCCCAATTATGTCACAGAGACAGGCTCATTCTCGATTGGCTGCATCACAACATAATTGCCAAAGATATTTTCCTATTCAATTAAAGACTTAAATGCACCAGACTACAGACAATAATTCTGGCTGCAAAGGATTTGTTTGAATTAATTCCGTGATGACAAAATACAAACTATTGTTTCGAGATGCATTAAAGATTTATTGCAACCACATTTCATTGATCTCTCTGTGGCTGGCGAGTTTGCCAAATTTTGGAAGGCAACACAATTTTGAGGCAGCTGCAAAAGCCGGCCGCATTCTAATTAAACGTTCCGGCTTGCCATGACAGCGTCCGGCTATTTTTAAAGCCTTAAATGTCACGCCTACACCAGACACGTGTGTGTGTGTGTGTGTGTGTGTTAGGCTTATGTAATCAGAACTGGCAGTGTTGGAGAAGCCCAGACTTAGCAGAGTTAGGCAGAGGTCCGTGCTAGTGCGTAAATAAATTATATTTACGCAAATTCGCACTCAAATCGAGGGAGCAACGAGGGGCGAGTGGGAAGAGAGGGGAGACTATTGCAGGCAACGACGACTGCGACTGACATGATAACATTTTGGCCTAAAATTGGCAACAACAACAGCGGCAGCAGCAACAACAGCTTAGACAATGGTCAACGCCACCAGAGTCGCAGGAAGGAAGGAGGGACGGGGGGCGGTCAGTGGGCGTGGCTGGAGAGGGCCGCGTCCATTGTTAGTGCTCGTAATTGGGTAGCAACAATTTATGCGTCAGTTACGGAGCACAGACGTCGGTCTGCGTGGTGCTGTGTAAAGTGTGTGGACTGAGGGAGTCCTCAACATGAATTAGGCTGCCCCTGCCGCCTGCCCCGTTCGTGCCCCTGTTCGTGCCACATGTGGCACTCTGTGACTGACGAACGAGCGCAATTGCAATTTCAGCTACAATTGCTGCATTATTTTTACGTTTGCATTTAAATTGACCAGCTAAACAAGAACTGCAAAAATATAGAATAGAACTTGAAATCACACTCACACCCACACACACACACACACTCACATTAGCACACATATGAATAAATTGCATAGTGAATGCAGTTTTGAGTTTTGTTTGTGACACAATTCCATTTAATCGCTTCTTTGGCGCCAACAGCTTGTAACAAAAACAGCAGCAGCAGCAGCAGCCGCCACAGGCAACATTCAAGACAGAGACAGTAATCGGAATAATAATGAATGCCTTCATTATCATAGTGTTTGCTATTGTTGTCGTTGTTGCTGTTGTAATTCGCACTGCTGCTGCTGCTGCTGCTGCTGTCATTTGGCATTTGTTTACCCCTTTTTGTGGCGTCTCCGTCTGTCTCGCAGTCCGTGCCTGGCTCCAACACGGCTCATCCATGTACGCAGCGCTCTTTTAAGGCCGCTCTTTAGTTCCTTCCGGTCAATGTGTGGATACTCTGGCGCCTTCCCCAAGTCACTATATCACATACATAACTGCAGTCAATTCTGTTGCAACGACCTGTAGTTTGTCGAGAATTTAGAGACTAATTTTGAGCAGTAGGATTTAGTAATAAGAAGCAGGAGAAATAATTAAAAAAAAATGCCAGTGGATGAGCCCATTCAATAACTGCTTACAACACTTCCAATTATGAAGTTAAAATATAAAATATTAAATTTATATAAGCCCTAATTAAAAATCATAAAATGTGAAAATAAAATCAAATATGAGTCAATATTTCTCTTTGGATGATTATATTTGTTTTTATTTGAAATTGATTTGTTGCGAAAAAGGGAACGACTTAACTAAGAAAAAAAAAAATTTGACTGTTGGTGTTCGCTCAGTACAAAATTTGCTGTTGAAGAGCTTTAAAATAAATTCATTTAGTTTTTGGATAATATTAAGTTTCTGCCATTCCCACTGCATTAAAATTATGTTGAATTGCATCACTATTTTATTTTAATAACGCACTTTTTTAATGAAAATGAAATTCAATATTTTAAAATTGATTAGTAACTTTATTATTTATTTTTATTAAAAGAAATTCCTTATCGCTACAAGTAAAAATTCTAGTAACAATTATGAGACAAGAAACCTTGTACAAATAGCTTTTGTTTTTCACATACAGATTTTTTTCATAATATTATTCTTATGAATATTATTTATTCATTTATAGTTAATATTAAATATTTGAATTTTAATGTGTAGTTCTATGTTTAATATTTTGACAAATTGTGGTGTGCTTTGATTGTTTCAATGAATGAAAATGTCGATTCCAAAATACTATTGTTCGAGATTATTTGTGGTTCGGAAGAATGAAATTGATACTATTAAAATAATTTTTTGTTATGCGTAGACTTTGAGCATCTACAGAAATTAAACAATTACTGTGTTATTGGAATATTATTTAGTAATGTTCTTACAAACTTTTCTTGCAATCCTCGTTGTCTTCTGAGCAGCAAGCACGTTGTTGTTGGTTGGCATGGCGATGGTGGCTCGTTGCTCATTTGGTTTTGGCCCCCATCATATGGGGCGATTTGGTCTAATGCATTGCCCAGTGAACGGGCCGTGATCCTTTGGCTGCTGTTGGCTCGCTGGCTGGCTGGTTGGCTTGGCTTGGCTTGCCTTGCGGCGTGGGCTGAGAGAAGGGAGCAATGCATTTAATTATAATTCAGCTATGTGTTGCTTTAGCGGCATTTAATATATGCAGAGAGTGTTGCAACTCCGGCAGCGGTTGCCGCTTTCAAAACAAATGGCCGACGCACCGCCAAAGCGGATGCAGCCGGAAACGGATGTTTGGGTGTTGCACATTGTGTGCGAGTGTGCGAGTGTGTGTGTGCGAGTGTAACTTAGTTCTGTGAATTGCTTACTAGGTGTTAAATTTATGCATTTCGGATGGCTGACAACAAACTGACAACTACAACAATGTGGCATGAATATGTTGAATGAACCAGCAACAAACCAGGCGTTGCTCTAGCTGCATTTAAAAATTTAATAGACTGCCACACAGTCACACTCTCAGTCATTGCCACTGCCACTGCCAGTGTTGGCTGGTAAGTGATATTGGTAGTGCTGACGAAACGTGTGCTTTCAATCATCAAAGAGATAAAAAGCAAAGAAGGCGCCGTCGCCAAATTGCAAATAAATTGCAGAAATTGAATCAAATACGCATGCAATTGCAAACAAATAGAGCGAAGACCCAGAACGAGAACCAGAAACTGGGCTCATAGACAAACAAGCTCGAGCATCTAGACATCGAACGAGACGAGACGGCAAAAGGATGAGTGCGGAGTGTAGACCTCGGAGTCGACTCAACTCTGACTATGACTCCAAACTCGACTGCTGAATGCCTGCTCGCTTTTGCTTTCGCCTGGCCGGGATATTTGTTGCAAAAAAGCAATTTTATGCTTGCAAAGGCATGAAAAGCCTTTGTTCGTGTCTATTTCACGTTAGTTTGGCGTCTGCGGCAGCGACGAGTCTCTCTCTCTGCCTCTGCCCACGGTCGTTCACTATGATGATGGCTGCATATGTTGCGCATACGCCACATACGCCACAAGAATGGAGGAAAAAATGTACCGAGGAGGCTGTTGGCTGGCTGTTGAAGTTAGCGTAGCAGGCGGGAAATGAATTATTTATGAAGTGGTTGCCTCGTTGTTGTTGTTGCTGTTGTTGTTGTTGGTTTCAACACACTCGACACACTCATCGGCCTTTGTTACATGCGCTGTGGCTGCGGCTGCAGTTTCAAGTATTTTTTACTTTATCAATTGGTTGCTTTGCACTTATTTGCTATTTGTTCTTACACACACGCACACGCACACACACACAGCAACACAACTGTAGAGTGTTTGCTGCATTTCCGTTTCCGTTTTGTTAGGCAACTGTTGCGCTCCCGGGAAGTTATTTATTTTATTTGCCATTGCCGCTGCTGTTGCTGCTGCTGTTGCCGCTGCTCGTTTGCTAAAATCAAAGAGGAAATTGAATTTGTTGCGAAAATTTATGTGTTCAAATGGAAATGTTGTTTGCCGTTGTTGCGCCAATTTCCTGAGGGCCCCTGAGCCCCATCTGACAACTGTGTGAGCCTTTGATTAGTTTTGATTTTTCATCTGCAGCCACTCTAACTGACCCAAGGCAACAGCCGCAGCCACAACAAGAGCTCTACAGTATCGGCAGCATCGACACCAAGACATTGCCAATTTTTCATATGAACGCTTTCGCACTGACAGCTCTGAGATGCTATAAAATTTATGCATGTCAACTGACAAGTGGGCGTGGCATGAGGGGTTAATGGCTTGTGCCTTGTTAGGTGTCATGTGCGATGCACAGCGTTATCTATAAGCGTCGCCTCAATGACTGAGCCGCCAAGAGTGGCAAAATATTAAAGCAGGAAGCGTTGAGATATTAGTGCTATAAATCAAATAAAAGAATCTGTCTCTCTTTATTTTTCTGAATTTTATTGTGAGCTGCAGACATTGCAATGTCTGCACTTGGACAATGCTGCCAGCCACACGTGTGTGATAAGCATTAATTGAGTGTAAATTTCTGGAATACAGCTGAAAGCATACAACTCTTTCGGCAGCATGTTAATGTACAAATAATTCAATTCATTTTTCAACAAGTCCAGCGAATTCTTCAGCTGCATTGGCAAATGAAAAAAAAAAATAGTGGGGGAAAATTGTCATAAATAATGAACAAAATAGCTTGGCTGGTAATCCTTGACGCGCCCCGTGCCATAGTCGATGGATGGTGGTGGAGGGTAGAGTATTTACGGTCATGGTGGACATCAGCTGTCGCTTCATTAAATGCAAAGTTATTAAATTACCGCAACAACAGTCGTTTGCAATTTGTACATTGTGAAATATGTAATTGTCAAGGCGGCATCGGCGACTGCGAGATTCGACGAGAAAGAGAAGGCACCAAATGGCGGAGAGAGAGAGAGAGAGAGGACAGACCAAAAACCAGAGAAACCACATTCGGCAAAAGCCAGGCAGGTCCCTGAAAATCGATGCTCAAATGACAGTGACAATTTCATTTAATTGGTTTTAATTAAATTAATGAGTAAATTTTACAAATTGATGCAAAATGATAAATAAGTAATTTAATATATATTTTTTCTCTCTCACACTCTCTCACTCTCTGCGCTGTTTGGCATGCATGTTGTTAATTTAATTTAATATCGTAAAGTTGACTCGGTTGGCAGTTTTTATGCATATACAATTATTTTTATTTTGTCAATGCTGTCAAACTTAATTTAGTTTAATTAATTTTACAAATAATGTGAAACTGTGGAACTGTGTTGCCTGAAAAATTGTAAATAATTAGTTTAATGCTATTCTGATATTTTTTCACCGAGCAGTTCATTATTTCTTCAACGCAGCAACCACTGAAAATTGAGAATATGTTTCATCACAGATTCATAGACGACTGCTGAAAGTTCTCTCCTCGGCTATTAGCAGTTGTAGCAATATTGCATTGTTTAACAGTCGAATAAATAAATAATTTAATAAAAGAATTTACATGATTTTTAGATAAACGTCATACTATTACAGGTTGTTTTCTGGCCAGCTTTTTGTACCCTAGAATTTCTTTCTTAGTCAAACATATAAAATAATAATAATTTAGTTTTTTTGTGCTATTCAAATTTTTAATTTAATTATTTTAAATTTATGCGGAAAAAGTAAAGTGTAACACACTTTGGCTTGCCATATTTGCAGCAGTTGACTAATTGGTCAATAGTTTTTCACAGTATTTTATTGCTTAATCAAATTGTGAAACAATTTGCTGCTGCCTTTGTGATATGACATGCAGTCCGCAAATTTGTTGCTTATTTGTAGCAAACTTTGTTTATTTGACATGCAGAAAAGCGTTTTACCATTTAGTGATGTAATTAATTTGATTTAGCATATTTGTATCCTGGCACTGCTGCGTTGCCTTGTGCATTTTTCATTTGCTCGACTCGCAGACACATCGGCACACTGAAAGGATATGCGAGAAAGGAAAAAGAGTGAGAACTTCCTGTTTTTCATAAGCACATTAAACGCAGCATGGGCCGATGCTGTGCAAGCACAAAGGCCAAAGGAACCCCTACATAAAACACAAAACACTAAAAAACGAAGGTATTGCAAAAAAAAAGTAAAGGGAAAATATACATATATACGGAATGAACGTTGTTTACAACAGCAGCTAGAATGCATTACATGCATTTGATGCATTACTGATACCCTAACCAAAAGCAGTATTGATGAAATTGTTGATGATATTGTGAATTTTAAAATTAAATTCATTTCAAAATTATCTTATAATCTATTTATTTATTAGTAAAGTTGACATTATACACTATTATTTTAACCTAAATATCAGATAATTCTTGGAGTTTCTTTCATTGTAAGAACACAACATTGATCCTTTTTTATATGTAGAATATTTGAAAGGGTACGAAATTAATGAAGATGTTGCGCTTTTTTATAGAAATGAATTTCTTTGACAATGATTTGTCTCGATTATATTTGATGCAGAGTATGTTTTTCCTTTATACTTTTCATAGATGAATTTTACTTTATGCAGAGTATTTGCAGCTTCGCTGCTGCAGATTTTGAATATTTTTTGCTGTTTTCTAAATAAATTTCGAGATCAACCTGTTGTTTATTTGCGTTGCTGTCAAGCGCATAGAGTAGGGAGTACGACAGAAAGAGACAGCGAGAAAGAGGGGGGGAGAAAGTCAATGATGAGAGGGCGGGAGGGGCGTGCACACAAAGCTCTGTGCGTTGGTTGACACCAACGGGGCGTCTTGTTTGTTTGTTTACCCCTGGATGGTTGTGCATGCATTTTTTATGCTGACAAGACATAAAAGAAAATGTACATAAAAGTCGGTTGAGGTGTTTACTGATGCGTTTCGCCCAGTTGCTTGGGGTTACTTGGCTGAGAGAGAGAAGCTGCGGGGGGAGTGGGAAGGAGAAGGAGGAGGTGGAGGTGGAGAGTCCCACCTGGTCGTTGGGTGACAGAAGCGACCTTTGGCTTTTAGCATATCAAAAGATCGCTGAGGCACCGTCAAAATGGCCGCTCACTTGCACACTTCCGCTACCGGAAGTTGTATATGTTATTAGCTCTCTTTTTTACACGCACACACACTCACACACGCATGTGGACAGCTGGACAGGCGGAAGCGTGAAACTGAAATTATTGTAAGAAAACTCGTGTGTTATAAAGATCAAAAGCCCGCAACGCTTTTGTCAAGTTTTTGCGCCTCGCTTGCCGTCTGCTATAAAATTAATATCCGGTGTAAATAAAAAATACAGCAAAAAAAAAATATGCTCATCGTTTTTTCTCAGCTTTTTCAATTTTTTTTCCTTTTTTTTTTAATTTTAAACAAGCAGCAGCAACTTCCGCTGCCTGTGCTGAGGGTAAACTGTTGCCCGCCATTTGCTCCGCTTGGCAAGTACATTTGTTTGTCTTAAGCCGGAAATTGAAAAAAACAAAAATGTTATTCTTTGCTTTGGCTAAAAGTTTCTGTGCCAACTTTCGCCCAAAGACTCACAGATTCAGAGTAAAGCAAAGCACAGCACAGCAAAGCAAAGTTTTCGCTCGCTGGAACACTTTAAGCCTGCACCAGACACTTGCCGCATGGATTGTTAAATGCCATGGACTGTGCTGTGCTGTGCTGTGCTGTGTGTGTGGTGCCTATAATTATAAAAACCGCTTTATTGTATTTTTCAATTACCTTTAAAATTGACAACAAAAGAGGCTGGCGAGCATGCACATAATAAATGTATGCAGGCGCTTCGCTTCATACGCTGCCATCGCGCGCACGCATGCAAATTACAAGGAATATTTAATTACAAAAAATGCGCATAATTATGTGAAGCGACCGCCCTCCATCTGTGACCCCTTCGCCTTCCCTCGCACTTCCCTCTCGCATAAAGACCTGACCATGCCATCTACTATATTATATGGCCACATAAATAAAGCGATGCTGTTGCCAACATAGCCGATGTCCTTTGGGCAGTTGCCGCTGCTTCTGTCTTCTTTGCCAACTGACGTCAGCTTCAATAAAAACGAGGAAACAGGCAATTGAAATAACCAAAAAGTCGAAAGGCGGTTGCAACTGAGCAACTGGGCATAAAGCAAGGCTCATAAAGCAGCAACATATGCCACTACTTTTAGGCTGGTGCTTAAAAACTACGACAGATATAACAAGCAAATGATATAAATTGAGAATAATAAGAAACTCTATGTGATTATGTGTGATATTAAACTGAAAAGTTTTAAATAATTCTGCTATGTCATAGAAGGTTCTATTATATTTACTATTGAAATTATTTTTACAAATATTTATTGTTTGAATCATTATAGGCTTATTTTGGCACTATTCAAATGTCTCAATAAATTAAACAAACATTTAAATAAAATACAAAATATTTTAAAATCATTTTCTTTTAATGTAACACATTTAAAATCATAGTTTATAATTGTATTTATAAAGAAGCTCAATAACCAGAAAAGATATTCATCAAAATTCATATTTTATAATAATAATTTTTATATTATATTTTTACACTTTTTTTTAGTTTCAAACACTGTCAAATTATATTTGAAACGAAGTTATTTTTTGAAATATTTTTAAAATACATCTTAGCTTATGATTATATTCTTTTAATTGTATTTTCAATATAAAATATTTTAGGCATCTTTATAAGGACCAATAACAGCATTTTTAACTAACAAATTATTAAATATATGCCCAATAGTATATGAATCTTTTTGACCCAATTGACTTGAGCAACCCATGTTCCTCTTCGTCACAACACAACCAATGTCGCTTCTTGGCTCTCACTGCTGACGTTGCATGTCACAGTTCAAGTGTCATATACTTTATTTTATATAATATTCAATTGCGCAGGTTTTTTGTTGGTTTGGACTTTTTGCTGCCCTCTTTTCTGCT
This sequence comes from Drosophila immigrans, assembly GCA_963583835.1. Classification (NCBI taxonomy): domain Eukaryota; kingdom Metazoa; phylum Arthropoda; class Insecta; order Diptera; family Drosophilidae; genus Drosophila; species Drosophila immigrans. Next base: position 31,674,664 of record OY757141.1, read on the forward strand.
CATTATGATAATTTCGTGGACATGCCGAGACATTTTCTGGTCTGGCAATTAAAAATCTGCCATTATGCAGGCAAGTTACAATCTCGTTCTCGCTCGGCTTTTTTTGTTGTTGTCAGTGCTTGCAGCTTTTTTTTAATGCAATTTTAATTTACGTACACATTGTCATATAACTCAAAAAGGACATGCAACGATAAACAAGCGATAAAAAATTATTTTAAAATTTAATTAAAGCAGCTGCAGCGACACGAACAACAACAACAACGACAACAACAACAATTACGCTGCTGTTGACGAGACGTAAACAACGTTGTTGTCGATGGACACGTCAACTCTATTAAAACGCTGCCTTGATCAACGAGAGCAACGCCAGCTTGGCCTCACAGCTCACAGGATTGCTGCTGTCAGTCTGCCAGCGACGGCATTGCATTATTTGCTTCTTTATCCTTTACGTACGTACAGACGTAAACAAACGTAAACAAACACGTAATTATGAAATTCCTTGAGTCTTTTGCGGTGTTTAAGCATTCAGCCTTCAGATTGTTGCAGCTTGCTTGCAAGTCTTTGTGGCAATGACGGATAGTTGGGAGAAGCGTCAGTTAGCCGTGATAATCCTTTATCCAGCAATGTCTTGGCACCTGTGATGGCTCTATCGTAAGCTGGGCTAATGCAACAACTGTTTATACAAATTGGTCAGTTATAATACTGGCAGCCTTGCAGCACCTGATGCCAGCAAAAAACTTGTCAAAACTTACACCACAACCGCTTGACAGCAAATTGTTTGCGTTCTTTTCCACATACTATTTGGCAACATCAGCAAACGGCTGAAGTTGCAACTTGCTCAAATTTCAATTCCCAATCTCCGCTTCCCTCCCTTCTCTATAACTACCGTAAACTGGAGCCAACAAACGACTTCTTGCCAATAAGTAAGCGAAACTTTTCCTTATGGTTTCCACAAACAAATGTGCATGGGAGCTGCAGGTAGCAAAAACTTACCGAAAACCAAATTGATTTGCAACATTTGCAAGGACGGGGGTGTACGAGTGTATGTGGGGGGCGGGAGGGCGTGAGAATATAATATTTCTTCATTTGGACTGTCTTTGACGTGGCAGGCAACCAATTAAATGGCTGCCATAAGTCAGGCAATCAAAGCCGCCAGAGACGTTACTTGACTGTGGAGGGCATGGCACGGGCAATTAAATGAAATTGCAAATTCAAACAAAAACAGTTAAGGCAACTTGCGTAACTTCGTCCAGACGAAACTTAAATACTCTACTTTAATTGTATAAAAAAATGAATTTTATTAAACTAATTACCTATGAAGACGATAGCGATAAAAGACTTAATATTTTCTTAGCTATCCCCGATTGAAAAAATAGTTAATGATTGCAACTCTTTATACTTTTCTTGGCACTTGGGATTTCTTCCTTTTTTTCTCATTCTTATTAGCTGTTTGCTGGCCGTGACAGTTGCCGGCTGTGCGTTGCAATCAATTTAATTAATTTTTAATGTCATTTTCTGCAATTCCAATTCAATTTGAAAACACACTCGCACACACACCTGAAAACCCATTAAATTGTCGCCTTGGCAAATTGAGAATTACGACGGCCGCCATTTCCGTTGACTTGGCTCAAACTCAAACTCAAACTCGACTCGACTCGACTCAAGTCGACTCGCAAGCTCAAGACAAAAGCCAAAGTGCCATAAAAGCTGCCAGCCAAGCTATATAAATGTGGCAACAAAGTAAACTGTGTCAACTTTGGGTGTTGTCACTGGGTGTTGTGTGTGGGATGGGGGAGGAGGAAGGGTGTTTGGGGTCTACGCCACAAAATGTCGCTGGCCAAGTAAAGTAATTTCTTAACGCTGCGTTGCGCAGCAAGGACGACAATTTTGCAATCGCCATTTTGTTGACTAAGAAATATCGAAGCCATCTTGAAGTGCGAATATGCTCCCATGTCAAAAGCACACACACACACACTAACACACTCAGGATATACACACTTACAGTTACACACTCACACCATGGCATGTTGGTTTTAGCCTCGCCTTCTGCGTTTGCTTGGCCTGCGGTTTTCGCTTGTAGTGGCAGCGGTCTGCGGACAGAGCGACCAAGTTACAAGCTGCCAGTCCCTGTCCCCCTCCCTTCCCCTCTACCACTTCTCTCTCCCCATTTGTCCACCCACTGCCATTGGCATACATTTCCTTAGCCTTCTCTTCGTTGCTGTTGCTGTTGATGATGTTGTTGGCGTTGCCGTTGCTTCCGCCATGCGCATGTCCTTTTGGTTACAAATTAAACTTCCGTATTTGTTTAGAAATCCATTTGTTAAATTACTTTGCAACCCGCACATACAACTTTTCCCTTTCATTTTTATTTCATTTTTTTCTTTTGCTGCCCCTTTTTGCTGCTGCTGGCTCGCAAATATGAAAAATGAATTGCATTTGACTGTGCTGCACCACATACACACTCTCGCATTGGGATGTGTTAAATGTTGGCAACGCCCATTATATAAGCCGATTTCTTCAACTATTTGCCAAACAACAATAATTTATAGCCAGCCATAATGCTAAAATGCATTTGATAACTGCCTGCAACGTTTTTAGGGACACACAAAAGCCTAACAATTTATTTCCATGCATCTATCCTCCATCGTCTCTCGGCTCGAATGTGCGAAAATTGAAAATTGCTCATGTGACCGTATGAAAAAGTTATAAACCACATCAGTAAATAACAAATACGCAAATAAACAAAGAGCAAACCAATAAAATAAATCCAAAAATATGTAGTGAACGCGTGTTTAGACGTCGATAGCCTACAATTGGAGGGCGTGAAAATACCACAACTATCACACAATATTTCGGGATGCATTGCCAATATTTCATTTCAGAGGAATCGTTGCTTGACTGAACAAGTAATGCCATTTGACATTATTAATTACTTAAATGAAAGCTTTTCAAGAAAATGCTCAAATTAATCATTTTGTAGATTCAATTGTAGGCAAAGGCAAAGTAATTATATGTATTGATCCCCCAAAGTCTAAAATCCACTTCTGCTCTTCTTAAATTAAAGTTTTTGTTGAAGGTTCTCAAATAAAAAATTTTGTACATTCAATTGTAGGCCAAGACGAGAGTAAATAATATATTTAAGTATTTACAATTTTTAACTTATTCGAACTTATATTTTCTTTTGAAGTATGCTTTGCAAAGTAATAAAATTAAAATATAAATGTAAAAACACAAAAAAGTATTGCTTAATCCCAAGTTTTAAAATCTGCTACTCTGACTTAAATTTAAGCTTTTGTTTAACATTCTCAAATATTTCATTTATTACAGTCAATTGTCGGCCATAATGTAATCATTTTAGAATTTAACAAAAAAAAACATATAATTACAAAATAAGCGCTAGTAGAATTTATATATTTATCATAACTTTACTATCCTTTTTACTGCATCGAAAGCTACATCTAAAAAACTAAAATCAAATTCTAAAATCTTTTGCTGCTGCATTGCAAGAATAAAGTGCATTGCGCTACAAATTCCAAGAGTGCGAAGCATTTTTTACGCCCGAGTTTTTAATGGCAAAGACAAACACGATTTAACACAACCTCGCAGACAAACAAATGCTTGTGTGAATGTCGCACGGTTTTTATTGTTTCGTTGTGGTTGTTTTGTTTTTTGTTGGCCAAAAAGAGTTTTTATTTTTAACAACGGCTTCAACAAATGTCCAAACATTGACACCAGCTCAGAGCCAAACGAACGTTGGGCTCCATGGGACTTATAGCGCTTTGACCTCTCTCTGTTTTATCAGCACACGTTTGTGTGTGTGTGTGTATGAGTGTGTCGAGCGTCGTTTGGCACTTTATTTAGAAATAAATACCATTATTACTCAGTATATTTCTGTCGCTCTCTCTCTGTATCCCTGCCTCTAGTTTTGGTTATTTTGTAACGTATTTTTCTAAAATACCCCAAACATTTGTTGGCCGTCAGCACATGGCGGCGTCCCATTGTGAATGTGAATAGGACTGCGAATTCACATGTGAGTGTGTGAGTATGTGTGAGTGTATTCGCTTCAGGACCTCCCATGGCGTTGCCGTCGTCAACTGTGTGTCACAGGGTGGGGTTAACGGCGGTGGCTTCATCAAATTCACTTGTCTGCACAACGGTATTATTGATGAAAATTATATGTTTGTGTTAGTATCATGGCCGCCATAGACTAACGACTAACGACCAACGAGCAACGAACAACGAGCAAACAGTCCAACGGACCAAAAACTGTGACCTTTAACCCCCCATCATATACTCACACATTTTATTTGACTGCTCCGATTGTTCTCGCCGAGAGCAACCTTATTTTTTGGCCAGTTTTATATTTCATTTTTCATGTGTTTGCACATTTTGAACGTGACTAGCGTGAGATTTGTAAAATTGTATGTTTCAATAGGCATTATGAAATGCATATGTCACAAAGAAACCAGCAAAAAAACAAAGAACACAAAGAAAAATAGAGAAGCGGAAAAGCAGAGCAACTGAAACAGATTGTCATTCTAAATATCAAAATTGTATTTAATAAATGCATAGAAATATATATCGAATGTTTGCAGTTGCATATAAATGCGCAAAAAATTCAAACTGACCAAAAATAGAAAGGCAAAAAATGAACTGCACTGTGTGTCTGCGATAAGGTTTTTCACATTTTTGCAGGTTGTAAAAGCATAAAAAATCTGCTGTTGAAGCAACAAATGGTGCAAAAAATACAGCAATAATAATTGTGAATTGTTTCAGATAGTTGGGAATAAATCAGAGCTCGAGTCAAGTCGAATTGTTGAATCAATCGAGAGTAGCAGTAATTTCGGTTAATTTGGATTGAGCAAATTGTATTATTAAATTAATTTAATCTCGAATAAGACAAGAGAAAATCTTTTCAAATGCTACCTAAGGTGTCTTTAGAAATTCGAAAAATATAATTAAATGCACTTCAATTTTAATATGCAGCTACATTGAAAGTAAATCAACATGACTGTTATTGCCACAAAGAATTTTTATTGAACTTTCGGAGTGATTTTATTTGCAATTTTATCGAAATTGATTTAAGAGCGCAATTTATTGTCGGCCCGAACGCAATGCTTGGGATTCATCTTGAATTTTAATAGATAAACAAGTGCAGTTGCAATGCGAAACATGTTTGGACGAAGGCAAATAATAAACAGGCACTGCAAGGTTGCGTTGGAGATTCAAAATTAATATTTCAATAAGTATGAACGAAAAAGCAGCTACAAAGCGTATCTGTATCTGTATCTGTGGCTGTGTGTGTTTGTATCTGTATCTGTATCTGCTTGTGTGAGTTGTCATGTTATTGGCAGCACTTTGATAGCCTCAGGTGATTGTCACCAACATATTGAAGACAAATATGATATGCTTGTCAAGGTAACCTCAGTGTGAGTATCTGTCTGTTTGTCTGTCTGTCTGTTTGTCTGACGTCAGTCAGTCTTGTATTTGCATTGATTGCTTTGCGCAAAATTTTAATAAAATGCATGCATGCTTGCACAAGCAAAAGCAAATGCCTTTTGGCTTGATGATGAAATGCCAGACAACATATTTGTTTTTAACAAATATTTGCCATGCCAATTTTATGAGTTTTCTAATTAAAGTACTTTTCTCCTCAGGTTACCCAACTTGGCTTTAAGCATGCCCGAAATCTGTAGCAAACAGCAGAGGTTTTTATATGCCAAACATGCCCCAAGTAGATTAATCTATTATCGATAAGTGCAAGAGTCGAAAATTTATAACCGTAAAAAAGCAGCCTGCGGGCGAGCAAATCGAAATCCCAGAGCAGATCAGAGCACTCTCGACCCGACCCCCAAAATACATATATATATGTATACGTTGTACGACCTCCAGACTGCACTTAAGTGCTTGAAAATTGTTTTCGATATTATTTGGCTGCGCTTTTTCCCAACCTCTGTCGCCTTCTATCTCTGTATCTCTTTTTTGGTTGTGCTTGTCCTGTGTGTGTCCTGCCTTTCAACACATTTGGCCATTTGGCCGTTTACTTGGCCGCTGGCATTTGTCTTGTCTGGACACTGTCCAGCACCAAAAAAAACCATTTGTTGCTCTGTCGCGTCGCTGCCAGCGTTGAGCTCAGCTGCAGTGAATTTAATTTATTTGAACGAACAGAGAGTTGTTTAGTCCTGTCGGCGTGTGTTTGTGTGTGTGTGTGTCAGCTTTAAGTGTTATTTATGTTGATATTTTTGACTTTGGTTTACTTTGCAGTGCATTAGCTGCGGATTTTGTCATCGTTGTTCGGTGTAATTAGGCAGCTTTTCGGCTGTAAATCTCATTGTGAGCGGTTTATTGGTCAGCTCTTGTGGTAAATTGATGACACAGCAGCGACCCCGCCTCCATTATTACATTCCAGTCCTGTTTCTGTTGTGATTTACTGTAAGTACTCGCAAAGATTTTGATGCATTAGCCACGGCACTGTAACTGTTTGTTCGCAGCTGCTTATCGCGAAAGCCAACTGCAGCTGGGGTCTCTGCTCTTCAATCACTCAATAACAGCGCATTTCACGGCTACTAAACTTTAACGACATGAGTGCAATCTTATGACTGCTCTTCGCACTTAACAACTGCACTTTAACTATTGATTTCGTTGAAGAAATAAATAGATATAAATTCGGAATAAATTAGTTTTTACATATGTTTATGAAATATTTCATGTTTGCTAGTTCGATCAATTTACTTTTTGTTGCTTAACAAGTCCTTAAATTGCGTTTCTATTTTTGTTTTATTAGTCAAACAATAATTGTAAATGACGTGAAATTTATTTTGCATAACAAATTATAATAGATTTCTATAGAGATTTATAATATTTCTTAGTTAGTTAGTTGCAAATAAATAAATAGCTGTTTAAACATTTTTCACCATATTTATATTCTAGCATTTATATTGTGAGTTTGTCTTACTAAACAATTTTGTAGCTTTTTATATTATTGCGAATTAAATTCTAACAATTTATAAAATTTAATAGCTTATTACTTTATATTTTACATTCTGCATTTGTATAATATACATTTATTTGACTAAACAATTTTTTAATTTTTATTTCATTAAATTAGTAAGGAATATTTTTAAAAATTAAATAAAATTTTAATAAACTTTTTTTGTATGCAACTGCTATCAGCAGAGCTTTTGCTTCAATCCATTCCCAGCAAAAGCATTTAGTAGCGCAACCTGTGTCCATCTGTGTGTTTTGTAATTCCATTTAAGACTCTCTAAATACCCCAAACAATAACTTAAATACGACTACCAATTTGCAATGTGAGGAGTGCTAAGCTGTTTGAGAACTTAAAGCTGAATACGAGTGCAGATTTTTCCTTTACAAATGTAACTAATGCTCTGCATTTTAAATATGACAACAATTACAGTTGTACAATTTGTCCTCTCCTTTGGCTGCATTGCTGCAGCACCCGGCACCGGACCAAACCGATTCAAACCGACCAACCGATCCGACCAAGCCAACCAAGCCAACCAACCAACCAAGCGACCAAGCTCTTAACCATTTACCACACTCGCACACCCACACACACACACACAAACACGTACACACACACATGCAGTCCAACAAGCAATTTGTCAGTTTATCGATTTCTACCAAACATTTGTGCCAGACACTCAACTGTATTAAATGCTAAAAAACAGCAACAACAAAAAAATAGAGAAAAAGAAAGGAACCAGGAGCCAAAGTGAAAAACCTTACACACAATGAAAAGCTGTGAGTAAAATGAGGGGACGACTGCAGAGGGAGACTGGGGAGAGAGTTGTGGAGTGGGAGGCCATTGGCCAATGGCATATGCTAAAAAGCGTGCAATACGAAAAATCGCATTGAGTGAGTGCAAAGAAAAAAAAAAGAACCATAAAAATAGAAAGAAAAAATAAAGAAATTGAGGCAACGGGAACGACACACGGCAACCAACACATGCACACGTATGTACATGAAATGGGTATTTCAAAGCGAAAAATCGAAAACTGAAAAATAATTTTCAAACATAGATAGAGCCAGGACCATGGAGTGTGAAGGTGTCTGAGGGAACTGAGGGGACTGAGGGGAGAGAGGCGACAGTCACATATGCAGGCAACTGCACATACACACATCAGAACACCATAAATAATGGTTACATGATTTATCGATAACAAGCGCAATTTACAGTCGCACAACAAACACAGCAACAAAAACAATGCGACAAAATGGCGTGCAAGGCTGGCAGGCAACAACAGAACAGAACAGAACAGAACCGTTACAACTGCAATGAATTTGCCAGCGACAGAACTGTAATAAAATAAAGAAAATAACACGAAAGAATTCTATGATCGGTTGCTCTTGACTTGCAGATATCCTGCATATTTAAAAAAGTTGTTTAATTAAGATACAAACGTAATTTTATAAAACTAGATTGTTAATTGGAATACTTGTTACAAAGCGAACTATAAATTAAGACTTAAAATCGTATTTATTATTTTGTTCATCAATGAGGATATTTTCCCTTATATATCACTGAAAGCCTAAAATTCACAATAAATATACTACAGAAACTCAATTAAAAAATGTTTCAGTTTTTTTAAATTTTTCACATTTTATATTGATAATTAAATAAACTAGGAAATATAAGATTAGACAAGCTTTGTTTTGATTGATATTTATTATGATAGATTTAAATTTGAAACAATAACATAATATTTTATTCTGCATTCTAAAAATTTTAATTCTAATTGTTTGTCATGAACACAACTTGCATTTACCCAATCTTTGGAACCTTTTGGTAGGGTTTGATTAAAGATCGCTAAAAATATTCCACACCAAACAAATAAAAAATTGCATTGTCATTACGTTGTTCTTGGCTGGCAGCTTCTCTAGCCAAACAGCAACACACATAGGTAGAGTTAAAAGGGCGGAATTGAGGGAGTAGGAGGAGGACGGGCTATAAAATTTGCATGCAAGCAAAACTCGCATAAAATTTTATTGAAAGCGCATTAAAGTCAAAGACAAGAAAAGCAGGGAAACTCCGCCGGAGAAGAACTTTATTAGCAAACGGGGAACCATCGAGGAACAAGCATCGTGTTGGTAGTTTTGAAGCTACAGTTAGTCTTAAGTCAGTCAGCTGCCATTGCCGTAAAACTGGCGAGCATAAAAATGTCAAAGCATAAAAATGTGCGGCATTGACTGGCCGAAAGCATTTGTAGGAGTAGAAATAGAACTTGAGTAAGTTCAGGCCAAAGAAGTAGATGGCGTAAGGTGAAGGTGTTCGCTGTTGGCTGTTGGCTGTTTGGTTGTGGGCTAAGTGAAATGCCAGTAACCGGTAGAGTGGAGCAATCGACGCGTTGCAGCTGCTGTTGAGCATCAAAGCAGCAAGGCAGCAAGGCAGCAAGGCAGCAAAGCAGCCACCACAGCAGCATGTCAACAAAACAAACAACAAACAAAGCGCGCAATTTTCACGCCGCGTCGTTGGCAAAGCTGCCAAACAGCTGAGGTCATTGACGAAGGGGACAACTCAACAGCATGGAGCATGGAATGCATGGAGTGTTGCAAAACTGAAGGAGACGGAGACGGAGTCGGAGATGGAACAGCTGCAACGCATTTTTGATGACTCCGCACGTGTAACGAGGGCGGAGAACGAGGCTGTCCTTAACACGTCAGCTCGATTCCTTATTACCTTTTGAATGAATGTGCACGGTGATCTCTTCCTCGGTCTTGGCTGGCGATATTCGTGTCATTTAACTGCGTTTTGAGTGCCTTTAAATTACAATAAAGTAAGGAAGAGCTCTCGGGAGATTTCCACTATAGTTCCATTTTGAAGATTGAATAAATCATTTTAATGGCTGTTTAAAAATAGATGCAATGGAGGCATCTCAATTCTATAAACATATGCTATATTAATTTATACAATTTTAACTTATAATTTTACGTACATTAATGAAATGAATACATAAAAACCATAGCAGTTGATGTTATTTTTATTGTTGTTATTTAATATTTTATAATTGCAAATAATAGCATCAATACATAGATTTCTAATTCAATTATTTATTACTTTCTATCGTACAGTTAAAGTTAGAGGCAGTTTAAAAGTGTTCATAAGAGCAAACTAAATTATTTGGAGCTAATCATTTAATTCTATAAATTTTAATTGATACATTTTTTAATTTCTTTATTTTTTAATTCATAATTAATTTATATTTTTATAATTAATAAAACTCAAAAAATACAATGACCCGAAATTCAAGTGCTTCAAGGCAAAGCTTTTTTTTTATGGGAACTACCTAATAAAATTTGTAAATATTATTATTATTAAATACAGCATTTTCAATTACTTTCTTTATTATTATTATCTTTATTACAATTATATCCAATTTTTATCTTTGCTGATTTATTAACTTATCATATAAATGAATTTTTGTAAAAATATTCATTGTCTTAAGATGGATTCGAATTATTAATAACTTTATTTTTTATGAATGCAATTAAAATATTTTTCGTTAACACTATTTTGAAGATTCTGTATTTTTTTCAACTTCCAAAATTTATGTACAATTTTGTATAATTAATTAATCATACATTGCATTTTATTAATTGCTTTTATCAATTTATTTAAATTGACAGCTGTCCAATAGAATGTCAGCAACCATTTAGTTAGTCTATGGCGATCCATCGATTTGGCATTTTAAATTTTTAATTAAAATGCCAAAAAGCAATTGCTCAACCATTGCGCCCAGAGCTTCACTAACTACTTGTGCCGCCCAAGCATTTGCATAAAAAATCAGCAAAGTTGAGAGCATCCCTATCTGTCTCCCCTTTTTTATACTATACATACTCTGACTCCCTCTCACGCTGTTGACTGTGCGAAAATCAAATGAAATTAAAATCACAAAAAATATGACGTACAGTGAATGAAAAATTTTCAACAACGTCATTTGTGCCGCCGCTGCCGATGAGCAGAGAAATCGTTAAAAACAATAAAATCGAAAAAAAGGAAAAATTTGGAGCAAGTGCCACGCGACTGCTGTAAAAACCGCAGCAGTCATGAAGAAATGTGGAGATGGAGGAGAAAGTAAGTGAGCGCGGTAGCACTTACAGATATATACATATGTACATATGTACGTATGTACGAAGGCACTGTGGAGAGCGAGAGCGAGAGAGAAATAAGAATTTCAAATAAATCCGATTAAATGGAAATTTATTGTCATCCAGTGGTGAACGGCACTTACTACTTCAGTGGGGCGTGCTCATCGACATCGACTGGCCGCCCAGTTTCCCTGGATTCCCAGCGTTCCCGGTTCCCAGTTCTCAATTCTCCCCTGCATCACACCCACTTTTGGCCGTGATTCGACTTCAACACTTCAATATGCTCGCTGACTGCCTGGGCTGCCTTTGGTCATGGCCTCTTCGAATGGTTCTGCCTCTGCCTCTGCCTCAGCATCAGCCTCCGCTATATAACATTCATTTTATTTTGTGTCGGGTCTTCCCGCCCCTTGTTCCGTGCCGCTGCATGTGTTCATGTTCTCCCTACTGGTCGCTAAAAGCCAGTAATGTCCTTTCGCTACACTCGACTGCATTTTTCTTTAACACTTCAATATACTCGCCCTGCCCTGATGTACCACAAAAAGGAGAGGAGAAAAAACTTTTGAAAAATGTGTAAAAAAGTGCCCATTCACAGCTTTACAACATCAACGAAACTGCAGTCCACAACTCGCATCTAAAATCCGGGCCAATACCCGTCGTTGCCAATATCTGTGCAGCATCCTTTTCCATTGACTCGTGTCTAGTTTTGCGGTTGCCAGCGACAACTGCTTTTTGGTCTCAGCTCTGCGGCCCTTGAATATGCAAGGAATTAAGTAGTCTTAAAAAAGAGTACAGAAACGTATACAACTCTAAAAAAAAGTAGCGTTTAAGCCAGCCCCAAAGGCTTACTGAATGAAGGTATTGCTGAAAAAAAACAGCTTAAAAATAATTGTAAATTAATGCATTGCACCAAACGCTTGACAGCGGTCCGATAATTGTGGTGCCAATGAAGTTCGAATACGGATTCTATTAAAAAGCAGTAATACACTTTGATAGGACTGCTAATAAATATAGAATATTTCAACTTATATGTATTATAACTAGAAATTATTATAATTATTATAAGAGCTGAAATTTATATGTGTTTGTTGTCTAAATTGTATTTCTCATTGTTTCTTTTCAGGTAAGTGACCCACAATTTGTGAATCAACTTTTATTTAATTCAGTAAGTAGACAATGCAAACAACAAACAATTGCGTGCCTCACCCCAGCAGAGTCAATTACAAAGCCATTAACTGTGGCTATTAACGGCATGCAACTTGGCCAACAACAGCCAATGCCAACCTCGACCATTTGTGATCCATCAAATTTGCAAATGAAAAAACAACTAAAAAGTGTGATAAACAAGCAGTGCTAGGCTGCAAACATACCCTGTAAATTAAGTAGTATTTTAATATCACAGACTAATTTGAAATATATATATTTATATATTATTTTTGTGGTCAAGCTGTGCTTTAATTTAAGACAGGGTATGAGAAGCATAGCCAAAGTAAGGACTGCGATTATACATAATCAACTTGAGTTGCATGTCAGGCCAAAGACAAATGATGAAAGCGGCGAAAGGGAAATGGGTGCATTGCAATGAGCTAAAAACTTGGATGAGCCACAACCAGCTAAAGGACAACAAGGACAACGCCGACGACGACGACGACGACAAGTATGTCAACGCGTTGTCCATGAAAGTTAGCTGCGGCTCCTATTTTATCCAGTGGCTGCACATTTTTGCTTTTAGATTAATTAAAATTGCTGCTGTTGATGTTGCTGTTTGCATTAATTGCCGAGTTGTCCATTCATTTGGCAAATGATGCAGCTGGCAAAGTTTTTAATTAAAATATAATGTAACATTTGATCGGGCTGAACTGACGCACACATATATACATATATTTTGTTTGTGCATTCTATGCCTAGGCAGCAACTGAATACCTATCAACTTGATGGACAGACTGGACTCGGCCATACACAGTAATTAAGTCTAATCAGAATTTCCAACAAGCAAAAATCATGCGTGTCCAGTGCACACGGCAGGCATCAGGCAGGCAGGCAGCCAGGACGACAGGCGGAGGCCTGCAGGGCCCGTGCAGGATATCAAATCCTCACTCTCTGCCTTTATCAATGCTCTGCTCTGTTCGGTTTCGGTAACATGAGCTTCATTAGTGTATGCAATAATGGCAAACATTTTTTGCCTGCCAGGCCTGGGCGACGGCTACGGCGACGACGACAACGACGACGACGACAACGACGACGATGACGATGACGACGACGACGACAGAGTAGCTGACATGGCCAACACGACGTATGCGTAACAAAACTGCCAAGCATGAAAGTATAGAAGTCCACTCTCAACACTGGACAGCTGTGCGTGTGCGTGTTATTTGATAGCAAAATAGATGCTTCCAGCGAATGCAACTGCATTGAGTTGCATGACATGCAGCTGCTGCTGTTGTTGCTGCTGCTGTTGTTGTTGCAACTGCAACTCGTGATTTGAATTTCGTATTTGAATTTGAATTTCGATATATGAAGTTTGGCAGTCATAGCTTTTTAATTATTTTGTTTGGTTTTCCTAACCATTGTTCAAATGCGTAATGTCCGTTTTGCATGTGTGTCTGTCTGTCTGTTTGTGTGTGTGTATGTGTGTGTGTGGTTTTGTAATGCGCACATAATTGATGTCCTGGCAACTGTGGATTGAAGGCTGAACTGCACACGTGTCCAACTCTGGGCCAGGTCCAGGCAACCAAATGTAGAATTATCTTCACAAAGCAGGATTTTGGTTACATTTGTTTGAAATTGTTATTTCTTGTAACTCGCATTCGATATTCCTATTGGTTATTCGATTCTGAATATTGTGAAATTCATCAAAAAAATGTTTGTTGGCCTACGGAGGCAATTTTATGAATTCAGACGTGAGTTGTTTGCTGTGCCGTGCGTTTCAAACAGTATTGAATGTCGTTTAATTGCACAATTGTTGAGAAATTGCAATTTATTTCGGAATAATTAGACATTCGATTCTTTGTTGCTGTTAAATATGATTTGTTATTCATATATGAGTATTATTTAGCGTTATTTTTAATTGGAATTGTCATCAGAAATTTTTTTGTTCATTTAAATTTAATTTATTTTCATTGTGCTTTACCTAATTAATTAACATGAAAAAATATAACAATGGATATTATTTGCTGCTTAAAAGGATAAATTACAATTTGCTTTCTGAATTTTTATTTACATTATTTTTTAAAAAGTTTGATTTAATTTGAGCTACTTTCATATTTTTTTTAATAATTATTAGGTATTAATTATTTAAAATGTTAGAATTCAATTATAAATATCTTTGTTTTTTATCAGAAGACAAATTGATTAAATTGAGTATTTTAAATATTATAAATTTTTTACTAATAACAAGTTTTGTAATATTATTTTTTTTAGAATTCATATTTATTTATATTTCATTTATTTATATATTAAACATTCGACTCAAAACAAGTAGATAGAATTCAATTAAAATTAGTTTCTCGTCGCAAAACTTTTCGAAGCTCCCCTTTTTGTGCCTTTCTCGCATCGATGCCAATTGCCTGGCTTGTGATTTAGTCCCTTTCATATGCTCAAACAGTATTCGATTTCCTTCAGCTCTCTGCCATTTCAGTTTTTGGCTGTGGGCTCTGGTCACCCATTCCTTGGCATATTGCATTCCTCGATGACTGCCGCATAAATGTACTTTTGACAGGGCCCCTTGAAGGCCCTTTGTGTCTATTGGCCAAAAGCAGCTTTTATTTGCTGCTTATGATTGCTCATCTGCCTAGGCCTGGACCTGTTTTTAATTAAGTTCTGGCTCACTGACTCACTGACTCATACTACAACCACACACACACAGACATGGTCAGAGGGAAACACACACACACACGCAATTACTCAGACTGAGACTGAGACTGAGAATTTGAGATGCATTTTGCAACTATGCAACCAAATGCTTAACGCTTGAATAGCTGCAAAGTTTTCAAGGTTTCTCGTCGTTTGGTAATAGCGATCAGTTGCTGCCAAAGTCTAATTGCATGGAACGAAACAAACGACTTGGATAAGAAGTGTGACAGCAGAAGGAGCCGAAGACAGGGATGCAAAATGCTGAGGATGAGAGAGCGCATAAAAAGCGCAGTGCTGGCACGTAGCATATGTAAGCGAGGCAGCTCCACTTTGCATTTATGTGTGGGTGTATGGCTGTGTGAGTGTGTCTCTGTGTGTGTGTGTGTGTGTGGACGATGAAAAGTATGCTATGACTAAAAGTTGGCAAACGGCAACCCACTTGGCATGTCAGTGGCAGATGCAGACGCTGCCTGAGGATATCAACGCCAACTTTAGCTGTAAAAAAAAGAAATGATTGTGGAGTACGCAGTGGCTGAAAGAGGGGCTAAGAACTGCTCGTAACATATCTTGTCGACGACGACGGCGACGCGACGTCGACGTCAGTGTCGTTGTCGTTCGCCAGCGAATTGTTGCATAAAAGTCAAAAATCTTCAACTTCAGCATCAACTACATAAACGCGACGCGTCGCTGCCGCAGCGCTGCTCAAGTCGTCAATGGCAACGGCACTTGAGAGTGCACACACACACACACACTCGCACACACACACACACACATACGCCCTATCGACATTCTCATTCTCGTTGTCGTCTATCATGGCAAAGTGCTCATATTTGCTCAACGAACGAGCGCCATCGCATCGCATCGCATCGCATGGCATCGCATGTCCTTTTTTTGTCCTTCGACTTACGTTTGCCTGCTGACTGACTGACTGACTGGTTATGGATATGCCTTTGAGCGTTTTAAATTTCATATTGCAACTGCAGTCGCCTCGTCTCCATCACGTTCTCCTTCTCGTTCTCTCTTCACTATTTGCACACACACTCAAAAGCATTGCGACCTTTTTTAAACCCAATAACTTAGCAGAAACTTTTCTACGAAATATACTATGTACATGGCCACATGCAATTATGTTGCCAAACTCAATGAAATCTCGCACATATAAACACACACACACACTCACACACACACACACATATGCACTCATGCAACGAAGCATCATTTTTACACACAAATCATTCACAGCCAAGTGTGCATTCAATCGTATCCAGAATCTGCCCATCTCCGAAACTCGCCCCCGCTTTCCCTTCCCTTGCCGCAGCCTTGGCTATGCGCTTGGCATATGCATACAGTGCCAATAAAGCGTGCAGCAATGCAGCTCATCAGGCAGCAGTCGCCCAATACACTGAGCGAAAATAATCGTCAATACTTATTAAATGTGGACCATTCGAAATCCATCCACAATATAAAGAAATCGTTTAGTCTTACTCTGTTTGAGTATAGTAGAATTATTTGAATATTTTTCATTTCATTTTAAATATTTATAACGAAAGGGAAATTTATAAAACAAAAATTAGTTTAAATTAGCCTAAATAAAATTATTATTTATTAAATCTTAAAATCTTAAATAATGCAAAAAAATATATGCATATTTTGATGTATTGATATTTGTTCACAATATTAATAAATGATTTAATTATATGTTTTGGACAATTTATTTTTACGTTTTCTTAATAAATAATAATAATAATATTTATTTTTAATAAATATTTTGAATATGGCAAATTATGATAAAAATATTTAATTTTTTTATATATTTCTTAAATAAACCAAGTAATACATTATTATCAGTATATACCAAATTATGATACAAATAATACATTGTTATCTGTATATAGCAAAGTATGATACAAATATTTTCCTTTAATATTTATTTTTAAGTGAACAGAGTAACATATTTTTAATTTTAATTTTTATTATTATATTTTCTTTAATGGTAATGTAAAAATAATTTGTTAATCTTAAATACAGAACAATGTCATCTTTTAATTAACGATACATAAGTAATAATACCACTTTGTCTCACAAAATTAGCAATTAGTAAAAGTTATTTACTTTTATCAATTTGACTGTCGTGCATTCTTGCAGTGTGTGTGGCTCGTATTTGTTGCTGGACATGCAATATTCAATTTTTCAATATCTGATACTCTGTTCGAGGTTGGCCCTAGGCTCAACAGAAGCAACATCAGCCACAGCAGCTTTGGCAAAAATCAACAGCCCAGACTCTGCTCTGGTTGTGGGTCTATATGGCTTTGGATCCCTGTCTATGGTTTTGCTTGTTTCTGTTTCTGTTTTTGGTGATGGTGATGGTGATAGTGATGGGGAGCTGGAGATGCTGTTGGCTCTGGTTGTGACTGTTCTCTGGCCTGTCTGTGCATCACAGTGATTAATGTCTGTGGCAAATGCATTAAATTCTGTTAAATGTATTACAATTTTGCCATGCTGCAGCTTCAGCTACAGTTGCACTTCTTGTTATCGTTGTTGTTGTTCTTGCTCATCCTCCATCCATCGAAACAGTTTCACACCAATAGCTACGCTCGGGCTGCGTCGGGCTGATTGATGGTCGCTTCATCTGATGCTCCTGATGCTTGCTGTTGTGGGTGGTTTTGAATGTAACTGGCTTGTCTGTCGCTTGTCGGTTGATGCTTCAAGCTGGTTATGAATTTGTACAGTTTTCTGCTTCCAATATTGACCATTGACCAGTCTCTGCTTGCTGCACTCGAGTTTGCTTGTTTCTCGTCTGTTTTTTGTGAGATACGTGAAAGTCAGAAAGTTTATGCAAATAAATAGAGCAATTTGGCAAACGTCAATCGGTATTTGTAAAAAAGGTAAATTTTGAGTTCGAGTAGCAGTTGTTCACCACTTACAACGAAAGTTGGTTGAACATTTTAAAGAAACCGAAATTTGAAAAAGTAGTCATATACGGAACAAATTAAGCAATATAAAATAATAATGTTTCACTCTCATAATCCCATCCAATGTTTATTTAATTATGTATATTAAAATTGTATGAATTATGCATGTGTTGAATGCGTTTAAGTGTTATGCAAATTGGGATGCAACATTTAAAATATTTTAATCCAACAATTTCAAATCCTTTCGTGAAACATTTTAATTATGAAAGATGTTTATCTTTTTAATAAATCAGTCACAAAAACGAGTCGGTTTAAAAGAGCTGTATAAATTGAATTTAAATGCACGTAAATCAAAATAAATAATAAATCAGAAATTATCCGCTGCTATCCGTCTCATTTATCAGATAATAACTTGCATTTCAATTGTTGTTACTTGCTCCAAATCCAATACTTAACCTTAAACTCTTTGAGAGCCAAATCCTGAACACACACTTCAAATGCCAAACAGCACAACAATCTCAGTTTTAAGCCACACGCATTCGTATTCGCATTCGTACTGGGGAAGACCTCATTTCTGCCTTGTCTTTTTATAGCATACTTAGCTGCGCTGCCTTATGCTTAATGCCAATTCAATTTATAAAGTGTGTGTGTCTCTACCACACACACACACACACACACACACTCACATGCATCTCACAGTTACAGCCACAGCTACAGCTACAGATTGAGATACGCACCGCAGCGTTTTGGCAAACAAGTTTTGCACACTTGAAATTTTTGTGATTGATGTGCTTTGGCTACATTCGACTCAACCGCTTCCCACCTCGCCTCTCACCCGCCTCCCCCGCCTGCCGCTGTTTGACTTTGATGTCTCTAACAGTTTTTTGGTATGCGTGTGCGCCCGAGCTGCATGTGTGTGTGTGGGTGCATCTTGAGCCGGCGAAAGTTTTAATTGCTTTTTGCAATTAGAACTATTAGTGAGTGCGCCGGCTTACAACTGAGTCGCTGCAACAGTTGACTGCACAGCCGCAGCAGCAGTTAAAACTCCAACTCACCCCCTCACACACACACACACACACGCACACACTCACACACACACACACTCAATCCTTCTCCCATTACATTGAATGCCTCCCACATTCCTCGTCTCCGCATTTATCTAAGCAATTCATTTAATTGCTCTGCAATTTTCACATATATTTTAAGATTTTCTCCATATCAGTGCACCTAATTCGTTTGTGAACGGCAAGAATGCTTAGCAAATAAATAAATAAATATTCAATAATTCTATGATTAAAAATGTTGTGGGTTTCCAAAAATATTTGAAAGTTTTTAGACTTGGCAATGGAGAAATACAATCAAATTCGTGCATTTTACAAAATATGCAGGAAACGCAAATAATGATTATTTGCTACTTTTAAACGGTAAAGGAAGTAACTTATAATAAAAAATGATTGATCAAATATAATTATTATTTCTAGAGATTTAATTTAGTTCTAGAATCATTACTTTTAAGTTCGTCATTTCTCACAGACTTCAAATTAATATTTCCCATCGGAAAAGCCAAAATAAAAAGTCTTTTAAAGAAACGCTATGGTCAAGTTACAAAACCGCTAATCATTATTTTCTGAGCAAATTTCAAATAAATATTTATTTATTCCAATTATTTTTCCATGAGAAGCCGTAAATAAACTCAATTTATAAACTGATCAATAGGCATGTCACATAGGCATTATATGATTATTTGCAATTATTTAAGAAGTTATAACAGTTGGACAGATAAAGTTATTAAAAGTAGGTATATGATACAGATCGACAATAAATTTGCTTAAGCCTTCAAATGAACAGCTTGCCACATTCTTAATTTATTTATGCATTTTCACACATCGAAATCAGTTTGAGTTTTTTAGTTTTATGCAACTGAAGTCGGTTTCTTTTGCTGTTTCTGAGTGGCAGCTGGCGATAGAGTCTTGCCTCTCGCTACTGACCCTTCGACACTGGTCAACAAAATCGAAATCGTGTTGTGGGCACTTTGACTATTTTCTATGTCGCCACACCAAACGATTTTCTCATATTATTGTAGTTGTATTCGATGTTGTTGTTGTTGTTGTTGTTGTCGCAATCCTTTTGCATGTTGCAAAACAAATCAACTTTCCTGTTGCTGTGGGGCATTGGGAGCGAGTTACAAAATCGAACGATGAGTTGCATTCAATGGCAATCATTGCAAAATAGATTGATCAGTGCCGTCGAAATAGGGGATGCGGTATTAAAAGGTAATGGGAACTTGTGATCCTGATTCTTTCTTTGATTATTTATTTATTAAGTGTAGACTCCAAATTTCTAATAAATCATAACAACTCATTTTAGCAAATTATACAAAGTGGTGAATCCCATATTGTGTTAGAAACAAATTAAATCTTGTAATTGCAAAACATCAAATAATTATTGTATGATAAATTTAAATTATAGAGACAAAACTCTACCTTAAAAATATGGTTTAATCATTGTTTAATATATATAAATAATGGAAGTAAACATTTTAAGAATAGTTAAATATAATATCGTCTATCGTTACTTTATGGAAAGTGCGAATAATTGGATTTTTACAAATTTTCCTTCCTTCTACACGGACTTTTTTCGGCCACGCCTCTGGTGTGTATTTTTACTTGTGTTCTCGGCTTTAGCTAGGAGCTGCTTTCGCTTCACTCTTTGGCGCCCCCTTGACTATTTCACATTTTAGCCACCCTTCAGGTGGACTCTTTGACTGGGTTTGTATTAAAAAATTAAACTAGATTTCCCTTTAGTTTTGCATGTTGCACACACAGCCGCCGCGAGCAAATCGCTTACTTTGTGCTTTGACTTGGGCTTTGCCGTCGTACCTTTTGCCCACCATTCTGCTCTCCTCTCTGCTCTCCCCTGTCCTGCTGTTGTCCTGTTTTGCCGTGACCAGTGCCAATTTCGATTGCATTTCGAGAAGCAATTTCAATACGCCTCAGAGCCTCAGAGGTGTATGGAGCCAGAAACGCGCGCGCTACGGTTTTTTAATTGCCATGTGCTCAGGGTCGATGTCGCAGGTCCTGTGTTGGCTTCTTTTTGACAGTATGAAATCATAACTCAGCCATGGGACTCCGTCAGTCAGCCAGTCAGTCGGTCTGTCGATCTGTCGCCAACGTCGCCAATGCCAATGACTAATTATGAAATGTTTGATTTCCCCGGGGACCCAAAGCGCGACGAATATTTTGCGGCATGCTAGCGAACAGATACCTGACAGGACGAAGCGCCTTTTTCTGCTCCTTTTTTTTTGCCTTTTTTTCTGGTTTTACTTTTCTATTTTGGCGCAGACAATCAGCGAGCAGAGCAGCAGCTGGCACGTCGTGATGGGAGACAGAGGCTGAATTCGTCATATCAATTTTGCCGGGAAATGAAATGAAAAATCAAAAACAAATTGCACTGAAATGTAATGAATTCTAAGCATTCCACACATGCATACACAACATATTCCGAGATGTTCTAAGTGTGTGTGAGTGTGTGGGTGCAGGTGTCAGTGTGTGTGTGTGTGTAGTTGTGTGCATTTGACAACTGTCTAGTAAGGACACGTCAGTATTCGGTCATGTCTCTTTGCGGTTGGCCACAGGGTGTCTGTGACAACGATGTCGGCGACGACGACGTCGAGGACGACGAGGACGACGATGACTCCTTCGTGTCCTGTGTGTATGTCCGTGCCAGGCATGACAAATATTTTGCAACTTCTCAGTGGCTACAAGTCTGTGAGTGAGTCAGAGTGTGTGCATGTGTGAGTGTGTGCGGTTAAACTTTAAAATATTTGTGTTGAAATTGCACTTGATTTAATTGTTGTTGCTGGCGCTATTTGGTTGTCTCTTGTTGTTGTTTGTCTCGTATCATTTACAGGCAACTTTTCTGCTTTGTCTGCTGACTTCAACAAAAGTCACTTGCAGGCTCAGAATCAAAGCAATTGTTTTGCAAATTATACCAATGACGAACGAGTCGATGCTCTGTAAACTTCCTATGTGTCTTATGATAAAATATTTGTTTGTTTTTGAAATAACCAATTTATTTAACTGTATTTTTACGCAATTATTTATTATTTATTTTGATTATTTTTTTACATAACAAATTTTATTATGTTTCAAGAAGATTTTCTGGAATATTGTGAATTTCGTTTACATTTTATGGTAAGCGAAATTTAAAACAGCAACGTAATTTGCATTTATAATCATCTATTTGTGATTTACTTTTAAATATGAAGTAACTTAGCTTGGCAAATTAAAAAAAAACTTAATAAAATGAATAAGTAAAGTATCTTTCATTTAATATAAATTATTTGTGGTTTATATTAAAATATTTTTTTTCTGCCTATCAAATTCAAATAACGTCAATAATTTTGCTTTTATTTTAATTTTATTTTGATTTCATAATTCATTTTTAAAAAAGATAAAATTAACATGAGATAATATTAATATGTGATTTACTGTGGAATATTTATTCTATTTAATTATTTTGTTGTAAAAAATCTTGTTCATTCTCTATGGTTTATTTTGCCTCGTCTAACAACCTCATCTGTAAGTGATTTTCAAGGCATAACGTCTTTCTCTTACTTTCTTTTCGGCTTCGTCTGACCGCTTTAAGCTTAAAATCTATGCGAAATCAAAGTAACAAAGAACCGCAACAAATTTGCCTTAGGCTGAATTCAACGGAGAAGGGGAAAGTGGAAGGGGCTGAGTGATGGGGCTGACTGGCCAAATGGTCGACTGTTGATTTGACCAAGCTGTGATTGAATTGTCGTAACCCCAAGTTGTCCACCTCGCATCCCTTTCCACTCCCTCCCTCTCTCTCACTCTCTTGCTCTGTTGCTCTCTCTCGCTCTCGTTATCTATATCTATCTATCTCGTATCGCCGTGATGACATTTTCCACTGACTGAATTTTATGTTGATTACAGATTAAGATTGCAACATTTTCCTCTGATATTGACAATAATGCCTTTGAACATTATCTGCCATGCTGCCCTTTGGCCTTCACCCAACCGCATCCCCTACCACAAACAGTTATCCCCCAAAGTCTGTGTCCCTCTCCCTCAGACTCTCTCTCTCTAGTGTGTCCTTATGTCTCTGTCTATCTGAATATCTGCTTCTTTACTCGCTGCCAAAGTGTTAATTTGGTTGAGTGGGTTTTTGGCTCGATTTGAATACATATACCACTCGAGTCGAATATTCTACAACATCGACATCGACTACATCGACAACGACATCGACATACATACGACATTTGTATGTAGATTTTGTACTTATATGGAGAAAACATTCGCTCTGGCAATGGCAATGACAATGGCAACGACAATGGCCACAGTGTTGATAATAATGAGCTGACAGCTCGGCATTAGTTGCATGGATTCTAGATTGTGTTTGTATGTAAAATGTCTAGGGCTTAGTAACATCGCTGTCAACATTTTCATGTTGTCTGCACACTACAGCTGGTAATTAATTTTAAAAAACGCTTCGGGCTAGTCAAACAAAGTGTAACAGGATATTAATTACATTTGACGACTGCCAAGCGGAAGTGTTAAAGTGTGTAAAGACGATAAACTGACAAGGAGCGACAACAACAGCAGCACCAGAAACTCTCTACTTAAGCATTGCCATCAACTGTCCAGGGATCGAGCATAGGCAACGTCTCGATTAAACAACACCATAAAGCTTAACTCACATGTTGCTCGACTGAGTTTCAGGACATCAACCAGACGTGCCAATAAAAACTTTCACTTAAAATGGTTTGAGTAATTTTAGAAATATTTTAGCTTTGCTTAGATAATTAAGCAGCAGGAATTATGTCGAACTTTTGTCTGCGACAAATGTTTTTGTATTTAATTAAATTCTATATTCAATAAGAATTACTGAAAATTGTCTGCATACTTAATTAATTAAAGTTGGGCTGTAATTTCTTAGTATTTTAAAACAGATATTATTATACACTTTTTAGAAGACTATTTAACAATTATCATTAATTATTGCATTTAAATATAGTTGGAGACATCATAAATATAATCAGTTGAGTGCCTCAGCAATTATGGCTGCAGCTTCAGTCTTAACTACCAGCAAACCAAATATTAAATAAATGAAAATTGCAATGGCTTAGCGCTAATCGATTGAAATAATTCATATAAAAAATACATTTAACAATTTGTATTTAATTTCTGCCGCTTTTCTATTCATGTATTCAGCGCCAGGAAATTGAGGTTGCCCTCTCACAAATAAAAAATTGCATCTGTTGCCTACTTAGCGACCATCACTTTGACAAACTACGACAGGTGTGCGCTTACATCTCTTAAATAGAGTGTCCGAACAACACACGCACACACACATACACTCGTTTAAAATTCGATTATGTAAACAGCAACAACAGCAACAATAATTACAAAGCGAAATGGCAGCAAACGAAAGCGGAAAAAAAATGAAAAATGAAAATTGTTGCCCCCCAACATGACTATAGCTTTTAAAGCAATTTTTTGTTATTCAATTTTGTTGATATTTGTTGTTGTTGCTGCTGTTGTTGTTGTCTTGGTGCTCCTCGACCAACAACGTAATGAAAATTCAGTTTTCATATACTCAACTGCTAATGACAGTTTTTTAATGATGTCGGACGCTAGCTGCAGCAACGCACTTACAAACATACTGTTTAAAAATAAACAACAAAAACATACACACACACACACAAAAAACGAAATAAAAATTAAATGGATGAAAGTTGCGCCAACAACTCACATAACAAAACGCCAAATGGACATTTAATAGGATAGACGTCGAAGTCGTCGTCGTCAACGTCGACGTCGCTGTCGATGTCGACGTCGAGCAGCGTCGAGCAGCGCACTCGCCGTAATGCCATTTTATTTAATTTCTGTATTTTTTCTATAAATTATTTCAAACATAAATCTGAGAGTGGCTGCGTTGTAAACTGCATGGCCAAAGAGCCAGGTAGCAAAAAAGTGTTGCCTGCTTACATGCACCCTAGAAACCGAGCACACTACACTACGTTTGGCACTTGCGAATTGATAGGCAGTTTGGCTAGCTCAGAGATTTTTGGAATGTAAACAAAAGAAATTGTGGTCTTATTTTTATATACTTTTTATATTGAAGTCGACGGGCCAATAACTTTACCGTCAATTGTTTGATAAATAAAGAATATGAAAATTAATCATTACTTCTGAAATGTAATATTATTGCTAAATTAAATATCAATTATTACTCACCTAAAGACATTTGTAGCTTTCTATCCTAGCATTATTACTATTTATGAGATGAATAAAAAGAACGCTACTAACAATATCAATACCACAATATTCCGAATTAATTTGTATGTCTTGTTTTTCTCAATATTGTTTCAATTTTGATGTATTTATTGAGTGTAGTTTTCACATTTTGTTTTTTATAAATATTTCAATTAGATCGATTTATAATAGTAGAAAAATTTTAATAAATTAAAATTTGAAGTATTAATGGCCAGCGTCCTTATTCATAAGCCTTAGCTTAGAGTGCGTGAAATAGTAATCAATAAATAAATACAAATGTATAAATAAATAGATATTTGATGAATTATTTTCTGCGTCCAATATTTTTTTAATTACTTCAATTAGCGAGAATTATTGTATATCAATTATTTTGTAGTTTTTTTCTGTGCAGTTTTACTGCCCAAACTTTGAGTTGCTCGCTGCATAGCTCTGATATCACCTACACGGCTTTTGTCTGCCATATCTAGCCACATTTGGCTGGGCATGGGTTATGAGTTGGCTCGCTGTGCAGGTAACTTTAGCTGCCTCTCTCCCTTTGTCTCTGCCTGCCTTAATGCTGCTGCTGCTGCTGCTCTTGGTTGCTGCTGCTGTGAGACGCAGTCAACCTCAACGCAACTAAGCTGCGGTCCACAGCAGCACTTACCAAAGCAGACCTCAAAAAGTTTGCACCCACACGATGCCGACGACGACGACGACGACGACGACGACGGTGACGATGGTCGATGCCAAAGCGTCCGCTGCGACTATAAAAAGGTGCAAACAGCAGCAATAACGGGGTTGTGGAGTGAGCGAGCGGGCGAGAGAGAGAGAGAGAGAGAGAGGGAGAGGGAGAGAGAACGTCGCCGTCGACCGACACTAAGCCTGAGTGCATTTTCTTGTTGTTGTGTACGCGCGCGTAGTTTGTTTGCCGTGCGTAAAATCCGCAACGTTACGCCATTTTGTGTGTGCTTTCTTTGTGCTGTGCTCACCCTGTTGTTGTTGCTTTTGTTTTCTGCTTTACAACCCAAGCGTACACCCTGTAAAATGCAAAAAAGGTGCGAAAAGTGTGGCCAGCACTGTTTGGGCTGTTGTTGTTGTTGTCGTTGTTGCTGCTGCTGGTAGTTTGTCGATGCTGACGCTTTGATAGTCTCTGTCAGAGCGAGAGAGGGAGAGAGAGCGAGAGAGCGTGCTAAAGTAAGATAAAGTGCGAGGAGAATCTTTTCTCTGCTGGGTTTTAATATACAACACAACCTTTGGTTGTTGCTCTTTTACTCATCGTCGTCGTCGTCGTCGTTGTCGACAGCATTGTTGTTGCTGTTGTTGCTTAGCCCGTAAAAATAAAAGCCACGTTATTAAGTTGAAAGCACGTGCAACTTGTTGTTGCCACTGAGCCGCACCAGTCAAGCCAAGCTGAGGCAAGCTGCGGCAAGCTGGGGCTGCTGCCAGTTGCTTTTATTGTTATTACTACAATACATTTGGCACTCGGCACTATTTTTGCTTGCCACTTTTTGGCTGCATATTTTCTCACCTTTCAGGCTCTGTTTTCTGTGTGTGTTTGTGTGTGTGTTGTTTTTGTGTTTATGCTTGCGAATGGACTCGCTTTTTAATGGCTCCCGCCTGGGTCCTCCTGCCAGTTGTATATCATGATTTCCCCGGCAAGCACCATCACAGCATTCATTTGGCGATCTTAAATCAAAATGTTGTGTCCTCGCCAGAGCACTGACTATATTTATTCCCTCCTGCATATACGTTTTCTTCGCCAGACAGCTAGTTTATGCTTCAGCTTGATCAACAGATGTCGACGATTTCACTGCACAATTTCGTTTATTATGCAAAGTTAATTCCAAGTCGTGGTTAGAGCATTTCATAGTCCATAAGTGTTCATTAACTTCGATGCCGCTTGTTTATCGTTAGCTCTAATAATCAACATAAAAGCAAGAACAGCCAAAAACCGTACAAACGGATACTGAAATTGTTTTGCACTTAATGGCATTTTAAATAAACTACACGCGGCTGTAAAAAACTGAAATTTACCATTGTACCGAGAGCCACTTTTAGCCACTTTAATGGAGGGCCAAGTAGATTATTGCCGCGCCAAATGTGCAAATAAAATGCCCAAATGGCGCCCATAACGCGAACAGGGACCCCAGTAATAGTCCAAACTTAATAAAAACAGACGCTTGTTCCCCGGCCCAATACCAACTGGCCTCATGGCTAATACATATGTATACGCTTCGGGCCTTAATAGCATACTAAAACTAGGCCATTGCCGATGTACCAAGAACGTATGCCATATTGAACAATAAACACTGCGAATATTTCGTTGTACTTCCGACTTTCATTTTAGATTTACAAGTTTTGCCATTTGTAATTCAGCTAGTTCCAATTAAATTACAAATAATTTCTTTATGTCAAATATTTGGTATGTATTTGCAGAAAATCATTCGTGGAGTCAAAAACAATTGAATAAATTTAATTTGTAATGTGTTATTTTCTTAATTGAAAACATATTAAAATACTTCTTTTTATTTTGTCAGAACCACAGCTTTTTGTATTCTTTTGGCTTTGTATGTATACATAAATGGCATACAGAACAGAATAAAAGTGAGAATTTACATTTCAATTCAATTGACAAGAAAAGTAATTACGATCCAACAATTAGGGTGAATCCAAATTGCGAACTGACGAGTATTACTTAAAATAGTAGACCTTATAGCTAACATAGGTTCTAATATTCTAAGAATATAAATATTGCGAATTGCGAACCATGAACATGAGTTCAACAAGAAGGGGACTGCATTTTGCAGAGTTTAGAGATTTTATGAGACAAGAGCAAACCAGAATTGCATTTTTAATTATTTCTTGCTTATAACTTCAAATAGTTTCTCATGATTGTTTTTAAGATAGTGCTATAATGATCTATTAAAAAAATGTAACTAAAAATATATTTAATTTGTTTTTTGCACTAACCTGCAATTTTGGAAATGTGCATTTCACATTATTGAAGTTTATTCATTCATGTCTAAAAATTATAAAATCAGTGCATCATGTTGTGACATTTAATTTAAGGCTGAAATGCAATAAGTGATAGCTTACAAATACACATTTTACAGCACATTTGCATAGCAATTGTAATTCGGCAAATAAATTGACAACATTTTACATAATAATTACATGCGTTCGCATTGAAATGCTAAGCAACTTTAAGCAACTAATTTAATTAAAATTTTGCAATAGTCTGGTCGCTGTGTGGATTGAGTGTTGCCCGTTGAGCAACTGCATAAACAAATGCAAGAGCTGATTGTATTGACAGCAACAGCAACAAAAACGACAACAACAACGACAATATACAATGATAATGAGCAATACAAGTGGCAAGAGAGCCCCAATTCGAACAGAATAGTGCCACTGCCACAGAGCCTGCTTCTGCTGCTGCTGTTGTTGCTGCCCCTTGCTGTGTCCTGTAACCATTTGGCTGATAGCCATCAATGCCATGAACAAAACACGAACCAGAGACCGACCTCGGGGAGATTGATGGAGAGGATGCGGAGAGGGACTGCGGAGGGGTTGATGCTGATGTATAGAAAAGGCGACAGGCGCTTTTCATTCGTGTTGATGTTGCCGATGATGAAGTGATAATAATTAAATTTGCATAATGCTAAGTGATTAAGTTGTTGTCAACTGTTCTGTCGCTCTGTTGCCTGGACTGCACGATGTCAATGTCCCGCAGCTGCCATTGTCAGCCGGCAAGCAGACTCTGTTCAATTTGATGTACAAATTTCGATTGCGAAATCGCAAGCAAAACCTGGCGACACTTTTCCCCCGATCTTTTGGGAAATATACATTGCCTTTAGCTTTGCAAGTGCAAGTTTGCATTGCATGTGCTGACTAAGTGTCGTGGGATTAATTTTTCGCATTTTTTTGTTCGTGCTCGCAACAAAACATTTACATTTAATTTGGCCTGTTGCGTTGGGCTTGTTAAACTAATTGAAGTGGCGCCAACAAAGCGTCATAATGTCGTGCAACAGGCAACTGCTGAACTGTTGAACTGTTCAACTGGCAACAGGAACACGAAACTGAAACTGAGCTGACGCCAACGTTGGAGAATTGCACATAATGACCTGGGTTGGGTAGCGTTGATGGTCTTCTAATTACAACGCTTATTTATAATTGATTTGTGGCAATTTAATTAATTTGAATTTAACTATTTAATGGGGATTACCAGGCCAGCCCTGCCAACCGAACTCGCGCGTGTTCTGTTCAAAGCCGCATTTAGTAGCCAGCCGTACTAATTAGCTGTTGCATTTTAGATTAGGCCAAAACGGCAAAAAAAAAAAATGTAACAGCGAACCACCCAAAATCGTAAACCTTGCTCGTGTGGTTAATTGAGGCCTGACATCATTTGGACCAACTGATGACTGGAACTGTCGACAAAGTGTCATGACATTAGCTGAAAATTAGCCAAAGTCAACGGGGATTAACTTGATTACAAGTTTCCAGACAGCTCTCTACTCCATAATAAAGAGTGTTTTAACCCCTGTCATACAGAAAATAACTCTACTATATTTCAAAGTATTCATTATTTGTATTATTATTTAAATCCACTCTCATTTACCTTCAAAAGAGATTTGCTAATAAACGTTTTTTTGTATCATGTTTTCTCATTGCGGTCGATGTACGATGTCGATGCATTATTGTTAATGCATTTTGGATGTTTGACTAACAATTTTACACTTGATTGGCACCAAATTAAATGTCATTTAATATATTCACAGTTTTGTGGTTCTAATTGCATTTGAAAACTGCATTAAACACCTAATGCTGCATTCAGCTCTATTTTTTTTTTCGCTCGTTTCTTTATACTGATTGATGAGAACATTTGCATTCGGTTACAAAATCTAAAATTAATTATATGCCACAAATTATTTAGTTAGCGTTTCCATTACAAAAGGCATTAGCTTAGTTTCATTTGCATTTAAATAAATTAAAATGGCAACTTAAAACTCATTTCAATAACTATTATTATTTGGTTTTATATTGGCAGCGCAGAGCGCTTAATTAATGTTAGCATAAAAGGATAATGAGAAATGGGGTATAATAAATATAATAAATATATTTAATTTATTTAAAGTTATTGTACAATTTTAACTAAATATAAAACAAATATGAATAAGCGATAGAATATTTTTTAAATTATTTTAAGATTATAGTACAAAATTAAACTTTTAATAAATATGAATGATTGAAGTATTTATTCAAACACAATATTTTAAGTAATATATAAATGAAATATTTACTTTGACATATCAAATTTATTCAGCAACATTTTTACTCCCATTGAATATAAGAATTAAATATTGAATTGCATATTTGAGCATTAAATTTGAAAGGAATATAATTCAACGAAAAATTTATTTCATTAATTTTAATTTTTCTAATATTTGTACTTTAAATGAAAATGAATGAATAAAATATTCATTAAGTTATTTTAAATGTATTCTAAAATATAATTACATTATATGAATTATTCCAATTAAGCCAGGACGCTTAGGACGCTTAAGTTATTCACTCAATATCATATGTTATCATATTTTGCATTCATAAGCTGCGTAAATGGTTTAGCACAATAATCAGTACTCATTCGTTATGACGAACGTTATCTGTGTGCTGGGCACAATGTGTCACTGAAATACAACAGAATAGAACAAATGGAATGGCATTCAAATGACTTGATGCCATTAGGCAGCTCTTCTTCGCTTGCAAGCTCATCAGCATCTTTAATTACCCGAGGCGAAAGCTGAGCTGCAGAAACTTTAAGCACTTGTCTCTGGTCTCTGGCAAAGACAGTTCAGACGGACAGTCCGACAGTCAGACATTCAGTCAGCTAAGCAGTTTGGGAGGGGGGAGGAAAAAGGGGGTGTCGGGGACAGTTTGGCTGCGGGGGCGGACAGTTCGCGCACTTCATAAAGTCACATCAATTTATTTCATTTCCTTAGTTAATTTCAAAGTGTCAACATAATAAATGAACTGCACGTAGCAGCAACAACAACAACAACGGCGACAACAACGGCGTCGAAGGAGAACAACATTGTTGTTCAGTTGGTGTGCAAAAAGTTGTCGCATTTCAAATGGTTGCACGCAACAAATGAGCGCAGGACCCGCGCAGGACTCGCACAGGACTTTTGTGAAATACGCATAAAAATGCAAGACAAATGACAGGCGAGGGACAAAGAGTAAAGAGCGTGCAAAAATGCACCAAAAACAATGCAAAACCGAAATGAGAACGAAACGAAAACTGCAGAGAAATAGAAATAGAAATGATTAAAAAGGACATGCGAACACCTAAACGTCCGCGTTGGAAAAATGCCACAAATGCAGCGACCGTGCAAATTTTCTTCATTTCCATTTTGACAAAACGCAAACGCAAACGCAAACACAGACAGAGACGATGAAGGAGCAGGAGCAGGAGCAAAAGCTGACGGACTGACTCCAACTCTGACATTGACAAATAATGAAAGGCCAACAGCAGCGGGAGCAGCAGAAGAAGAAAGCAACCATAACGCATCGGCTGAAGGAGAAGGCGTCGAGTCGGGTAAAATAATGACGAGGCGGCGAGAAGTAGTGGGAAAGTCCTGAGCAGGAGTTGGAGATGCCTGGAGACGGGTCCTGGCGACGCCGCTTGAATGTGTCAAAATTGGAGCCACATTGTCCGAAACAGAAAACGTACGGTGCAAAGGACAAACGTCTGGCGGCAATGGCGAACGGTAACCGCAAGGACACCGTCGAAAGCACAGGACGAGCTGACGAAGCGCGCGCTCGTCTTGGACTTGGACAAACAAAATGCCAGGACAAGGAAATTAAGACAATTGAACCGTTGAGGCGTGCGAGAACGTTACGAGCACATGGGCATGGAAGGTGTCCTTTCTGCATGCGTTGCTGCGTGCGTGTGTGTGTGTGAGAGAGAGTGGGCGTAGTCATGTTGACATTGCAGGTGCGCCCAGGACCTGCTCGCCTGTCCGCTCAACTTGTGGTCGTACATTGTCAATGGCGCAGAAAGGATAACAACACAGCACAGTAAAGGACAACGACAGCAGCAACAACAACAACTGGAACTCAAGCCAAGGGGTAAAAGCGACGTGTTGGCTTAAGTTATTAAAAAAGAAATAGAACAAGGGCAGAGCGAGAACGCAAGACAGCGAGTGTGACGGACAGAGGGGGAGGTGGAGAAAACCATTGCTTTTGGGGGGGGCAGACTGCGGAAATAGAAAACAAATAATTGCCATGCAAAAAGTATTAGTTGCCTTATGGAGCGCACACTCTCCTCTTTCCTCCTCCCTCGTCCTTTCGCACCCAATCCTCTTGCAGTTTGAGAAAATAATTTGTTTAATGGAATGTAAATTTCATACTTAAGCAAATAAATGCGTTCGAGTGTGAGATACGTGGGCGTCGCAGTGGGCGTGGCAGTTACTTTGCCTGCCATTTGGCCAAGTTTATTTTTGTTTTCGTTTTGCTTTTTTGCCCCGGCAATAGTTTTTTGTTTGTCTCTCCCATGTTGATGAGCGAAGAGACAGTAAAACTATTTGTTGGCTATTTGCACAAGGGATTTAGTCTTATGCCAAGCCAAAGAAAACAGAAGGGTAGCAGTTTAGCATTGAGTTGGTGTTGTTTCCGTATGCTTATGACGCAGGGGCGTCAATCGGCGATTACAATTGATTGGAAGTCTGAAGAAAAGGTAAAAGAAACTAAGCCAGCTGCAAAATGATATTTAGAAATGCGGATTAGACATGGCACACAAATAGATAGAAGGATTCGAGTTGTGGGTAAAACAAATATGCAAATATCAGCTTAAGAAATCGGGCATGAGATCATAAATATGGAAAGTGCTATGAGAAGACCCCAAACAAACTGTGGAAATAGAATTTTTTAAATGATAAGAATAAATAGTTTTTATAAGTTTTACTTAATTTCGAATGAATATTCAAAATTGTTTTGTTTTTTAAACGTTACTCTCAAGATAAAACTTTAAAATATCTTATAGATATTGGAACGTTTTTAATAAATGAAAAATACAAATAGTTTTTCTGTTCTTGCTTAAGATTCAAAATACATACGAAAGTCTAAATAGAAAATATTTAAAGTAATTTCTTAAATATTAAAGATTATACTTTATAATAAGATACTTTTTTAAATAAAACAGATGTCTTTAGATATTCCATTAAAAATGTGTTTATACATGTATTATAAAATTTGATTAGATTATTTATTATTATTATTATTATTATATTAATTGTTATTTGCTTCTTTATTTATTTGACATTTTATTTATGTTGGATATATTAATAAATAATTTAAGTTCATTAATATTATTGTTAATATTATTACTTAATCACATCCTTTATGGAGCATATTTTTGCACTTTTTTGAAAATTGCCTGAACTCAATTTATTTACCTTGAGGTAGTTTTGAGATATCCCCTTGTTTACTTGATGCTTTGACACAATTCACTTAAGCTTCACGCACAGCTATCGTTGAGCACAAAATATATTATATATTTTGCTACTATTGTTTTCTGTCTCGTATTTTATAATTTCTGCTAACTGTGAGACACAATTCTATTATATTTTGGCAGCCGAAAAAGCGAGCAAAGCCAGAAAGAAAGAGAAGTTATAATGAAAATGTCACATGCATTAATGACACTCAAGGTGACAACCCTGTTTCCCGTTACATCAGTGCACACCCCCACACGAAAGAGTGAGAGGGAGGGAGAGAGAGGGAGAGGGAGAGGGTGTAAGCATGTTTGACAATATTGCTGCCAAAAAGAGAGCTTTTTGTGATAGTCCTGCCACGCCTCGTGCCCATTTGAGTTTGCTAGTATTAAACCTAAAAGATAAAAGGATTTCATAAATGCAACATGCTGATGTTGCTGCTGACAACAATGTTGCATTGCCTCTGCCTCTGCTGCTCTGTCTCCCCCCTCGCCCGCCTCGTGACGTACTCATATAAATAAATAAAAGCAGCAGCTCACAGAATGTCCAACCGACTCAACGCCTGTCGCCTGCTTCACACACAACACAACACAACACATATATATATCCCATATTCCCTTCTGTCTGCGTTGCATCCCCGACCTGACCTGCCACCCAGCTTTCATTATTGTTGCTGTTGTCTGTCTCGATGTCTGTCTGTCATATTGCTGCATTTGACTTTATGGAAGACTGGGAAAGTGAGCTACATGCAACCAACAAATACTGCTTGAGGCAAACTG
Organism: Drosophila immigrans; assembly: GCA_963583835.1. Taxonomy (NCBI): domain Eukaryota; kingdom Metazoa; phylum Arthropoda; class Insecta; order Diptera; family Drosophilidae; genus Drosophila; species Drosophila immigrans. The sequence continues at coordinate 31,709,079 of OY757141.1, forward strand.
CTGAAGCCCTCATAAGGCTGAGGATGGGCTGAAAAAGGGTGGCAAGATTATTAGCAAATTCTTTTAATTAATTCTGATGTTAAGCCAATGGCTCTGATTACGTTGTATTCTGGGAGATACCAAAATATGCCAGACATTTTGGAAATTTGTTTTGTTTAATTTAAAGAGAATATAAAATACAGAACAGAGTACTTTTAAACTGGAAATAAATGTTTCTACATAATTGCTGTGAATGCATTAAACTCGAATACAAAATTTAATTAAATGAATCGTAAGTAATTATGATTAAATTAGAATCATTACCACAGAGTATGGTAAACTATTAGAACTATTATTTTTTTTATATTCAATATAAATGAACTGCTCACATTTAAAATATAAATTGTAAAGTCAATTCAAATGTTTTGTATTTTCATCCAAATAATTAAACATCTCAAATTACTAAATTACGTTATTCATATAAATTTTTTTAACAAAGGCATAGATTTATGTGAAATTCAGATTTTTTAAGTATTTCTATTTTTGGAAAATAAATGGAAATCTACTTATGTTTAAATAGTTTATCCAATAAGTTATTACTGGTAACTCACAAATATTTATGCGCTTGAATTTTTTGATATAACATTTTTGATTGGTATTATTTTTATATGCTCAAGAAATATTTTTTAAATAGTTGGGTTGAAGTTCTCTTAGGATGTTGTTAATTGTTGTTTTTAAGACAGACTAAATTGTTTTAATTCTCTGTGGTAAATCATTAAAGCAATATTTTGAGAAAATGTATTGTTTTTAGTTTTTGTATTTTATTAGTTACATTTATCTTTGTGTCAGCTTGAAAAGCAATTTGCGTTGCCTGCTCAAAGGCTCTAAAAGCCAATCGCAGTGGCGTTTTATGCCAACTCCTCCTCCAACGTTTTGCGGCCCTTTTTGCACGCAAATCAAAATGCCCAGAAGCCAAAGCAAATTATTGCAAAAATGTATCGCGTTGGCAAAGCAGCAGCCAGAAGGACAGCTGGGCAGCTGGACAGCCAGCCACGCCTCCAATTGCGCCCATTCAAAAGCTTTGACAATAATGTCGCCGGGCAGGAGGCGCCAAGGCATGTGACTTCATGGCAAGCCAACCATTGCCATCCATTCATCGTGCTCTCTCCTCAACCCCAGTTGCCGCCTCGCTGCGTCTAATGCACTGCACACAGTTAAAAATTGTTGCAAACGCTTTTGCAATTGCGACTGCGACTGCGACTCCGACTGCTGCTGCTGCTGTTGCTGTTGCTGGTGGTGTGTTATCGCTGTCATGCAGCCCTAGCCATGGCTAGAAGGGGCGCTGCCAGTTGGCCAGCACAAATTGGCCTAGAAGGCCAAAAGCATTTCAAAATTGTATTAAATCCCGAACGCTTTACGAGGCGAACGCTTGCCTAGTCCTTTGTCGCGTCTTTTGTACTGTGTGTGAGTGTGTGTTGGTGTGTTGGTGTGTGTGTTTAAAATTCAGTTTTTTTTCTTTTCGTTGCTACTTCCTGCAAATTTCATTTCCGCTTTGATTGCGCTTTTTGCGCATTTCCCTTTGGCAAAGTAAAACAAATGAACGGAAATGCCACACACGCAGCAGCAGCAACAGCAGCAGCAGCAGCAACACAAACAACAGCAGCAACAACATCGAATGCACCTTTGACACCTTATGGCCAAAGTGTGACAAAAACGAAAGGCACAACGAGAACAACAAAGTGCAGCAGGAGCAGCAGGAGCTGAACGTTGTCCTGCCGCCACCGCCGCCTGCATGCAAAGTATCTAGTGGCCTCCTATTGCCTCCCCGCCTCCTCCTAATGCAACAGCAGCAGCAGCAGTTGTTGTTTTCGGTTTTGTTGTGCCTTTTTGCTGGCTGACAACACTTTTGTGCCACACACACACACACACACACACCGAACACAATCACACACTCGTGCATTCGCAACTCTATTGCTGCTGCCTCCTGCTGCTCCTTTGGTGCTCCTCTGCTGCTCCTGCGGCTCCTGTTGCTGCCTGCCAAGTGTGAAAAATGTCGAAAATGCAATTTCCTTCAAGTAAAATGCCTGCCATGCGCTTTTGGCCCCCACCAGCTACGTGGCCGTATTACAAACGACTTCACGCTGAATCCTGGCTGACTGCCAGCCTTGTCCTGTACTGCCTGGCTCTCTCTGCCTTCGTCTCCAACTCTGCTGCTGTAGCTTAAATAAAGCACTTCCGCTAATAAAGTCGCACTCCACGAGCGTGTGTGAGCTGTGCGTGTTTCTCTCCGTGTGTGTGTGTGTGTGTGTGTGTGGACAGGATTCAAACGTGCTGGCGCTGGAGCTGGGCAAGGACAACACACGCACTCGCTTGCAGTTTAGACACAGACTGCAACATGCGTGTCAATGAATGAGTGTCTCTGTGTGAGTGTGTGTGTGTGTGTGCGTCTACTATGTTTGCATTCGTGGCAAAAACACATTTGGAAAATTTGTGTAGGCGACATTGTTGTAAATCACCGACACATTTTGAACTGTGCCAAAGGCTTCGCAACCCGAAATACACTGCGATAAAAACGAAAAGCAAAAACCAGAGGGTGACAAACATTTGATTACCGTTTGCGGTAAAAGAAGTCAATGGAGTCGAGGCTGATGAGTCAATCTGTTTAACATACCGTCTGATGAGAAAAACGAATATATTTAATGAATTAAATTTAAGCGTATTTAGCTATGCGTAATTAACTATATTATCGCGACCAATTTAAATTTGTTTTTATTATTTTTTTGTATTATATTCATATAGTTTGTTTATATCAATGTTCATTAACGACTAAAATCTACTGCAATTAATAATCTTAATCTGACTTGATCTGTGTTAAAACTATTTATCTCAGTTTTGATAGTTGAATGTTTTATAATCTATTTGTTATGTATTTCTCAAATGAAAATGCCACTTTAGCTTAAATTTAAAATAATGATAATGATGATAAAATTATATATTTAAAAAAAAATTATTTTGTTGTGATATTTAATTTTATAGTTTCCGCATATCCCCCTTGTGTTAAATAATTTTTTGTTTTATGTTTTAAGAGTGTATGATTTTATAATAACAAGAAAAAGAACAACTTTCGCTTATAATTAAATGTAATTATGCTGGTGATCAAAAATGGGTTATTTAAAAGATATTGTTGTATATATTTTTTAATTCATTGTTGCGTATATTGTTGTCATATTAAATTTTGTTGTTACCACATTTCTCATGGATTTTTTAATAATGATTTTTTGTTATATATATTTTGATTATAGAGTTGAATAATCACATATTGATAATTTAAATGAACTGAAATAATATTGTTTTCTAATCCAATCATTTTATGTAAAAGTTGTATTTTTATTTTATTTATTTTTATGTTCTCGTTACTATTAAGTATAATTTTACTACATATTTTGAATCAAACCTAAATAATAAGTATTAATGGAGCCTTTACTTTCGTGCAGTGCAGTGTCCAACTGCAGTCCAATTGTGAGCTCGACCCCTTGGCTTATCCGTCTGTGACGAAGTTGCGGCTACACGCATCGGTCCGTATCCTCTTTCGGCGTCTTTCCAAAGACCCCTCTGCCAGCTTGCCCACTCCGACGTTGCAGTCGTCCTCCCCTCTTCCCCAACCGCTTCTTTCACGGTATTCGCTGGTGTGCACAACTCAAAATTACTGCCAAGTTCTGCAAGTGACGATGACGATGACGACGACGATGTCGACGACGACGAAGGCGACATCTGAATGAAATGTTGCGTACGCTTCTATGACAATGAGACACACATGCACACACATGCAATCGCACTCACACACGCACACTCACACACACACATACACGGGGACAGTCTCACACATTCATCACACAGCATAATGATGGGGAGTCCTGTCGCAGTTGCACAGATTTTTGTTGACAATGGGTGTGAAAATTGAAGGCGAGTGATTGCATTTGGCCTCGCCTCAACGTGATTTACATGGCAAGCGAGTGAGCGAAGTGAGTTCGAGTCTGGGTTGCATACAACAAAAGGCAGCCAGGACAGGACATTGTCTTGGCTCTTGATGTGTGTGTGTGTGTGTGTGCAGAGTCCTAGGTAATTAATAGACTTGAAATGGTCGCTTGCGCAAAATTTTAATTAGGTGACACATGCAAAGTGTTCTCCCTCTCATGCAGTTAAGAAAACTTTAGCCGAAAACACAGCTTTCTTCTGCAGAGAGCAGCCACAGCTCGACTGTCTTTAATTGATAGTCAAAAACAGTTTCGGGTGCTCACGGGAGCGACGTCATCACGACGTTGTCGTCGCTTGCAGTTGAAGTGAGGAAATTACAAGTCGTGAATTAATGGCAGCCCGCCATCTCCCTTCCCTCCTCCTTCTGGCCCAGCTGCCTGGCCGATGTGCACACGTGAGGAGACAATCACTTAGAGAGCTAGGAGCACGTTGCCAGGATATCCGACGTCGTGGTCTACGCTGTCGTTGCCTCAGCCTCCGTCTCCGCCTCCGTCTCTATCTCCTTCTCACTGCAATTGCAATGCTTTGTCAGCTCAAAAACTTAACCTCAAACGGCGTCACTGACAGGACGACAGGCGAGCGCATACGCGGCATGTCCTTGCCAGGCTCACACATAATCGCAGCCACGTACGTGAGTGTGTGTGAGCTTGTGTGTGTGACAGAATAGTCACCATTGTGCCTGTTTGCACCTCCTCAGCGACATTCCACGTTGCGTCTTCGCTGCGCTTAATTTAAATTTCAAACAGAGCGCTTCAGATGAGCTGAGCGATTCATTCGAATTTAATTAGTAACGCGTGTTTCAGAGGTTTCCTGTTTTTTGACTTTGCCAACAGCAGCGTGTAATGCTCGCAACGGGAAATTGCGTTTGGTATTTTTCTCTCCCACTGTCCCCGACTTCATTTTCCCGCATCACATCTTAAGTATTGACTTTGGAGCTTTGTTTTGCATCTGCTCGGGAAGCTAATAAAAAAATGTATATTGATTGACTTTCGTTCTGCTTGATAATCGAAATTCACATGAAACATGAAAGCGTTTTTCTTAAATTAAAAATTACAGACATTAAGCTATTCTGTTAATTAAACATTTTGCAGTTCAAAGTGAACGACAACGAAATATAATTATGAATAAATACTGATGAATTTCATCTGTTGTTGGTTAATATAATTTTGTTACTGAAATACTTCAACGCAAAAATAAATTTAGTTTGTTTTTTCATGCAATATTCTGTCCTAGATTAAGCATGTTGCAAATAAAAATGATTGACTACGGAGTTTGAATGCAAACTTAACAAACTAACAAATAAATATAAAACAATAAATAAATTGTATTTCTTAGAAATAAGTATTGATGCATTTTATTTATACAAAATCCATGTATGATAAAATAAAATTCACTAGTTTTGTGAATATTGCAACATTAAACCGTTAAAGTGATAACAAATTGATTTGTTTCTTGAATTGCATTTTATTTTATTTTGAAACTAATACATTTTTTCTATCTTTTCAGGTAAGTGAAAATTATACTAATATTTGACGTAATCATTGTAAGTATTCTTTAATACTTCTCAACCGATATAAATTCGATCAATTTTAAGGTGTATACAGAAAAAGAAATGTGTTGAAAGAATATTTTAAGTTGAATTTGTTTTTAAGATCGAAATATTCACAAATTTAATAATTTTATTATTACTTTTAGAATGTTTTGTTTTTGTTGTATAAGGTAAAATTAATGTTAAATTACCTATGTGCTAAATTTGAATTAAGAACTTGGGAAACGGATAGACATGGAATTGTTCGGTGAGCGCACTCAATAATAATTCAATGCAGTTCATTCGAGTTTCAAGTGAATTTCGCCACTGACCAATCGCTCTCAGGTCTAGCCATGGGCGCTATAGTAATATCTCGATGAATAGGTAAAAGACATGTTTTCAGCAGCGCACAGTCAGCAAAGAGTACGAGCTTACATGGGCGATGTGGCGAGGGGGGCGATATCACACAAAAGGCATTTAGCCGCTGTTTGGTATTGGCCCATTGAGCTATGCATTGAATAGGCTTAGCGTACGAGCGAACGATGTGCTCTCATACAATGGCAGAGCAGCCAAATGAATGGACCAAAGGTTGCCTAATACCCCCTCAAATACACACTCAGATGATTCCCGACTCCATTCCGAGGATTGCCGTGAATGGTTGTTATCGTTACCCATTGCAGCTTATACTTTATGATTAAACTATTGACGGCAGTTTGCCGCTTTATAGATTGACAGACGTTCATTATGCATGCCGGGCACGTGAAAAGGTTTGTGGGCGGATGGAGAGAACCATCAGCAGGTCAAAAGATCCAGCGATACGCTAATTAAAATGCGTTGACCGGACTGTAAATGAATTGGCCGTACTCAGTCACTCAGTAGTTATGCTCCACTCAATGCTTGTCTATTTAAAGTACATGCCGCTCATAGAGAAAAAATGATTTGCTTTCTTTTTGAACAACTCCATTTTTTTTAAGCACTTTGCCATTGACTTTTGTAAGCGCTCGCTGCTTTCTCTCTTTGTGTAGTATATGCATCTATATGTGTGTGTGTGTGTGTGTGTGTGTTTGGCACATTTGTTGATTATTTCGCTTTGATGCGCACAAAAGTATGCAACACAGCAGGGGGCAAAAACAGAGCCAGCAGCAATAGCAGCAATAGTAGTAGAAGTAGCAGAAGAAGAAGGAAAAAATATCGTCATTTTGAAAGGACACATAAACTGTTTTTGCTGTTAATCAGAGTTGTAGCTTAATTAGTTTCTTTGCCATGTATGTGCATGAAATTAATTAGCGTTTTTCTCTCTTTTGTTCTACTCCCTCTCGCCAGTTCGCATTTCACACGAATGTTTTGGTTGCTTTGTGAGAAGACAGTTCCACTTAATGCTCTTAAAAACAAATTTAATTTAGTATTCAGTATTCATGATTTTAGTAATTTCAAATGTTTGTAAATAAGTGCATTAAAATAATAAAACAAAACAATTATAATTAGAAAGAACTGTATAAATATTTGATTTTAACATAATGTTTAAAATGATACAGAATTTTCGACAAATTCCTTTGAATTTTTGAATTTCTTTTAAAAATAAAAAAAAATAAATTTGCAACACGTACAATATTTTTAGATTATTTGCAATGTAATTAATAATGGAAATTGTTTTGAATTTTTGTATAAAACAATGTTTTAATGATTTCTATTCTTAGAAAAATATTTAATTCCTGCTGTGTTTTATTAGAAAAATATGAACAGAAAATAAATAAACAACAGTCTAACAAATTTCACATAACTTGATTGCTATCTATAAATTTTATAAAATTCTGTAGAGTTATGACAATTATTGAATTCGTCGAACGCTTTTGAATTGAAGTTTTGGCTTCAAGCAGTGTTTTATTCGATCAATATGGAAAGTTATAAATAAACTGCACTCAGAAGAATCGAACATTATTTGTCTCTTGTAAAATTACAAAATGCTATGGACTTTTCAACAAATATTAAATTCGTCGAACGCTTTTGAATTGAATTGCGCGGTTTCCAGCAGTGCTGGATTTGACAAAGGAACAATTGTTCAATTTGTAGAGTATCTGTAGCTCTGCAATTGGCTGCATTTCTTTTCATTTTTCCACGCCGCATTCCTTTCAACAACGAACACAAATTCCACGGACCACTGTTTTTCATTTTCTTTGCATCCTCCAGCTCCTCGCTGGATGGCTTCCCTTTTTATTTGTCACCTTTTGTATTTGTAGCTGGTGACTTTTGTGTATTTGTTGCTTGGCAACCCGTTCGTATTTTTGCATTTATTCGCTTTATCCAGCGCCTGACCCGTCGCCCCTTCCCCCCTCCAAGCAATCACCACACTTCCTTTGCATACACACAACAATACACACAAATATATATTTGTATATGGCATATGAAGGTTTTGGCTATTTGGTAAACAGCAAACAATAAGCGCCTTGATTTTGCAAAATGAAATTTAATTATGTCTCGCTTTGTGTCACTGCATGCGTGTTGAGTTCTGCTTGATAAATTTGTTTATTCAATAAAAATGCCTCTCGCTGCGAGACTTTAAATGTTGTTACTGTCGACGTCAGTCCACCCCGCCTCCAACTCCGTCTCCATCTCCATCTCCGTCTCCGCCTCTGCTGCTGTCAACCACAGAAAAGAAAAACTCGGCTAAAAGAAAAGTTTCGCAATGGACATTACGAGTACGAGTGTGGAGGTGAGGGGGTTTTGGGGGGATGGGGGGAGTGGAGGATTTTTTGTTGAACAGAGACGCATGTCATACGCCATTTCTCGTCTGCAGTTTGCATGCCATGCCGCGACTCCTTTTGTTTTTATTTATTTCTGCGAGTAAAAGCCAGCTGGACTGTGGGCGGGCGGCGATGGTAGCATCTGCGAGTGGGCGTGGTCAAGTAAAAATCAAGACAACAAGCAAATGGAGCTGCTTTTTAATAAAAATGCTGCTGTTAAAATGCTGTGGTCACTTGGCACACGCCCCTTTCCCCCTCTTTTCTGCTGCTCATCTCCCTGATCCGCACTCACACATTTATGTTTTGCCTTCGCGCAAATTAATATTTGTATTTTTATTGTTTTTGCCTGGACAATCCTGGACAGGCACAGTCAGCCAGCCGTTATAACGCATAACTGTTGCTGACGCATATATGCCAGACGTTTTTATTTCATTTTATTAACATATATGATATTTCGATACCCTCTCATAACGCAGATCCGTTGAATATTAAAAGCAGAAGGTATTCACCTGAACGGTTGCTGTTATGATCTTTTAGCTTTGAAAATTGAAATTAGTTGAATAGATTTTGGTAACTTATAAATTTTTGTAAATTGTGAAAAATATTTAATATTTATTTTATTTATTAAATTATTTGTGAAGATTTTGTTGCCTTATATTTATTTGTAAATTATTCGTCATGGTTCTTATTTATTTTATTATTTTTTTATTTATGTATTTATTTTCTTGTAACTTAAGACAAACTTATTAAAATTAATTGTCAAAATTACTTTAAAATATAATTCATTGTATGCAATTCTTTTATTGCTTTTATTTTATTTATTCCGATTATCGTGTTCCTGTTGTTGTTCAAAATAAAAGTTTTACAATTTTGAAGATTATTAATGTTTATTTATGTATTATTTTGAAATTTACAAATTATTGAACTTAATCTATTAGTGTATCTATGCGTCGTCTGCTAGTATTATTGCTGCCTGGACACTCATACGCCATGTTGTCATCGCTGTTTTCGCCGTTTTGCTGGCCTCATTGTTGCTGCTGTTGTCTTGTTGCTTGTGCTTGCGCTGCCTTGGGTTTTTATTGAAAAATAATTACATGTTACAGTCATGTCGTGCGTGTGTCTCTCTGTCAGTCTGGTCTCACTTGGTGCGGTCTATTTGTGCCGCCTTCTCCACTGTCCGCCGTCCATCCAGGCTGTCCGTCCTCGCACCCCTCTGACAAACTTCAATGTGTTCCCCAGTTGGCTGTCAAGCACAGTCAGTACGGGTGTGTGTGTGTGTGTGTGTCTCTGCTGACAAAGGGCTATCATAAAATAAAACACGTTTATATATTTTAACAGCAGCTATATATTTTTTTGCACTTTTTGTTGAGTTCCCATTGTCAACGCTTCAAGTTGCTGCAGTTGTTTTCGAATGTTGTCGTTGTTGCATAGTTTGTGACAAATTTTTATATAATTTTAATTGCTTGTTGCATATTAAGTTATATGGTCAGCAGAAACGATTCGCTTGTCATGTGGCCTGACGAGTTGCTGAGCGACGAAATGGTTTTATATTGCACACTTCACGCGGGCGTTACGTATACGTAATATTTGATGCAGATGATAGATGGATTTGCCAAGCTATTAGTCAAATTGGTTTAAAAACTACATTTTATTTATTTCTAGCATAACATACAAAAATCCATTTTTGATTGATCGACGCTTGACAGAAATCTAATTATTTATTTAGATTAGTAATATTTCCAAACTTATCATTAATATTATCGTTAAGTAAGAAAACAAATAATAGGACCGCAAAGGTGTAATACACATTTTGTATGGATCAGTGTTTAAGTAAATTTTAATTAATAAAATCAAGTTGATGGGCTCAATGTTTTTCTGATCATTATTAAATTGTTGTTGTGTAACTTTTAAAAATACATTCGATTTGATGGCATTAAAAATCCCATGCGACTTACATAATATTATTTTTATTACTTACGTATACTTAATATTTGGTGCAACTGTTATTAGATATATTTCACATACTATTATTATTAATTACTTGTGTTTTAAATGGCTCCCATCAAAAGTACATGAGTAGAAAACGCCTGCAATAAATCTCTTATGCCATATTCTAGTATTAAACACTATTTAATATTAAACTTTATATAATGTTTCAGTTATTTCAAAAAATAAGTTTGTGTTGCAATTAATTTATACGCTCATCTCTCTTACTTAAAGCCGGATTAATATCGGTTGGAATTTCAAAAAACTTATTCCTTACAATTCCTGACAATTAACACAATATTTCGGTTCAAAAAGTCAACTCGATGTTTACATTGTGGATATGCTCATAAGCCTTTGCCTTTGCCGTTGCCGTTGCCATTCGCATGGCAAATGCAAACAGTCCGGCAAAAACGAATTGCGTACCTTATATCTGCATCTCTCTCTCTCTCCCATTGCATGCTATCTCTGTCTGGCACACTTGTGTTGTTGCTGTTGACATTTAAATGTGTTGAAATGACCAAAAAAGATAAACAGACGTAAAAACATAGCCGAAAATGTTGGCAGGTTTCTCAGTTTCACTTGCTGCTGATGCTGCTGCTGATGATGATGATGTGTGTGAGCATCACAAAGTGAGCAATAATGAACGTGAGTGTGTGTGTGTGTGTGTGTGTGAATCTCACATGTTTGTTTGAGTGTATCAAAAGATAAAAACGTAAAGGCAAACAAGCTGTGGGAGAGGGAGAAGGTGGCACAACACGTAGCAAAAGAGTAATAAGCATGCAGCACACAAAACCAGAACCAGAACCAGAGCTTCAGCCTTTTTATGGGCATTGCTCTTCCTGTAACATAGAGAAAGACAGAGAGAGATGAAGAGAGATGAAGAGAGAGTGAGGTAGATAGATAGAGAGACCATCACATCACCATCACTGCCCGCCTGTGATGAATGACTCTTTTAATTAGTTGCCGCAGGAAATGCATGAATTGCAAAATGACTCTGTTTGTTTACCCGGCGACGACGACGACGACGTCGACGACTCATCTCTCACAGGGGGCGGCAGTCCGGCATAGCAACACCCACTCAGCTCCTGCTATCTGTGTGTGTGTGTGTGTATTCCTCTATGCGCTCATTTATTAAATAGTAGTTTTCAAGTGTCCTTCAGTGACATGTTGTTTGTTGGTTGTTTCATGCTGTTGTTGCTGTCGTTGTTGTTTGGCAGTTTTCCCTCGCTGGGGTCGTGTCTTCTGCATCATCGTCCTGCTGCGTGTGTGCCATTTCTTTTTCACAAACACTCACACACACACACACACTCAGCAGAGTGGACACAACAAGCCCTACAGCTTACTTCATTATTGTGCATACACGAAGGACTCGGTTTCCCTGCTCCCAATTCTCATTGGTTGGCTTCCGCATCCCTTTCTCTTCACACTCTTTGGCTGCCATTCTCCCTTTGGACTCTTCTTGGCCATTTATTTGCCCAGACTAGCGGGCTGGCTTATTAATAATTTTGTCAAGTCGTGCAGCAGCAGCAGCAATAATCAAAATAACAAGCAGCTTAAGCACACATATGTGATACAACTATTCTAAATTGACAAGTGCCCTCGGTACTTGAGGCTCAAAGCAGCGCAAGCTTTTAATTCTTACTGCTTTCAAGATAAGCTGTTGATCTGCTCAGCAATTAATCCAAATAAAAACTTAAAACAGATTATTGTATAGCTTTTTCGTTGTCATTTGTTTCTTCGAGATTTCATTCTTAATGGCCAATATAAAGCAATCAAAAATATTCATATCGAACGTTTGATTTATTTATTCAAATATTATTGTCCCAAGTGGTGCTTCGTTACTCACAAACTATGAATTAAAATGATTTGATTTCCTCCTCCCATAAACGAGTTCAGTGTTATTTTATGAGCAATAAAAAACTCAAATAAAAATCTCCATTTCCTGATTTTAATATATGGCTCTGCTAATAAATCCTGTTGGTCAAGCTGCAAACACAAATTTACAAAACTTATGAAATAACATTTTTCTTTTAATATTTATGTTAAAACCTTTTGTGATAACAGTCGCTGTAAAAAATTCTATAATCCCAAATACTAGCTATTTATTTCTACATACTTTACAATTAATTCCGAGTAATGATTTGTTATTTCTCTGAAAAGCAATGCAGTTCACTTTAAAAACATTCGGCACAAGTTTGAAAGGTTTTTCAAAAATAAATTAGAGATTATCTGACTTAAAAACTTTGTCGTTGTTATTTGCATCTGGGTTAAATAATAGATTTATGATAATAATTGCAAATTCATTTTTCTCTCTCATTTTAATTAATTAAAAACTGTAATCTAATTTCTACGTATTAACTATACAATTTGTTCCCAGTAATGATTTTTAATTTGGTCTGCAAAGCAATGCAGTTTTTAATACCTTAACCAATTCCACTTTAAAAACATTCGGGACCAGCTATGAAAATTGATTTTGTTATAGTGAATTTCTCTGGAGCTTGCATTGCTGCATTTACCGAAATGTTCTGCCTGCGGTAGGTGATAAATTTTTATGCACTTTTTGAGCCGAGTGCAGAAAAGAGCTGAACAGCTGAAGAGCTGAATGGCAGCCAAGATCCTTGCCGGCTATGTCACATGTGGGAGTTGATGGCCTTCCATATGTGCTATGTACTCGTATGTGTGAGTGTGCGTGTGTGTATTAAAAGTTTCTAATCCAAATCAATTTGCATCAAGAGCCTCATTTCATTCTATTATTTCGCAGCCAATTTACGCCACTGGACTGCGGCTCCATCCTTGTGGACACATCATTTTCGATTACTTTCCACAGCAACATCGGCGTCGACAACGACGACGGCGACGACGGCGACGACGACGACTATAAAAAGTTGCCCATTTCGGTTGCTGTTGCTGCAATTGCTATAAAAGTTTATAACGCGCTTGTTGACAATCCTAATATCACAATGGGAACAGTCTGGGGGCGTGTCCCGAACTCTCCAGCTCTCCAGCTCTCAAATCTCTCTTTCAATGCACGTTTCTCGCTCGCCTTTCTCCGCTGGCTGTCAACAATTGTTTCCTGTGTTTTGTGATGCAATTTTATTGCTCTGTATTTCTCAATCTCAATCTCTAGCTCTCTCGCTTTCTCTCTCGCACACAGTCTGTTTCGAGCTGTCGCTCTGTGCAGATTTGTTTTGTGCTTTGGTCGTGTCAACTTTTCAAAACTATTTCAAAACTGTAAATGACAAAATGTTAAATGGACTTTCAATGCCAAAAGATGCAAAACGGAGACGCAGTCTCGCTGAAGACAGTCTCTGCCTCTCTCTCTCTCTAGAGTGTTTGTCTCTTTAGCATATCCGTTTACACTTCTGGAGAATGCACAATAAATCAGCGCCTAGTTGGAATTCCTAACCAACCTCCCATCCAGTTGCTTTTATAGCAGCTCTGGTTGTTTGTTTGCCTTGTTTATGCCACTTTTCTTGCATTTCTTGCTGCGGCCGGCACAAAGTTTTGTTAATTGAGTTTGTTGAAAGTTTTATTAAACAGAGCGACGACAGCCACATTCAACTTTGTCTCTTTTTTCCCAGCTCAACTTTCTGCACTCTGTATTTCTCATTTTTTTTTTTTTAATTTAAAGCCACAAATTCGCACTTCTCGCTGTCTTTGCTGCAGGTGCAGTCTGCTGTTGGGGGGCGTGCCATTGCGGTCTGATTGTCGCAGAGCAACGCCTCCTTCGTTGTTTGTTCCATTGCGAAAGCCTGCGTCGCCAAAAGGTCACTCGATGGGCGTGGCAACGGCCATTGAAGCGTCAAGCGGCGTACACATGGCGTATGAGCGATATTAAGTTTTATACGCGCCTGTCCCTCGCCCAGTATAGCGCTTAATCCAATATGCATTATGCAAATATTTGCGTGCTGCAAAGCAAAAGCAATATCGCCTTGTGCCACACAAAGTTCTCACATACACATATGCCATTCGATGACTTTGATTGAGCCGCGAAATGTTAATTAAACCTTCAACTGAGTGCGTATATTTTTAATATAAAATTTCCACGAACTCAGAGATCATAAATTGCGTTGCACAAAATGTATTTATATGATTCCCTGTACATTCAATTGAAAAGTCTTGTCATAATCAATGCAGAGTTGCATTGCAAAGACAAAGAGTTTGCACATTGAATTGAAATCCGGCTTACAGTTAATTGAAGGCTTACAGTCCGAGTGCATGACTCTTGATTTCGTCTGTGACCATGTAAGCCTCTGTAATTGCCTTGATACTTTCGGAAATCTCTTTAAAAATGTACACACGAGTATGTGCATATTCTTGCCAATTAAACTAATTGCAAGCCAACATTCTGTGGCTGAACAGATCAGATGTGAGTGAGTGAGCTTCACAGGCACTTAATTACACTTTATTTCAACTACAATTAATTTGCATGCTGCACTTTTTGGTTAATAATAATAATAATAATAATAATAATAATAAAATAGTAATACACATGTTGTTTATAAATCAACAATTTCGTAAATCACTGCATCGAGAATTGGCTGGCAAAATGTAATTTTATGTGTGCGCTTCAATTGCCTTGAGCATTGTAAAACCTTTCCCACCAACTCATCATCTTTCATACTCTTTACGCTTAATGCAAACAAACAGATATTCAATCTGTGTGTGTGTGTGCGTGTGTGTATGTGGGTTGCCCACCAATATAAATAAATAAATCTTTGCTGGCAAAACAACAAAATCAGTTGAAATGGCACGCACGCAACTCCAGCAACAACACAAAATACACATAGTATAACATCGGAAATGCGCACTGAAAAATAATAATAACAATTTAATTAAAATATTCAGCAAAAACAAATTGCACATACATATACAAATTGACATGAGCTGCTGCAGTTGCAGCTTATGAAAATGCAATTCTTATTTTATTTTTTAATTGATTTCATATTTGGTAATATTTATTTGCATACATACACAGAGAGAGAGTTTTTGTCTCGCTTTCGCATTTTTATTAAATCCTCTTTTTTATTTATTATTGACTCAAGCGTTATAAATAATTGGCAAATAATGCACAACGTTTCAATCTTCAAGTCAACAAAAATCTAATAATTCTTAGTTGTAAAATTTACCTCTACCAATATTTTAAAAATAATCCGTGTAAGCTTAGAGATAACAAATACGACGATTTGTTAGGATATAAACGCAAACGATAAATACATGAAATGGAAATATGAAATTTATTCACAGTTGTTGAAGTGGAGATAATAAAAAGGATTTTTTGCAGTTGTAATTTTTATTAATCTTTATTTACATAGATAATAAACAATTCAGCAGATAACAACTATTTCTTTCGGATATACTAGCTGCAAATCAATTTTCATATTTTTCTATTAAGACCGTGTTAAAGTAATATCGATCAAGTTTTATGAAATATTTTTATTACTCAGTTATTTTACATTTTATGCTTTTTTCGAATAAAGCAGTTTTAATCAAATTTTAATATTTTTTCTTAAAATACCATTTAACATTCATATTACTAAGTTTTATTAATGCTGATAATAAACAAATAGAAAACAATTGATTTTTTATTTACCTAACATGCCATAAATTAGTATTACCTTTAAAATTGTAAGAAACTTTCAATTATATAGATAATTCTTACTAAATATAAAACCTGATAATTATTTTGTATTTTGATTGCTTTTCTAAATATGTGAACTACAATCGAATTTTAATATTTTGAATCAAATACAAAATTTTTGTTTTATCTACAATATTTAATGGAAAACTAAAGTTTCTTATTCTAGCTAATAAACAATAAAATACAATAACGAATAATTATTGTTCCATTAGTATTTTTTTTAATATAGAAACTAACATTGAATTCAAGTACAATATTTATTTAAAATTATATCTTTTTATTTTTTAAATTTAAAATAATATTTGGTTGTAAATGTGATAACCTTTATCACATTTTTAGTTATATGCTATGTAGCTCTGTTGTTTATTTGGTAAATTGGCTCTCACTTTAGCAGGCTGCCAATCAAAATTACGTATACGCAATATTGCAAATCCAGTCGCTCTCTCGCT
Source organism: Drosophila immigrans (assembly GCA_963583835.1). Taxonomy (NCBI): domain Eukaryota; kingdom Metazoa; phylum Arthropoda; class Insecta; order Diptera; family Drosophilidae; genus Drosophila; species Drosophila immigrans. The sequence continues at coordinate 31,725,438 of OY757141.1, forward strand.
TTGGTCCCGTTGAGAGCAGCTACTCCCTGACGCTTTGTCGCCCATTTTAGCCACCTTTTGTGCATGGATGCATAAAATGTCATTCAATGCAATGACATTATTTTGGTGTTTTATGAATTTTGTGGTTTTAACATTGAATGCAATCCATGCATGCAACGAGATTGTTGGACGGGGCAATGTTGTTACTATTGTCAACGCCGCAACACCTCTTAGCTCCCCTTTCCCCCCTTTCCCTTTTGGTTGGCAATGTTTTGGCCTTGATGGCTGACTGTGTGTTGACCGCAATATGCAAGCGTCAGACAGACAGCCGGGCAGCCGGGCAGGCAACAATAACAACAGCAACAATGGTCGGGTAATGATGACAACGAAAAACCGCAGTGCCCGAAAATGTTGTGTGTTAATGTGTGTGTGTGCGTGTGTGTGTAGGATGACATTATAATTATATTAGTGTGCTCAGTGTGCTGTTTGAAATGTAAGCAATCAATTCAAAATTAATGCAAATGCAGCAACATTCATGTTGAGAGCAGAGACGACGACACCACGACAAGGACAAACAAAACATGGCGAGCGGAAGTCGTCGGTTGCGGTTTGAAGAGTTGCCAAAGCTACAGCCCCTTTTTGGGGGCTTTATCGCTTTACCGTTACAGTTAGCGTTAGCGTTACCATTACCATTACCAGCACCGTTAGCGTGGCCCTTTCCGTTGCCGTTGCCATGCCGATGCACAGCAGCTGTCAGCGCAAACGCCCACAACTGTCAAATTCATCAAAATCGCACGAATGCACACACAAACACACACAGGTGTAGATGGATGTGTGTAGATAGTTGGACAGTTGTCGAGTGTCAGCCAGGTGGAAATGCTGCAGCTGCCTATTGTTGCTATTTGCTGCCAGCTGAAGCGTTTTAGTTAGTTGAAGTGATTAGCATCGTTAGTGGCTTTTACGTTTGCATCAAAGCGGAAATACAGTTGCAAAGGCGTTGGTCAAAACCCATGTTGGCCACACATACACACACACTATTTATGAAAAGTTTCTGTTTCGGTATCTTATGTGTTTGCACTTTGCGGCTTGCACAGATGCCGTTACAAAACGTAATTAAATCTATGCTGTAATTGAGTTAAATGAGCATGCTGGCTTGCTTGACTTTTGCAATATTTTATTACAAAGTTTATTATTGAATTGTAAACTCAATTGTTTTCCATATTCCGCATTTTGTTTGTTCTGCTACGAAAAGTAATTAATATGTCAAATGTTCGACCCCCAAAAGGCTGAATTGTCGCCCCAAGGCTTGTGGAACGCTTTTGCTGCCAATATCAGAAGCCATATAAATACATTCGTTTACATAATGGACAGCATTCAACAGAAAAAATGGTTATATAAAAACGAACATTACGTTTGGAGTTTGCACAAATATATATTTTATTGCTGTTTCCATTTAAATGGTTTCCTATCCAAATACCAAATAATAATAAATAGAAAATCCACAGAGATTTTATTTACTCTGCTTTTAAGCAAATAAATATGTATTACATAAATAAAAGGCAAATACATGTGTAGAGTATTAAATGAAGTTATTCGACACAATCAATCTGGTTTCGGATTCGGCTGATAATTGAAGGGTATTATTGGCCCACAGTGCTTATTATCTGCTTTTACTCTTCCTGGGTATTCGCCCCATCACATATTCCCCAAAGAAATTTCCTTTTGATTTCACGCCGTAATTGGGTGTCAAACGTTACTTTTGTTACTGCATTTTCTTTCTTGCTGCTTGCTTTTTGTGCCTGCCACTTATTGACATCTGCCACCTTGCCCCATGTCGCAGCTGTATCTCTGCGTGTGTGTGTGTGTGTGTGTGTTGCTGACATATAAGTAGATATGTATTCCACGTTGGCACTGTCGTATAACTTTAGATGGAAATCAGCTGCGCAGCAAATGATTGTCATGACGATAGCGCACAAATTGACACCAAACCAGGCAGAGAGCAAACTCGCACTAGATCAATATTATTCGATTTGGCTGACGAACAGACAGACAGATAGACGCGCAACTCGCAATTTAATTGGCATAAAATCACAGCTTTAACAAATGCTAATTTCAGCAGTTGTTTCTCCAAAAAATACCCACAAGGAGCAACAGTTGCCGCTGCTCCTGGAGGCAAGAGCGTAAGCTAAACCCGAAACCGGAAGTCATAAATCATATATGCCATGTTGCCACACTCTCCGAGCAAAAGTTGCGTGTGGATGCGGTGTGTGAAGCGCACCAACCACAGGTGTTGGTCGGGTCAGTCTGCTTTCCAGAGCTTTGCTTCGAATTTGTGTAAAAACGTTTGTTGTTGTTTTTGTTGCTGTCCTTTTTTTAGGGAATGTGATTTCGGAATGTGTGGCGCAGTTAGTTTTAAATTTTATTTTCGTTAGTCTATATTTTAATGCCGCCAGTGTTTGTCGTTTTGGGCTGCCAACTGGAGTCTGTCGTTTGCCTTTCTCTGGGCGCTGTCACCACAAACGGAAGCACTTTAAAATTATATGAGGCCGATGCCCGTGTCCGGGACGCAGTCCGGGCCGGAGACATGGGTCCAGCTGCTGCTGCTGCTGATGCTGCATCCTCGTGTGTCGTCAGCCACAAGCCGGTAACCAACGAAAACTCAACTCAAAAACTTTTGCAGCTACAACCTCGTATTTGTCCATGTATTAGGGACACTTCACACACACACACACAGACAAGCGGCACCCCATCGGATATTTTCTCTCTTGTATTTCTTTTTCTGTCAACTATTTTTCGGTTAGTGCCACTTTTTGATGCAACTAAGCGTATTTATTACTTATTTATACACACAAGTGCCATCTAAAAAGTGCGCGCGACACAAACTCAAAATGCATTCCGCCACGCCCACCTTGCAATGTCAATGTGTGTGCATGTGTGTGTGCAACATAAATAATTGAGTAGCAATACGAGTTAACAATAGTTGCAACACCCTGGCACTTAAGTATATTCAAGTGTTGCTCTCCTTGTAATGGCTGCAATTATTTAAAGATATTGCAAAAGTTTTCAAACCCACTACGAAAATAATTACGTGAAGAAAAATGAACAACAGGCGAGCTCTTGTTGTCTCAATGGAATGGCATCTAAAAGAATATTCTATTAATTGAACAAAGACATTAAATCAATTAAAATGTAAGTCGACTGTTATACAATTTTATTTTTTAGGACAAGCCAATTGCATGTAAGAGTACTACAGTAATTTTTTTAGAACAATTAATTATAATTCGCTGTCTTCACTTCAATATAAAGCCAACATAAAGTGCACAATATATATTAAACAATAGCACTAAAGAAACTACAATTTTGTTGATTAATATCTTTGTTCTAATTAATTTTAATTTGTATCCATTTTTCCTATTTACAATTCATAATGTATTTATACTTGCAGTCTTTAAAGTACAGCAGTCATTTTTTCAATGTTCAATTATGTAAATAATACAAATTTATAGGGAAACAAATATTTATCTTTACCAGTCTTCACACCAATATAAAGATAACTCGAAGTACATTATAAAATTTTATTATATTTTTATTTATACCAATGTTTAGTTTTATATGTACAAAACAAATTTTTTTAATTTTTCAGTCTTAACTTAAAATGCATAATTAAAAACTTAAATAAATTGATAACATTATTATGAGAACTTTAATTAAAAATAAAAGCAAGTATTTCATTTGTATATTAGTTTCAAAAAATATATGGATATGAAAACAAACGTTTATCCTTTCAATTCGACCATTAAAATATTAATTTATTTATATTTATTTGCAAACAAATACTTATGTTTGCTAGCCAAGCTTTAATTTGCACTATCAGCAGTCGATGTAATGCTCTACTTGAAATACCTTAATCTGCTTAATTCACTGGGAATTAAGCCAACGTACAAAGACTGTCTTAGCATTTAATAATAGAATTTCTGCTCGACGTCGGCCAATTTATTACCTGCTAAATGCGAGTACACGCACACAACCACGACTTCTAAAAATAACCAAATTTGTATACAAATTCTGCAGCTTTCCCCAATTATTTGTGGGCTCCATTCAGTCTTGCCTATTAGCAGTCGGCCCTCTCCTGAGCTGTTCCTATGCCTGTCCCTGTTCCTGTCCTGTACCTGGTTTCAGGGCCAGTTTGAGCTCAGTGCAGAGAAGCATTCCGAGCTGGCTGCTGCTGGTTATAACTCATCCATTTGGCATGTCAGCTATGTTCCTAAGATAATTAATTAACTAGACTTTGGCTACATTCAACTAACTAACTAACTAACGACGACTCATGCTTTTTATTGTGTAAACTCGCAAATAACTGGATTAAATAGCATCAAATGCTTTTAGTGGAGTCTTAAACAGGTGCAGCACCACGACACTCACAGTCCAGCCCAATGCGCTGTAAACTCTGGGGCCATCTATTGTCTGCGTGGCCAGATGTTGGTATACTTGCGGACAGCACTGTATGTGACCGTCAGAGCATTTACAAGCCAGCGAGCAACAGTGTTAAGCTGCTTAAAATTTATTACCTTTTGCTTGAAATAACTTGCCAGCAGGCACAACGCACCATACAAACAACTAGGCAACAACACAGATACACACACACACACGCACACACACTCGCACACACAGTGGGAGGGAGAGAATTGCACATAAAACAATGCGCAATGATAATACAATAAAATATCAAAGACAAAAAGCATTTCAGCAAAGGGCAAGAACAATAACAACTGGCATTGTAATAATGCACTAAAAACAATAAATATAATAACCTGAAAGGTCTGAAATTCCAAGGAGACACACGTATTCTATCCTATTTTCCTCGAATATTTGCACAAACAACTGCGTCTTGAGCTTTTAAGAGTTAAATTGTGTGCCACAGTAATTGGCGAACTGATGGAAAATTTCAATTATTTGCCAAGTCAGCTTTACATTTTAAATGTATTGATTTCAGAATGTTGCTTAACTTTTGTATTTTTTACCTTTTTATTGATTATAAGTTTTATTTTCTCTATGCGTTAATAATATTTATCAATGCTTGTGTTTTATAGTTTATTTAGTGTTGTGTCTTTTTATTATATTTCTCTTTTCAATAAAATTTATTTTAACAAATGCAAATAATATTATTATTTATATATATGTATATATTATTATAAAGTATTTATTATACACGTCGCTTCTTGTCGCTACTCACTTTTAATCTATTGACTGCATTTATGTTCCTCTCATTTTTAATTTAAAAATATTGTTTCTTTTAATTACTTGTTATTTATTTTATTTATATGTTATTTATGTTCTTCTCATTATTTATTTTATAACATTTTTTCATTTTATTACTTGTTATTTATTTAATTTTTTCTTTTTAATATAATTTACAGCACTAATGAGTTCTAGTCGCTCCTCCCTACTAATCTATTTAACGCATTATTATTTCTAGCATATGCCTCGTATATCTCGTATATTTTAGTTTAACTTCTGCATTCTCGTCGCATCCATCTAATGAAGATTTAATCGTACTCTTAGTTTATGTTATAGAGATTTCAACTTTTTCCGCCCTCCATTGGTCGTTTCTCTTTTTTAAAATTCGACCCAAATTCACATTGCTTAATATCCATCATAAATTATAAATTTACCCATCACATAACATTAACTTTAAGAAAGGCGAACAACGGACGAAAAAAAAACTTCCGTTGAAAAGTTCTTAATATCTTATTATTATCTATACAATAATTTTTTTCTGCTGGGGCACACGCTTCCGCCTGAGAGCTACACACCCCTCTGTCCTCCCCCTCCCCCACTCTTCTGGTACTGTCAGACATGTTTAGCAACTTGCAGTGCATTTCCTGTCTCATCCCCCCGCAACACTCAATTTCCCAAAGTCCTGCTTAAATAATAAATTTCAATTTTTAAAGATTTTTACGTGTTATTGAAAAGCTTTGGTTCCTTCTTTTTTTATTATATTTTTTCTGTGTTTTTTGTTTTTTTTTTGTTTTGTGCGTCTGTTCCCCAACTGGCTACCCCTAAGGGACATGACTTTCGCTTTATTATGTGCTCCGAGTTCCTCGTGTTCTCCCCCTGTTGGCCCCGCTCATGTGCATTATGTTTGCTTTTTGTTCATATCAACATAAATAACTTATATAATGCTACACTTTGCTGAATTTGCTGCCTTTATTTATTTTATTTTGCTGCTTTTTCTGATTTTTGTATTATTTCTTTTAATACACTTTACAAAAAGTCCGCGTATGGGAAGCGGAAGAGGGAAGCGACGCGTCGCATGAGCAGCAAATTGTTGACACCTCGTTGTATTTTTGTATTTTTCTTAATTTCGTTACTTTTCCTCTTGATGCCCCTTGTGGGTAACACGAGAAATGATAAGTTCATTCTTTTGCCGTTTTTTCTGTTGTTGTTGTTGTTGTTGTTGTTTGTTTGCACTTTGTACTTTGTGTTTTGTGCTTTGTATTTCATTTTGTAAATGACTTTTTACTGTTTTCGAGAAATGCCCCAATGACCTGACAAACAGTCAGGAAGACAGAGCGACAGGCTGTGATTAAGCGATCAGATTGCGTGTGAATTAAACAATGTTAACAAGTTTGTGCAAATAAGTTACTGCTGAAATTACAGCATTAAATAGTATTAAATAGTTTAAATGAATTTACTACATAACAAAATGTTACTGTTTAATTAGTAAAAGAATTAACATTTGAAATTAATTAACTACATTATTTACTATATACTTTTAGAAAGGAGTGAAATTTTAATTCATAATTTTATGTACACTTATCACTATATTAGTGTATATATAAATATTTTTTTGTATTTTTTGTATCTTTTAAGTAATAATATATGTAATTTAAATATTTGTGCAATGAAATTGATATTCATGTTGAAACTAATATTAAAATTTCACATTTTAATTTTTGCGATTTAATCTAATATAAGTAATTTAAATCTTTTTTTACATCTTTGTGCCTGAAATGGATATTCTTTTTGTCTTATTGATTTAAAATGAATATATTATCAACAGTTTATTTGTTATCGATTTGCACATAAATGATATTTACAATTGTAATTATTTAAGATTAAACTAAGTAGTTGGCTTTAAAACGTGCTCAACTTTTTGCCACTCAACTCTGTCACATCTTGCTGCTTTGTGATATAAATATGGTATATTGTGCTAAAATATTCAAAATATTTGTTGGTTATGTGCAAAAGTTGACAATAAATGTATTTTGTGACTCTGGGAATGCCAAGTCGTTATGTATTGCTGGGGTTTTAGCTTTTATTTGCCATCGTTTCTGTGCCGTGCTTGAACTGCCCCGTCCCAGAAGCAGTTCCACTTGCCTCACTTATTCAGGGCCAACAAAACAAGTGAAGAGCCGACAGAGGCAGAGAGCAGCAACACAACTGGTAATTGTTGTTGCTGTTGTTAACTTATGCCAACTGAAGATAATTTGCCATGGCTACCAACGGCAGCTACGAAAGCAAAGAATGGCAAGTCGAGTTGTAAGTGGTAGAAGAAGACAGCAAGATGGTTGGAGAAGGTGCAGCATCAGGTAACTCTTAAGCTGCTAGATAGTCCGTCTGTCTGTCCGTCCTGTTGCTGTTGCTGTTGCTGCTGCTGTGGTTTTTCCGTTTGTTGCTGACGCTAGTTGGCTGTGGTGTGGGGCCAGGGGAAAGGGAAAGGGAAGGCTTTTGGTAACGCTTATCCACTTGTCTTCTGATTTTAATGCAGTGGGCGAGGCGAGGCCTTTTGAGCATGCCAAAAGATTGCCAGGGGCAACCAGCAACAGCAGCAACAGCAGCAGCTGCAGATACTCGTAGATACTTTGGCTCGTAGATTTTGGCTTCAACCTTTTGCGACTTTTGCCACACGCGTTCGCGCGATGCTGCTCGAGGTGGGTTTGGGTGGCACAGCTTAGTTTGGTTGCTGCTTGCAACTGCAACTGACATTTGTTTGCTTTTATGTGTATGTTATGTGTCCTTAGATGTATTTTAGTTGCTAATTTTCGTAAGCATAATAAAGTGCAGCGGCGACTTTTCTTTTGACTCGAACGTGGACACGGACGGGGAGGAGATGCGACTTGCGAGTCGCATTTGTCATGCAATGGAGGCCAGAGCCAAGACAAAAGTATTGTCCATAAATCGCCTTAAGGATAACACACACACACACGCATGTCCTTTGCCAGCAAAGGGCTCGCTGGCTGGATGGTTGGCCTTCATGGCCAGCGTAGCGTTCTGGCCATTTGTATGAAATTGGCTTCACAGTTGTTGCCTCTGTTCAGTTCTTTTTTGTTGCTGTTGCTGTTGCTGTTGTTGGTGCTGTTGCTGCATGCAGCACGTAAGTTGAATTGAAATTGAAGTTCGCTTATGGAATTGGAAAAACTGCTGCTGCGACTTTTGCAATTTTCTTCACACACTTCATGTTCAGAATTAATTTAATATTAATTTTATTTTTATATATACCTATATAGTATATGTATATATATACATATATATGGTCGTAGGTATGTCTAACATTTCGTACGTTGTGTGCGTTTGGAGCTCCGTCTTTTTCCATTTGCTGTTGCTCTTTTTTGCCCTTATTCCCCCCGCCCCTCTCTCTCACTCTCTTGCTTTCCTTTCGCAGCCATCATTGTAATCGCCTCGAACTTGTGTTTGTGTGCTGCCACTTGAGTGCTCATTTTAAGATTTTTTCCGCTTCCTTCCGGTACGGTAAGCTTTCATACGTTGTCCGATTTCGAAGACGACGACGACGACGAGGACGATGCCATGGACACCAGTGGAATTTTAAATTATATTAGCAGGGCATAATTTCGAATTAAATGTAGTTTTTTGGGCGAGCGGCGACTTAAGTGCAGCGGGTGTCCTTCTAAAATACTTACAAAATATAATAATAGTAAATTGCTGGCAAGCTCTTTACATGTTCTTGTGTCTCTCGAAGCAAATAGTTTGATATTTCACAAGCTAAAAAGACATGATTTTTTGGAAGTGTCCATATTCGAGTTAATTTCTTTTTTTAAGACACGCTTTTAAATTAAAAGCACAAATTAGTTTTAATATGTCATATAATAATAAATAAAAATTAAACATTTAAAAATGAAACAATTAAAATGAAAGTTAGAAATATGAAAATGTTTTTAAATGTCTTTTTTCGTGAGCTTGTGATTTCAAAAAAATTGAGACTCAAGTAATTAATGCTGTAAATGGCATTACTTCGAATTATCAGAATATTAATAAACATGTTAGTCAATGTAGTCAACAAAATACTTTACACTTAACAAAAAAGTTATTGATCGATGAAAACTTATCATATTAACATATATTTATTCTGTAAATTAAAAATTTTATTCCTTGCCTTTGAACGGTATATAATTAAATTGGGTTACAGAGATTAAATTGTTTATTTTTATAATACAATAAACAAAAAATATTCTTCTAAATAAAATAACAAATAAATTACAAATAAATTATTGTTTATTTTTATAATAGTTCTCTATTAAAATCAATGATAAAGAAACACGTAAATAAATGTACTCTTATAAAAATAATATATGATTTCTAATATATCTCTAATGCTAATAACTGAAGTCATCCAAGTAATATTAATGATTCATTCTCCCTGGGCTTATTAACCCTACGATAAATTGCATTCATCTCAATCATCAGCTGAATGCTTATCCAACCAAAGCAGCGCTATCTATCCAACGAGGTCACCCTGTAAGTCCTCGTTTTTTGGTGGCCATATGTAACTCATCATCCCCTTGTCGCCATTCCAGCGTACCTGTAACTCCGATGGTATTCTATGCCCCCTCCACTTTCTGCTAAATGTTGTTGTTTTTCTTTCTCGTGCTTCTATTTTTGGTTATTTTTTTTGTTGTATTTTATTTTGCGTGTAAGCCAAAAACCGCACCACACGCAATCAACGTCAGAGTTTTGTATATTTTGGTCACGTGGATGTATGTGTGTATATCTGTGTGCGTTCAGTTAGTCTGCTTTATGTAGGTAAAAGTGTCATTTGATAGTTTTGCAGTGAGAACTTAAGAAGTTAAGTTCACTGGCAGACGGCCAGAAATGGTCTTAAAGCTGTTCCACTCTCCACTTCGCCTGTTGTTGGGGTCCTTCGAGTTCAGCTAAGCCAATTAATTAAGCCGCCTTCGGTTAAGGTCCAAATATGTCAAGCGACGTTGCGCCTGTTGCATTTCTTTGGCAATGGCGAAAATAAAATTAGCACAAAAGGCAGCACACAAAATGAGGAACTAAATAAATCAGCAGAAGGCTGTCGCTATCTCTGTCTCGTATCTCAGTCGCTGTCGCAGTCGCTGTCGCTGTCTCTTTCTCTGCCGCCCACACGCACAAATTAAACCCAATGAACTTGCATAATGACCAGGGCCAAAATGTTTCGTCGCTGCGGCAATATGGCGGCATTAATTAAAGTAATTTATCATTAGGGTCAAAATGAAGCCAAGAGAACTGAGCGCTGAGCGCTGAGAGCTAAGAGCTGAAGTAACCTTTGATTCAGCCACGAAGCTGTATAAATATTTTGCCTTCTCGACTTGGCTAAAAAGAAGAGAGAAAACTACCATATGGAAATCTTCCTCTTACCAATTATACTATCTCTCTCTCTCTCTCCCTCATTCTGTCTCTGTTTACTCCTGTTCCAGTTTCTTCTTCGTATGCTTCATTTCGTGCCAAGCTTTAATCTTTTAGCACGCATCTTTGGCATTTTTATTGTAATTTGTTTCGATTGCCTTTGCGTGTGTGTGTGTGTGTGTGTGTGTTGGGGGAAAATCTACGGAAAATGCACGGCAAAGTAGAAGAAGACGGAGAGACAGTGAGTGGGAGGGAGACAGAAGAGAACGGTTGCCTGCCAGCGAATAAATTATGCGTGTAATTCAACATTTTATTTAATGAAAACCTAATGAAATGCAAAATGCTAACACAAATGAAATAAATTTGTTGTCGAGCAGTTGTCGAATCGCTTGGACGGCTTCCTTTCTCCATTTCTCCATTTCTCCAGTTCTCGTTCTCGGTCTGGTCGCTCGGTTTCATCCTGTGACGTTTGCCAAATTGATTAGGCGCAAAAATCGCTGTTGTAATCAATGTTAGCCATGGTGGCAAATAGCGGCGGGGTACAAAGAGAGCGGGAGAGAGAGAGGCGAGGGGAAGTAGTGAACGTGTTCAATGTTTCGCTGGGGGCTGCGGGGTGTTGTTGCAGTGACTTTGATTAATAATGTGCCCTTTAGGCAGGTACAAGTTATTAGTTCTACCACGGCAACAATGAATACCGAGGGTAGGCAGGCGGAATGGAACGGAAAGCAGCGTGTTTTTTGTTGTTCTGGCCGTTCGCTAATGTGCTGCATAAACGAAATGACATTGTGGTTCTCGCAGGGCGACTAACAGGGCTAACATTGACGGATGCCATCGAGAGTACGCGAGTACTACTGAATTAAACCAATAAATGAAATTGTAAACTGCATGCGGGTAATCTGTAACTACTCTTTAGAGTATTTTAATTTTTACATATTTAACTAGGCACATAATATTAAGATTTTAATTTAAAAATTCGATAGAAATAATTTCGTTTATGTATTGGCAATACAAGTATTATAAATGTTATTGTCAAAATGTGACATTGACGGATGCCATCGAGAGTACGCGAGTATTACCAAATTAAATCAATGAATGGAATTGTATATTCTAATAACTACTGTTTAAAGTGTTTTAATTTACACATATTTTATATGCAAATAATAATTAAATTCCAAGTTTAAAATTCGATAAATATAACTACGTTTACGTTTTTTTTAACAAGTACTGTTTATCTAGTTTTTATTCTCGCGTATTTAATGAAACACCAAAAATTAAAATGGATTCAAATCATTATGATTAAAAATTGGCAGTATATCATGAATGTTATTATCGAAGTGTTATATTAACAGATGCCGTCAAGAGTAAAATAAATTAAATTGTTACGTGAATTTTAAATTTCACGTATTTTAAAATTTGGTAAGCAACATTAAATAAATATTATTTTATTATATTCCAGTGTTTCAAATCTTTCCTTTTATGATATAAAATACAACTTTTTATTATGAAAAACAGTAAATTTCTTTAAGATCTATTTAATTTGACCATATGACTAACTTCCGGTCTTTTTAACTGTGTTGTGATATAAAATTCGAAAAACTATAAAATGCTAAATTATAATTTAGTCGATTATTAATACATATATATTAATTACAGTATTGAAAATTGTTCAATCACAATATAAAGCAGCTGTAATGTTGGGCCCTGTATTTACTAAAATTGTTCTTCATTAAAAAGCAAATACGTAGTGATTGATTAAAAAGATCCGAGGCAAAACAAATATTCTATTGAAAGTAGTAGTAGTAAAATGCAAACACTTATAACATTTTGTTGCTAAGAATTGTGAACATGAAGATTAAATTTTATTCTGAACAAAAACACTTAAATAATTAATGTAGTAAAATTCCAAGAATTTGTCGCAATTAGAATTCAATGTAACAGTCGAAAATGAGGAAGGGCAATTGAGCGTAAATTTATGCGTAGCCTTAACTGCTTATTATATTTAATTTTAAATCCTTTCCCACGCTAGACTTACTTGCATGTCTATTGTAGTGGCAAAGGTATTTAGCCGTCTTCTCACCCAAAAACGAGACCAAAATCCGAATACAATATCAACAGACTGGCATAATAAAGCATAAAGTGCAAGGCGGCGAGCTGCAAAATCCCAAGTCAATTAGAATTAACAACGTTTTTGCAGAGCAGCGAGCGCCAAAATACTAAACAAAATACCAAAAAAAGCCAAAAAACCCAAGAGCTCTTGCCAAATATGCTGCTGCCATAATAACTGAAAGAGGGAGAGAGGGCGGGAGACGGAGGGCGTGTGGCAATCACATTCATTTCATTTCGCACAGAAATTTATTTACATGGCCAACAGTGTACGATGCGAGTGCGGAGAGCGGGGAGAGAGGGGAAGCAAGCGGTGGCATTGGGGAAACGCTGCGGCAGCAGCCACTTCCGCCGGAAACTAGCTTTTAACCCCATGAACGGGTCCTAGGCGTTAATATGGCGCTTGCTGTTGCCCCTCTCTGCACCGCCTCCCTCGTCTGCTGCTGCGTAGCGTAATGAAAAATGCAAATTCCCAGCGGCTAAATTCTAGCAAACAAGCAAAGCGACGCGCTGCTGAGTGCTGTGCGCGTTTTGTATGAGTAGACAAATAGACTCGGCACTGACTTGTCTTCCCATTCTCACTCTGCCCGCCAGAAGACGACGCAGTGCAGCAACAGCAACAGAAACAACAGCAACAACATCAGCAACAACGTTGGCCAACAATTGCAGCAACGATGCCGCCGCTCTCCAGCGTATTGTGTGGCAAATGACAGGAAATTTAAAAGGATGCCTTTGTAGTCGTCGTCCTGCTGCTCCGACTGCCGCTTGCCACACACAACAACAACAAGGAGACAACAGCAACAACAACAACAGCACCATAACAAAGTGCTGCGTTCTGTTTCTCTCTTCTGTGCTTGTGTCTAGCTGGCGGCTATAATTTCAATGCTCAACTTGATAAGCAGCTTAACCCACGCACAGGAGCCAACAGCAGCCACCGCCGTCGCACTCGAGTGCTACACTTGACCCGCCTTCCCTTCCCTCTCTCCACTCTCCCACTCTCTGTGTCTATCTGTATCTCAGTGAAAACCCTTTGCTATTTGTATGTTTTTTGTGCCAAGGATTGCTTCAAATTTCACGCATTTAAATTAATTAGCTGAATGCGGGGGCGTTTGCGTTCCCAAAGAGTTTTCCATATGCATAGACATTCGGTAATTGCTCAAATTTCGAACAAGTTGCTGAAAAGGGGTCGCAGCAACAGCGGCTGGCAACAAAATATGGAACAAGACACTCATTAATTTTTGGGCGCAACCATTTTGGCTTTCCCAGAATTCAACCAAATTAACACTTGATGTTTTTGATGCAAATTTCTCAACTTCTCAACAAATACTTGAACAGCATCGAATTGTGAATTATTTCTAAGCGAAGCGGTTTTAGCTGTAAACAATTGCTTAATTATTTCAAATATGTTCACGTGAAATTATCGAAGTGTGCTTTAAATTTAAGTAACTTTTTAATTGCACCTTTATTGATTTTTGGTGTACAAAAGCATACCACAAAAACACTAATAATATACATAATTTCCTTAAAATACTTGAAATGTGTAGCAAACGTAATATAAATAAGCAATGTTGTTAATTTTCCTAATAATTCTTATTACTACAAATATGCAAAATATTTCTAAATAATTTCACTCAGTATTTCTTAAAAAAAAATGTATAGAATTGAAATAATATAATGAATAAATAAAGTAATATTAACTTGTATATGATTAGTTTACCTTATTTTAATTTTTTTAATTATAAGATATTTTTTGAAAGTTAAGTAAGCATGTTTTAATTTAATTTTGAGCAATTATAGCTTTCATTTGATATATTTTATTCAATATCATTTTTTTAAATGATAACAAATTATTCAAAGGGAAGACAAGCATATGTTTCTATTTTATGTTATTGAATTCATTTTCTTTTATTTACAAAATACAAAAGCGGATATATATCTATATATATCTTATGTTTATATTTTATTGGCTTGCAAACTTTAAAAAAATCTACCAGCTTTTTTGTGTTTTTTAAATTTGTTGAGCAAATCGAGATTACTGCTTTGCTTGCGTTCCATCTATATTTAATTATAGCTTAATGAGATAATATTCCACTTACTTTGCTGCGAGAGATAACCTTGAAGCAGATTGAAATCCTTTTGCCTGTTTGGCTAATAAGAAAACTTGTTGCCCATGCAGAGGCGCTAAACGCTTATGGCGTGTAGCGGAGGAAACGCATTAGCATTGCCTTTAAATATTTATATATTTTAAGCAGTTTTTATGCAAAAATATACAGCCCAGCTGCTGCTGCTGTTGTTGAGCAAAATCAGCGTCACATTTTGCACATTTTGCGAGTCACAAAGTTCGACGACGACGCCATTAAATTGAATAACGGCTGACGACCGTCGACGGGACTGAGAGCCGAGGATTGAGCACAATAGTTTATGAGCGTAGCTTATGAAAATCCTTTTGTTACACAATTTTACAGTTATTTTAAGTTGGCTGAGCTAATTTTGCCGGCTGCCTCGGACGTGTCAAGGCAAGAAAGGAGGATCGTAAGTAGTCGAAGCAGCAGAACAAGACAATGTTGGAGCGTCTTTTGGCTGTCCTGTCGTTGTCCTGTCAGGCAATTAAAAACAGTTGACATTTTGCAAACACTGAGAAGGAGCGAGCTACTGAACGAGGTGACGTTGACGTCGTCGTCGACGTCGATGTCGACGTCGCTGCCTATAAACTAAGCAACGTGCGTTTGCCTAAAATTATGCTAAGCTTCGCAGGCAACGCTAAGAAAATCGCAGCCAGACAAAGTATACACCATGGCGAATGAGCAACATTCTTGTTCTCGTCCTCGTCCTCGTCCTCATCGTCGTCCACGTCGTCGTCCTCATCTTCATCTTGGCAACTGGTTCGTCCTGCTTGCGTCGGCATAAGTACTTAAGGCAACAAAGTAGACTTTTGCATGCAAGCGCATGCTGTCCCGACAACTTTGTGTATGCATGGCGAATAGACCGTGCCCGCTATGGGCGAGAGAGTTGGGGGGCGGGGCATCTTGGCAGTAGACTATTGACAGCTTCAACAAAACCGGGCAAATGCAGCATAAATAATTTTTTTCAATTTTTTCCAAGCCATTTTGCACGAAACGCAAAAGAAAACTTACACAAAGTTGTCGTCACTCCTGTTTTGCTTAAAATCGTCAACTTTTCGGAGTCAGCGGCTTTAAATGAGTTGTACATAATGTGCAGCATGCTTTTAGGAGTTTGCCCTGCTCCTCCTGATAAGGCTTACTTGCAGCTTGCCGCTCACAGTCAGCAGCTTGCAGCTCGCAGCTCGCAGCTCGCAGCTTGCTTGCTTTCAGATTGCCAGTGCCGTTCGCTCAACAAGTTTTCCCACTCATGTTGTCAGCTTAGGAAGCGGATGATATCTTCCAGACAGCTGGCCACACCGTGAAACGAAACGTATTTTGCAATAAAAATTTTGGATTTAAAGTTTAAAATATGAGTTGTAGGCAATGTTTTCATAAAACTATAAAAAAAAGTAAACATTTTATTCAATAAATTGACATGAATCAAAATGTAAATTTTCTATAAAAAAGTTTGTTTTTTTGCGAATTAAAAAATTTAAAAATAAGATATTCGATAATCATTCAATAAATTCATAAATAGTCTAATGAGGTTATACATAAATGAACAACATCTTAGAACAATTAAAACAGGCTATCATAAACAGAAATAAAGTCGCAAAATGAGGAACAAAAGTCTGAATTTAAAATCTTTTGGATATTAAACATAAATCTTGAAATAAAATTGTATTATATTTTTTTATTACTTTATGGTAAACAAATTTCAATATAAATCTTATTAGAAAAATGTTCTTTCAATATTAACCAATCTGAATTTATTTTATATTTATTGTCTTGATTTAAAACATCATTGTCTGTGAATAATTTTGACAGGATTTCGGCTTTATTAAAAATTATGTTCATTTTAGGTATTAACGCAATAAAAAAGATTTTCGGGTATTCTAGATCTATCAAAAAACTTTTAACTGTATTCAAATTTCTGTTATTTGAACTGAAATAAATTCTATATAGTTTTTAAATATATCTGCCAAATTTTGTCTTTATTAATGTCCAGAAAATAAAGAAAGATAAGAGGTCATTGAAGATTTAAATTATATTATTTATGTATTGCCATTGCAGCTTACAAGTAAATATTATAGTGCAATGATATATTGAGGGCAATTGAGACCTTCTGGCTAAATTAAATAGTTTTACTGACTATTCGATATGCAAAATAGCATTGAGGCACACTGTGCGTGGGCAATTGCATTGAGATTTGTCGTGTCACCACGGCAACGGGCGAGTTGGCCTGAGATGAGGCAGGCGCGCAGCTGCAAATGTGTCTTGGGTAATTGACTCGGCAAGTTTTGCATTGTTGTCACGTGTTGTGCATGCAGCAAGGACATCAAGCGACCGGCGAGAAACTAAGAGCTGACTGGCTTTCCTGAGCCAGAGCAAAGAGTCAGAGCTGTAGCTGTAGTTGGAGCAATATGCAAATCAAAGTCAACGACGTCAACATCTTTCGTTGAACGTTGCAGGCGACAAAACTAGCGCGCAACTAGGCAAACACTTCCGCTGGCCGGAAGCATAAAACAAGTCGACAGCGGAAGTCCTCCTTCCCTCACTCCGGCACCTGCTGAATCCCATTCTATGTATATATAGTATACGGCATGCACTACTTTCTGATATGGTTTTATGATTAAAGTTGGCTCGTCTCTCAGCCTCGACTCGACTCGACCCGGCTCGCTTATTATAATTATTATTTTTTATGTTCGCGTGCAGCGTCTTTTGCCTCGTGCCGCTCTGGCGACATTTGCACGTGAGCTGTTTAGCCAAAAGTGTTAAAACGGCATAAAAACATGGCGAGAGTCGAGTTAGTAATATGCACGCGATGCGATGCAGCTGTGAGGGTCCTTGGAGAGAAGGTGTTTACGAGTCGCGCAATTAATTTAACTGCCGCTGCTCGCGAGGCCATAACAAAATTTATGGCCAACAACAGTTTTGTCAATAACTTTTCTGTACCACACACGTCCTGCATGGCTTGGCTAATCTCGAGGGCACTTCATTAATCCACAGCGCCAGTTAATGCCATGCATGTCAGAGTAGCAGACAAATGTTCCCAGTCGGATGGCTGCTCTCCTCTCCTCCTGCTCGCCACTCCTCGTCTATCTGCCACCTATGTGGGAATTTATGAGCAGCAGCAAATGCAACTGCCTGGCAGCATATCAAATTATATGGCGGCCACAAAAAGAAATAACATCATGGCAGCGACGGCTAGAAGGAGGAGCAGCATCCTTCGCATCGCTGCCTGCTGTTCCTGCCGCATAAATTCTGATGAATCACTGCAACGCCAGCCAACTACTACTAGAACCTGCAACACCTGCAGCATTGAGGCAACAGCATCCAGGCAACAGCATCCATGCGACAGCGACACGAAAAGTTTCATCGTTCGCTGTTCCACGTAATGCGGCAGCTACTCTAATAATAAATTTAGTTTGCAACGCGAAACGAAATTTCGGAATGCATAATTCAAAATAATTCAAAACATAGTGCCGCTGATTTCTCTTTCCGTCTCACTCTCTCAGTCTCGCAACAATAACAACAACAACAGCCAATTTCCATGGTGGTCGGGGTGGGGAAAAAGCCAATAACTAGACGCTCTGCATTGCTGGTTAAATAAGCTGAGAGCATTTTGCAAATGCTGTTATTGTTCGGTTCCAAGAATTGTTTTTCGACTGGTTTCGGTTTGGAGATAATAAACAGGCTGCCACCCTTTAGACAGTTCGAAGAATTGCCAAATTCGAAATACCAACAGATGATGGCAAATCATCCGTTTATTGTTCCGTTGACACCTTCTGCTTTAATTGGAATTAATTTGAGTATTCTGAATTTACCAACACATTTTGTATTTTGAGCGAAAATATTTGAATAATACAAGCACTGCAGCATATCAAAATGACAAAGCAGTTCATATCTGAATTTATTATCATCTTTAATAAATGTTACAGCAATTTTTGGTGTCTGGTCCAAAGGAAACATTATATAATAATCGTCGCATTAAAATCATACAAGAAAATCTCGAATTTCATGTCCTAGTGAGAGAAAACATTTAAGTTATAGATTAAGTGGATAAATCAAATTAAAGGCTTAAATTTTAAAATCGTCTCACCAACATTTTGAAATAAAATCACTGATTATTAAAAATACAAAATTATATATCTATGAAAAATCTACAATTTAATTTTAGGTTTTAATCTATTGTAAGATTCATGTGATTACAAATTATGCTTACATATTAAAATGTAAAATTCCTGTCCACAAATTTTAATTATTGAATTGGTGATATTTTCGTGAATATATTTATTTGATTGTATACTTAAAATAATAATAAAAACAAATGCAAATACACAATTTAGTTATTAGTTTAAAGTTTAATGTGATTTAAAATTAATCGACAATATAAGCATAGAAGATTCCATCATGCAATTTTTAATGATTAAATTGCTCTTCTTCAACTATCATATCCACTATATTTTTTAACAATGACCCTTCTCAATTTCGCATAAATTCCTTTAAGAATTTTCCGCTCTTCATTTAAACACTAATTGTAAAAAATGTTTTCGCTCTCTCTCTCTCTCTCGTTGCAGGTAAGTTAACGCTTTACAGCAAATAAACTGAAGCCGTCCATACTTTAAATACCTTTTTACACTTCTCGACGGTAAGTTCTACTTTTGTCTGGTCGGACATTTGGACCGGATTGGGACGGGTTTTGCCGTTGCCATTGCCATTTATCATACTGCACACACTCACACACGAAGTGCTTTCGGCCCCAATTACCACTGTTTACTCTGGTATCCGGACTGGAGTTCTGATTGGGCGATACACTTAATAAAAATTTTCAACAATTCAATATCATTTTTATTTGCGTAAGCATAATATTGAATTTACCCCAGCATTCGTGTAATCACACAAACATATACTTTTCACTCAATTATACACAACAATAAATATTGAATACAAACAAACATGACGCACACGCACAGTGGGCAAGCACTTTATTTAATAATAAACTGCCACATTTCCCCCGACCTCCACCTCTTCACCCTCAACATTTCGCGTACGTCTTTCCCTTCTCTCTTGCACCACCCGTCGCGTCCGTCCAATTCGCTTAATATGCATTAAAGTGCAATTCATATTTATTTGTGCAAATTTTTCACATTCGTTGTTTCTTCTCTCTCTTTGGGCCGCCGCCCGCCAACCGATTCTCTTCTGTTTTGCGCTATCCGAATTCCAGCGCCCTTCCAGCCCCCCCACAGTAATATGGCACAAACAATCACTAAGTGACTCGCTGCGAAACCAAAATACACTGAAAGAATAATCAAATACTTTGATTTATTTACGGCAATTATAAATGTTCCTTATGAAATTTGTAATTATCGAAACCACAACATTTTTGTCAGCATTCCTCTGCAACTTAAAATTAAAATTAGATTCAAATAAAACTTACAATACTTTTAATTCATTAAATAATTATATCAATTGTGATTTACAATAAACAGGCATAGCTATTGACATTACAATTATCTACATAAATAATTAAAAATAATTATAGCACATGATCTCTAAATTATCTATTAAATATTTTATAATTAGCAATACTTGCTTTCTGAATAGCAATTATATTGTACATATCGCATTTTAAAAATATGACAAGTATTAATCTTTATGAATTCAAAAAAAAATTGAAAATCATAACGTGAACTATTACATTAACTTAATTAGTAATTCTTATACCATTGCACATGCAAACTAAATGCCCAAATATTTTGCCATTATTAAACTTAATTCAAAAATATTCCACATAAATCAGCTTTGTAATAACGTCGTCATACGCACTAGTTGATTTAATTGATCTCCTTCAGTTTGAGCTCAAACTGCTGCTCAAGTTTAATTGCAACGCACTTAGAACTACTCTAAAACCACTCTGGAAGTGCTTATGGGAAAACTTGCTTGCAGCATATGCAAACATATGGGGCAGCATTGATGTCTGCATAAGTGTGTTGCACAATTTACAACAAAGCGATGCGACTCCTTGGGAGGCATATTTAAAAATTACACAATATCACGAAGTGAGAAGGCAGAAGAGGGGGGATACCAGGGAGAGCAGAGCGCTTCATTTTGCTCCATGAGCTATGCTCACGCATAAACAATAAATAAGTCTTCATAATTTTCCTTCATTGAACTTGCCGCCCACCAGCTTCATCATCATCTGCCGCCTGCCGTCTGCCATTTCGGCCCGCATTGTTGTCATTGGCAACACGGACGCGAACCCAGACCCGGACATGAACACGGACACAGACCCGGACCCGAACCCGAACCCGGACTCCAACTCAGACCCGTAGCCGTAGTTGGGCGCAGCCTTCCAGTGCAACTGCTGCCGTTGCTGCTGCTGCTGAATCCTGTGAACGTGCTTTTGTCGTAATCCTTTGAATTTCGTTGCAATAATTCCACTTGAATGTTTATTTGTGTATACAGCACACACACACACACACACGCACGCGCGCACACACACACACACACAAGGAGTGAGAGAGAGAGCAAAGTCGGCCTTACAGTTTATAAGGTTATTGTTTGCGTCATGGGCGCCATTTTAAAACGCTGCAGACGCCGTCGCTGGCCACCTTTATAGGCAATCCGCAATCCACAAGCAAAACTACTGCTGGCTAAGACTACTACCAAAAAGCGACAACAACACTTCGGCCCGAGTTCGAACTGGTCTTAGCCGTTTTCCATTTGCCATCTTCCTTTTTTTTGTGTGTGGGCTCAGCAGCACTTGGCACTAACAAATCTGCAAATACGAGTGCGAATACGCAGCAAGGATCTACGCCAGGTGCTGTTTTGTTGCCTCCGCCTGCTTGTGCTCCTGCTGCACTGTGTAAAAATCCATAAATTTTTGTCGCCACTCGCTTTTCATTTATAAGCCATTGATGCTTTTTCCATTAGTGTCTCATCCCCAGCCTCAGCCTCAGCCTCAGTCTCAATCTCCTCGCAAAGCAGCCTCAACCTCAGACTCATTCTCATTCTTGTGCTCAGAGAATATTCTCATTGTTGTCGTTGTGGGTTGAAGAGGCTTATGCAAAGCTGGCGTTGCCTAGTTCCATTCTCCTGTCTCCTCATATTCAATTAGCTTTACATTCTTTTTTTGCGATAAATGTGCTGTTGATATGTTCCCATCGGCAACACCCAAAATTTCCATTCCCATATTCCCTTATTGCCCATTTTGCCACTGCTATATTTTGGCCCCATTCTGTCTGTGCTTTGAATGCATTCAAAGCAATCGCCATGCATGTAATTAAAATTGGTTTAAGTATGCCCCAAGGGTACCGGGCGACTCGTTGAGTGCTCCGGATAGGGCTCAGAGCTATGGGCTCTACATTGCCCTAATGCCAAATGCATCGATTGTTCAACTACAAAATGCATCGTCGGGTAGTTTCAAAAGTTGCAGCAAAACATGTGGATCATGGAAGCAATAAGCAATTTATTTGTCAATGAGTGGTAGATAATTATTTTTATCAATTTATTTAAAAGTAAACTTTAGAAGGAGAAATCACTTCAATAATTATAAATCAATATTTTCAATAAAAATAATTTTTGTACTGATTTTGTAACGAATAGGAATTGATTTCAAGTATTAATATATAACTGTCAATATACTATCAAATATCGATTCCATAATTATTAAAATTAGTTCCAGACGATGCGTCTGTTTTCAATGAAAAAATTCAAATTTAAATAATTGTTGTATTGCGTTTAATAAATGTGCTGTAGCAAATTAATTATTATAGTGAGTTAACTAATATTATTTAATCCAAAGACATTTCTTTAATTCGTAGAATGAGTTACAGTTTGCAGTGGAAAAATATATATAACATTTATAAATATTGCGTTTAATAAATAAACTGTTGCAAATTAATTATTTTAATGTTATCTTATGCCGTGACCCTTTACTAATTTGTAGAACTAATTGCAGACAATGTCACATTTTCGCAATGAAAGTACACATTTGCATAAATGTAATTATTGTGTATGTATTAAACTGCAGAAAATTAATTCTTTTAAAGAATTTTTAATCAATATTTTAACATTCCTTCCATTTTAGAATTTTCCTCTTTTGCATTGCCATCATTAGAACATCAAGTAGTATGAAATATTTGATATTTGATGAATTTTAATTAAAACTTAAAATTCAGATTCAAACTAATAAATTAAAAAAAAATATTATATGTGAATTATGATACATTTATATAATGGAAACCCAATTGAAAATGTTTCAGTAATGTTTCTCTATTTTTCTCTGCCAAATACTAAATGACCTAATGCCAAAAGATGATAAGAATTTGAGAAGTTTAGGATTCGCCCCATGACGGGGGCACTTTCCATACGCTAATTGAGGCTATCTCCTGTTACCATTCTCAACTTAAAGTTTGCCACTTGCCCCTCGCCGGCAACTACATTCCCTGGGCCGTGAATTATAATCTCTGGCCATTTTTCGATAGCTCGAAAGTAGCTTAGATATGTGCAGAAACGAAAATGAAGCAAGTCAAGTTCTGGCCATAGGCAATACTCGAATTCGTATTCGAAGGCAATCCAGCTTGCGAGTCCGGAGTGTAAATTAACAGAACAAAAGCTGTAGCCTAACAATGGGCGAACTGGCAATGGGCGAAACACGGCCAAAGCAATGCAAACAGACAAACGGACGGACGGACGGACAGATGGACAGACAAACAACAGACAGATAGAAAGACAAACAGACTGTTGAGAGTGAGTTTTCGGGAACTGAGCTCTAACCAAATACCAAGTGGGCTTACACCAAAATGCAGCGCCAATTCTCGATTTTGAATTTATGCAGTGTTTGGTTTGTTATTACGAAGTGGGAGGCGTGAGAGGCGCAGAGGCGTGGCACGCCAGCTCATTTCCGTGAAAAAGCCGCACACAAAGTCGCCGTGGCCGTGTGAAGGCCATGCCAAGAGCAGCAACAAATCGAGAACTGGCCAAAGTCTAAACACGGCTGCAGGACTCGCTGCAACTCTCTCTCTCTCTATTTCTCTCTTCTCTCTCTCTCTGCATGCATGGGCGCCTGTTTGTATGCAACAAAATGCAATGCGATGCGGTGTTGTGCGGTGGTCTAGTCGAGTCTGGACTGCTTGCAATCTCAGTTTGTGGTTAATATTATGCTGCATTTCTCATTTCGCGTGCTTGTTGTTGGTTTATTATCGCTGGCAATGCCAGTGCAAATAGCGATGCCCATCCTGCATCCTGCATCCTGCAATCTCTCCATCTCTCTTTCACTCTCACTCTGTGCTGTGTCCCTTGGCTGTTGGGTTTATCTGTTGTTGGTTTTTGGTTGCCGACGCTGGCCTGCGTTGTTATTGCAATGTTTTTGACAAATAGTCAGGGAAATGCACACGGATGTCTGTTTATTGTGCCGTGCATGCGGTTTACGTTTATCTTCAACTTATGCAGACAGTTGTTGGCCTACCCCGCCCTCCGCCCCCGCCCCTCGACTGAACATTCTGTGGTCTGAGACATTTTCTGGCATTGTGTTTGCACCAGACACATTTTGTTGTGGTCCTGCAAAATGCATCTCCAGCTCGCTGTCCTGCTCCTGGTCCTGTTCCTGTTCCTGCTGTTGCGGTGACCCAGCTCCTGGATAACTGTTTGGCTTTTGGTGTATCCTATTGTGTCTAGCTCAGGTTTGTTTGTTACTTTTGTTTGTCCATGTCTCCGCCGGCCCCCTGTCCCTTCTCTGGCCGTGTCTCTATCGTTGAACGGTTGTGTTTTCAATAATAATCTAATTAAGTGCAGTTTATGAATGTAGACAGTGCCAGATATGATGTTCTTGGGCTAATGAACTGAGCTCTGCAAACCGGAAATGACAGCTGACAATCCCTTGCATCTCCACAGTTGAGACGCAAGCTTTGCCTTATCTCGAAGTTGCAATATTCTATGCATTGCAAACAAAGCTGGCATATGATTTATAAACTAACTGCTCAATCCAGTTTAAAATTTAGTAGTAACTTTAGACTTTTCAATTCATAAATGACGTGAACACTAAATTATTCAAATAAAATATTTTAAAATATTTAAAATAATAAAATCATAATAATATATTTAACCAATAATACAAATATTTAAAGAAAGATGAGTCTATTAATTATAATAATTGAGTTATGAAAATGCATTGAATAAATATTGCAGATATCAAATTTCAATAAATATAAAAACACCATAATATTGAAAAAATATATTACAGAAATATATTTTAAAATATTATTATTATACAAAGCATAATATGAAGACGAATAACAATTAAACTGTTCTGTAACAGTAATTAAATTAAAGTGTAATAAAAAAATAAATTGAATACAAATATTTAAAAATACTTAAAGAATATGTTATAAAAAGAAAACCATAAATAATACGTGAATATGTAAAATAAATAAAATAAACAGTAGTATTCCTTTTTAATAATATCATGTAATTTATAAAATAAATTGCAGACAATCGTTAAACAAAAATTATTAATATATGTTATTAAATATAAAACTAATTTTAAAATACATAAACATTAATCAATTATTTATAATGTTTTATAAATAACATGAAAAATAATATCTTCATACTTCGAACAATATTTCAATTGTGATGTTGAGCCAACCGCAATTGTTATAGCTTCCTCATTCAGTATTACCTGCATTAATTAATTGGAAACCTACTGAACCGTACATAATTGTCTATAGTATGCTCTAAACAATAATATGATATCACTTCATCTTTGCTTATTTGGCACGAAATTGTCATGTTGCGAATATTCCTGATTGACCAGTTTCGAGAACGCTATTGTTTCAGTAAATGGGAAATATGGCTGATACATTTGAAAATTTGAAAACCCATCTGAGCATATACGAGGCTAATTGATTTTCAAGTGAATATTGCAAGAGAATACAAAGTTGACAAATCAAATGCAATTCCTTTTGTTGTGCAGCAGACAAGACCAAAGCAAGCCAAGCCAAACGAAATTATGAGATGTGTTATCGGAATGCCGAATTGTAAAAGACAATTGGCTTTGGCTCGGACATGTCCTTGTTATTGTCCTGCTACTGGCCATGTTCTCCATTGTCTCCACACTGCATAGGGCTTAGCCATTCAATAGCTTAATTAGCTGAGGCGCATGCCAGCATTAATCAGGACTGCCAAAAGGTAGCAGACAACAATGGGAGAGCACGTACAAATGCCCCAGCTGCATAATAAGTATTCTGCATAACTGACGAAAGCCTAAAATCTCTCTAACCAAACTGATTGATTAAATCCCGAATGCAACTGCAAAAACGCTTATTAATAAACTTTTAATGCCAACAATAGCAAGAAATTTGTGTGCTCTGAGTTTGTGGAGAACAAAACTTTCATAGTATGCAATCAATCATTAAGTTTGACTAATTGAGCTAGGCAAAAATATACACAATGCCACAGAACACTAAGTAATGCAATTAAATGCAAAAGACATGCAGCACAAAGCCAATTATTTGAGATCTAGCACACAGTGAAATTTGTGAAATTATGCGAAATTTAACATCATATTAGAGTGGCGGAGATTTAAGTCAAGTCAACTTTTGCCGGTGGTTTCAAAAGGTATTGCACACAAAACTATGCAAAGTCAACTTTCTCTCTGTGTTTGTGTGTGTGTTTATGTGTGTTGTATGTTGTGTGTTGTGTGTGCTAAATGCCTAACTCAATTATGCCTGGGTAAATGTTTGGCGCAAAAAGCTCAAAAGCCGCAACGGCATGAAGGTCTTTGGTCCTTGGGCCTGGCCAACGTGAAGCGAGCGGCAGCTGCGCCTAATTGCAGGCAACGTAAACGTAAACGCAACGCTCACAAATTCATTTATACATGCAATAATTTGGTTTATTATTGGTAGCGTCGGTGCCCCAACAACAACAACAACAACAACCAAACTACTTTCCTGGCCACCCCTTTTCGGGTACATTTTGCCATAACTTTTAATTAAATTAAAATGCACAGCCGAATTCGACGTCCACAAACGGCAAGCGACAGTCGACATCCAATGGGGCAAGCAAGAGGCAACAACAAGCGTCTCCTCTTGTGTGCAGCTTGCCTCACAACCTGTGCCCCATGCACCCCCCCAAAAACTTAATAACCAATTCGCTTTGTATGCGAAATTGTCCAGCGCTTCATTTATATTTATAAATATTTGAGCAAAGGCTCACTGCACTCCACCAGCATTCAAGGCAAAGTGCCCCGAGTCTCGTGCCCCATGCCCCGTGCCCCATGCCACCCGCTTTGTAGGCCCACGCGCATTAAACGATAATTGAGTTAAACGGACTATGGCAAGCTGATCATTTATTCCACAACTGAGATATCGACAGCATGGCAACCGACGCGACGTTGCAATTGACCCACTGAACGAACGGATAAATCACATGTGGTTGGCAGTTGAAATCTTGCTCGGAAATCCCTGTGGCAGTGTACGTGGTATGTAGATCAGCGAAACATTTTCAGATATTTGTCAATTTGTTAGCTGAACATGTTTCACTAAAATTAAATGGCTTCTGATACTGAGAATTTTACCATTTGTTTAACTTGTATAAAACGTTTTATTTAGTATAAATTTCCCAAACTTAATTCTTCATGAATTTCATTTGTATTTAAATAAATAATTTCAATGTAAGGAAGCCACAGCAAAATGAAATAGTTTCAGTCGACTGAATGTCGGGATATGTTTCCAAAATTAAACAAAAGTGAAATCTTTTTGATTTTAACAATGTTTAACTTGAAGAAAACTATTACATGGGATAAATTTCCAATAACATTTATTTATAAATTAAATTCTTTTTCTATATGCATAAATTCAAATTCTAATATTTTTTGGCAATATATTTAAAATGGCTGAACATCTTTAAAAAATTAAGTACAATTTAAAAATATTAGAAACTATTTTTTTGTATATTTGATGTTTGGTAATATTATAAGTTGTTTAGAAATGGAGTTTATTAAGCAGCCACCAATATTTCCTATATTAGTTTGTTTTTTCTTTCAATTAATAAGTAAATATTTATTTTATGAGCTTATGGTATTAGTTTATTTTGTAAGACTTCAAATAAATACTTTCACAACACTTTTGACATGAAAGTAGCTTATAATATGCTCTTTGTAATGCTCTGGCTTAAATATTTTACTATGGAATTTTAAATAAAGTTACGAATAAATAAATAAATTAATTAAATAGGGGTAAATATGTTAAAAATACCTTCTACCAATTTGTGTTAATAATTTTCTTTCAATGGTTGTAACAAAAAACATTTTCAAAATATTTATTATACTAATAAAGTATTGGTTTATTTTATATGTAAGACATCAGCTTAATTGAAGTACAAATTTTTTTTTTAATACATTTTTCAAATATTATCTTAGATATTGAATACTTCTACAAAAAAGTATTTTCTGAGCATGTATTATAATGTACTAAATTCTTCAAAATAAAAAAAATCAATTTTTTCTTCGATGCTTAGCTCAGCCGAATTCTCAGGCTTTAGCTGGCCGCCCTATTTGGTAAACATATCTCGCAGCTTGTAGTCAATTTGCCGCTAAACCTGTGTCCATCTCTCACTTAACTCTTATCTCTCAGTATCAGCTGCAACTCTCTGCCACACTTTCCACTCCAGTCGAGCACAGTGACACCTCAACCTTCAGCTACCCTTCAGCCGAACACTTAGTAAACACCTTTTGCCGTTGCTCTCCCTTCACACTCCACTGTTCTGCCCTCCTTATCGCAATCTCGCTGCTGGCCAAACTATTTGCTTATCGTTGACTTCTTTTTTTGTGTGTCGTCGTGTTGGTCGTGTTGTTGTGTCTAATGTGCTCGGTTGGCATATGGCACTCGCTTGGGCGCTTCATAAAAATGCAAACTTATGCTTTTCACAACTTTTGGCATTGGCCGCAGTTCACGTGGATGCTGCCCGCTCCACACTCTCCCTTTTTTCCATGCACACACTTGTAATCCAATTAAAGGTAGCACTGTAGTTGGCTTTTAGCGTGCGGTGTCCGGCTGTTTCCCCACTGTCCTCGTTGCCTGTCCCCATTGGCGTGGCCATTGCCATGTGCTGGTCACCTTAAAAGCTTTTACCAATCGACAACTCGCCTTGATTTTCAGCATCAGTGCAAACTGTGCGTGGCTTCCAGCAACGTTGTCCTCGTCCTCGTCCTCATCCTCGTCCTCTATCCTCTTGTCTGCTGTTCGCGTTTTACGTATACTTAATTTGATTTTTCACACAGCCCTCTGAATTTCCCCCTCTCACACACACACACACAGAACTCTCTCCCCCACATACACTGGTATATACCGTTACAAGCAGTGGTCATGCTCTGATTTTCATGACGCTCGCACTTGGGCGTTGAGCGGAGAAAAAAATCTAATTTCTGTGCAATTTAACGAGACATTTACGTTTTTTCATTTGATTATCTCACAGTCAGTTTGGCAATGGGGCGGACATCGACCACGCCCACAAACAGCGCCACACTCAACTCTCGACTAGTCCCGAAAGAAAAAAAAACAACCATAGATTGTAAAGATTTGCAACGCTTTCGATGAAAATATCCAAAACGCTTGCGACTTACCTTGTCATTGTGCAATCAGCACTTGCACTTTTATTAACACGGCGAAGGTAGCAATATTTTTTGGAGCACTTTGGGTCGGTTTCTCCAATACACAAAATAATTTTTGAATTATTAAATTCATATTGACAACAGTTTCATTTATGACAACATTTTATTAGTGATTCTTAGTTGCAGTTCAAATCTATGTTGCTAATGGAAAATAATATGAGATCGTGAAAGAAATTTATTTTTTTTCCAACTTACAAATCTCAACAATAAATATGTTTTCATGCTGAAATTGATACATATGTTTATTTTTATTATAATGTTTATTGGTAATTCATTTCATTAAATACAAAAAAGACAGAAAGTTTAACTAATTAACACAAAACAAAATTAAAAATTTGTTCACACAACAAAATTTTTAATTTTCTAACCCTCCCTGATTTCTATATCTTTCCAAAAAGGAAAATTAAAAATAAAATATTGTTGGAGACATTTCAAAAAAAATATTATTTAATGTTACAGTTTTAAAGAAAATTCATTTTTATCTAAATAATGCTTGTAATGGCAAAAAAACACGTTTCAAATATTAATACAGAAGATATTTGTTTTATATTATGAACATTTTGCAGAATATTGTCAGTGTAATAAAATATCGTAAAAGAAACAGTCATAGTTAATTTGTATACAGCTTTACGAAAACTTGAAAAACCAGTAAAGTGAACCAGTGTATTTTAGAAAAAAATAAGCATTAGCTTAAAATGTTTTCGTAAAGAGAAAATTTGATTAGAATCAAGACCAAATTGATTAACACAACATTTATTTCTTTATATTTCGTAAATGGAACAATAAATTCGAATCTAGAAGTATTGAAACACTTACTCCAGTATGTGGAGTATATTTATTTGAATTGCAGTGCATTTGAAATTCGTTGTGATCCTTGAATCGTGGGTAAATCGTTGAGTGCAGCCTGCACTTGCATTTTGTAGCGTACTTTTCTGGGCTTTGGTTAAAGTTTTCGTGTAATTTGTTTTATGTGATTGTCCATTGGCTTCATTTTGGATTCGCATTAGCCGAACGCGAAGCTGCAACCACAGCACACACACACACACACACACACACACACACACCCAAACACACTCAGTGACACACACACACAGAGTCAACTCAACTGGTGCGCACAAAAGTATGCAACAAATAGCATATGTATTAGTGGGAACACAAGAGGACCGAACGCACACCTTTTGTGTACGTGATGTCATTATGACCAAAAGGTAAATTTCAACTGTCGCACGCTAAACGACTCTCTGTCTCCCCCTCTTTCTCTCCTCCCTCTTGGCAACCCTTCCGCTGCAGCTGGCGCGCGCTTTCTATCAGATGGCGTATCTCTTTGTGGCTGGTTGGCCACCAAATCGCAACTAACCTTCGCTCCCCTGCTCGCCACGCAAATGAACGTTTAATGTATTTGACATTTTGAAAGTCAAACCAAAACAGGCAACAGGACACAGAGCACAAACATATGGGAACTCTGTGTGCCATGAATCTATTTCTGTATGCCAACAACTTTCCCATTCACAAAATATCACATTTGCCATTCGGCAGCCGAATGATGTCGCGCTCCTCTCATGCACATTTGTCATTGGAGATGACCCGATTTTTGTGGTCCTGCGCCTGTTTAGAGTTTAAATTTTCCTGCCTGTGGCATGTGGCCGGCACTTATGGCTCCATGGCTCCCGTATCCTTTGTATCCACTCGAACCTCCTCATTCTTGTTGCTGCTGCCGCTGCTGCTGCTGTGTCATTGGACTGTTGCCAAATTTGTAATTTAAATAAGGCGTAATTACAGACTCATCGTTGGCAGTGATTAGAATGCCAACACGATCCGTTCAGCTTGTTTTTAGATGCATTTATAACTGCCAATCCGAGTGCAATGAGATGAGTGCGCCACTTTTTCTGGTTGTTTGTGTGGCGACCAGTGTGACAGCGATTAGACCGGACAGTGCTGAACAGACTGGTTCGATTAGCAGCAGCGAGGGCAGATTTACTGCTAAGTACGGCAAAGGTAACGAAAGAGCGAAGAGCTACCAAAAATTCAGATTGAGAGCTTCACAACAAACTGGACAGGATTTTGTTTTAAAGAATTTAAGCGGGAAAGCAGTAGCGGATAAACTTGAGTGACTAAAGTTAACTACACAAATATGATAAAGTATTTACATTGGTAGTAAAATATGAACACTACTTTAATTTAATTATATTGTAGTTAAATATTAAATGAATAAATAATAGTCTATTAAATAACTAACACTAGTTGATAAATATAAATTAAAATAAATCTGCAATAGACTGACGGCCTTCATAGAGCTGTGGCAAATCATATTTATTTTATTTTAAAGACGACTTCCATAAAAAATTAGAAAAAAACATTAAACTATTTTCTGATTTTCAAAAGTGAATAAGTTAAGTTTCTAACTAAAAGTAAAAAAAAAAAAACATAAAATTAGACACATTTAAATTATTTCAAAACAATACTTAAATACAGTGTAAGTTTCTTTTTTTTACTGATTCCTAAGAATTTTATTCAAGTTATTTACAATAATAGTGAAATTTAATGAGAGGTATTAAAAAATACGCTCATTCACAATAAGGGTTAATTATGTATGTATATTGAAACAAATTTTAATGTGATGTTTAAATCAATGGCAAGTTGCAAGTTTTTTATGCAACAATTTGATATTGCAGAAATCATCTGCATCAGTCGGAAGAAATCCTGCCTAAGCACGCTGTTAAATCTTTAAATACTGCCAAGTTGGGCACTTTCTGAAAATGTTATAAATTGAACTTAACCTACTTTAAATGGTCACTTCATTGAGATTGAGTTGTCACCATCAGACATGAGGCCATAATGAATATGGCGCCTACTGCTCAGTTTATGAATCATCATCGATTGCTAATTGAAGCATTTCCTACACCGTCAAACAGTTGCTGAAACTCCCAAAGTTCTAAGGCACACACTTTTCGCCCCCTTCCAGTGTGTGCTTTGGCAAATTCTCAATAATTTTGTATGGTTTGTCAGGGGCGCTAATTGGTTTTCATGGGTTTTCATGGACTCGGCTCGGCTCGGCTCGTTAGTTGGCCGCCCACAACATTTAGTCTTAATTAGTGTTTTGGCCTTATATACAAAACTCGAAATGCTAAGGACAATTAATAAGGCGCACAAATTTGACATTCATTGGACAGTGTCGAACTTTATATTCTCTACGTTCTATGCATTATATTCACTTCCTTCCTTTTTTTTCTACATGTTGTCATTTATTTGCTTTTATTTATGCATTATTTTTATGGTCGCCGTTTTTTTTTTTTTTTTATGTGCCAAGAGTCATTACGCTCGGCGGTTGTTGTTGTTGTTGTTATTGTTGTTGTTATTTGCTTTGACTAAACAAATATTATGGCCATTAAGTAAATTGGTCAAAAACTGTGGCTCGCTTGTTATTGTTATTCTCTATAGCTCTCTGAAGTTGCCGGCCAAATGTACGCAATAAATGTCAGCTATTAAAAGCGCTACAAAAACAATGAAGACAACAAAAGAAACGAAAAAAAAAAATAATGTTGAAAAAGCATAAAAAAAAAAATGCCTTGAACTCATTTCATAGTTTTGTCTGTTAATGAATCTCCCTTAAGTTTTTCGTTGCTTTTTTTCCTCAGTTAATTGAACTTGGTGTGCGGTCAAAGCAATTAATCAACGATTTTGTCACAGCGCCGGCAAAGAAGAGGCACAAAAAATGAAGCACAAAAAAATGAAACAAAAATAAATTTGGAATCAGTGCAATTATGCAAATTGAGAAACATTTTATATATAATTTTTATACCATTTACCCTGGGCAAAAAAGGTTTAGCAGGGAGTTTGTTAAATACTGAATGATGGTTATTAAATATAGTAAATAGTAAAAATATACAATTCTCAATTTGTTTTTAGCAGATTTCTGAGCCAGCATAATGCATAATAATTTTCGTATGCCAATATATTTCAGAATTTTTAAATATACATTTATTTAAATTTCATATTTTGTTGAATGTTTGTATCTTTTATATGGAAACAGATAGATATATAGATAGTTGTTTACCCTTAGTTACAGGATATCTCCTCATCAACTACTTTCATATTCAAAGCCTTTGCTCACTTGTATTTATATATCTTGCTGGTTACGCAACAACCCTTTTTTTTGGGGCATGTGACCTGACCTTGCTTTGTTGTCTCATTAGACGCATAATTACGTCGCTCGATGCTGCAATCCCGGGTATCTTAAGACGAAATTAAAAATAAATTACAAGGAAATCCGCGCGACAAATCGAAGGCAAAGTACTGCCGCCCTTGTCAAGGCCCCTTCGAACCCCTACCCCCAATAAAAAAAGCAACCTCGCTGACAAACCTGTCAAAATTAGCGAAATTAATGCGCAAGCGAAGCGAAACTGTCGAAACACAAAGAAAACGCTACAAAAATGGCGGCGTATGTGTCAAATGGTGGAAAAACGTGAGTAAACTTGAACCTACGACGAGGAAAACGCGAACGAAAAATGGATGAAGGCAACGCCCAATGAAATTGAAACATTTGCCGAGTCGTTGAAATTTCCTTTACTCATTATGCGCGGCGACAACCCTAACAGATCCCCTCCCCCCCCCCCCCTCTCCTCCTGCACCCTTTCCAATGCAGATTGAAATCCAATTAATGCCGCTGATGGTGAAAAACAAAAAAAAAAAAAACGAAACGAAGAAAATAATGAAAAATAAGAGAAACGCAAAGCTTTCAACTGATTTTTCACCCGCACTCTCCGTACGCAAAAACTTCCTGTGCCATTGAGCCTGCCTTTGATGAGCGAACGACTTGGAAAAGGGGCGCGGAGGCGTGGCACGGCGGCTGAAATCCTTTTTTAAAATGCCAAACGCGTTGCGCCGTTAATATGTCAAATTAAAGACTTTAAAAGAGAGACGAGACTGAGACTGAGAGAAAGGGGCGGATCCTGTCCTCACCGGACAGGATCAAAAACTTGCCGTTGGCTACAAAAACCGAAAAGCGGCCAACGGGTCCATGAAAACTGTCAACACAATAAATGTGGCCGCGTATTGGAACTGAAGTTTGACGAAAAGTTGCGCGGTTAACGCGACACTCAACCCGTCAATCTCCTCCATCCCCTCGATGACCTCCGTCGCTCACTCGAAAATCCAATTGAAGTATCGCTAGCTTAATTAAAGACATTTCCGTGGCGAATGCGATTCGCGTGGGTTGTGAAACAGATAAATTAGTTAACAAGGTGGCTAAAACATTTTCGTTGTTACCTGGCGAAGCTTGATGAACAATACAAAATACAGTAATGAGAGTTTAATTTTATTTATGATTTTAGTAAGAATAAAAAAATAACGAAAATATTAAAATATTGAAAATCTTTTTCAATTAATAATAAATATATACAAGTATTATATCAAAATATTAAGGTAATTAGAAGGATGCTACCTTCAGAATAGAAAGCAAAGTTTGAGAATTATAAACTAATACATAATACAAAATTCTTTTATTATGAGCCTTATTGGGAATAAGAAAATATTTTGCAAAATATACCTTTTTTTGATTTTTTAATAGCTTTTATTAACGATAAATAAACACATTTTGGTATTCACAAAAATGTTTCCTTGCCAAATTTGCTTAGCCGTTAAATAAAGAGCAAGACTGACTAATTAAATGATAATTTAATGGTGTTTTAATTTTAGTTTTGAATATTACATAGTAAAGAAAAATGTTTTTTAATAGTCAAGAACATTTAAGTTTGAAAACACTATTTTGCAATTATTTATTTGTTAATCATTTAACTTATTTTCAGTAAATTTCGATATAATTTTATTATAATTATTTTTATGTCTATTTATTTAACTTATTTGTAATAAGCTAAAACATAAGAACACATAAAAATAATATTTTATTTGAATTTTTCACAAATATTTTGGTTATTGGAAAAATGTTGCATTTGGAACATAAATAATATATTTAACCATATTCATCTTTTAACCAGAAATTTTTTAAATAAATTTCCCCCCTCTCTGCTGTCATATCTTCTTCACAGTGATTTGACTTAGAAATATTCACATATATGTATATTCAACTTGGTTAATTTATTATTCGTGTCATTATTTTTGTGACCAACAATTAATTGCTCCGACTAATTAGAAACTGAAAGAAATTAGAAAGCTATTTGGCTTTTTTAGTACACTCAGCTCGTATGTGGTGTATTTATGAAACTCCGTTTTAATGTAGTCCAATTACTCAGCCGACCGACTGTTAATATTTATGCGGGGCAAACAAAACCACTCTATTAGTGTTGAGCACGCGTACTGACTAATTATTGCAGCCCTTTAGGAAACTAACACAAGGTTTTGCTACCAATATTCGTCATTCCCTCCTCATATGCAGAGAAGTCGACTTCATGCCCCTTGGCGGGTATTCATGTCCATTTGCTCATTTACCAAAAAATGTTTTGTTTATTTAGTCAGCGCTCATAATACAAATTTATGTGTTTGCTTAATAAATAAACATTTTGTACGCTATATAAACTCAAATATGCAGCAAGAGAATTAACAGCACTCGTAAGGGCACAACAACAAATACACAGACAGAGAGAGAGAGAGACAGAGAGACAGAGAATGCAAAGATAAATAAATACCTTTAATATTTTGTACATTTTTCCACTTGACAACAAAAATATGCAAAGAATAATAAACAGTCGGCAACAAACATAGACTGAACGGACAATAACAATTAGCATGGAATGTTGACTTTGTTCGGAACTTTACTTAATTATTGACAAATGCATTACCATATAAAATGGGGCGTTCCAAAAAACCAGTTAATTGCAATGTGGCACAGATAAAGTTGACGTTCCAAATTAATTCAAAATTTCCCCAACATTTTTTTAATAAATTATTATATATTTTTGGTTAAATTAGAAAGATCTCCTTAAAAAATGTGTGATATCCCAAATGTAATCAATATTACAATTGATATTTCAAATAGTCAAATTACATTAAATTCAATTCATTAAAAATTTGATACATTTTATTTGGGAATTTTCACATTCAAGTATTCTTTACACACTGAATTGCTGTGTTTCATATAAAGAAAATTTTAATTATTTTAAAATGCCATGTAGCCGCAAATTCCATTCCAAAAAAATTAAATATTAAATTGCCAATTAATCAAATTGTAGATAGAAATGATTCCTCATTTATTTGCAACAATTGCATTTATATTTTTAAACTGACAAATATAATGAAATTCTTAATTTATTTTTAATATTCCATCAAGTTGCAATCGATAAATGAAAGGAAATTCTGCAAATAAATTGTATTTTTATTTTAAGCGCATTTCTGCCTTTGATTATATATAGCAAAATAAACTGCTTGAGTCGATTTCAACAAGACTTTAAAACCAATGCCAAAATTCTAAGAATTTTAAATATCTTATTTTTTTTAAGTTTTCCTCACAACTTCAGATTTATTTACTAGTATAAGAAGGCTTACCTGCAATCCATAATTTACCGTAGTTAAACAAAATACGTGCAGTTCAAATTTCATGCCCAATGATTCCATTGAATTTTTGCAGCCTTTGTTGATAAACTGGATGGCATTGCAGGCTTCTAGGCGCATATGGAGACAGACCGCAAGTGGCCCTGACTTTTGGCCACTCTCTGTTCACTGCCAACTCTTTTGCTCTCCATCGTCTGTCGCTCTTTCGGGAGGAGTCAAGAGGGGACTCTTGACTGTGCCAGACTCGTGTATATATATCTGTTCATGTGTGTGTGTGTGTGTTCCCAATTAGATTTTATTGTTTTGGTGCGATTGCAGTTGGCATTGTTTGTTGCCTGCTGCCAGCTGTTGTTGTTTGTGTTATTGTAATTGTTGTTGTTGTTGTTGTTGTTGTCGCTGTTTTGGACTTTCTAATTGTTGTTGTTGCAGTTGTTGTAATTAGTGAAGCGCAAACAAATGTCGCCTAATGATTCGTTGAATGCCGTCGACGACGACGACGACGCCATTTTGTGCCGACTCGCACATAAATCCATATATGTTCCAAATACATACACAGAAATATAATTGTTGTTGTTGTTGTCGGTTTATTGGGTGTAATTACATATGTCGCGCTCTCATATTTACATGGCAATCGGGCGCAGACATTGTAAATATGATTTACATTGCTGGCAAATCGGACAAAGTTTTAAGGTTTAAACTTTCGAGGGCAACCTTGACAAAACTCATTATCATCGTGCTGGCCCCCCAAAAATAACCGCTAGCCAAAAACATAGTGCATACACGGATAGATCACATCCAAGTTCAATAATAATTAGTTTGAGATTTAATTTTAATTACATTCAGTTGTCAGCTCTGAGCTCCGAGCTCCATCTGAGCTGCCATCTTGTGTTGATGTCCATCTCCTGTGTGTCGCCTGCGGCGGAAACTGCCTGCCAAGACTGTAATTAATATGGGACCCAAGCACGAGACAGCTGACGTGCATAGCATAGATCCACATACACAACACACTATACACTATATATATATCTATATATATATCTGTGTGTGTTCGTGTCTTTTGGATTGATGGCGAAAGCTGTTTATTTACTTACTGTACGCAAAAGGGTTTTGGTTTCGTTTCATTAAATTTCGCCTTCGCATAAACACAACTAGAACTTCGACTTCAGCTCGGAGTTAAAGGTAATTGACAGCACACAAATGGGAAAAATCGTTGCACAGCTGCCGTTTGAATTGAAATCTATTCGACTAATGGCTTAAATCTAATTGCGAGTAAAACTGCTACAAAGCAAATTAAATGAAAGAATATTTGACTCAATTAAATGTGGAACAAAAAAATGTGAAAAGCTGAAATTTAATTAAATGCTAAATTTGCAAGCTCAACTTAAAAACTAAAACAACAGAAAATTTGTAATCGAAACCACAATAAAGATTCAGATTTTATCTCTGCAAATTTCCAAGACCTTCGATTAATACACGACTTCTTGGAATTATTTTGTGTACGGAAATTCCAAAGAAAATTGCAATAAATACTTATTTCTGTGCATTTCCTAGGAACTGGAGGGAAAGACTTTAATTACATTCTGAGAATACTATTAAAAGACTATAGGAAAATTGCTTATCTCTAATTAAGTAAATAATATGAATTGTATCTCTGCATGCATATCATATTATATGATATTTTTATGCTCTTTACTTATTGTTTGTTTTACCTAAGTTAAGATTTTTAATATGTTATTCCAACAATTTGATTTTGTGATGTGCCTGAGGTGGCCTTGCTTTTATATCAAATCTCAACTAATGCCTTGGTTGTTGATTAGCCCAACAACTTGCCAGGAGCCTTGAAACATTTTCCGTTATAGTTTTCCAAACGAAAATGAGAAGGAAAAGTTAAAGTCTCGATGATGGGGGAAAACTGTGCGCTACACATCATCAACAACATTTCAGTTGATTTAATTTTAGCCAGCAAATTTGTTGCAATTTGCACATAGTACAGACAAGCCTCTGACACTTTTTCTTCTTCTTATTTTGATGAATTATTATACGTTACATAATTTTCGCCAGCTCATGACCGAGTCCAGGGTCAAGGGGGGGGAGCAACAAATATTCGTATCCCTCTTTTGTCCATGTGTTGGCCGGGCCGTCAAAAAAAAGTTTTGCCTGTAGAGCGGATTTTATTTATGCATGCCTAATTTATGAAAATTTGATGTACTTGTAAGCTATTTCGGTGGGATACTTTTATATTTGTTTGCACATAACCGCAACACATGCGCAGCTCAACTCAACGCAACTCAACTCAACTAAACCCGAAAGAGCTGAAAGGAAACTCTGTCCGGATGCTGTCGATGCTCGAAGCTGGCGCCTTTCTTTCTTCTTCCTTCTTTTTTTTCACGCTCTGACCGCGCTTCAAAAAAACTTGCGCCTAAATAAATTACTTGTAAAACTTTTCAAATACTCGTAATTCTACATGATGTTGTTGAGGTCGTCAACGCAACGTTCTGTTCAGTTCAGTTCAGCTCTCGTCTTGGCTCTTGTTGCAGCCCCTTTCGATGATATTGGCCGTAGTCGTAGTCGTTGGCTGGAGCGACGTTATCGTCAAACTTTACTAAACCAACATAAATACCATTTACTGCAGAAAGTTGCCAGGCACGGCAACAAGACGCGGACGCAGCGTCAGACAGTCAGATAGACTCACACAGGAGGACGCCGCATTACACAAAAATTACTGGATCTTGTTCTGCTCGAAATCGAATCGAAGCCAGACACTTGAATACCCTTTAAATTAGTTCAATGGTCTCTGAATTAATAAAATTAATTTTAATATAGTTTATTTAGACACTTAATAATTTACCAGTTTCGACTACATTTCTATTAGAAAAAATGCAGCATACTATATAATTAAAGCATCATCATTACAAAATAAATTTTATCATCGAGAACTTCATAAAGCTGACATTTAATTTGATTGTTTACGTTGGCAAGGGTTTGCAACTCTTTTCGTCAGACTAGTTCCTTATAATGATCTATGGGATTAGGCTCATAAATATGCATGATGTTAGAGTAATATTTTCTTTTGTTTGCACGGCTAAAACTTCTAATAATAAATATAAATAATAATAAAATCATATGTTGCATATGTTTGCAAACAATAGCAGTCATCAAATAATTGATTTATTTCTGCATGTCACATAATGCTTTACAAAGCTGAACTTATCTCAATATTCCCTCTCTACACGCACTCTACAAAAAGCCTTGCTATGTATGCATAATGTGTTGCCTACTTTTCGGCTGCTACAAAACTCGGCACCCATTGAAAGCAGTTTCTATTGATGCTGGGAATTTTCCCTTTTTAGTAGATGCTTCGATTTTTCCTCAGCTTCCTTCCCCCTACAACATCCCTCTCCCCCACAGGCTGTGGCACTCTCATAACCCGCAAGCATACAACGTTTATTTTATTGACTTTGCTCACACATTGCATATGGTTCGAGCGCTTGATTGTAGTTGAGAGTGTGAGTGTGTGTGTGTGAGTGTGTGAGACTTTCTAATAAGTTGCCGGCATTCGAATCGACAACAAGCGAACAACAAACAACTGTTCATCAATACTTTTGGTCGGCAAACACTGAGAGAGAGAGCGGCCAGCTACAAGTTGTGGGACAAAACTCCCCGAAAAAGTAACAACAAAGTTGTAAATTTCTGTGTCAAAGTGTCGCTCTCGATATCACACAAATGTGTGTGTGTGTGTGTGTGTGCTTCTAGATTTTCATATTTGTACATTGTCTTTCTTACCTTACGTCTGTCTGTCGACAATTTTGATATAGGGGCATTTTATATTTAGTATCAATATTTCGTATTTGTATCTTCGTTGCCTTGTTTGGAGTCGCCCGAAAACTTTTTTGCGTTTCGCATAAATAAAGTTTTGTGGATTTTTTGGGATTGGGGCAGCATAAGCACCCTCGATGCATCCTTAAAAGGGGCTGCTGAGCACACTTAAGCCGCTCCTGCCACCGATGCTCTGCTCCTCAGTGTTCTAACAACATGCTTCTGATGTATTCGAGAGGCGGGGCCCCACAGCCTTTGAAGGCTAACATGCGGAGCGGGTTGCCAGGACCAAGACCAGGACTAGTCGACTTGGGGACCACGTAAAGTTAATTTGAATATAAGCCCGTTTGATTCCTTGATCGAAATTGATGGGGTTTCAGAATCAAACCCCAAAAGAAAACATTAAGCCCAAAACATTTTATTGAAATTCGTCAATAGATGCGGGCGCGAATCGCATTTTAAATTGCCTCGCTACAACTTTTATTTGTTTAATTAAATCTGAGAAGCTCTTTAGTAGTTTCAGCAAATATTTGAAATGGACATTCTTCCAATATTTGTAGTTGATAAAAGTTATCTTACTAAATGTGCTCTTTTGTTATGTTACTCTTCTATATTGATAAATAAAATTAGTATTTATTAGATTTAATTTCAAAACAATTTTAAATTGTTGCAAAATTTAATGTGACAATTTTGAATATTTGCAAAACTAATTGCAACATTTTCTTGTGAATGCATTTTCCTATTAAGCATAGTTTTAGAAAATATTTTAAATGGGTATTCTTCCAATATTTGTAGTATATTTTATTATCCAGTATTGTTATGGTAACAAATTTGGTGTCTCAATGCTGTCCCTAATAAATAAATAAAGATCATTAAATCGGTATTTATTACTTACTTGAGCAAATTATGTTCATGCTCTAAACTAAAAGTAGCAGCAAATTAAATAAAATACTTCCAAAAATGAATATGACAATTATTTAATTATTTTCCAAAGCAAATCTCGGACTGGGAAATTTTTAAGTTTAAATTCTAATGCCGAAATTTGTTCAACCCAACTCTGCTGTGCTATACATTTTTCATTTCCTTGAGACTGTCTCAATAATACACTTTGAATGGCTTACAAATTTCCAATAAGCTCACATACTTTCTGCAGTCACTGTTGCGATTCCCGGCAGCCCTTTCAGCCTGTTGCGCAACCCTTTCACTCCATGCTGAGGGGCTTATAAATAAAATTCAATAAAACAGAACTGTCACCAGCAGAAGCAGCAAAAGCAGCAGCAGCAACCGAAGTCGAGCCCTTCGTCGTTCAATAATAACATTAAAACATTTTCTACATCAATGATGCATGACGTACATCAATACGTCATTCATAGCTGTGCGGATGGGTTAGGGATATGTTGCATACATTTAGGCGGGCGTTTTGTAAACTCTCCGCGCCATAAGAATGCGATATGAGGCAGGCAGGCAGGCCGAACTGATTGATTTACATGCTTTGCCACGCGCGACTAGCGCACGACATTCGCCTTGACATGGAATGCCTTTGGACAGGCCTCAACATGGGCTTTAAAGCCAAAGTCCCAACCCCCAACCCCCAATCCAAAATGAAAAGTATATCGAATTGCT
Organism: Drosophila immigrans; assembly: GCA_963583835.1. Lineage (NCBI taxonomy): Eukaryota > Metazoa > Arthropoda > Insecta > Diptera > Drosophilidae > Drosophila > Drosophila immigrans. Next base: position 31,767,867 of record OY757141.1, read on the forward strand.
GTTGCCACTGAGGCGCATAATGAAGCAAAGGCAGGTCTCGCATTAAATATCAATTTCGTTTATCTGTGCGCCTGTTCCTGTGCCCACTTAGTTTTATTAGACAACCACACACAGCCAGCCACCAAATTGCCAACAATTTCCTTTATTACAAGTATTTTCACTCCACATGCGTGCGAGTCTACGTGTTACAGCTGCCAGCTGCTGCTCCCGCTACAGTAGCTTACAAAAATGTGTTGCCTAGCCCATAGGCGGGCATTACTATAAATTTTTAAACATTTTTATAACAACACGTCGAATGGCGAGTGGACGGGGCTAAAGTTGGCCTACAGGTGTGCAAAAGCCTCTTTAAAGCAGCGACGAGAGCCGCAATTTTTATGCGTCTCGTTTGCTTCCTTCCCCTTTTGGCCTCACTGAACAATGTATGTAATAATCTGCCAGCCTTTAGAAATCACAATTTTATTGACAACTCAAGTTCTGTTGATTACTTGTGTGTGTATCTGACAGATAACATACACACACACACACACGCTCACACACTCACACACACACACCCTTTTAAGTTTATTAAATTTGGCAATTTCTTAGACCTGCCTACCAGCTCCTTGGCCTCGACTTTGGCTTTGGCTTTGCTGTCCATCCAGAGCATCTTTTGCCCACTCAAATCCCTGGCGAGTGCGTGCCTAATGCTCCTGTCCATTTTTTCTTCTTATTTTTTTCTCTCTTAGCGTTGTGTTTTTTGCCATTTTGCTGTACATACTCTCTGATGTGGGGTATGCTGACTACAAGAAAGAGAATAGTACAAAAAGAAAACAATTATATTAATAAAAGTATATAATTCGATATTTTTGAAATAATAAAAAAACCAAATTAATTAAGCGCAAAAAAAACTATTAAAAAGTTTTTAATAATTTAATTTATTAATTTAAAATTTTTCATTAACAAATAAAAAACCTAAATATTTTGCAATATAATGCAATCAAAATAAAAAAATTGTTTCAGAATACGAAAAATAGTGGAAGAGAATATCAATAATTTTCAATTAACTAATTTATGAATATTAAGTGTTTCATTTAAAAATAATGTACTATTCTCATTAAAGATGTAAAGCAACAAAAATAAAATAATATATTACAGAAATTGAAACAAAGTTTTAAAAAATTTGAACACTAATAAAAGTTTTTAAAAGGGCTTCAATATAATATTATATTATGTTAAAGCAACAAAAATATAAGAATAGTTTTCGAAAAGTGAAACAATAACACTAAAGCTCTCCATTAACTTAGTTAATGAATGTTGAACATTTTAGTTAAGCTCACGAGTAACTAACAAATTTCTGAAATATAAAATGAATTCAAAAAAGAAAAAGTTCAAAATTTTTAATTTAGCAAAATTAAAAAAAGTGTTTTATTAATTATGCAGTTTAATAATGGTATTTATGAACATTTAGTATTTAATATAAATTCAGATAGAAATTGTAGAATCAATACAAAACCACAAAAATTATTTATATTAATTTGCAGTCTAGAAATATGCCATTAAAGCCATTAGCAATAATTTATATTTTCTGTAGAGCACTCCGTCTTCGTTGTGTTGCCAATGAATTATGTATCTTGTTCGCTACATTATTTTTTAGCCTTAGTCTGACAAGCCGTTTTGAGTGAGTGACTGAGGGTCGAGGGTGGACATAGCCTAGTGAGTGTTTTGGGGGGGGGGGGGGGGGGAGAATGGGAAATATTATTAAAAAGGTTTTTGGGTGTGCTGTCATACGTTTCTGTGAGCTCGTTTGATTGATTAGCACTTGTCAAACAGCTCCATATGCATTTTTTGTCAAACATTTCTGCAATTTGAAGTGTTGACAAAGTCATTTTTCCAAGTTTACCAAATGCATTTCTACAATTCTGATGCTAATCAAATATATTGCTGACAGTCAGTCAGTCAGTCAGTTTGTCAGTCAGGCCAAGAGCAGCTGCAAATGTGTCGACGTTTATCAAAGTCATTCAACTAAGTTGAGATGGAGGCAAAAGGTAGAAGGATTTTCCTTTAGTCACTCGTATTTATCTTTCTGTTTTCACACGCAACTTTTCACCTATTTGCTGGGCAATTTGCAAGCTTGCAGAAAACCTCAATTTTGCTTTGTGTTTTCCCCACTGATATAAACATTGTTGTATTATAAATTAAATCCACTCGACTGTCACTTTGATTTCAAGTCCGTAAATTAATTGTGCTTGCCCTTTTATTAGGTCATTTAGCGAACTTGCTGTTTCTTTGATTTATGTGGATTCTTAAGGGAGAAAACTGCTTTTGTATAATTACTGAATCTGACCGACGATTGGTAATGTCATGAAAAACGAAACAAAAATTAAGCAGAAGTCTCAAACCTACATTTATACACAAATACATAAATAATATGCTTCTTGCAATTGCTTTTCATTAGTCTTAATTTAGTTTTGGGCACAATATAATCTTAAAATTTTCGACGTCATTTCTAGTGTATTTTTTGTAGCCAAAAGAAAATGTCAATAAAATTTTCTAATATTAGTGTCATATTCGAAAATTTCTCGAGATCTCCCGAAGCTTAATAGAATGCCGTAAGTAGTTTTTTAAAAGCCTCAACAAAATGGCATTTTGGCATTCAACAATTTAAAAAAGAGTTAATTTTAGACCCGAAAACAATTTAAAAAAAAAATGTATTTTATATGCCAAAAAAAATTAAATGATTTTTTAAGTAAATGAGGAGCTTCAATATTTGTTATTTGTCTTCTTTTTACTTAGCAGTGATGCTTGCAGAAACTTAACTGAGTATCGAAATAAATTGTAATAAATAAAAAAAAATTATGAATGATAATTTTAAACATGTTTTCATATTATTGAGTAGAAAACTCTGCAATTATTTTAATTTTGGTTGCATTTAACAATTATTAGTCAAGAAAAGTTGCACTTAAAACACAAATTTGATCAAATATAGATTAATTTTGTAGCCATGAATATTTTTAATATAGTTGATTACTTCATGCCCCCTTGGCATTATGAATCGAATTTTGTTCATTCGAAATATGCATAAACTCAAGTTCATACCAGAAATATTTAATTTCTGAAACTAACCAGACGCTTAAAGCCATTCAGAGACTCAAACGCAGTGTCTGTCAAGTTGAAACATAAATTGCGTTTTCATTTGAATTTATTGCGATTTCCGTTTCATTTGGTCGCATTTGAAGCGAAACAACAGCCGCAATTCATATATTCGTGTAGTTCTCAAGGCCTTCTCCACTTCATCACATTGCCGGGTCTATTTCTTACCTGTCCTCAGAGGGAGAGGGGGAAAAAACAGGACTAAAAGGCGGTTACACCCATAAAACTATTGAAGCAGCCACACGGTGGTGGCCAAGAGCCTTTAACCGTTTGGCACTGTGGCCGAAAATTTATAAGCGCCTGGCGTCAGTTTTTGTTGCTGTGTTGTTATTTAATACGGAACCCCAACGCAATTGTTGTAGTTGCTATAAATAAAACAAGTTACACACACAGAGAAAGGTATGTGTGTGTGAGTGTGTGTGTGGCGCACTTTATATAAACTTAGATAACAAACAGCTTGGTTATTTATTTTTCTTAATATTAACGTCAACATTCAGCGCACATGTTGCACGCACAGTCGAACCCAAAGCAATCCCCTCGACTCCTCCCTCTATCTGCTAAGCCCCCCACAGACACAGACAGAGACGCAGATAAAGTCATTTACACACACACACACACACACACACACACACACACACACACACTCGCACACACACACAGACAGACACACAATATTTGTTGCCATCTTACAGGCGATGCGAGGTGTGCAACTAAATCACATCAACAGCGCTAGAATTTATAACTGTTTGTCTGTGTCTGTGTGTTGCGTTGTTTGTGTTTGTGTTTGTGTGTGTGTGTGTGTTTGTGTATTTATGTTAGCTTCTATCTACTTAGCGTTGCTTATTTTGACTTTATTAAGCCAAAACACGTTGCATAGCAGCTAAACACGCGCATATAAATACAACTCAAATGCCTTGACTTAGACATCCGCTCGGGGGCTTCTTTGCCTTGGCTTTCCGCTCAGTCTGCTCTTGGCTCACAGCGGATCCTGTTGCCTGTGTATTCAGTGTCCTGCGGTATTGGCCGAGATGCAATTGAGCGCACAGTTCAACGACAAGATTTGCATAGTCGCTAAGCTTAACAGAAGAATATAATATCAGCACTAGTTTAATAATGCATTTGATTAGAATTGTTTTCATATTATATGTAAATCAACCTTTCACCTTCCTTCAAATTTGAAGAACATAATCATATTTTGTAAATTATTATTCTACTTAATTTCCGCAGCCATAAAGAGCCATTTAAAATATAATAATTAGACCGTTTATTTTATTTTCATGTTATTAGTAAATCAAACACTTGTCTACCTATAAATGTGGAGAAGATTATTATGTTGTTTATATATTATTGCTTCATTAATTTTAACATCCATAAATAGCCATTAAAAAAATGGTACAAATTTAACCATATGTTATTCTATAGTCAGGTTTTCAATTTATTTATAAGTAACTAGAGCCGTAAATAGCCTTATTTAACTAAAACTACTTATTTTATATTTGGTATGGAACTAGATAAATAATTTGTATTTTAATTATTTTTAAATATTACTTTAATGATTTGTAACAATTTGACGTGCTTTAAGAGGTTTATTATTATTATTGTTGTTATGTAACTTTGTTTGTTCCTCATTTGAAAATAAAAACGGCGAAATAATTTTAAATTTTTGAAGTATTTACTTAAGAATTAATTTAAAAATGAGATTTTTTATTTATTTAAAAGGCATAGCTATAAAGTAAATTTATTTAAATTTATTAATGATCCCTATAGTGATGTTTACTGTCGTCTATCAATTAAAAGAAATATGTCATAAAATAAAATTAATCTAAAAAATATAAAAATTGTTTAATCATAAGCAAATAAAATACTTCATTCAATGAACAATTTATATTTCTAGAAATCATGAAATCATAAATCTTAAAAAAAAAATAAATTAATATAATAAAAATTTAAAATCATAGAAAAAAAGAAGTCACATCATTTGATGATCAATTATTAACTTTAGAAATCATGAACTCATAAAATAAATAAAATAAATCTCTTCTTTTAATTAACATATATTAATTTTGGGTTTTTTCTATAACTTGATTAGATGTTAACATATACTTATATATAAACACTATTTTGTATAGCATACATATTTTTTATAAATGCGTTTTTCTTATTAAATCCCTAATTAATTTTTACAAGTAGCTGAAAGTATAAAACATGAAAAGTACAATTCGTGTTAACTGGATTTCAAATTTTCTGCGTATTTTAGCCAAGAGTTTCGTAACTTTGCTGCCGCTCAAGTGACTTTCAGACATCTTGCTGTGTGGTCTGCACCTTCTTCATCTTTTGTTGCACTTGTGAGGTTGGCACTTGGTATTGCCACCAGACACACACACACACACACCTACACACACAGATGCTCACACCTGATGTTTGGCTGGTCTGAAGGATATTTTCATTAATCTTGCTCACAATTCTGAGTCTCTGGCAGTCGTTTGCGTTGAGAGAGAGAGAGAGGAAGAGAGAGAGGGAGAGGGAGAGAGAGTGCTCGGAGAGTGCTCGACAGTTTGCACACGCATCGCTGGCAATACACGCACGCTAATTTTTCATCATCAGCGTCGAGCGTCGAGCGGCGACAATGGCCATGTTGACGATGTTGCACAGGATCTGCAGGACTGCTGCCGACTGCTGCCTGGCCGGTTTTCCATTTCGTTGCCATGTGCAATTCATCAATATCATTTTATCAATTTTCACCGCTGTCCAACAAGAAGGACACACACACTGTCCCCAAACCCCCAACGCAACGCAACGCAACTCAACTGTATATCACATTGCAATTTGTTGTCTATTTGCTGAAGGATATGCAGATTTGCCTGCGCCTCAATGCCCATTCCCATTACCCCTTCTCCCTCTCTCTCTCGCTCTGCTGTCGTTTTTCATATGCATCGACACGCATACATATATATATGTGAACACATTTTTTTGCGTGTGTGTGTGTGATAGGCGTGGCGTGTTTGCGCTCTGCCTGCGCCGACGTCGCTGCTGCAATCGCCGTCGCGTTTTGCAACTGTAATTCAATTTTAACAATTTTTCAACTGTGTTATTGACGTGACTGACGCTTCGACTGGTGATTTGTTGCTGCCCACCTCTCTTCGCTCTCCTCGCACTCTTCACTCTCTTCGCTCTGCAGCTGTCCATCGCATGCAGCCTTCTCACCTTCCCCCATAGGCTTCTCCTCTCCTCTCCCCTCTCGCTTCGCCTTGTTTGTGGGTGTTTGGGCTCTGTGTGGCTTCTGTTTGGTCATTTGTTATTTGCGTTGATTTTTCATTGGGGACACTCGCCTCCTCCTCCTCTTCCCTCCTCCTGCCCCCACTCTATCAGGTATATCGCTTTCTATAATCAAATATTGAGCTGCAATTTTGGGGCGCAGTTAATTTGCACGCTGCATGTTTGGTTTATGGACTCAATTTACTCGCATTTCGCTTTTCTGTTTGCACACACGAAATTATAGTATTGCGCATATAACAGATATTGCATTTTGCGCACATTTCTCATAATTGCCACATGAATATCTCGTTATTATTATCAAATAAATTTCGTTTCTTGCTAAGCATGAAATAACATTGTAATTTTCGAGTTGAAATTTCATAAATAATTCCGAATATAGTTATAAATATTATTTATTATTTGGAACTTCGATTCTTTTTATACACTTCGCTGAGCACTCGATACTATTCAGAATATATAATAACATAATAATTCGCCATTCAATATTTCAACATCAATTTATACAAATTTCATAATATAAAAAATATATACATAACAAATAATAAATGACTACACAATTACTTATTTTATGAACCATTTATTTATCATAATTATTTTACATGTTTCATTTATTATAACCCATTCAATTTATCCAAATATTTTTGTTTATTATATCAATACCCCAAAATAATTATTCTATTTACTAAAAATTAAAATTTAGTTAACCTTCACAAAAAACAAACTGATCGAGGTTTTCAATACTAGAAATATTTTCAATTTTCATTTTCTTACTGACAACTATTTTCCGCTCGTCAGTTAAGTTCCACACCTCAGATTTGACTGCTTAATAAGTTCACATTTCATTACTATTCGAAAAGATTTAAATTAATGTTTTATTAAAACTATAATCTATATTTGATAAACTATTCATTTACTTTACTCACATTACATTTTTGTTTACTCTATAAAACATTATTAATTTCAGGAGTTTCAGAATTTTTAACTCGAAATTATATTTAAATTTTGGATTTAAAATGTTAAAATATATTCCAAAATTAGTTGACGCTAATCTAAATATTTTTCTATATAATGTCAGCATTACGAACAAATTTAACATATAGTGAATTAAAAAAAAATTTTTTTTAAGAAAATTTAAGAAACGCGTTACTAATTTTTTAAGATATATAGATAGATAGATCGATTATCTAGACGTTTAATTAAACTAATTGTATTATTATAAAATTAGTATTTGATATTTTATAATTTTGTAATATTTTATTTAATGCGCTTCTAATTTAGTTTTTATGCGCTTCAAAAGGAAATTCATATCTCGTCACCAACATACGTTTAAATGTATGTTTTAGAAAATCAAATACATAATAATTTACCTCATTAACAAGCTGTATTGATAGCTTTAAAATATTGTATTTATAAAATATTATGGAGTGGCAATCGAAGTGTATAAATACTTCATGATCATTTCACTGACCCACAATATAATTATGGAGTATTTAACGGTTTGGGGCATTGCGGACAACTAAAAAACAAACAACACACAGTATTTTATATAGTTCATATATCATGGCTCATTGCGTGATTTGTCCAGTCAAATTTCACGCATCGCTGCTGGGATACCTGCGTGGCAAGCAATGGCGGCAAGTGCGAACGGGGGCAGCAACAACAATTCGACACAACGGAAAAAATCTGTGGAAGCCACAACTTTGTTATACAAAATACGAAATAGTGGCAATTTGTTTGACGCTGTTTGTGTTTTTGTGATTTGTGTGCGCTGTGAGCAATAATAGCAACAACAACAACAACGATGTGAACAAGTATCTGGCAGATACATTTATTTGTTGGTGCAGTTGCAACCGCAACGCCGGCTCGCTGAGTGCCACATGTGGCACGGTTCTTTGCCACCCCGATGCCACTGAGAGTGTGAGTTCAACAGCAGTTCAATTGCCAGCCTCGTTTGATGCCTGCTGCCTGCTTGATGATTAGAATAATTAGCTGGCTGCCGCTGGTGCCTCTGTTTTCTATCTGCCACGCATTGTGGCACGTTCCCATCTCCCGTTTCCGACAGCAAAGACTTTGACGCAGTCAATGCCAATCATTAGGCATCGTTTGCTGTAAACAACGCGCCTATTAATAGACTCGACAGCGTTCAACGCGCAACATGCAACACGCAACGTGCAACGCGACCGATTTCCCAACTCATCGGCGCGTCAGAGCGTGCAATTGTGCGTCTCGAAATATTTATGAATGATGCCTAACGAAAAGTACTTGCCACAAACTGCTCGCCCGTTAAACGTTGCCAACGTTGCCGGGAAATCCCCGCTATATGCCACATAAAGGGGCAACTTTGGGCCACATTTTCCAATAGGGGTAACAACGTGTATTACAATAAAAATCAAACAAATAAAACAAGGGGAAATGTTCGGAAAGTTGGAAATTCTTTAAGCGGGGAAAAGTTAGTGTCGGAGTCTTGAGAAAAACATTTGAGGGCGGGGAAATTTATTGGAAGGAAGTCCGTGAAAGGAAAAGGAAATTGGGGAATTTGTACGTGAATGAATTTGCATTTCCCCTTGGCTCCTATCAGTCCTGGGTTTCAATAAATAATCAGTGTGTAAAATTGTAATAAATAATACGCAATTTAAAAAAAATTAATAGAAAAATATGTATTAACAACTGTTTTAATCAAGAAAAACAAAGTCAGCAACTTAATATAATAAAGTTTTTGGAGGGAAATCTGTTGGCGCAGTTAGAAATATAACAAAATAAAATAAAATAAATAATTGCACATAATCAAAAATAAGATATAAACATTTACCACTTTTCAAGAATTAAAAAATACTAAAATACATTAATTTATTAAAAGAAAACAATGTAATATAATAGATTTTTCAAGAGGAACAAGTATTTACAAAAGAAATAAATTTTCAAAGAAAATCTAAGCTATACAAAAAATAAATGTTAAAAATAAATAAATTGTTTGAACATAATAAAATTCAATTTATGAACATAATTAAAATAGGTGTTGTGGTGAATAAAATGAAATGAAATTAAATTAAATATTAAATTACAATATTAAAATTGTAATATGTACGATTTTACTAATATTAAATTATGCAATATTAGAAATTTGAATATTTAACGTTTTAGTAATATTAAATTAAAAATTAAAAATCATTGCTAAGATTGATTTGTCCAAAATGCTTACTACAAAATTTCCCAAGACGTTTTCTTTTCGCATTGTTTGTCCCAGTGATAAGCAGAGAACCCCGCCAAGTGAATTCGCCGCAGTAAACGGCGAATTCGCCGGCAAGCATGACTACAACACATGCGCACTTTCCAGCGAGGCGCCGACGTCGTTAGTCTGGCCAAAAATATTCCAGTAGCATTAAGAGCGGCGCCTCGAGAAGGGCTGAATATCTTCATATGTTTGTTTTTGTTTCCATACGCTTTGTATGTGTGTGTGTGTGTGTGTGTGTGTGTGTGTTTAAGGGGCCAAGCGGGAAGACAGGCCAAAAGAGAAATAAAATATTTTCAAAGCGAGCCGAGAAAAAGGAAGAACGTGGCGCAAACTTTTTGTGCGAAATCAGCGAAAACATGAAACGACATAAGTATGTCAAAATGCATGGAGAGATAGCAGCACACACACACACACTCACACGCACACACACACACACATATACTGACACAGTGACAGCGACACACCCACACAGAGGCAGCGATTGAGAGAAGCGAGGGCACGTACTTATATATATATAAAAGGGCCTAGAGTACTTTATATGTATATATGTAGAGTATATATGAGCACAGCATGTGTGTGTGTGTGTGGGGCCTATACACACACACACACATACAGAGCGCGTACTTTGTATTTGTGGCGCACATAAAGCAGACGGCAGAAGAGGCGAAATGAAATGTGAAATGTTTGGATGTTTGCTGTTGATGCTGGGTGCCGCCCAGATGATTTGCGCCAGTGTAGGTGCCCCAACAACAACAACAACAACAACAAGGACAAAAATTCTTAAGGGGAGCCTTGTGAAGCCTTATGGAGCATTTTGCGTGATGTAGCCACGGCAACGTCAATCACAGCGTCGAGCGCAAAAGTGGAAAACAACAATTTTTGATACCCGCTAGCCTATGGGGTAGAAGGATATTACAAGTTAGTGGCAACAGAGAGAAGTAGGGATATATATTCTTGATCATGTCCATAGAAACACCTAAATATCAGAGATTTAAAGAGCTAAAGCTACAAAAGTTGTTTAACAATTTTTAACAACTTACCTTTTTCGAAAACACGATTAACGAGCGTTATTTATTTATCCATTTTTTTATGATTTATTTAAAGGCAACTGTGAGCAGTCCATATTGAAGAAATTACAATATAAATAATGATTACAGATTTAAAAATATGAAATTAAATTTAATTTAAAATTTAAAAAGTAATTTAAAAAAAAAAAATTTAATGATAATAATAAAATGTGATTAAAAAAAAAGAATTTTAAAAATGTTAAAGCTTGTTTTGCGACACAGAATAATTTCTATAGTCGAAATAATTGCTGAAAATTGTTGTGTAATCAAATGAAAACCAAAGAAACAATTTTATATGACAAAAATCAGATGTCTCTGAAAGGACTCTGTTAGTTTGATTGAAAATGTAACCATATATGATATATTATGGTTTGTTTTCAACACAATAGTATATCTAATAATAAATATGCTTTCGGTTTATTTTGTAAATACTCGTTAAGAGTTTTGCATGCTCACAAAACGGGTAACGGGTATCAAATAGTCGAGCACTATCAACTTGAGCTTTCTTACTTGTTCCCATTGACTGAGAGCGTCTCTCTGTATGTGTGTGCGTGTGTGTGTGTGTGAAAAGCAAAACAAAACACACAGAAGAAGACAAATAAAAATACGGAAATGTTGGGCTAGGGTGGCTGCAAATACACATACAAATATAAATATATATGGTGTATGGTATATATTTGATTCTGGCAAAAATCCATATAATTCAATGGATTGGCTGAGAGAGCAGCCAACAACACAAAATGAACACAACAAAAAGCAACCGCAGATTATGCGACGATGAAAGAGCGCGACAGAGAGAGAGAGAGAGGGAGGGAGAGGGACAGCGAGAGAGAAGAAGAGGGAGGGAGGGAGGCGGAGGAGATTGGGACATGATGAGGACGCGTTGTGTGGCCAGTCAGACATATTAATGACAAAATGATTATGATGACACTAACCGACTATAGAAGGCACAACACGAGAAGACTAAAGAGCGAGGGGGGAAAGGGAATAGAGAGTGCGGAGGGGGGAGGGGGGGAAGAGAAACTGTCTCCGCATTCAATATGTAAAGCACAGCGAAAATGCTTTAAATGTGGCTTAAAGCCACGGCAGCCATTCAATTGGAACAAATGTTGAATTGATGTTCACTAAAATGTAAATGCTGCCCTAATAATTAAAAATTAAAATTGATAATACGCTGCAGATAATATTTGATAACAGTTTTAAAACGTGCGACGTTTAAGCGATAATAATTAAAATTAATTTCCTATGCAGACAACTATAAATACAAATTTAATTGCATTTTAATGAATGCTCAATACTAGTTTATTTAGTTTCTTTATTTTATTTGGAAATATGAATTTGCACAGATTACAATTTATTTTAAATTTAAACCACATAATTCCATAGAACATTTTTATATTTTATGTTTTATTTATATATTATTTACAAGTATACATTTATTTTTTCAGATTGAAATTTATCTTAAATTTGTAGGCAATTCACAACCACATAATTCCTAATAATAGTTTTATATTTTATTTATCGTTTATTTACAAATATACATTTTTTTCAGATTTAAATTTAATAAAATTACTTCAAATTAATTCATAACAACATTAAAGTAAAAGTTTTCATACTTCAGATAATTTCGAAAAAATACGAAGTTATCACAAAGTGTTTCTTCAACTGAATACGAATGAATTTTTAATATTTATATTTATTTTAAAATATGTATTTTCACATTTAAATTATATATTAAGCTCAAGAAATAATTAGCTTAAGAAATAAGTGAAACAAAATTTTACAAATAGAAAAGAATTCAATAATCAAATATTATTTTTGTAGTGAAGTGAATAATCATTTTTATTCATTTATTTCTTATAGCAGGATTCACAATTCATAGTTATTTTTTTTTATTTCCGCAGAATGTCAGCTCTACTTGCGATTCCATTTTTTTTTTGAAAATGTAGCCAGAATTTATTATAACATAATTAAGCTAAATTCACCCCGGAAAGAAAGATAATCGAGACTGCATCACAAATTGTCAAAAGAAACTGTGCTTCAACCTGAAAATTTTAAGCGCTCTCCATTAAAAAGAGAACAAGTCATTTTTTAGTCTCTTTTCCCTGATGTCTGCTGGTTATTGGATGGCTTTGGCACCTGCTGCAATTGCCACACCTCAACGTCGTCGTCGCTCAGCTGGCCACAAAAAAGAGGGGGACACAAAACACTTTCAGTTTTCTTGGCTTTGGCACTTAAATGATTTTTTGCCGGCAAACAATAAAAATAAAAAAATGCTGGCAACTAAAAAAACGCCAAGAACAGAAACCGGAATCTGAGCAGATTCTCGCTAACCGAAGAAAGACCCCACAACCCCCTCTTCACCCTGGTGCTTGTGCTTGTGGCAAACGCTTGTGAGGCAAACTACCAAAATGCCAAGACCAAGACCAAGACCAAGACCAAGACCAAGACCAAGCGCCACGTTAATTAGATTTTGCGGTTTTTGTGTTGTGCGAAACTTCAAAAGCAAAAGCAAAAGCAAAGCGTCGACCAAAACCAAACGGCTGCCAAACGCCAAAATGTATGCTTTAAACATTGTTTTGTGATACAACAAAAATCAATAAATAAAACTTTTTTACGCAATTAGCGTAGAATTTCTTAATTTAGACGCTGTCGCCAATTTATCAGCAAACACGCCGTTGAGAAAGGGAAGCGAAGTGAAATATTATTATGAAAAGGGTTGAAAGGGTTTGTGCTTAGCCTCGGGCTTAACATATGCTATTTGGGCATAGTTTTTTGGCTCTGAAATATGAAATAGTATTTATAACTTTATCAGCAGAGATACACATTAGGCTTCAAAGCATCGAGTCGAGTCGAGTCGAGTCGAGTTGTGGCTGTTAATTAAGTTATGATGGCAGGCCACAAACATATAGCGTTGGCATTTCTCTGCTAGTTCCTTGGCCATGTCAGTTTATGAAATTTTCATTAATTCTCGACCACAAGAGACTCGACAACTCCCACTGCTGATGATGATGTTGAGGCTGATGCTGATGCTGATGATGGGCCCTTCGGGCTGACAGCGGCACGAAAACTTGACGACACAGCAGTTGTAATGAAATTTGCGACATGTATGACAGGCGAAACTGAAACCCGACCATCCCAGCGACCTTTAACCCTCAGCGAGAACCCATCAAATGTGCGCAACTTATGACAACGTCAAAAAGTATGCTATGATTTGTCGCACGTTAGTTATTGGAAGCAAGTTCTTGGGCAGCTCTTGATGGATGATGACAAATGTCGTCCTCTGGAAAAAACTTTCCAGCTAATTATATGATAATCAAAATGCATCAGCAACAAACATTTCTCGATATATATATTAAAGAAGACGACTGTCATTTGGATTTTAATTAGCTGACGCTTTGCCCACTTAAGTAGGCTATAGATAGAAGTTGGTAATGCGTAATCATCATAACAATAGCCTGACCCTAACACATTTACAGTTCATTTGGGCCTCAGTAGTAGTCCAAGGCTGAAACGCATTGGCTTTAGCACTCGAATATAATTTAGATTTATCGCTTGATTCTCGCATAAATATCGACCATGTCATCTCGAAGAATGGGCCTCTCGCACTTTTGTGTGCTCGCTGATGCATAAAAGCAATGGCTTTGAGTGCCCTGCACGGCCTAACGACTTGTTCTAAGTAAGTGTGTCGTAGGTACGAGAAACGAGAAGCTGGAAGCGAGAAACTCGTCTAAGTATACATATTACATGTAAAATCCAGAATGGCACATTCAGTTCTCCCCTCTCAATATGCTGCGTGGGTGTTGTTTTGTGTAGGGAAATTGGTCCACAGATATTGTGCGGCACTGTGTCAGGGCAGAGCGCATAATGATAAATATTGTTATGGATTGCCGAGGTTTAAGCTCGTTTTCCTGTGCTTTGTGATTGAGATTTATGCAGAAATTCGAGTGCAACCGTTTCATAACCGGTTCTGTTATGTGCCAAAACATGCCATAAATCACATTATTACCTACTTTATGATAATATGTAGATGTTTTTATGCTTAACCGTTTTATAACCGGTTCGAAACCGTTTCATAACCGTTTCATAGAGTGTTTATTAAAATTGAACAATGACATAGATTAACTTCTTACGTACTATATGACAATACATGGCTTTTAAAACATAACCGTTTCTTAACCGGTTGAAGCCCGTTTCATTTCAGTTTCATTCACAGTTAATTGAAGTGCAAACTAACACAAATTAACATTAATTACTTTATGCAAACGTGTAAATATCTCTTAAACAAAACTGTTTAATAACCGTTTCACATGCGGTTCACAACCGTTTCATAACCGCTTCACTTATATAGAGATAACCGTTTCATAACCGGTTCACAACCGTTTCAAAACCGGTTCACAACCGTTTCAAAACCGGTTCAGTAACGTTCTAGAACGTTAACGTTAAGTTGGTATTATTATATTTATCTTTGTAAATAGCTTTTATACATACCCGTTTCATAACCGGTTCATAACCGTTTCACTATTTCTTCATATTCGTCACTAATTGCGCTCAATTCGCACTAAATCGAAAAGATTTGTGTGGAAAAACATGTTTCCACAGAGAGATGTCTGCATGTGATTACATATCATCGTCAGCATCTTGACACTGATTGTGAGCCTTAACACTTGACTGCCCCTCTGGCATATTTCTTTTTGTGTTTTGTTGTGTTGTGTGCCCCAAGGCTATCGCAGCAACAAAATCAACACAGCATTTAGCGCTAAACACACAACAACAACAAGACGAAGACTGGGAGACAATTTGTTGTTGTCTCCGCAGTCGAAAAACGCTGTCCGAAAAATTAACGCAAAATCAAAGTAAAAATGCGATAAATTGGCGACGACAAGCGCAACGGCAGAAACAGAGTAGAAAAATAACAAACAGAGTACAGACAATAAAACAATAACAAAAACAAGTCGACGCCGTGGCGCGTTTTAAATGAGCGAAAATCGGTCGAGCATATCAAATTGAAAAACTCCAAGACAACGTGAGGACTGAAGAGGGCAGGGAAACACTTTCCAGTGTGGGTCTGGGTCTTTGGGGCTGATGCGATTGTGGCGCGTGATGCTTTTTGCGTATCCTAGTGACACACAAATACATCGACAGCGACGCACAGACAACAGACTGAGACTGAGAGCAAAAAGCGCGTAGCAAAAATAGACAATAACAGCAACAAATACATAACATACTGAGGGGGAGGCTGGCATCTGAGTCGACATTGATTGCCGCTCTGGCAGGTTGTTAGCTCGCTGTCTACGTGAAGGGCAACTGAACCCTCAATGAATGACTGCACTCAACTCAACTCAACTCAACTGCTCATCTGACTCATCTGACGAACTGTCGAACTGTCGAGTTGACCGCTCCAGTGCCGTCGTATTGCCAGCTGATGGATTGGGCATATTATCTGACGGATTAAGCGCCCGGGCAACATAATAGACCTTGATTCCAACCATATTCAAGCATTTCTATTTCCCTTTTTTTCTCCTCGTCTTTTTTTTTTATGGCGGGTCTAACATCGATTTAGCATGGGCTTATTAAGCGTTCATTTCCACTCTTTTCGCAATTTACAGCACAAAAGCATTATGACCGGCTTCAAATAAGCTGACAAGTCAGAAATTACTTATCAAACAGGGCAATCACTTCTTCCAACTTTGGTAATAGATTTATTTAATTTACATATTAATATTGAAGGTTAATCAAAGAAATATAATATTTCCGGTTTTACTTTTTGCCTTAAAACCGTTTTCAAATACGCGACATGTCAGTAAATACTTATCATACAGAGCTACTTGATTTTTATCCTCATTTTAATAGTGAATATTGCAATATAATATTTTCATTATTATTTTATTTTTTAAAAGAAATTACTTATCATACAGAGCTCATATAAATGTTCTTCTTGAAAACCGGTAATAGATACATTTAATTCACAGTAGAGCATATAACCCTTTATTGCTGTAGGTAAATAATTGATTTCGAAAATTGCCAGTATTATTCTTTTCTATAAAATAATTATATGACTTAAACGTTTCATTCTCGAGCAAATAACCGATTCATATTGTAGGTTAATCATTGAATTATAATATTTCAGATTTTATTCTCTCATTTGAAATGTATTAGCAACGTAACCATTTCCTAACCGATTCTTAACCGATTCGGCATACATTCAATCGCTCTAAAAGAGATGTAGTTAGCATAACCGTTTCATAACCGATTCATAACCGTTTCAAAATATTGTCAATAGCTCAAAATAGTCGAAGATGAGCACTTCATCAGCTATTCTGCATCTTTAACATTCTCGCTCCAACTCTTATTTGCTTTTAGCTCATAAAACAACCTTTAACCGTTTTGCTGACAATTCCATTAAAGCGTTTGCTATCTTCACTAGAAAACTAACTTTAAAAACTCAAGCGTGCAAAACTGTGGCAATGTCTGAGCTCTGAGCTATCAACAGAATAAGGAAGTAACCGAAAAAAAGACCAGAAAAAAAAGCAACCCAATGCCCTAACCGCGCCCCTTAACATTGTGCACATTATTCAATAGCTTCCCATATGTTGTTGTTGTTGCTGTTGTCGTTATTTTTGTAACACTTTTTTCGCATTTCTTTGCACTTTTTTTTTACCGGCTTCAAGCGACGTTTGCGACGCACTTTTTGTGTGCCGGCGATGTCGCCTGCAGTTGTTGTTGTTGTTGTTCTTGGTGTAGTTGGCAAAATTGTTGCGTTTCGCATATTAATTTCTTCCTGTCTTCATCATCATCGTCATTGTCATTATCATGACGAGTTGGTACTACACAAATCAAATCTCTTCGCGCGCTCTCTTAAATGGCTCTCTTAGGCGCTCTTATTGGCGCAAGTTTCCAGCCGCACGCTTTCCCCCAAAACAACTATACAACTTTGTACGTGTGTGTGTGTGTGTGTATGTGTGTGTGTGTGTGTTTTTGCATTAATCATACGCAGTTTGAGTCATGTGTTTAATAAATATTGTGTCTGTAGAAACTTTAGACGCAATTTCGCGAGCCATTTTCCAGTCACAACAAAACAAAGCAAAGCAAAGCAAAGCAGAAAAGTGCAAAAGCAAAATCAAAATCAGGCGAAGCACATGTTTGCCATTTTCTTGCAACCCGCTAGCGCAACATTTTGCTGGCTTCAGCTACATCATAACACACCCCCCTCCCCCTGGTCGAACATGCTCTGGTCGCACTCGTGTTCGCTCGCTCGCGCTCTCGCTCTTACACTCACACTCAGACTCAGACGCGCTCTCTCTGTCGCTGTCGCTCTCTGTCTCTCCGCTGGCATGACATAGACGGCCAGCCAGTAAGCCCGGCACATGCCAGCCACGCGTTCGCTCTCGCGCTCTCCCACTCAGATGCACTACGCTCAACTATACAAAACACCTTACATATCTAAGGCGAAACTAAACTCTGGCCGACTCGCTCGCACCCACGGCCTGTGGTCTGGCCCGTTACTTTGCCAGAGAGCGGAGAGCGCGCGGCAGAGAGCAAGTTGCGCGTGCTTCGGCTGCAACTCGGCTCGACACGACACGACATCGACACGACGCGTCGTGTCCGTCGCGTATTTGATTTTCCCTTTAGGCCTCTTGTTGTATTTTCCAGCCCATGTGCAATGTGCCGCTATTCGTCTCGTCTCGTCTCCTCGGTTGTGTTGTTGATGCTCTATTGGAGGTACGACGAATCATTTCGTCAGTAATATGTGATTGATGGACTGCTCGATCTACTTTAATATGCCAGCGCTGGATTTGTTTTGATCTCACAAATTGTGGAAAATATCTCTGAAACAAAAATTGGAAATAAACAAATTTTTAATTACAATTTTACTGCAAAGCCATTAATAATTTTGACTTGTAGAAATACATTTTTGTATGGCTTAAGCAAAAAATAATACTTTCACTTACTAATAAAATTTTTAATAAATTTGTTCAAATTATAATTATATCAGAAACACATGTATTTATGATGTTGTGGAATCAGAACTGATTTGATTCGTGTAGGGCATACGTGTCTTCGTTTGTCCTTCGTGTTCGGTTTGGTCGTTTTGCTTGTTTTGGTTTGACATCGAACGAGACACACGCGGACACACACATGTTCGATGCTCTCGCCAATAGCCAACGCGTTGCGTTCGTTCCGTAATCGCATCGTGTGCCGAGGCGGCGGCGACCAGCCAGCCAGCCAACCAACCCACCCACACACAGGCACACAGTGGAGAGACAACGTGTATTTTGTTTACCGCTACTCGTTCGTTGCCGGCTGTTGCGTTCGCTGGTTCGAATTGGTCGTGCAATTCCGAGTCCGAGTCCGAGTTCGTTGTTGTAAGTTCGTTCGCGTCACGTTCGGTTCGGCCCGTTCGTGTGGGCCGTTTTGTTGGTTGTTGGCTCGTGGCTCGTCTTTTGGGCACTTCTCGCCATTGTAAGCGCCGTCCTTTTTCAGTATGATATTGAGTTTTGTGTAGTTAAGTCGGAATATTTCGTATAATTCTCGTCGACTGTCGTGTGACATTTGTTCTTCAAACATAAATATAAATAAAACATATTCAAACCAAACAAAATAAATTCAAATTATAATTAACATAAATAACTAAATATTAAATTAAACCAAAAAACCAAAACAAAAAATTCGCTTAAATATTTCAAACAAAAATTACATATATACAAATATATATATATGTATATTTATCAAACCAATTTAATCAAATTCGCAAACCAACCAAAACAAAAACAAAACATAAGTTTCTAAAATTCGTTTCAAACCGAAAAGAAATCAACACAAACAACAAATACTTAAAGTTTATTATTGTTAACAAAATGTAAGCATGGGCGAAAGATCAAAACACAACACTAGCTTAAATCGCAAATATATATTCTCAATACGATTTCTCCAGATAGATTCAAAAAGTGTTTTTGAGAACACTTAACGTACAGTTTTTTTGTAATTGTTTCCACAAGTTTTGCTTTGATTGTGCTCCGAAAATAGCCAGAGATAAACAAACCGAAAATAATTAGAAACAATTTGTAAACAAAAATTAATTGAGAAACGCAGTTAGTTAGATTTCTATTTTCTATTTTCTTTTTTCCATTTTTCATCAGTTTTTGTGTGTGTTTAATTTGTTCTACGTAAACAAACATGAAAATTGTTTCACGCTTGCAGCACACGAAAATATTTTCAATTTTGATCTCTGGTCAAATTGGAACAAAGTCAGAGAAACCAAAATGAGAAAACCCAAAAACCGACAACGGCAACGAAAAGCGTTTTTCTCATTGAATTTGAATATTTTGAGCATTCCATAATTTCATTTCCAGCACTCGAGCAACGACGACTTTCAATGAAAATATTTCAATATTTTTCGCTCAAAATATTGTGTGCTCTCAATTCCAGAGCGTTTCGGCCACGTTAATTGAATGAATGCATTGCTCGTTTCATGATTTTTGACCAAATATCCAAATATCTGCTCTTTGGTCCACTGCTCAATTTTTCGGCATTTTTTCGTCAATACTTTTTTTCGAATCGGGTTGAAATAATTTATTTGCAGCTTGGCCACTTTGATGTGCTGCCTGTCGATTGGCACATATTGTAAATTAGTTTGAATGCCAACGAGTTTCGTGAAAATGTTTCAAATATTCGAAAGTTTGAACAGTGTTTCAACCTTATTCAAGAATTCTTTAAGCTGAAGTTTGGGATCTAGTTAATAGAGAATTTGGTGCATATTTTTATTAAATGAATAATTGAAAGAATTGAACAGAATGTTAAATAGTCAAGTGGAAATAAATATTTAGAAACACTTGACTACTCAGATTAATTAAAAGATATTCTATATTTTTTAGCTAAATTTTCAAGCTAAAATCATATCGTTTATAAAGTGCTTAGAAATATGCTTGCAAAACTCATCAAGTTTTTTAAAAGTGTTAGCAATATAAAAAAGATTTTCTTCCATAAAATTCTCAAATATCTTGTGCTTGGTTTTCTCAACATTTTGCTAATGTTTATAGATAAGAAAGTTCTTCATTACGAAAATACTTCATGCAATTGTCATTTGCAAACATGTCTGTGCTGAATATAATCAATTTTGATGAAATATT
This sequence comes from Drosophila immigrans, assembly GCA_963583835.1. NCBI lineage: Eukaryota > Metazoa > Arthropoda > Insecta > Diptera > Drosophilidae > Drosophila > Drosophila immigrans. Next base: position 31,788,701 of record OY757141.1, read on the forward strand.
GATAGCAGTTAGAACTGCTTCAATGACAATAATACTTCATGTGTTCCATCAAAATAAGCACAGATCGTTGGCACGCTTTCCATGCAATTAAACATTGGAGCATTTATTAAAAATCAAATATTTCCAAGCATTTTACTTCCCCCCAAAACCGACATGTATCAAGACCAAAAATTACCCATGCTTATAAAAAACACGAACGCAAATAACAATAATAATCACCATCACCATCAAAATATATATTTATTCATTTTTAGAAAAACGTAACCATAATAAAAGCGCGTGTGTGTTTAAATACTGGAAAACACAGATAAGATAAATTATATACAACACCCACACAACAAACCAAAAAAGAGAAAAAAAACAAAAGTAAAAAATTATATACATTGATAAAGGAAAAGCAAATCAATAAAGCATAGAAAACAAAACAAAATACAACAAGTTCTGTATCCAACTGAGAAGAGCAACTCAAGTGCAAACAACAAAAGAAAAACGCAAATCAAAATAAATTAACAAAAAAAAAGTGTTGAAAATAAATTGAAAGCTGAACAAACAATTGCAAGCAGAGCAAAAAAAACTTGAGGAAAAGCAAAAAAGCAAAAATCAAAAAGCAACGAGAATAATTTCAAATACCAATAAGGCGATATCGGAAATTGTTATTTTCTCGCAAAGGCGCAACGTTCAAGAGCAAATCGTTCCATATGGTTCATATTATTGAATTGGTCGGCCAGCCGAAGGTTGAGTTTGCTCAACAAGTTACTGTGAGTATATATAGTATATATATATACATATATATAGTTGAGTTCCCACTCTGCGCTATATCGAACATTGAGAGCAAATGAATTTGTATAAGAGAGAGAGAAACAAATGATAATAAATCTTGTGTCTGTAGTCACGTAATGACAACTTAATACAAATACATGTGTCTCTCACTCTGTGCGTGTGTGTGTGTGCAAATGAATTTCACACACACACACACACACACACACACACACACACACACACACACAGAGGGAAACGTACTTTTTATTATGTTGTTTGGCTGGCGCTTCTCCCTCTTTTATTTTACTTTTTTTTTTGGCTGGCTTTTGGCCCAACATATTTTGACAATTAATCATTCGGGACTTTGTCGAGGACACAAAATCAGCGCCATGTCTTTGCTGTCTGTTCTTTGTGTAGGTCAATGTGACTCCTCTCTCTGTGTGTATCTGTGTGTGTGTGTGTTGCCAATCCGAATGGTAGCTTGGCCATTAATGCCACGCAGTGGCAACAGCTGTGCGCCGCTTGTAATTGTCGTAGTGGCAAGTTGCTGCTGTGGCAAGTGCATTGACTCTCGCCTCGTGTCCTTGTTGCCCCCAATCCCGCTGGATTAGCTTTAACATATTTCGACCCCAAAAAGTATGCTATGACTTCGCATAAAAGCGCTTTAAGGCCAACAGATTAAAGTCGCCGTCTGATTGCGAGAGAGTTTTCCAAATAAACATTGAGAAATTGTGACAATATATTTCCAAATTCCATTTAAAGTTCTATAAATCAACAATCAAAGTTTGATAATTCATTTGTGAATAAAGCTTGCAATTAAGGAAATCTGATTGATTGTCATATACATACTATATAACACATCACTCAATAAGTCCGTAGGATGATACACAGATGGCGTTGCTATGCAATAATCCATATGATTTGTAGGAAGTACTAACCTTTTTAAGATATCTGTCAAAATTTCATGACAATCCGACGATTAGTTTATAAGTTACAGAGGTTCAAGTGACGATACTTTAGAGTTTTTCAAAAAAATGAATTCAAAGCAATTTCGTGTGTTGATTTATCATAGCTTTTTGATGGGTAAAAATACCATCGCAGCCAAAGCTTGGCTTGAAAAGTGTTATATGGGCTCTGCTCCATCGAGGCAAACGGTGGAGAAGTGGTTTGCTGATTTTAAATGTGGCCGTACAGACAGTGACGATGCTGATCGCTCTGGAAGGCCCATTGAGGTGGTTACTCCGGAAAACATCAAAAAAGTAAACCGAATCGTTTTTGAAAACAGAAAAATGAAATTGCGTGAGATAGCTGACACCTTGAAGATATCAGAAGGCAGTGTGCACACTATTTTGCATGAACATTTGTCCATGAGAAAGCTGTTCTCAAAGTGGGTGCCGCGTTTGCTCACAGTGGACCAAAAACAACAACGTGCCGATGATTCTTAGAGAAGGCCAAATTGCACCAATTGGGCTTCGAATTGCTTCCGCACCCACCGTATTCTCCAGATTTGGCCCCCAGCGACTACTACCTGTTCGCAGACCTGAAAAAAATGCTCCCCGGAAAAAAATTTGGCTTGGATGAAGAGGTGATCGCTGAAATTGAAGCTTATTTTAAGGCCAAAACGAATTGTTTTACAAAAAATGTATCGAAATGCTAGAACGGCGTTGGACTGATTGTATCACCCTTGAATGAATGTATGTTCATGAATAAAATCGAATTTCGCCAAAAAAATGTGTTTTTCTTAGTTATCCTACGGACTTATTGAGTGATGTGTTATGTGAAAAAGTTTGCATTTAATTATTGCATGATTTTTAATAAATAGTTATGAAAAATAATTATTTAAAGTGTTTGTCAAGACCATTTTTACACTATTAAATAATGAATCCAAATTACTTCCTATAAATACGATAATAATAAAATACATCTTATTAGACCATCTCAAAATTTAGTAAATTGTGAATCCCAATTATTTCATATTAGGTTGTTTTAAATTTAATAGTGCAATTATTTTTCAAATTAATTGTGATTTAGCTATAGAATAAATTGTGATGTGGTGTAGTTGAATTATTGGTGAATTTTAAAAGTGCTTCAGAAATAATAAATTAACAGTTGAAAAATGTTACTGAATTTAAAAAGTGCTTTAGAATATTTTGATTGATAAGATATTTACTGAAAAATTATCAGTTGAAAAATATTGTTGAATAAGTTTTTCAAAAATGTTATATTAGTAAGATAACAATAAATTTCTGTCATATTTTGTGAGGTTTAAAAAGTGCTATAATTTGCACTTCGTTCTATCTATAATTAAATATTTTCATTGCTCTCAATTTTGTTTCCAATGTTTTATTTATAAGAAACTCAGAATTTCTATTAGTTTTCTAAGAGATTTTCGAAAAAATGCGCCATATTTTGTGTGAGGTTTAAAAAGTGCTTTAATTTCCACTTCGATCTATCGATAATTGAATTTTTTGAAGTGCTCTCGATATCGTGTCGCAAGTTGTAGCCCAACAATGTCATTTAGTTTCTGTTCGTAATCCTTTTAATGCTCTTAATGCCTAACGGCGTTATTGTTGTTTTCTTATCGCATTGAACTCAGCCATATGGCAATTTTTATCTATTGATCCATCTGCATTTCGCCTGTCATGTTCTCTCATTTTCTCCACATTTCCTCTCCTTTGGTTCCTGCGAATATTCGAGTTTTCTTCTTCACTTTTTTTTAAAGTCGTCACGAAAATTTAGAAACTTAAATTCTAATCGGATTTACATACATTTCTTTTTCCCATCCCCATCCCTCTCTCTCTCTCTATCGCCGTTGCCCTGTTTCACTTTCAGCTGACTGCTCTATCAGTCGCTCTCTCTCCCTCTCTCTCTCTTTATCTGTGTGTGTGTGCGTAGTTGTTGCTCTTCCTCTTTGCGCTGTAACTGTAGTTGTTGTTGTTGTCTGCTTGTCACCCTCTTCTTGATTTTATTACACCGCCAACGCGGCAGTCTGTTTAGTTGTCTCGGTCTCGGGGACTATTGCGTAAATTTCATTGTGTATTTCACTTTTATGGTGGTTGCTCCGCCGGACGGGTGGGCGAGAGATGCGTGCGACGTGCGTGCGTCGACGTCGACGTCGACAGCGACAGCGACGTCGACGTCAACGTTGTTCTTTGTTGTGCTTTGTGCGTGCGTCTGTCTGTTTTACTTTTATCCCTGCCATGGGGATGTTCGATGTTCCATTGCGTTTGCTTATTCTAATGATGACACATGCGTTTCTTCTTCTTCTTCTTCGCCGTTGCTTATTGGGTTATGTTGTTGTCCTTGTTCCTGTTGTCCGCTCGTTCGTTCGTTCGTTCGTCCGCTCTCTCTTTCCGCTCTCCACTCGTCGCACATTTCGCACATTGTTGTTCAATATTTTTGTGCCACTTGTTTTGCATTTTTCTACATTTTGCGCATCCTTTTTACGCTGTCATTGTCGTATCCATTGTCCTTGCTTGTCCTGTTGATGGTGTTGTTGTTGTTGTTGTTGTTGTTGCTATTACGTGCGCGCTAAGTTGCTCGTTAAATGCTTAAGTGGAGCAGAGTCGTTGACACAGTTTTCTTTTGCCCATTGCATTTCCATGACTCACAAAACCATCCAGAAGGGAAGCTCCAAAAGGACACAACAATACATAGAAACCGATAGAGAGAGATGAAGAGAACTGCTTTTAAAGTTTTATTTTCGTTTACGAGCAAGTTTTCTTTGTGCTGAGAACTGTCATAAGGACAATGCAACGCAGCAGCATTCTTAAAGGCAAAGAAACCAACCGAAAAATAGAAATATAAAACTCAAATTATCGTAAACTTGATATGAGCTGCAGTTCAGCAAAGTTTCTATCAATGCAAATAGAGATATCGGAGTTGAGACCATTCTTATTTGTCTGAGCTTCTTCCAAGAACTTTTGCTCACGGATCCTTGAACAATTTTCGTCTTAAATGTTTCTGCATTTCACCTTTAAGCCAAGCTGAAAACGTTCTGGAATCCTAGAAACAACTGTATTTTTTCTCTTTAGCAATTCCCAAGAATTTTTAATTGCTCAAGGTGCTATATTTAATATTCTCTAGACTTTGTCATTATCTCTGTAAAGTTTTAGAAATTCCTGGGAATATTATCATTACATAAATGTTATTATAATTTTTTATTTATTAGCTTTTTAAATTTCGAATGAAAAATCTTTTTCTCTAGACTTTTTCATTCTCTCTATAAATTCAAGGAAATATTTCCAAGCAATTCTCATTACTATACATAAATGTAAGATGATTTTACATACTTTTTTACTAATTGTCAAAATTTCTAATAAAATACAATTTTCAAGGTGCTATATTTATTATTCTCTAGACTTTGTCATTCTCTCTATAAATTTTTTGAAATTCCTGGGATTTTTTATTACAATAATTTGAGATGATTTTACATATTATTTTTTACTAGCTTTCAAAATTTCAAATTAAATATATTTTACAAGGTGCTATATTTAATAATTTCCAGAATTTGTTATTCTCTCTGTAAACTTCAAGATATTCCCGGAAATATTTTCCAGCAATTTTCATTACTTTAATGTTAGATGTTTTTGTTTAAATGTCATTATATTTGTTACTATCTCATTTTTTAATTCTTTCTGGGAATATTTCCCAACAATTCTCATAACATTACCGTGTGGCATAATAATACCCCATTGTACTCATATTATTTCGATTCCACCTGCACTTGTAACCTTTGCCTAACTTCGGTGCTAATTTTCACATTCTGCAATTAAGCTTTTAATTAGCCCAGTGAAAAGAGGGCTTCGCTGCCATAACTTGTCGACTATCTTGGGCCTTTCTTTTCGCATTCCAACCCAATCGCAATACAAAGTTTTAATTTCATAGCCGCACAACCAACGCGTCTGTCGGAATTCATTCGAGAAGCACGGAGAGAGGCCTTCTGCAATATTTATGTTTATTAGCCAGGCAATTTGCCGACTTAGGCAATTACCCAGGCAACAAAAGGCGTTGGCGCTTTTCAATATTTATGCCCCGGGCTGGAGCTGGAGCTGGAGCTCTAATAATATGTAAATGCCACATGACGATGGCGGCTTACAAAACAGAAGTCAAAAGCATAACAACGACCGCAAACCCGTTATTATTATTATTGTTGCATATGCCAAGGCGTTTTTGCCTCTCGTTTTGTTTTCCCAAGTAATTTGCTGGCCATGTAATTTAATCGCACGGTGGCAACTCTACACTTTTCATGCCATGCAACAGGAAATCGCTTGCCAGTCATTGTGTGTGCTTGAGTGTGTGTGATTGTGACAGCAACTGTTGACGCGCCTCAGGTGGGACAGCCAGGTATGTCAACAGGCAAATTATGCCCAAGGACCGCAGACAATGAAGTCTCGAGTCTCAAGTCTCAGTCTCATTCTAAGTTCTGGTACCCAGTGATTAGTGCTAAGCTAACGAAACTCACTTGAAGGGCGATTCCTTGGAGCGCTGCAATTATGAAAGGTTACGCTAAATGGTGTGCATAATTGCTGTGGAACCTTAACCACACACGCAGCAGTTGGAGGACAAAGTTAGTTTATGCAGTAACAGCAGCGGAAATGCACAAAGCTATAGTTAAGATAGTTAATCTTTCTTTACTTAGCTACTAGATAGACTTTGAGAGTTATTGGAAATTTCAATTTCCATTGGGAATTTGATATTTATATGAATGTTCCCTTATTGGTTCTTAAGTTGAATGCATTTTTAATCAACTATCATTGGGTTTTCGTTTGAATAATAATATTAGTAATAAAATACATTTTTAAATAAATACTTTTCAACCTTCATTCCTTATCTTTATGAATTCGGGTATTACGAATTTCTTAGATTATATAATATTTTAGCAAATTGCCACCGCGCATCTATTATACTTACTTACAAAATATGCAATATAGTATGAATGTTGAGTTCTTAGATTTATTTCAAATTTTTATTCTAAAAATTTTGAATAAACTGTTATCAGCAGGTTTTATGTGACATTCAAAATAGTAAAACAAATTTTTAAATATTAAATGCTTTTCTACCCTCAGTCTTTATCTTTATCTTTATCTACAAATTTCCTAGCCAATATAATATTTTAGAAAACTGCTTGCCCACCTCACAACTATTTATTGTAACTACTATAAAATATGAGATACGAAAGTTGTGTTCTTAGATTTATTGTAAATTTTATTCTTAACATTTTGAATAAACTGTTATCGGCAGTTTGTAGGTGTCCCCAAATATATTAAAATAAATTATTGAATAAATACTTTTCTACCCTCATTGCTTATCTTTATATTACAATTGGGTTATTACGAATTTTTTTGCTAATATATATCTGCTTGCCCACCTCGTAACTATTGCGTTAAATATATAAAATAATTTCAAAGTTGAGTTCTTAGATTTATTGTACCTTTTATTCTTTACATTTTGTCATCAGCTGGTTTTATGTGTCTCCCAATATAATAACATAATTGAGGGAATAAATATTTTTCTACCCTTATTCCTTATCGTTATGCCAGAATTTGGGTAATATAAAATTTGGCAACCTCACAACTATTGCGACTGCGAACAAAATATACAATATCGTATAAAACTTGAGTGACATTCCCTTATATTGAATAGTAAATTATTTCCAGTTTTTATTAATTCGTTGGCCACGCGACTCGTTTCGTTTGTTGGAGGTGACATTTTTATAGCTTTGTTAACAGGCCCAAGTTTCGAGCGATAGTTGTTGCCATACGCCCAGGGTTGGGGCAGAACTTCGACAGGGACAATTCTCGTTGTACCCTTAGCTTAGGCAGACGTCTCTCTTTGTTTTGCTTGGCATGTTTAGCGTTGATTATGCTTTGTGCTCGGGGCGAAACTCACCCCCTGACGGACCCGGCTCGCCTTCTTATCGCGCCAAGCAGCGCAACTGTGGAACGCGGCATTAAAATTACTTGCGTGATTAACGCACACCCTCGAGCGTGTCGCCCACAGATCTATATAGTATGAAGGCCCCCCTGTCTAGTTTTATCTATGGCTGCCTGCCTTAATTGTGGGTCTTCCATTGGGCTATCGATTGATTTCGATTTCGATTATTCTCTTGGCTGCTGCCCAATTCGATCGCCGCCTAATGAGGCAACTTCAAAAAGCTGCACAGCTCATTAGGCGCATCGACAAAATCGGGTATGTACATACATATGTACTATATCTATCTATATAGTATATATATTAGTGCTTATATATGTACATATATTTTTATGACCTTTTGCTGTTCAACGTTTGCTACTCGATTTGTTCGCTATTGTTTTGTTTGGTTTTGTTTATTGCCACAGCGCTTCAAAAATAGCTGCACAAATGTAAACAAAAGCGCAACATTTTCTGACCAGCAGCTGCGTGCGTCATGTGTACAAATTTTCCAGATGCTCAACCCAACTCTCTCTCGATCTCGCTCTCTCTCTCTCTCTGTATATACTATATATCTTACTGCATCTGGCAGCGTTTTTGCCCATTTTTAGTATATATTTTTGCCAAGCATAATTTTAATGGCTTTGCCAAAGTGCAAAGCCGCATAAAGTGGCGTTTTTTATTTGGATTGCTTTGCTTTGCTTTGGTTTCCCCTGAACAATAAATTGCCGTTTATTTATGTGGCACTACAAAATCTGAATATTCCATATTTACTGCTCTTTTATTAGCAAATTCTTCTCGTTCTCAACTATTGAAAGGGAAACGCTTCAGTTTAGTCGTGCATATTGCCGAAAGCAGGTCAATCATCAGCGAGTTAGCACCCGATTTTCTGAGCTAATATATTCTATTTTTAGTACGCAATTAAATTTTATTCACTTGCTGCTTTTTTTTTTTTTATTTCAATGGTTTAAAGTGTTTGTGCCATGTGTATTTACTTTTAAATAATGTACATTTAATGATGGATATCCATTTGTGCAAGTTCACGGTTAACTGGCAAACATTTTTTAAATTGTTTAAGAATATTTATGCCTGCTGTCATCAATGATACAATAATACTTCATATGCCAATTGACAAGGTAGGCAAAATATTTCGATAGAAGCGTAAAATGAATGATTTACTAATTTGCTGACGTCACTGCTGGAAGTAATAATACCAATAATAATTGCTTTATTTCAAATGACTTGGAAAAATATGCTTACTACGAGGGTAGGCAGATAAGTAATCGACTCTACAAGAAAACATGATAATATGTGAGTGTTTAAAATATTATCTATTTAGAGTAGATGTCAAACTCATTGATTCCGATAATTATATGACCCCCAAATATTAGGATTTCGAAAGGTTATTTTTGTTGAACATTTTACCTCTTTATTTTTAGTCAACTGTTTTTAAAAGCAAATAAATAATAAATACATAAGTAAATATTATTTTAAATATTTGAGGATAAATTTAAATTTAAGTGTATTGATTTACATATGTATTTTATTTACACAAATGTATATTATATATATATTTATTATCACAAAAAAAGTGTATTCATATTACCATCTTCAGGTTCAATTATTACCTTTAGTTTAAAAAGAAAATATATACAAATTCTGCGAATATCCCACTCCCATAATTTACTTATTGTCTATGGACAGATTGTAAATAAACTATATTTTAAAAGATGTACATATATGTATGTATATTCTTGTGTATAACATGTAACTTGTCAATTACCAAACTGGCCCAAAGTAATTAACTTGGCCTCAGCTCAGTCGCTATCTGATGCCATAATTGATTAGGCAGATCCAGCCAAATGGCAGCGAAGTGTATTTTTCTTGGCCTGGCTAATAAATCAACAAAATTATGTTTTGCCAACAACAACGAGGAAAAAAAAAAGGAAATATTTACATGACGAAGTTTTTTCTTGCAGTACGTGAGAGGAAGAGGGAGAAAGGAAGGGGGGGAGTGAGAAAGCCAAACAAACCGCTAATTGTCGATAAACAACCAATAAAATACAAATTTCCCAAAAACATTTATCAAAAATAATATAAATAATAACAATAACCACACACACACACACACACACACACGCATACACGCACGTACCACGCACAAAAGACGACGTGAAAAACTGTGCAAAAGGGGAGGGGGAAAGGGGGGGGGCGATAAATAAAATGGTGAAAGGAAACTCGAAGAAGAAGGAGCGAGCGATGAGAACGAGACGACAACGAAGTGTATGGAAAATAGTGTTTGACAGCTCATAAAAAATAATGTCGTATTCATTAAGGTTGCCAATGTAATGTGTGTGGGAAATTGTTGCTGTTGTTGTTGCTTTTGTGCTGCAAAGGTTACTTGCTGTTGTTGTTGTTGTTGTTGTTGCTTCGGCTGGGGTTGCCAAAAGCGAAATTCATTTTATTTACGACAGGAAGCAGCCAGAAAGCAACAGAGAAAGCACTTGAAACGCACGCATGCAAAGAAAAAGCGGGTGGCGGGTGGTTGAAGAGTGAGCGAGAGAGAAGGGGAGGATTGGGTGAAACCCGAAAAGCATTTAATTGAAATGCAGAAGAGTGAAGAGAGAAGCGAGCGGGGCGCGTGAGTGCGAGCGAGAGCGACAACAAAACTGTGCGAGATACGCAAAAACTAAGAAAAACGCGCCAAAACAAACGAAGGCAAATGCCATTGACAATGTCACACAGACAGACAAACAGACAGACAAACAGACAGACAGACAATGCGCTCGTCTCACTCCCACTTTCAGTCACTATCAGCAGCTATCGCTGTCCCGCTCTCGCTGGCTGCGCAGGTGTTTTATGAGTGGCGCCAATATTTGTATTGTTGCTGCTTTTGCTGTTGTTGTTATTATTCTTGCACTTGACGAAAAGTGCGCTGCTGTTGTTGTTGTCATTCTTGTTGTTGCTGGCATTGCCTTTTTTAAAGGCTTGCGTGCCAAACTTTTGTATAGTTCAAGTCCGTGTTGTCGTTGTCGTTGTTGTTATTTCTAGCAAAGAGGTTCGCATAGTGCATGAAAATTGTTTTCTATTAGGGTGGCTCAGCGGTGGATGGGGGTGTTTCGGTCACATGCAAATGCTACAAGGTGTTATACTTTATGTACATTTAATTGAGACTTATTAGGTACTGAAGTTCCACCAAATTGGTGCAGTGGGGTCTGTTGATAGTGTCGTTAGCTTGTTTTGCCTTTCGAGTGCCTTACACTTCCATTAATTCAGGTTGAACGCGTGCTAATAAGGGGGGCAATAACTTCTGAAAGACTTTGGGGGAGATGTTGAAAAGCAATAGCAATAGTAATAATGTAAAAACTTTCCTCTTTAATATTAAAGTGTCACATTGTTTTATAGAGAAGTTGTCACAGTTTTATTATTAACAACTACAACACCTTCTCTATAAACTCGGCTGTTTCTTACCATTATTAATAATTTCTATAGTTTCTTAACTATAGTTTTCAAAATAATATTTCGACTTCTTCCTCCAAGATAATTTAATATTTTTCCCTAGTTGTCGCTGAAAGATAATAGTGTACATAACAAATTACATATTTATATAAAAATAATTATGAACAGATTCAATTCAATTTCTAGGAAAGAAAATCAATAATAGTTCAACTATTTAGTCTGAATATTTTATTAATTATATTTTTATTTATTTAAAGTCGTCTATGAACAGTCGACTTTGAGAAAATTAGAATATAAAATTATGACTAGAAAAGTTAAATTATGTTAAATAAGTATTTTTTTTAGTTTACATTTTAAAAAAGTAATTAAGAGAGTAATTCATTTAAAATTAAAATCAGTTAAAATGTAAAATTTCATAATGTGAAAGAGTTAACTAGATTTTTGCATATGGCTATTGTGAAACCAATTCATAGTAAAGAGACACCGAACAACAAAAACCCAAAGATCATCTATTGTTCAAAATTAAAGATTAGTAAAGAGTAGAACTTTATTAAAATGCATTCAAAACTGTATCGCATATTTATCTATTTTTAGTTATTTGGTAACTGCAACTCGAACATGCTTCTTATTTCATTTGTATGGCGCATTGAATATTCTCCTTGTTGGCCGTATGCAAATCTGCCTAAATCTTCAATCTTTAACTACTCGGGTCTTTCGACTATCGTTACACAGATATAAATGATGCATATGCATTTCTATTTGTGTTCGTGTGTTTCTATCTCTCGCTGTCTGTATCTGTATCTGCTAGTTGCAAACGGTTGCAAAGATACATGTGTCATGTATTTTTTATACACTCCGACATCATCTTTATGCTTTGACAAAATGTATGGCATTTGCATATCGCACCCGTGGCATCTGCAAACCACCTGCCCCGCCCACCCCGCCCCCCACTACCAACACACACACTCTCATCGAGCGAGTCGACTGCCGTCAGTTGGCAAATTTGAGCATCAGTTGGCAGTTTGCATTTCCCAGTCTCACACAGCTGCTGCACTTTGGCAGTTTTTCCCTTGAAAAATGCTGGAAAAGCCAACGAACTGTAACTGGACGTCGTTTTCATCAATATCAATGGGCGATTTGGGCGGCCGGGGCAACCACGGCGAATGTTGCAACTTGCAACATATGCGAACCAGCCTGCTGGCCGTGCCACAACTCGTAGCATATGTCCAAACAGAGGGGCGTGTGTCGTGGGGAGTGGCCAGAAGGGGCAGAGTGTGGACAGCAGCAGCGCGCAATACAACGCATCATTTTTATTGTTTGTCGGCGAGCAACATTGCAACAGCAACAACTTGCAACAGCAACAGCAACAACTTGCAACTGGCAACTGACGACGACGTCTATTGAAAATAGAAAGCAAATGCTGAAAGGCAGCCAGCGAGTGCGAACGGGCGGAGGGTGGAAAGAAGATCCGTTTCGTGCTTTTGTATTTTTGCACCGAAAATAGAAAAATGCAACTCAAAAACTCGAATGCGCATTGAAGTGGCAGCGTCTAATGTAGCTGAAGTTGTTGCAACTGCATAAGGGGCTGCCGCAGGGATTGCGAGGCAACAAGCATAGCTTAGCAGCATTTCTGAGTTATTTCAAAGTTTCGCTTCCTCCTCCTCTATTTTTTTATTCTGTATTTTTTTGGTTGCCACTGCATTAGGGGGCAAGAAAACTATTCGGATATGCACTTTGTATGGCCATAAACTTGTTCAATGATTTCTGCATATGAGCGAGCAGTAAATATGTTTAGGGGAGACTACGAAATCTGTGTCGAGATTGCCAATATATTGTCTGTTAGCGGCGGATTTGATTGGGTTGCAGCAGCAAGCAAGCGGAACAAGTACGACATTATCTTATATATAGTTTTCAAAAATAATATGCGAAATGTTCGACAAATTGCATAAAAAATGGAGCTATAAAATGCATCTGATTTTCTCCTTACTTCATTTGATCTTCCAATCACAATTTATTCTGAAACATAAATAAATTTAAGTTTATATAAACATACACTTAATTTCGCCAACCATTAACAATTTATTTCTACAACTAAAATTACATATTATTTTTTTTATTTATCAATTACAATTACCATCTCTATCTCTATCAATATTTTAGTTTATCATAAATTATTTGTCAAACTAAAATACATTTATTTTAATTAATTAATTAATAAATTTTGTGCTGTTCATTTATTTTTTTAATATAAGATTATTATTTTATCATAATTTAGTTTTTATTTCAAAGTATTTCACTCTACCAACATTTTGGTCTTCACTTGATCTTTCATTCACAATGCATTTCTAAATCCAAAATACAACTACTAAAGATAATGTCGACTCAAGTAAACATTTTGTCATCATAATCTTTCTTTAACATCTGTTCAAATAAGTTGATCTTCCATTCCCACTCCACTTCTAAAATGGAAATCGTCAATTATAAATATTGCTGTAGTTTTCACTTCATAAAATCCAGAGACTACCTTAAGCATTAGCTCTTCTATTCATATTCTATTAGTGCAACTATTTCTCATCATGTATGCCACACACACACACACAATGTTCTCGTGCCCTTTTCAATTTGCCAACATCCCAACTTGGGGTGCCCCGCACCTCTCTCTGCGCTTCTCATGGCGTGTGCAGTGTTGCAATCACTGCAAAAGCTCAACTGCCTTAATTTAACGCTACACGCACACGCACTGTCGCCTCTTGCAACGAACTCCGCAACGTGCAACGTGCCCCGCTAAATCGTCACTAATGCGCCGACTTGTGCCCAGCGTTGCGTGTCGTCGTGTGGCACCGGGGGCACCAAGTAATTCATGGAGAGCTGCTAGATGTGTAGAAAAAGTGCTTAATAACTGCCACTGCATGTGAGAATTGTGTCCAGCTAGTTGCATGCAAATCCAGCTGCAGCCGGACAATGCACAATTCATTCACTGGCTCCTCCCTCAACCACCTCCAACCACTCGACTCCTTCTAAGTCTCCTCGTCATCGTCGTCGTCATCGTCATCGTTGTCCTCGTCCTCGTCCTTATCTTCGTCGGCCGACAAGTCGGCTCCCTACACAATTTTGTGTGCTTTTTATTTTATTTTCCCTACTCTTGTTGCCTTTTTTTGTGTGTGCTGCAAGTTTGTGTAACTATTTTCCATGCGCATGGGCACTGGAGGCACCACCAGAAGCAGCAGCAGCTGCTGCTGCTGCGGTGGCGGCCAGGACGTCGGGTCGACGGCAGGACGTCGAGGAGCCGGCGCCGGCAGGACAACCAACCAGAACGAGGCGCTGAGCAACTGGAGCATTGCAACTATTTATTTGTGCTAGTTGCTGCGGGTGTCTGGCATCCACAACCCTTTCACGACCGCATCCCTCAGCTCTCGGGCTGCCCTTCCGCCTTCTTGCTGGATTTTCTATTATGCGCACGTTTATTACACGATTTTAACACGATGACAGCGGCACCTAAGTGTGTGTACTGTATAGTATGCCACACTGTGTTGCATTTCTTTGTTGCACGCATTTTTGTTGCGCCAGCTGTTTCGCACATCCTTCGAATACTTGCCCAAATTTTGATATCCCCTCAAAGGCTGCTTAAAATAATTAGCTGTCATTTATCGTTGATATACTTCAATAATCTAGTTGACATAATAAATTTGAATATTCTTTAAACTATACAACATTTAGTAAAATAAACTTAATTCAAGTACTTATACTTTTCTTTATTTGATTTAATTTGAAAAAATGTATATCGAATAATATTATCTTTCATTCATTCAAAATTTAATAAAATAAATTAAAGATCAGACATTTAATAAATTTAATTTTGGATGAAGATTTAGTGTTAAAATAAATATTTCCAATCTTTCTGATTCCTGATAGTAATTACTATTGAAACTTTTAAATAATTTAATGGATTCATTTAATTGTTACTTGGGAAGGTATCCGAAGAACCCATCAAATTATCATACATATATTTTTATTTGAGCACTTAACTTGAATCAACAAATTTCAATCATTAAAATTTAAGTGCACTATATATTTTTGTATCCAAAATTAGCAACTTAATATCCACTCATTAATTAATGTAAAATTATAAATTATACCTGGGTTATAATGAGCTCTTTGGACTTCATTTTAAAGACAATTCGTTGTGGGGGTATTTTTAAAAAGTTGTGAGGTATCTTTGTCGTGCTTTTTATTTAATTGCTACAAAACGCACAAATTAAGCAATTCTTTTGCCCTTTAGCCGTGTCCGGATTGATGGCGAACTGTCAATTGCTAAGCTGGATGCCAGGCAAAGTTGCAGTCAGTGCTTAACCCAGTCTATAGATGTACTTAGATTGAAAGTTGGTTTAGAACAGAAAGGGAACCAGAAGCTGAAAGCAAAAGCAATGGCGAAGTCGAGTCGAGCAGAAAGCGTTGAGAGAACGCAAAGAAAGAATGAAACTTTTTAATGATGTAAAGTACAAAGTTTTGTGTCTTGTCGTTGGGCGCAAGTAACTTGAGTAAACTTTGAGTTATGCCTTAGATGTGACGCGAAAGCGGACGCGATGCGATGCGATGCGATGCGACGACCTCAAAACGTAAAGGAGCCCAGGACAACCCCCGGGGACGACATCCTTTTAGCTAAATGTATCGATCGACGCCGAGTCTCGTGTCGTGTCGTGTCGCATCGTGTTATGTGGCTGCCTTTGACTGGTATTTTGTCGTTTGTTAAAAGTTTTCAACACTCATTTTTTTATTATGACATACGCGATGGCGACGACTACTGCGAGATGCGAGCGCAAATTAGTTGGCAACTGAAAAGGACTCGAAAGATGCTAATAAAATGCCAATTTGCTGCATTGAATGCCCGGTTTATTGGCTGCCATTACAACTCGTACGCATAAAAAGCCGGCCACGATTTCGACCACGCACATGCGTCGAAAAACCACGCCAAGGATATGGATGGAATCGTCTTCCCCCACATATGGGGGAGTCTTTAAGACATTTTACGACGGCAACATTTACACGCATAAAATATGCATGATAAACTTTGTTGTTGCAATAAATCAGCATCAGCATCGGTATCGGTATGCAACGCATTTTTTGGGGGCATGCTCCTTGCTCCTGATGTGATTACAAAAACGTTAAAACTTGATACATTTGATGGTTGTGTTTTTGGCCCTTTGCGGCCGGCTTTTTTGGCTGTGTTTATTTATGGCATTTGGCAATGATCATAAAACGCTGCGTGACCCAACTATAAACATTACCCGAATCTAAACTAAAATTGCATTGCGCTGAGCCTTTTTTATGAGCAAGTAATGCATTTATCACAAGCGCGCACTTAAATCTCATTCGGCAGCATTTCACTTGCAATTCAAAACGGCCGATGAATTGATTAAAAAGCTTTGCCTATAACACCAAATGATTTATGCAGCAGCCTTTTAAATTTTATAGCTAGAAAAACGAAATCGTTACCACAAAGATTTGCTTAATAAACTCTTGCAACTTGCCTGAAAATATGTTGATATTTTCAATTATAAAAGTTTTCTTAAACAAAACTAAAATATTTGGGCAGTTAAATCTTCTCGAAATCTCAGAACACGAACTGCGAAATGTTTTGCATTAACTTCGCATTGTGTTTGCCATTTAAAATGTTGCATTACAGGAGGCATCGTTTGCTATCAAACAACTTAAACTGTCATTAAACTTTTGTTGTCTCTATTGAACCGAAACTTTTTAAAACCCTCAAATGCAAAGCTGGCATTATAAATTGGCCAAAAAACTTTGGCGTATTCCAGAGGTGCAAATGCGCCTTGAAAGCAGCCAAAACAACAACAACAAAAACACAAACACAAACACATCAACAGACAAACATTCAGTTGGCCAAGTCTGTTGATGCCATTGTGTGTTTTGATGACGCTTTTGTTGCCTGCATGCATAAAATATTTATGCGCCGCGAAATATGCAACAAAAAAGTGTTTTTCGCCTCGCGCTTTGCTTTGTCCCCTGCTTTTTTATGTGCGTGCAACTTTTCGCACTCAAATGAAATTACGAACAAATGCAAACAAAAAGAATACTGGGGAAAAAATAAGAAAATATGCCCGGGAAGTTTGCTACTTAAATGTGGCGCTTTCCTCTACAACCAACATTTCAGTTTTTTTTTTTATTACGCTCTGCACTTTATCAAGCATTTTGCCATGGCTCGCTGCACGCTCGATGGCTGAGGGCGAAAGGGGCGTGGTCGGTGTGTGTGGGCGAGAAACTTTTCATTAATAACGATTTTCCATTAACTATCGATTGATTTTGCAACGCGACGTCGACGGCGTCGACCCTCGTGCAGCATCCGCGGCAACAATGAGGCAAAAGTAGCAAACCGAAACGCACTTCAGACAATGCCTGCAACCGACAGCGGCAACAATAACAACAATCATAATAGCAACAGCAACAACAACACTCGAGTCTATTTAAAACGCAAACAACAATAACACAAGGGGCTTGTGGGCATGTTGAAGGCTCATAACCGACACCGGCAACGACGCCGACGCCGACGCCGATGCCGACGCTGACGACGCCGCCGCCGACAGGAAAAACTCATTGAAAAGTTTTTCTTTTACACTTGGCGCGTTCGCGTGCAAGTCCCGCTCTTGTTTTCCCTTCCATCCCTTAACTCTCTGTCTCCGTCTCGACTATTTGCACCGCTTAGGTGTATCGAAGGAGCAACTTTTTAATTTTTTATCGCACCGGAATCGCCGCATGGTCTGCTACAGTTGATTTTTTCAAGCACACCTTCGCACGAGATCCTTTGAATTTGTGCACGATTTCGTTCAGATTGCCGCTGCAATTGCAGCTGACTGATCGGCAATTAATTAACTGATTTTACTACATTTTCTCCACTCTATTGTTTTGTTTAGTAACAGCGTGAAGCAATAAATTACAAGAAATTTAATTAGATTGCCTTAAAAAATTGTAGATAAAAACTCTAGTGAAGCAACATCAATTAATCTAAAAAAAAAATTAAATTATATAAAACTAAAGATGAAAGTTATGTTGCAGAGATATTGAATAGTACATGATTTATTTATTAAATTCAATTAAATGTATTTAATTAATTTAGTACAAATATTTTAATTACATAATTAGGGTTTTCCGCAAAATAAATTTATTTGCAATTTTGTAGCAGTAAACAACGTATTGAAACAATTAATTACAAACAACAAAATATATACAAGGAAATTTATTGGAACTTAAATTATTATGTCCTTAAAATGAATTATTTATCTTAATATTGAATTTATTTTTGTTTAATAAATTGTATTCAATGCAATTAATCATGAAATTTAGATTGGAAACACAGTTTTTCTGCCTTATATTAATATTGTAACTGTTACATATGTATTTTCCAATTGCATTACTAGTGAAGCGTATTCAAAATTCGTTTTGCTGCAACAATTTTTGCTTCTGTTGTTTTCTGCTTATTTTCTACATGCGTTCCAGTTATGTTTTGATTGTTGTTTTCGTTGTTGTTGCTGTTGCTGGTTCGTCTATTATGTGTATTGCCTTTTGTGTAGGTCGACGGCATTGCGTTTCTTTCCTTTATTCCTCATTTTGTATTTTTTTTTTTATATTTTTATATGTAGCCGAGGCGCGAGTGCTACCAATATATATAAATTATTGCATAAAGTTTGGCGCTAAGTTGCAAAAAGTTTCCTTTTCATTGCTGTGGCTACCGCGACGACGTCGACGTCGACGCCAACAACGACACACAATAGTCTATAAATCTTTATGGTCAACAGAGATTACATGGGCCAGGCCCAGAGCCCAGAACCCAGAACCCCAGAACCCATAAGCAAAAGCCAGACCCAGTCCCAGACTCAAACTGAGCAGCAGACGGAGACGGAGACCGAGTCCAGCCTTCGATGTAGTTTATTGCCCCGTGTTGTTTGGCCTTTGCAGCTTTTTAGGCGCTCTGCGCTGTTTTGATTTGTGTGCCATGTTGTTGCAGTTGTTGTGGTCGTGTCGATTTGGAAAACTGGAGAGAGTGTGCGGCCAAAAAGGGCAGCATATGGCCATAAAAATGTGCAGAGCTCGGCAGATGCGCTGATAAATCATATTAAACCGAGAAACTATGCAATACACAATACTCATACTCATACTCACACTCATACTCACATTCGGAATGGCAATGGAAATGAATGCGAATGCATAAAAATGCTTCCCCAGAAATGGCAACAGTTTTAGGTGTTGGCCAAATACACACACACACACACACACACACACACACAATAACATGTATCTCCTCTTCTTCTTTTGACCATGCAATGAATTTGGCTTAATTTATTTTTGTAAAATAAATTCACTTCACGAATTCACAACAGCTTAAAAAGTTAGTCATTAAAGAGAAAAATAAAAATTTAGAAATTTAAAAACTTACACAAATTCAAAAATTAATTGAATATTAAGAAAAAAAACAAATACAATCAGCTATAACATATCATTTGTTTGCATTTATTTGCCTAATAAAATATTTAATTTATATTTCAAACAGTAATCATGTATTTACTTGCGCAATAATTCTTGATTTATTTATATGTTTAATCTACATTTTTCCTAGGCAAAGACTCCCACAAAAAATGAATTTAATATTAAGCTAAAGCAGTAATTTTTTTGCATTTTACATTTTCACATTTTATGGCTCAGCTTTAAAACAATTTTTATTGAATTGATTTGGCAGTCTTGAAAACTGAACGCCCCCAAATTACTTGCGCAATAATTCTTTATTTATATGCTATCTGAGCCATCTACCTGAGCAAGGCGAGGAGGAGAGACTCAAAGTATGCCATAAAATATATCCCCCAAAATGTCTTTAATTGCCTAAAATGTGGTCATTGCGTGGGCGGCATTTTCGATTTACGTATTATGTATTACGTATTACAATACGTACAACGTACGACGCGACGTATTCAACGCTCTGCGTTGGCTCGTAAACAAGTTTGCTGGAATGTCGCCGTTGTAAGTATCCCGAGCAGCAGCAAGAACAACAACCGCACGGCGCATTTTACATAAAAATGCAATAAATAGCTACAGAAAAGCGTTTGGAAGCGCACCAGAAATTTATGTGGTTCGAGGATCTCTTTACTCCACTTGGAGCTTCCCTCACCTTCCTGCCCTCTCCGCTGCGGCGCACTCGTAAATGTCAAATGTCGAGCTGGGGTGTGGGGGCCACGGAGGCGCCTCAAAGTATTCTTATAAATTGCTCTAAATAGCAATTTTTTTTCTTCCCATTTTTTTTTTTTTTTGAGGTTGTCCCCGCAAACGTCTTTTGCTTCAGCTTATCGTGACCGGGTCCGGGAACGTAGCGAGCGAGTGTCGTGTCATTTGTTCGTTTTCTTTATTAGTGTCATGTATTTTTATAGTTCAAAGGACATTTGAATGATTGAATGAACTGTGTGTGTGTGTCTGAGTGTGTGTTGGACGCCCTACGGCTGGGCAGTCCGAAAAACGAGTTGCGCGCATGATTTCATCCCTTGCAGCGCTTGGGATCACTCGACCTCCCCAAATGTCCTGGCTCCTGCCTGCTGCCGGCAGCCTTCTGCCTCCTGGTGCCCTTTGCGTGTGGTCGCACTGGTCAGCCGCCCAGGCACGTTTCATCATGGGTTGCTTGTTGGTTTCGACTATATCAAATAACGACTATTGACTACGCCTGTCTCTCCAGTGTCCGCTGTTGCTGTTGCTGTTGCTGTCGTGTCGTGTCCTGGCTCTTTATATCACTGTGTGTGCACGTGTAGGGTTACACAACGCGCCCTTCTCTTTCTCTCCAAGCTGTTGCTGCTTCAGCTCCAGGTCACAGTGCTGCTCTTGCCACAGCTATTGATGATGATGTTGTTGTTGTTGTCGTCGCCACCGTCGCCGTTGCCGATGACGAATGAAAATCAATATTTATTAGATTACTTTCGAAATTTTATACGAAAATAGAATTTTTATGACATTCTCTCTTCGCATTTTTTTTTTCCTTTTTTTTTGCTTCTTGTCTTGCCATCTCTGTCTCGCCTCTGCTTTTCGTCAATCAACAAACTTTTGCTAGTTCTAAAGGGGTTTTTAATCAATTTTTTAAAGTTGCCTTCGATAAAGGGTTCGACTTTAAGCTGTGAGCGTCGGGAAAAATATTTGATGGGGAGTTTAGCCTTGAAAAAGTTGGAGAATACATTTACACACATTATGCGATTATTAAAAAGAATTTAAAAACTAATTTTATAAAAAGTCCTTGAAAATATATTGGGTCCACTTTTCCAAATATTGTGAATTTCAATTAGTTTCGTTTTTCTTATAAGTTTGTAATTTTTTCATTTAATTTAAAGAATTTTATAATAAGGTATCGCATATTTTTGATTGTTTATTATTGTAAAATTAAATTTAATGAAATGTATTTATAAAGTTTAATATTTTAATTTTAATTAAAAGAATTTCTGAATTATTTTAAAAAAAAATATTTCCAAACGATTGGTATTCTCATTATATAAAAATGATGATCATTAAATTTTATATTTTCTTTTAAACTTCTGTTTTCCATCTTAAAGTACATTAAATTAAATTGTAGAGTGCACTCCAATTACAGCTACAACTTTATTGAATTTATGATAATTTTAGTGCCACAAATATGAAGCTAATGTTACTTGAACTTCAATTAATGTTATAATTCCCGTCGAAGCACATTTTTGCCATAATTAGGCATTCCCCCTAATGACTTGGCTAATAACATAAGCCAATTATTTCAATTTCTGTCCATTTCGTAGACATTTAATATTAATGTCATCTCCGTCTCCATCTCCGACTGCGTCGCTCTCTCTCTATATATATATATGTATATCTATATTATGCTTGTCTGTTTTACACTCTCTCATTTGCTGTTTCTTTCATGTTATCTTTCAGGTAAGTTGCCATCATCCATTAATACCACCAGCCATCAAATTAGTAAGTACAGAAAACGAGCTGCTAACACTTTTATGTGCGTCTTTAAATGTATCCATCTACCATATATATATATATCCCAACTGCCCAGCCAACATATACATGTATATTTATATCGCTTACCTCTGGGCAAATGTGTGTGTGTGTGTGTGGAACGTGTATCCACTGCATTTTAGTGGCCTCAGTTGACCTCGTTTGGGGCTGGTTTTTATGGCCAAGAGCCAAACCCAAAAGCGATGATGCTTCTCACGTGGCTTAAAACTAAAAGCTCCCTCGAGTGCAGGAGACAACAGTAGCAACAATAACAACTTGAGCTAGTTGTGTGGGCCGAATTTGCCACCGTCTCCTGCCCCTCTCTTAGGAGCCACTTAATTATGAAGCTGCACATGAAGTAAAACGTCATAAAGCGTCGAGTTGAGTTCATGCTATAGTTTTTTTTTTTTTGGGGGCTATAGCAATTGCTGCCTTGGGTAGCATCATCAGTCGCCTTGTTGTTGTATTTTTTGTTGTTTGCCGGCTGCTTGCTACATTTTGCAGTTAATTTTCCGTTGCTAAATAAACTGTTTATGGCATTTATGCCAAAAATTTTTGGCCAAGCCTGGCGAAGCACACAGGCGCAAACCGGATGAAGAATGACGATGAATGAGGCGTCTGCTAGTTGATGCCACGGTGGGTGTAACTCATACACACACACGCACATTTCATGTGTTCATGCATGTGTGTGTGTGTGAGTGTGCGAGTGTGTGTTGTACGTGTGCATGTGGCAACGCAGCGTGTAAGCATTTTTGCATAGCCGACAGACGGAAGAAGACTTGCAGCCTGTCGCTTCTGCTGTCTGCAGGCTTCGCTTGCTTTTTAATTGTAATTTTTTGCATGCCCCAGAGTCTGCCATCGCAACATACATTCATACATATATGTATATATGACATTCAAGCCTTAAAGTCTGCTGCATGCTGCAGTGTTTAACACCAAATTTTGTTAATTAAAATTCCCGTCAGATGCTCAAAGCAAATTCGGACATAATTATCGGAAGCCGCAGTAATAAATGATGAAAGACAGAATTATTAAAGTAAATTATAAGTCAATTTAAGTTTACCTCAAGCGAACATATAATAATTTAAGCAAGCGTAGAAAAATAAATCTAAAATTAGCAATATAATAAATTGAAATAAATAAAATAAAATAAGAGCAGAACACTTTCAGCTACAACACAAATTATCATTATAACAAAATAGCATGCGTTAGTTAAATATTATAAATGGTACAATAATTAAAATAAATATAAGGAAATAAAAATAAATTATTTAAAATTTTACTAGCAGTAAAAATAAAGAATTTCAGCCATAACATAAATAATCATTACATTTAAATAGCATGCACAAATTTAGAATAAATATAATAAAATAAAAAATAAGCTTTAAAATTTATCCGTCTTCAAAATAGGGAATTGCAATATAAATAATAAAATAAACATTTAAAGTTGCCAATCGTGAAAATAGGGACATAAATTATCAGTATGTTACAATACAATTTAAGATTCGTATCTAAAATATTACGCACTTCCGTACACAACATTCAACACATCTTCGATATGAATCACATAATATATGTAATCTCTGCGTAAATCATCATGAAATATTTCCCACTCATAAATTCTTTGCTTATCGCCCAGCAGCCTCTTCCACATACTGGCTTAATTAATTAAACTTTTGATTAGTTGCTGAATTTAAGCATCAACTGCTTTTGCCAAATTCAGTTCATCTTTTTTTTTTCTGTTGGCTGCAACTTAACAACTGGCAACTGATTGTTATGTGCTCACTGACCCGAGCTCTCACACACTCGCACACTCACGCATACCCACACGCAGTTGTGTGTGAGTATTAATGAATATTTACATTTTATGCAGCCAGGCGAAAACACGCTCACACACCCAAAAAATGAACCACTGACAATTTGGCAGTCACCGCAATCATAAAAATTTCACCCCAACCACCAAAGAAAGAAAAGCCAAAAAAACGTAAATTTATATATACTACATGCAGATATATATGTATATATATATAGCTATAACCGAATTCAGGGCCCGTCCATCAGTCGCCGCTGCGCCTCATTTAAATGCAAATTTTGACGAGCGGTTTTACCATTCTCCTGCGCTCCTTTTGCATTCTGCTTCTTTAGCTCTCGAATGAAAACATTAAAATTAAAAAAAAAAAAATGACTCTGGCCTCCTTTCTATCGGTGTGTGTGTGTCAGTGTGTGTGTGTGGGTGTGGGTGGATGAGGCAAACGCTCGTGAGAATAATTCAAGGTGATAGCTTAATTGAAATATGCTTTTAGGCGCTTTGCTCTGCGCCTCGACTCATTTTGCATACTTCAACGTCGACGGCGACGGCGACGTCGGCTTTCACTTTGTTGTGAAATTTTCCCTAGCGCCGGGTGCATATTTTATGGCGCTGCGGTCGACCACAGAGACACAGACAGACACACAGTCGGCAAACCCCAAAAAAAAAAAACAAAAAAAGAAAAAAATCGACAACAACAAGAGCAATAATAACAACACAAAAACCAACGCCGCTTAATGTTATGCAAAGTGTTTGAGCCTGCGGCGAGAAGGCGAGGGAGGAAACAGGAAGCAGGAAGCAGGATCCGGAGTGAACCTCTGGATGCTGAAGAAGAGGCGTCATCATCTTTAATTGCTAGCCATTTCAATTCTCATTTCAACTTCAATTGACTTTCAGCGTCAGCTGAAATTAAAAATCAGAAAAGAAAAAAAAACACACACACACACAAGTGTAATGGGGAAAGGGAATTGCTCAAATAGAGCTCTGGAGAGCGCTGAAAAACTTTAATTGAAATGCGACTGTTGTGGCTGATGAGTCCTGTAAGGAAACTGTTAATGATTGCCAAGTTTAACCTCATGAATTAATACTGTGCAATCAGTTAAGCGAGCTCTTAATATAAATTTGCTATTTATTTATTAGGAAAATTGCAATAACAAAACGTTATCAAGAGAGTTTTTAATTTAAAATTAAATATTAATTTATTAGGAAAATTACAATTTGAAACCAAATTGTAGTTTTAATTAACTGGTTTACAGAGTTCGTGTTATGAATTTCAAATTTGTTAATAAAGAAAAGTTAAATTACAAATAAAATTGTATCAAAAAATATTTAGTGATTTATGAAAAGAGTTTTTAATATAAATAAAATATTTATGGCATTTACAAATCATATAGTATAGTAAAAAGTTATCAAGAGAGTTTTTAATATATAATTAATTATTTACTAATTAGAAAAATTACAATCACGATACATATTGAATTTGAAACGTTACCAAGAGAGTTGTTAATATAAAATGTAATATTTATTTATTAGGAAAATTGGAGTTGCAAGAGAATTTTACATATAAAATTTAATAAATAATTATTAGGATAATTACAGTAACAAAAATGTGGTTTATTATTTATGTGTTTTACAGAGCTCATAATATTTATTGATGTAGAGACTGTCTATTTAAGTTTTTGCATTTTTCTCGATCGAGAGTCTCATGCAGTGCTTAAATTTAAAATGTTTCCATCATGCGCAATAACAGGATATTTTTGTGCAAATTTTTGCACACTCCTTGGGGCTTACAAATAAATGTTGTAGGCAGAGTTAAAGCTTAACAAAAATGGATGCCCAACAGCTACTTAAATTCAATATAACGAGAAATTTGTGTGCAGAGAGCATACACAAAAATAAACCGCTTAAAATGGCTTTGAGCAGTGCAAATAGCACAAAACGCATCTAACGCATGCAAATGACAACAAGGAACTCTCACACACACACACTCACCCACACACACATACACACATACAGAGAGAGAGAGACAGTGGGACATATGGGGAAATGGTTTGTTTGTGTGCGCATAAGTGAAGTAGATCTTTGTAATCTCAAATGCTCAAGGCGTGCAAATATTCAATTTTAAATATGCAGCCGAAAAAACAAAAGAGGAGACTAGCAACGCTTCCCATCTCCCTCTCTCGCCCACTCGCCCCATCTCGCTCACTCGCACTCGCAGTTTGTCCAAGTCTCTGTCATAAACACAATGTCATGACAACTTTTGAAATTTGAATTTCAAAGCAAAAATGTTCTCTCATTTATTCATTTGCTCAGTCATTCATTGCCATTTATTTTATTGCTTGCTCTGAGCAACAAACACACACACACACACACTCTCGCACACACTCACACACACATGTGTACACTGTGATATATGAAGAAAATTGGTACATGTCCATTTTCCGAGCATACCGCTTCGTCCCCCCTCCAATTTGGAGCATATCTCTCGCATCTCTAGTGGAATTCCTTGCAAGCAAAAGTCCTGCCACATCTTTTGATCTGGCAAAATTCTGGCTGTCAATAAATGCGAGCGAAAGACCCAAAAATTGTATTAATTTAGATTTCATTTAGCTATGCGATGTCCTTTTGGGTCGATAGTTTGGGTCCTGCACAACAACAAAACTTGCGTTTCGGCAACATGATTTTATGATCAAAGCGTACCATACTTTTGGGCTTCACTTCGCTTCGCTCTTATTTTGTTTTTGTTTTTTTTTCTGTCGTTGTTGTTTGTGCTTTCTTTTGTTTTTAAACTTTAAGACGCGTCGCTTTTATGCGCTCGTAAAATTTGACTAGTCCCCAGATTTCCATTCCACTTGTCTAGCGCTGCTGCCTTGAGCCTTGAGCCTTGAGCTTTGCTCTGTATCCCTTTTGTGTCCTTTTCCATTCTGGTCGCTCATTAAATGCCTCGGAAAGTTGTGCAAATGTTTTCATTATCAGCTGAGAGTTTCTACATGTGCCGCGTTGGGCGGTGGTGAATTCCTAATCGTAATTGTGTCTCTGTCTCTATATGCGTATGTAAATGCTTTTTTGGGGGTTAGTTGCTTCCCTTTCCATCCCCCGAGGGTTGCAATCTGATGTTTAATTTTTGGCCATATTATTATTTTAATAAGCAATTGGCTGTCGTTGCTCAAAAATGCGAACACGTGTCGCAACCCAAAGTAAACATTACTTACTTTGTGCCCACTGAACTCTTATGGATCTGTAATTGCTTAGAACTAGAAATGCAATCCGTAACGGTGTGTGAACCCAAATTGTAGTTTATCTATTCGAGATGGCATCTCATCGTCGCCTGTCGAATGGAGACATCAAATGCATGAACGTGGTCAAGCAAAGAGTGACCAGGCGTGATAATGAGCTTATTGCTTTCCAACCTGGCATGCACAATTATTCTGGACTCAAGATGGATCTGATATTCGAAAGTGGCGCAAGGAAATGAGTCTTTAATACTCGTTAAGGGGAGATATGCAATTTTCCTTATTTTTAGAAGGGATTTCAGAGCTGAAAACTTATTCAATTTATATAAAAAATAATTTTTGTTTATTTTAATTTCATATACATTTTAAAGCGAACTTATCAATAATTTAATAATATTTAAAGAAACTGTTTCTTGGAAAGATAACGATTATGAGAAATATATAATATTTTTATAAGATAGAACAATTGATGTATGAAATACATATCTGAGACTTTTACTATTTAACAGGAATAGAAATAGATAATAAAATATTCCGAGCAGAAAATTTCTGAATAATGAACTAGAAAGTTGCATATCTAAAATGTTTTAAAAACCGTCTCTCTAATAGCAATCATTTTTGAAATGAAATAAAATAATTTGAATAAACCATATGATTTATGAAATAATTCGACAACAAATATCCAATGCAATTTAATGATATATTAAAATTGTATTTCATGTTACAAATTTGAGAAATTGAAAATAACAATTTGATTAAAATTTTTCCAAAACTATATTGAGCCATTTTAGCTCATTTTAATGTGTAACAATTTTACCTTTAAATTCATTTTTTCCGTATCTTCCCTTTAATCACAACCCTTTGTGGAGACACACAGATATTATTATTAAGACATTAGGCAATGATGTTATTATGCTGAATCGTCGAGTCACTTGGATGACTTTAGGAATATGTTCAACTCAATTGGTTGGCTCCCGAGAAAAGTATCTGCTTCATTTATAGGACATTACTCAGCGTGATGCAATCGTATCATGGCATGGAGCTAAGCTACCCCGCCAAGAGCAGCAAGAGCAACAAGAGCAACACCAAGAGCACCACTTAAAATGTCACTCTCCAAAAGTTTATTAAATACGAATTTATAACGCACATGTGAACCCTTCTCTGGCAGCGAAAGCGAAAAGCAAACAAAAATCAAGTTTCTCCTTTTGTGCCCTTTGCCGCTAATGAAAGAACAACGTTGTGTTTGAGGAGAAGGTTGTTGTTGTTGTTGTTTGGGGGTCGGATGTCAGCACGGGGTCGGATGAATTGGACTCGTTTTTTGTCAAGCACGGAGTGAGAGAGAGAGAGAGGGAAAGCTTTTCGCTTAAGTGTTTTGCTTCTGCTTACACTTTGCTCTCTCTGTTTTGTCGGTATTTTGCCATAACTTGAACAAATACGCAAACATTTCAACACATTTCCCACACCCAATCTGTGTGTTTGCCCTGGCACGAGTTTTAATTTAAGCCCACTTAACACCTCATAAAACAGGCTACGTTTTTCTCTAACTGACTCAATGACTGACTGCGGAACTGAGTGAATGACTGAATGACTGACAGACTGGCATTTCTCTCTCAGTTTCCTGTGTTTAATATAAATTATATACATTTTATACATTTTAATTTTTACATTTTACATTTAACTGGCGTAACAACTTCCATGCAATTAGGTCGAAAGGGTTGCCCCACATCTGCCCCTCTCAACAACAACACAGTAAAAAAAAAAAAACCAACCCTTAACCTGCTCTTGTTGTTATATTATTCTTTGTGTTTTGTTGCTGCCTCTTGCTTGATTGCTACTCCTGGCAAATTAAACTTGAAAGTTGTAAAATTTCCCTTGTCATTGGCAAGGACACGTGCGTGTTTTGTAACCTCAATTCCCACCACCCCCCTTGCTACCCCTTCTGTGTTAAGTGCTCTCTCTGCCTGAGGGGGCGATCGAGTCAAGTTCTGATAGCTCATAACCAAATTAAAGTCTGCTAGTTTCTCTAGCTCAGCTGCTGCCGCTGCTGATTGACAGCTCTGTCATTGACTAAGCTAATCAAATGAGAAGCGAGCAGCGAGAGAACAGCGAGTGAACAGCGTGTTATGTGCGTAATGTGTAACGTGTTCCATTCACAGCCCATAACAATTGCTGTTTATGCTGATTTTTATGCGCTACCAAGACTCAGTCTGTGTCTCAGACTCAGACCTGACTATGAATAAGTAAGTGAGTGTCGGGTAGGCGAGATTCGAGCATTCAAATGTCCTGTGCACTGTGCTTATTTGCCATGTAATCTTAAGCGACAGGCATTTCTTTACTTATTTATGCACTCTCGCCTAAAAGCACACACACACACACACACACACTCGCACACACACAACTTAAAAATCACAATGGGGTTTTCGACTCTGGCCTTTAGATAAGCAGCTCCTGAGATTCCAAGTCTCTTTCTCTTTATATATATTTTGTATCTCTGTTTTTTTTTTTTTTTGGGGTATCCTCTGGTTTATTTTTATGCGCTTCGTGTAAGATTTTTATTGTGTATACTCGTCGTATATGGCTGCTATCTGGAGGCTGCTATCTGCCACGTTTGCTTTTATTATTTAATGGAGCACAAAATGCATTTTACTCGCCATTCCCTCCTCCACTCTACCTGCTGCCCCCCACCCTCGAGCGTCTCCTGCGTCTTATGCGTGTGGTTGGGCATACAAAATTAATAATTTATATATGAAAATGTGCGTTAAGAGCTGCGAGTCTCAGCGCGACTCGAGTCGAGTGGAGTCTGTTTGCTAAATTGCTTAAGAGAATGCGCGTTAGGCTGTTTGCCAAGGTCATAAGTAGGTCTTAAGGGTAGCTGTGACAGGGCAGGAAAAGAAAAGCGGGGAAAATGTGTCGAGATTTTGCTCATCGTTGTTCGCTTCAAGTTTGCCGTTCTGCACATTTCTCGTAATTTGCTTAATAAAACGCGGTTGGCATATTGCATAAAATATAAGCAAATGTTGTCCTTTTGTTTCCACTTCCCCATCTCCCTTTTCCCCGGCGTTACTTTTACAATTTATAATATTGCAAAGCAATCCTTGACTCTCACTCTCTGAACTCTGACTCTCTGTCGAGTGTCACTTTCATTTGATGCGACTTTGATAAATGGGAGTGGAGAGCCTGCATGAAGACCGACTGCACTTAGGGTTGGCTAAATGGCAATAGAAGACGCTAAGAAGATGTGTGCATAAATTTCGCCAGGGCTCAGGGGAAGAGCAAAAGCCTTTGGGCGACTGTCAAGTGGCAAACGTTGTCAAACGGCAGTGGCCAAAAGTATTTTTATAGCCGCGAACCACACTCCAAATTTATGCCAATGCCCGGTGGGGTAACATCTGCTATACCAGATCATCAATGTTATTATTTAAATAAAGAATATATATTTTCGGATTTTTTGAATAAGAAAAAAAGCGAAAAAATCTGTCTAGATAGCTGAAGATTTATATTTATGAAGAATGGAATTTAGTTTAACAAAACATATCTTTATATGATTACTAATAAATGAAATAATACAAAAATCAATTAAGGGATTATATAAAAATCTGTTAGTTTTTAAATTATTTTTTTCCTGAAAGTAACTTTAGATAATTTCAATATTTATCAAAGAGATTTAAATTAATTTACCCAATGATTTCCATTTAATCTATATTCAAAAAGCAAAGTTGTCAAGATTCTGTATTTAAAATTATGAAGAGGGTAATGAAAGTTTTTTTTACAACATTGATATATTTACAACACAGAAAGATTCAAATTACTATATTTATAAACTGAGGCTTAGAGTATTTTTGATTTAAATAATTGTCAATACTGCTTAAGAAGATTTCAATTACTTCGACATAAGATCGATTTATTACTTTGCACAAAAAATAAATTCGTGTAAAACGTATTAAAAATCATTTTAAGCAAAGTTAATAATCTCAGAAGTTATTTATAGATAAAAAGTCAAATATATATACATTTTTGCAGTACTTTAAATAACTTATTTATTAAATGCTGCTTTAAACTCAACTTTGTATTTACCGCTTCGTCTTCCGCTGTTATTCAATCGCTCGCTTTGAATGTCCTTGGCAGTGCAATCACAACGGGCACAAAGTGTTTTTTCAATAATATCGAAGAATTTAATATTAAATATCATTAAATGCATATGTAAGTGTGTGTATCTCATTTGCATTCGCAATCTGTGAATGCGAGTGCGAATGCGAACTGCAATCTGCAATCTGAAATCGGTATTCAGCGGATAGCGCAGATGTATCTTAAAGTGTGTACACACTGTCATGACTCGAATTGCGCTGAGAAATGTGTGCACGATGCTATTTACAAAAACAACATGTAGTACAGCCCAGAGTATGCAGCACACGATTTTCCAATTGAACTCACACGTGTGTACACACACACACAGAGAGAGAGAGAGAGCAAGGGATACAGATACAGATACACATCTATAGATACAGATACAGATACTGTTGCCATTTGATGCAGTCGTGCATTCAATCGCTGCGTCGTCACCTAGCACAACACACGCGGCCAGCCCGAAATCATTTCAAGTTAATAATAAATGGAGCATCATCATCAGACATCAAACTCGTTGAGCAAATACACGAGTATCCTTTTGCTCCTGTTTGTTTGCCTGCCTGCTTGTTTGTCTGCCTGCTTGTTTGTTTGCTCTTGAAACTGATTTATTTTTATTTCACAGAGTTTTTTTTCAATTTGCCGACGTGTAATGAGCCCACTTCTTCGAGGCGCACAAATCAATTAAAATACGTGCCAGGCATTAGAAAGGCTGACTAGGCAATATGCTTTATCTATGCCTCTGTCTCGCATATACATACATAGATATTTATGCTTATCATGCTTTTGCGAATTTCATATTGAAGGCAAGTCAAGAGGCTGCCAACATGCCAACTCAATTGACAGTTGAAGGCAGTATGTATACCGACATTACTTTATGCCATAGCTATTCTATACTATATGTGCGTGTATTCCATATACTATATGAACTGTCATCCTGTTGACAGCCAAGGTAGCCCCATACAGGACACACATGAGTGGAGACTGCTGCTCTGTGAGTGTGTGTGTGTCTGCGTGTGTGCGTGTGTTGGCCTTAACAGACATTTTCACAGTTGAGTGCTTTGTTCGAGGAGCCAACGCAGCAGCATCTATCTCTCTCCCTATCTCCCCACTCTGTCTCTCTCTTTATCATTCCCTTTGGTCAGGGCTGGCAGCCTTTGCCTTATGTAATTTATAAGCATTTCTTGCGTGCGCCCGCTTGGTATGCAACAAAAATGTTGTATTCGAGCATTACATAAGCCGCTTTTGAGTGTGCCAAAAAGGTATTCTGCTTTAAACGTTTGCGTTTCGAGGACTACGCAACCAATCAATGACTTCCCTTTATCAATGCTCCCAAAAGCGTGCCTCAAATTGTATCCTCCACCCACACTCAAACACACTTAATACGTCTGATCCGAAGAGCGTACCTTAAATATTGCTATGGCAGCGTTTATCGATAAGGAATTGAGCAACTAGATATATAGATTTTTTTAATTTCCACCATGAATTGAATGTTTCCCTTTTTCTTGTTATTTTTTTTTAATGTATATTTCATTAATGTATTTGGCTAACATTGCGTATATAACGAATGGAATATGAAACATTTATAAGACGAACAATTATTATATGTTACAAATATATACACATTTTATTTAATATTAATTGTTATGGAAGAACTCTTTTAAGAAGAATATTCAAATTTAATATTTTTATTAATATAGGAAATAAAGTTTTTATATTTTCCTAAAGCCTACTGTTTTATAAATAAGAGAGATAAGGATTTTTCTGTGCTTTAATTACACTGTTATATATATTTAATTATACTGTTGCATACAACTTTAATAAAATAACAAAATACCTATAAACTTAAAATCGATAGTAAATATTTCAAAGTAGTTCTTAATTTATTCGTGATTTCCTAACCGCTCCATATATGTATATCGAGTAGTCTATTAACAAACAAATTGCTATAATTTAATTGCATCATCCCATTCCTACCAAGCGTTATAATCTTGTTTGCTACTTAACAAATCTAATTGTGTGAAAAGCAAATTAATTGAACTTTATCTGGCATAATATTTCACTCCGTTTGCTTAGACAATGTTCTACTAATAATTCTGACAACTTTGTTGTCTTAGCAGACAAAAAGTAAATCTCTGTTCAATCTTAATTTAAACTCTGATTTGAGCTTTAGCTTTTGCAGATGCCACACAAAACTGTTGCCCCACTTTTAGCTTCTCACGCTGCTTAATGGATTATTTATGGCCATTGTGCCAAATAAATGCCATATATCAATGAGGTTTTTTTTTTTTGCTTGCAGTCAGCTACACTTGTATCATATTATTGTATGGCCTTAACGAGTACTCATTCCATTCAGGCGTAAGCTCATTTCAGTTGAGACTTGGAAGCTATTGTGACTCGCATGCGATACGATTTTAAATCCATGTGAAACCTTTTCCGCTATTCAATTATACTTGCCTTCATCCGCAAAGCTCAACTGTGGGACACCTGTCCGGGTGTGTGCACTCACACACAGCACCCACTGTAGCCACCCGGCTCAAAATTTATGTCTTCCGAAAACGACACTTGACTGACTTTTGTGCCCGGCCAAGTTGACACAAAAGACATACAACAGAGAACAGAAAGCAGAGAACTTGGAATGCCCGAAGGTGGAAGGAATGGCAGGCTGCCATCTCCCCACGGTTATGTTGTCCATCACGGAGCCCGCTCCTCAAAAATATGCAAATAAATTACTAATAACCTCAGAATGTAACCCTAACACGGAAAAAATAACCGTAGTCTGTCTGTGTGCGTGTGCGTGTGTGTGTGAGTGTATTCCTATTCATAATTCAAATTTTACGCCACAATAAACAAAAATGCCTAAAATTATGCAACACGGCACATGCCGCAAACACACACACACACACACACACACAGTTATAGGCAGCATTTTGAGCTGAGTAAGTCATAAATTATGTAAATTTAATTTTACGCCCCGCATATAGCAGCAATATATTGGGGCCAAGTCGACCACAAAATTGTAAAACCAAAAAAATGCAGGAGGCGAGGAGAAAAGTTGTTATTATGTGAATAATTAATGGCATGTAATTATCTAAATTTTAGACAATTAGAAAAAATTAACACAGCAGCAGGGCCAGCAGCAGCAGAACGTATTATTTATGACATTTTTATTATGCGAGGCGACGAAGCGGCCAACCACCAACCAAAAAAAAAAAAAGACCCCCCAAAAAAATAATAAAATAAATAAAAAGCCAAAGAAATTTATATGGCATGTCCTTGCGTCGTGTTTCCGTTACACATTTAACGCCATTTTAACGCATGCTAATGACCAACATTGTTGTTGTTGTTGTTGGCTTCGTGCTTGGCCTATAGTATGACTGAAATGTGGTAAATACTTTGCTGTTTATCCACGGCCAGAAAAACAAGGTGTAGCCCTTTGAAAGGTTTGCCATTAATTAGGCGCAGTTCTTCAGCTCGGTTCGCCGAAGCAGCAGCAGACGTCAGACAACAAACATTAGTTCCTCTAATTTATTACCCATAGACATATGTATTTGTGCACACCTACACACACACTCACACTCAGACACGAAGCTAATCAATATTTTTGGTAGTGAAATTGGGTATTAGCAAAACAAGCCAAAGAAGTTCACGTATGTTATGTCCTGTCATTCTGGGCCAAGCATAAAATAATATTGATTTCGGTTGCGTAATACGTGTATATGTATGTATTTGTGTGTGTGTGGGTGTGTGTGTGTTTATGTGGTTTAAAATAGACTACTCAATATTCACAACGCACTTCTGAAGGCAGTCTAAAAATATGTTTAACCATTTTTAAAGCATCTTTGCATGGCTGATTCTGGCTTAAAGGATTTAAAGCTAAAGCTAAAAAGTTACTGCTTGTTTTGGATCAATATAAATACTTGATTAATAATGCAAGCTTAAAGTACATTTAATTCATAATCATAATCCCAGCTTCAGTTAGAAATATAATTTTAAAGTACTTGTCAGGCATCAAAAATTTGATCCAATTACGAATACTTGTTTAAGACCATTTTAAAAAATATGAATCATAAAATTACTTTTTTTTCTTTAGCTTTCATTTGTCATACTCCAATTGTGTATTGATGAATACTTTTGCTTAGTAATATAAATAACGCTAAAGTTTAAAATGCTTTTAATTAAGAAAGATTGTTTTTTTTCAGTTAGAAATATATGATGTTTAGAATTATTAAGCTAATAAATCATGAAGAGAATTTCTAATAAGGAAGCGATATTTCTTTGTTATATAAAAAAAAATGCATTAAATTGAAAAACTCAAAATCGTCTTCTAAATTGGAAATACATTACTTTGAAAATATCTCACATGCATAATATATTTGCAATTATTAAGACAAACCAATATTAATACTTTTCTACAAATGTAAAATTGTATTTTTTATATTTCGATTGCAACTTCATAACCGAGAACCATTTTATTAGGCTATTATTTATTTATTATTTGTCGTTTTCCAATTGCCAGTTGATGAGCGGAGATGAGAAAATAATTAAAGCAGCGCAGCCGAAGGAAGGAGAGGATTGCCTTTGTCTGCATGGCTGGGCCAATTGTCTGCGCTGTGAAAGGAGAAAATATGGCATTAATAAAAAGAATTGCACAGAATGCCTGGTGGCCGTTCAATGCCAATGGCTCAATGTATCTTTGAGCAACTTTAATTGCCACTTGCTAATTGCAAACACGACCATGGCGACCATTATATACAGCTGCCATATTTCATATATCAAAGAAATATATATATATATACGTTTATGTGTGCAGGAGAAAAAGAAAACTACGAGCAGAATAAAAAAGAAAACTATTCTTCATTGAGCGGAGCAACAAACAACGTGCAACAACGTGGGGCACAACATAAAAAGCAGCCTCGCATGTGGAGTTGAAGCTGCTGCTGCTGCTGCTGTTGCAGTCACTGATTAGTATCAAAAGGATGCTGAGGATGTGGATGATGATGATATGGACTGCATGGCGAGGGGGAGTTGAGGGAAATAATGGTCGTAGTCGTTGTTGCGGTTGCCCTACAGCTGCAGTGCAAAAACTTTTGATTAAGCTACAGTTATGGCAGGTTGTTAGGTATAAGTCGAGATGGGAACTCCATGCTACATGCCATTGTTTTGCTTGCTAGCTCGTTAGTTTGTTTTGCCGTTGCACGCTTGAGGCGCAACATTGTCTGCTTTTAGGTGCGCCACAGTGACAAATTTCCACAGCGCAGCTGCACACACACAAAAAAATAGAAAGTTTTCCGCAAAACTTTGATGATTTTTGATAAACAAGAAAACGGGGAGAAAAAAAATGGATATATGTTATGCTGGGCGTTTTCAATAAGCAAAACATGGCTTAGAGCATCAAATACAATATATAGACAATTATAAAGTATGTGAATGGAACTGCTGATGATGTCGATAGCCAGCTAGTTTTGCAGTTGTCACTGCTGCAAAAGCATAATAAAAATCGCTTTTCATGGAGCGAAGTATTGGCGTCTCGTGGAGCGGCTGCTGCTGCCATAACAAAGCCATAAAACGTAGTTTTAATTGCATTTTCGTTGTGCCATTTTATGTAGTTGAGTTGGCGAATGCATAAAAACAACAAAGCGCCACTGACCAGACGAGGCAGAGAGACTAATGGCGAGGGGATAAAGGAAATAGCCGGTTCAATAGACGGCGCCGCATTCTAATTGCAGGGAGTGTCAGGGATGCAGGGATGCAGATGTGGGCACTTAGCCCGCCAGGGCATCATAAACTAACGCAGTTTACTCTCAGACTAGCCAAGTACTTGGCAGTTTGGCACTTGGCACTTGGCACTTTTCGCATTGCATACGCGTAGGCGGCGTCACTTGGACTCCATGTCCTTTTTCGTGTTCGTGTCATGCACGACTTGGCCAGGCGCTAAAATTTGCGGTTTAACGTTGCCACTGGCGCCTGTTTTCAAGTGTTTTTCTGCCTCTCTTTGTCATCGGGCTAATTGTGCGCCGAGGCATCTTTTTGGCCAAGTCGAAACGGTTTTTTTTTTTTTTCGTTTTATACTGTTGCCCGCAAAAGATTTAATTAACAATTTGACTCTCAAAGGCTTCGCGTTGTTGCGTTTGGCTTTTGGCAACATTTAAATTTCAAATTATGTGCGCTAATTACGCAGCTTCACACACACACACACACACACACACACGCAGACTGTGGGTGAAACCTTTCTGCTACCCATAATTAGCAGCGCCTTTGTGCAACAGTCGTGGCAGCGACTGGGCTTGGGATGCCTTAGAAATGTTTACCAAAGTTGCAGCTCCGCTCGTCATTCATCAAATAACATCAAAGTCGTGTAAGCGAAAAATAGTTGAGTGCTCTTTGAGTGCCAAACAGAATAGTACTAATTATTAGCCGCCCACAATAAGCTGATTAGTTAGACGTTAAACATTTCCTTTTATCAGTGTAGTTTGCATTGTAATGACAGTTTTTTATATAATTTTTTACAATGTGATGTGAGTAGCAGGCAATTTGTTGCTTAATGTATAAAATACATAACAAAAGAGAGAACAATAGATTGAGTTATTGTAGACAAATATTTTATTTTATTTCAATTTATTTTGTGCAATAAAGCGTAGCACATTGGATTAAGTTTTTAGAAAGGAACTAATCTAGCAAGTTTATTTTAATTTCTGTTTATTTTGTATTATATTTTTCCCTATAACGTTAAATTCATTAAAGCTAGAGATTTATAATTAATATTTTATAGAAAATTTGTAATATAATATATTCTTGTGATCCCCGTGAACTATTTCTTTATTCCTTTTTTACAACTAGATTAAGTTACGATAGCAAGAATTTAGTCAATAAAATAAAAATACTCAACGTTTACTTTGAAACAATTTCTTCAATATTGAACGACATAATTAAATGACAGCTCAAACGAATAAAATGAAAAATAAATCAGCATTGCGTACAAATCGTTGGCCATTGCTCAATCTTTACAGTTTACAAATGTGCCACAAAGAAATTGAGGTCAATATGAAGTCCTGGTTGGCTGGTAGTACATCAAGTTCATTAACCAACAACTGCAATCAAAAATGTACATATCATGGCTGCAAAAACTGGCAAAGAGCGAGTGGAGAGTGAAGCCAGACAATTATGTAGCCTCAGACTCTCAGTCTGTTGTGGACTCTGTGTGTGTGTGGATAAGCGAGCTTCATGTGCATGTTCATGTCTGTTCAATATGTGAGAAATGCAGTGTTGTTTTTGCATGCAACATCTATAGCAGCTGCGGGTGCCGACGTTGATAAAGCATTCAAAAGCAGCAGGCAACCAGGCAGTCAGGAAGCAGTCAGCAGTCAGCATGTTGCAAAAAGCAGAGCTTACAATGCAGCGCAAAATGCAGCAGACAAAGAGCCGATGATGATGAGAGTTGAGTTGTGAGTTGAGTTGCGACTTGGCCGAGCATCTTGGCTTGGCTTGACTCCCGAAAACGAAAACGTTTTCCAATTTATTACCCCGGCCACATCAATCATTCATCAGCCACAGACGCCGATTCCCCCGTCTCCACCCTCCTCACTTCCATCGAGCGAACGTGCGACTAAATGAACATTTTTGGTTAAACATTGGTTTAAATTTTGCGGCGTCATCGTCGCCGCCTCCTCCTGCATCCTGTCAACAAAATCAACAAGGCTTCAGTTCATCGACCACTTAATTTATCCAGCTGAGCTTTGAGCAAAGGCAAAGTGGGAGGTGGACAACATGCCTTTGGTCAGACAGAGAAATGCACTTAATTGCCATCACAGCCGCCCAATCGCTGACTGTTTAGCGCAGCGCTCAGCGTGCGGCATTACAATTAAAAAATCAGCCAGCCAAAATAAAATGCATTTAGGCTCAGTCTCGGTCTCGGTCTCTCTGCCAGTCTCTCGCTGCTCAGATGGAGGAGGCCTTTCAATTCATTCATTATGCATTAATGTAAATACGGTAAATGTTGTCCAATCATTAACATAATTGAATTACAAACAAGCGGGCGCCCAAATTGGGGCCTTGTTCATGCGCATGCATAAATCGCAATTTTAATTACTTGCTCGCCTAATGGATGGTGTGTGCGAGTGTGTGTGTGTGTGTGCTACCAACAGAACACACAAAAAAAAAAATATAAACTACTCTACGGGCCACAACAATTTTGGCTGCAACTCTATTTGCAGCACACACAAAATTGCCCAGCACATTAAATATTTTACGACGACGACGCTGCAATTGAATTTTGCAGTTAAAAGCTTCAATCATTTTCAATTGCCGCAAACTAATGGCTGATTATAAAATATGCATGCGACAGCCAAAGCCCAGCCAAAGCAAAGCAACTCGAACAGCAGCTGGCCAAGGGTGCGTATGCGTGATGAGCTCAATCGCCTGACACCTGCAACAAAATTTGCAGAAAGTCTTTTGGTTTTTTTGTTGGTATACTTTATTGATTTGCTTTTGGGTTTTGCGGCTATCGAAAGCTGCATAAAGCCTCACCAATTAAGTTGTATTTTAATGTATTTCATTTGAACGTCTTTTAATGGCATTTTTCGTATTGCTCCCATATTACTCATTTGGCATCAACCAAAAGGTGACCACAACACGTAGCCCGGCAGCCTGGCAGCCTGGCAGTCACAGTGCCACATCCTTTGGGGTTGCAGGACGAACGATGTTGTGTGGATGGGCGTTAAGTGTTGCCCGCCAGTCGACATGGGTCGCATGGGTGAGATTTAAGCTTTAATGATGCATGAAGCGGCACAGGATGTGGCTGCCCAGTCGTGGGTAAAAGGCAATGAGCGCAAATGTGCACAGAGCGAGAAGGGGACACTGAGAACGATAGAGAGAGAGAGAGAGAGAGAGCGATGTGCTTGCATATTGAGTGGCATTTAAATGCTTGAAAGCGCTCAGCTCAGCGCTGCTCTACTCCAAATGTGTTTATGGAGAGTCCCACATCATCGCAAACTTGACGATGATTGAGAAATTGAATTGCCAATGTGCATTTTGTTTTAGATACTTCATTAAAATATTACATTTAATTTGCAAATAATTACAATTTGTTGTCATTTTATATTGCTGGCATTTTTTCTTCTATATAATTTGTCTAATACTAAGACTGTAAATGAGAACAGTCATCTACAAAATTCTGCTTTGAAAAAAAGCGCGTTTTAAAACAAAATTACAAAAACCAGCAATATTAATCAGAAATATATAGTATAATTCTAAAAAGTCTGCACACATACAAATTAAAGTAATAATTAAAACGAAAAACAGCATTTATGGCTATTTTATTAAATAATGTTTATAGACTTAGATCCTTATTTTTGAATACAATAATAATATGCCAATAATATGAAAGATATACAAAAATTAATATTCTATAATTTTAAATTAATAATATTTGTCAATCTCAAACAATTCTAATTTTTCACTGGTCAGTAAGATGTTGGTCTTATTATCAAATATTCCTAAAATCAAAATGTGTTTTTTTACTTCGGGATTTGCTCAACACACTTTTTAGACGCAAATTCTGAAAATAAAATTATTTTCCTAGAACCATATATTTTATAAAAATGTACTATATTATAATATATAATTTCAATTAAGTTTCATACAGTTTTCTAATTCCGTTTCTATCACTTTTGTATCTCTTGCAGATGAACCGTGCTTTACAGCTGAAGCCAGCTGATAATGAAAGTCGCAGCGGTAAGTAAATCAAATTCCCAAGAACTTTGTTTGTTTTGCACCTACAAAACACATAATTTGATTTGGCCATTTCGGCGAATTGAATTTGATGTTTAGCAATCAGTTCGTAGCCAACTGAGAAATATAATTACTTTTTTCCCTGTGCCATAAAGTGCCCGAGAAAAAAAACTTGACCCGTCTTTATAGCAAGTTTGTCCCTAGCAAAAGTGCAGCGTCAACGAAACTTTTATTTATTTGCTATTTTTGCTCGCATTTTTTTATTCACACCTTGGCTAAGTATGTGCCAAAGTGGGACCCAAACTTGAATTTCGTGCTCATGCTCAACACACGTCAGCTAAAATTACGGGCGCGCTTCGATAAACTGTCAAAACTGTCTGCAAAAATTTGACATTTCACCAAAAAAAAAAAAAACAGCAAAATAGAAAAATGCGCTGTGTACGAGTATAGGTAGAAAATTGGGGGAGCCAGCAAGAAAAAAAAAAAAAAGAAGAAAGTTGTGGGAATACAACGTTGAACTGTCAATGGCAGGCAATGAGTGCCGGACAAGGGCAGCCTGGTCAGGGAGCGCCATATTGTTTTTACTGAGCTCGAGCTCTCGCTGCCCCACAGTTGTCATGTTTCACCGTTGTTTCTGACAGCAAATTTCCCTCTCCTCCACTCCTCCCCTTCCAACTCGACAGCAGAGGCCAAAAAAAATGGTCAAAGATTTGCATAATTTACACAGCACTTGATTCGCTGCTTCCATCAAATTTTTTTCCTTCTTCATTCTTTTTTTGGGTCACAATTTGAGTAGTTCTTGGCTTGATAAACCTATTGACAAGCTCATTATGCAGCTGATCGAAAGATTGAATATTTAACAGAGCGGGGGCGGGGGGGGTGTGAAAACAAAAAGCTGTCTGAAATGAAATGAAATACTTGAGTTAAGCCCAAAAATTTCTAGCCAATTTTCTGCATCTTTTTGGGCAAATCATTTAGGGCAGCGTCTGCACACGTACATACGTTGAATGCTCGAGAGAGAAAAACGAGAAAGAGTATTGGCAAATTGGGTTTTGGCCCTCGAGGCTGGTGGCAGGTGGCAGGTGGCAGCCACACACAGTGAGCCACAAAAGTCAGTGCACTTCGCGCAATCTTTTAAGACATTCTGCAGCTGGCAACGCTTATCAAAGCAGCGCAGCGCCCAAAATGTCCATTGCACAAATTGCTTGTGCACAGGGAGCAAGGACGAAAAAACGAAGAGACAGAGAGAGAATGGAAGACTGGGAGACTGGGAATGTGGAGTCATTGCTCATAATAGTCAACGTCGTCGTTTGGCTGTGGCAAAAACTTGACAAAGTTGATGTGTCAAATCAGCAGAAGCCGAGCGCACGAAGGATGCCCAGGCAGGAATGACCTTTAAACTTTGGCAAAGGACATGAAAGCACTAATCGTTACGTTGCTCCCTTCATTCATTCAACGTTCATTTGCCAGTTGCTTCGATTTTACTTGAGCTTGCCACCACATCCCAGTGTCGACGGTCGACGGTCGACTGTCGACTGTCGCTGAGCTCTTGGCGGCAACAATTTAAACTTTTCTAATCCGCTGGGGATTCAAACTTCAAGTTGCACACACACACACACAGTCAACTCGTCGTCGTCGGCAATCTGTCCGCACAATTGTGCGCTAGCATTTGCCGGGCACAGGACGAACAGAAACAGGACCTCGCCACATCAACGACGCAATCAAGTCGACATTTTTGTTTGTTGCCTTGTTTGCTTCCCTTTAGCCCAACAAATTTCGAAGAAATTAAAGCGCTCAACTTTTTGGCCGCTATCAGCAAACGCACTTGGCAACTCAACAGCAGCAGCGACGACTTTTGACTTTGGCTTTTGTTCATCGCAGCAGCAGCAGCAGCAGCCTAGGCCAAAATGCAATTATACAAGGACAAGTTTAATTGCTTCGTTGAGCCCAGTTCATGCTTCTGCTCCATCCTTATTCTAATCTGGACTGCAACTTTAGTGCTGACATTTACATTGACTTTAATTTATGTGGACTTCAATCAAGCGTTAAGCGTATGTGCAAAGTGCAAAGACTTGTTGCACTTCACTCCATTATTAGTTGTCATCAATTTGGACTGAAAATTTGACCAGCCAAAAGAAAGAAACACACACAGAAAATTGCTGCC
Organism: Drosophila immigrans; assembly: GCA_963583835.1. Lineage (NCBI taxonomy): Eukaryota > Metazoa > Arthropoda > Insecta > Diptera > Drosophilidae > Drosophila > Drosophila immigrans. Next base: position 31,831,902 of record OY757141.1, read on the forward strand.
TTTTGTCTTTTCGCAATTTACTGAAGTCTGATGACTTTCATTTCACACACATACGCATTTATCTTGATATATACACACACACATTCATGTTTCATCATTATCAAGCTCATATTGTCGGCAGCTTCGACTTTGTCTCCGTCGTCTTCTGCTGCTTGCCACGCGTAATTTGTACTTGTCTAACACGTAATGATGTCACGTAAATTGCATACGTTGACGTTACGTTACGTTGCGTTGCGTTGCGTTGCCTTCGTCTTTTTAAACTGCACAACCCACCACAGCAAATTGAGCAAAGAGCGCGCGAGCGACTTAAAGTCAAATTAATATTACTCATACGCACCGTGCGACGCACGTGTGTGAGGAGAAAAACTCGCTATCATTCTTGCCGGTATATGAATAAATTGTGAAATCCGTGCCATTTCCTTGAACGCAACACAGATTTATGTTTCTAACTGCGCATTAATTTCCTTACCTTTATCCTGCTGTCTGTGTGCGTGTGTGTGTGCGTTGTCCTGTGTCACACGTCAGTAAATCAGCTGACTGCCGGGCTGCCTTCCGTCTCGCCTCATTCATCATACTTATAAATATTCATTTCCTTCGGCCCCCCCCCAAAAAAAAAATGATTGCAAAAGATTAAAAATCAACTCCATAAAAATATTGTGTATACGCAGCGTTGATAAATTACCAAGTAAATTAACAAAAGCAGACAAGCTGCTCAGAGCGCGTCAGTCCATCAGTCAGTCCGTCAGTCAGTCAGTCAGTCCATCATGTGTGTGTGTGTGTGCGTCTTATCGATAGCGCTACAAAAACTTTGAGCGTCTCATTTTCTGGCTGCTCAGGCAGGCCTGATTATTATAGACAACGCCTCATCAAATTGAAAAGCAATGAACTATGAAACAGGCCCCAACGAATTGAAGCCAAAAACTAAACCCTAACAAAAGTTTCCTCCTCTTGGCGTGGGCAGATAGGCGAAAAACTAATAATAATATAACGCAGCGTTGCCTGCAAAAAACTTTTCTCATTTGTGCGCCGACTTTCTTCAAGATACTCTCACTGTGTATGTGTGTGTTCACATGATTACGCATTTGAATTTGTATTGGCGGCAATTTGTGTGTTGTGTTGCCAATTTCATTATCGATGCTCGCAGTTTACCTGGCAATCAGCCGAAGAGCCACAAAAAACTTGGCTTATTAGCGTGCATCATCGAAATGTTTATGACTCCGAGCTGCACAATAAAAATGGCAAACGAACGAAACGAAACGAAACGAAACGAGAAGGACGACAAAATTCAATTGAATTTATATATTGCAATAGATACGAGTACTTGGCGAATGCTGAATGATGATTGGCTTCAGCTGGCAAAGCGCAAATTAAAAAATTCGCCACTAAGCCCAATAACAAAGCCAGCCACACACACACACACACAGACAAAAGGCATAAATAAAGCCGACAGCGCCTAAAAGCAGACATCAATTTTTGCTTTTGCTGCTGCTGCTTTGTCGTGCTCTTCTTCTGTTCTGTTCTGTTTTCTTCCTCTGCTCTGCTCTCCAGCTCGCAAATTCTTTAATCAGCTTAAATTCACACGTACCAAAAGCGACGTATAGCCATTGATTGGAGGCTTACAGTCCCAGTTTCCCCCAACCAACGACTGCTGCTGGCCAACAATCTTTATATTCCTCTGCTGCTCCCTCGCTGCTGCCTTTTGTGCTGCTGCTTTTATCAAAGCCAGTTCAAAGGCGCGTATGTGTATTTAGGCTTTTATTGTTTTTGACCTTTTTTGCTTTCTTTTTGACAACAAAAAATCGATTTCTCTCTTACGCACACACAAAAGAAAAGCCAAAGGAAATGCTCGGCCATATAAAAGTGAATCACAAGCAGCGGCAGCCACAGCAGCAGCAGCAGCCGCCGCCTCATTCACAAGTTCAAATAAGCGATAATAAGTATTTATATGCCCCCGAAAATGTTTTTTTTTCTGTTCGCTCAGCTTTTGTATACATAGTGGAAAACAGGCTGCTAAATGCGTTTTAATGTTTTCCATCAGAGCACCAAACAACTTTTGCGTCTGGCAATGCCGTCTTAAATATTTAAGCATACTTTTAGCCAGCTGCTTTTGCTTTTGTTTTCGCTTCTCTCTCTCTCTCTCTCTTTCTCTGCGTAGTTTGTCTGCGCATCATTTTTCTTGATTTTTTTTCTTTCTTTTTACGAGCGAGTGAAGCCTGTCAATTGGCTGAATGCCTCGTAAAAATGCCAGAGGCCTAGACAGCAGGCAGCAGGCTCAGGAAAGTGCCAGCCAAAAACGATTTGTAATGTTTTCTTGGCCCGCGCCGGAAACGGAAAAGCACACACACACACACACACACACACAGTATCTGTGTGTGTGCGTGTGCTGCTTTTAGTTTGTTATTGTTTTCTTTTTGGAGGCGCACACTGTTTAGGCCTGCCAAATGTCATCATTAGCGTTTCAATTGCCATTTTAGTCCGTGACACTTGAAGCATTTGCATAAAATTCAAGTCAAGTTGTTGACATTGATGGCTGACGTCCTTTGATGTTTGCTTTCCTTCTCTCTCATTTTTTTTTTCGGGGCCCAAACGAAGCGCAAATACCCTGCAGCTGCTGCCAGCGAAAACAAAGCAGATTGTGCCGGGATTAGGCAACAAATTGTCAAAGGACATGGCCAACAAAATGTGTAAATCGAAAATATGCAATGGAAAATATTCGAATTCTAAGGCAAATAAATGTCAGTGTGCTTTCAATTTATGTCGCGACATTTTGGCTATTTTATTGAATTGAGTCGTCGCGACTTAGACGTGATTTAACTCGGCTCTGCTGACCCCTCACCTCACCTCACCTGCCCTCTCCCTGCCCTGTCTGGACACTGGAGCAAACACAAAGCAGAGCTTGGGGGGGATAAAACACTTTGCTGATCTTATCATCGCGGCAATTGTCTGACGCTTTTGCGTCTGCTTTTGTTTGCTTGCGGTGTCTTCATTTCACAAGCAGGAAGAAGGTTCACCGAGGGGAGGCGATAAGCGATAAGCGACACGCAAACGCGACAGTAGTTGGAGTGAAAGGTTTGCGGGCGGCAATCAATAGTGTCAACTGGACGCTGGCTGGCGGGGCGTATGTGTAATATAAAAAGTAATTATTTCTTATGCAATATGGCCACCGCAGGAGGCAGAAGGCAGGAGCTGGGATGATAAGCATCTGGAACAGCATTTTATTGCAGGCGGCGCAATGTTTTAATTGTTTGTCGTGCCAGGGTTGCCACCCTCTCTCTCTCTCGGCTTTTTCCTTTTTGCCATCCAAACAGCTCAGCCATAAAAGATTGTAATCTTAATTGCATTTAGAGTGCCTTGCATTGTAGGTTAATAATCATAAATGTTATGGTAATAGTTGCCACAGTTGTACATCTCTCGCTGTATGTGTGAAGTGTTTTGTTTTGCTGCAACAATGTTCGCCTCGTTGCCACATTCGAGCAGGCTCTTCAAACTCTCTGTATGTATATATAGTATGGTGGATACTTAATGGCAATGCAGTGTGCAGTGTGTTGCAGGTGTCGCTGGCATTCGCCAAACAGCAATTAGACAAATTGATATTGCGGGTACTCCAAAAACGAATGGTGAAGACCATAAAGTTGCAATTGCAACTGAATTAAGAGCAGGTTAAGTGCCAAGAGTGCATTATATTATAAAATACTGCACAGTGTAGTAATAATTTTGTATTTCGTTTAAAAGTCGACATTTGAAAAGGTCACTATTGTTAAATTAAAGAGAATATAAAAGCTTTACATTATATTTTATGTAATTACTTTTTTTGTTTAAAGTTAAAGTCTTATGAACAGTTGACTTTGATTTAATTTTATTTTATGTAAAATCAAGTCAGCTACTAAAATCATATAATTCCTGAATATAATTTTATATTATTTATTTATTTGAAACTGGTACTTTTAAAACTATTCCAAATTTATTATTAACCGAAACTATTTTCAGTAACAACAAGTTACTTTGAAGAATTCAAATTATATTTAAAGTAATTTCATTCCTCATGAAGTCATTTAATTCCCGAGTCCCTTATTTTATTATATTATTTATTTTAACTCTACTGCAACTATGAAGAGTTCGTTTAGTACTTTTCCACATTTATTTGCAGCACTTTAATGTCCCAACATGTCCCGAATTCCATTTTGTGAATTGTTGTTTACTCGAGCAATTGATATTTTATTTAAATACTTAAGACTGCTGACTGAAATCATTTAATTCGCGAGTCCCGAGTCTATTCAGTGCAGAGATCCTTCCAAAGCTTCGGCTTTAAATGCAGTTGGTTTTATCTGCTGCCATACTCGATATACTATATCAAAACATACTCGTAAACTCTGCAGTCTGCTCCCCACAACACAGCAGCGAGACATGGTTGTGGATTTTGTGAGTTGCCAACACGCCAAGCAGCCATATCTTTGTCTCCCCAAGACCGCTGTGTAGATTGAGCGACGTGTAAAAGAGACAGATAGCATTTTATGAGAGCGTTTCACACAACTCCCTTCCCCTCTGCGAACTCCCCAGCACACTTGAGCAGGCGAACACAATGAGAGCAGCTCGGGCAGCTTGCTTGGCTCATATACTTTACAAATCTTGATAGCTTAATAGCGAAGAAGACGGACGAGTGGGGCTAAAAAGCAAAGACATGTTTTGGCCAGCGGGCGAGCTCAAGCAACGAGAATTCCGCCACATTAAAGAGTCAGAGCCAACAAAAAGAGGAAAGAATATGAAAAGTCATAAAAATAACAGCGGGACAACGCAACCAAGAACCAAACTGAAAATCCAAAGCACGTTTATATTTTCTTACCCTCACTTTGCTCCAAAGTGTGTGCTAATTTAGGCGAAATCAATAGAACCCAATAGAACCGAGAACCGAGAATCGAGAGGGGAAAAGTGTTGTGCTCTGGTGGAAATTAATGAACGTAGGTGGCGACGACAACAAAGAGCTGAATTTATGTTAAGTTGAGTCACCAGCAGAGTAGCGACAAAAACTATAAAAATTAACGAGCTGCAAGTAATGTAGCATACTTTCTGGCGTTCTGTCTCATGAATGGGCATAAAATGCGCTCCGCTGCCTTCTTCTCCTTGGCCATTGTGTGTGTGTAGTATTATAATGCCATTATCATTTTTATTATTGCATTTTAAATGCATTCTCCTCACACATATATATAGTATGTATGTATTTATTTGTTGTTGTGGCCTCTTCTTTCATAATTTTTAATGCCTGGGCAGCGGCAAAGAAGCTGCGAGCTCATAGCTCATTAAGCAGCCAACAATTTGCAGTGTCTGCTGCCAAGTTGCAGGCGTAGACAAGATTAATGTGTTCTTGCCACGGCGAAAGCCATCGACTTTTGTCCTGCAACAATTTCTTTTCTCGACTTTTTCTCAATGTCGCCTCAAAGTCATGTGCACGTCTTGCAGCCACTGCTGTTAACTCCATTTAAAGTAGTTCCTAAGCCACACACACACACACACACACTCTCACACAGTCGAATGTGAGTCGAGTTTGGGTCAATCACACGACTGCAAAGCACGCAAAGCAGTGGAGGTTTATCCCTGGCAATGGATTTGGATTTGGCAGTTCAGCTGCTGAGTGGCTAACGCCCATGCATTGTTATGGATAGAATGGAACTCGACAGTGGCAGGGAACTGATGGAGATCTGAAATTGCTCGGCATGGCAATGAAGACAGAATGCTCTGGAGATGCTCGAGCATACAAGATTACAACCTGTTTACATTCCTCGTTCGACATGCTAGTGGGAAAAATAAATCAAATTAGTTGCCAACGAAAACATTTTCAAGTCTTGCATTTCAATGCTACGCAAGACGATGATCTATGCCAATGAGGGGAAATTCAAGTTGACAGCTCTTTGGAATTATAATTTAAATGTGCTGCTCAGTGCACCGAGGGAAAAATAGCGTTCTATAAACTAGAATCTCGAATTATTTAAAAATAGTAGAGTTGTATTAAAAGAAATATAACTGAATATGAAAAATTGTTAGTAAATGAATAATAAATAAATATGAAATGAAAATAGAAATACATACATTGTAAAGTCTTGATTTCAGATAGTTTTGCGTTCCGTAATTAAAAATATAATCCTGAGTTAAGAATATATATATTATCCCTTTATAAGCTCAAAACAATATTTCATGAATAATGCCCTTGATTTAAAAATGATCTAAGTTAAATTCTCTATGTTTTTTTTATTAAAATTAAGTATTATTTAAAAACACAATAATAGTTCCTGAGCCAAAGGTTATAGTATAAGGTAAAATAGCAAACTTAACTGCAAATATTATTGAAGTAGAGCCTCAAACGCTACGCTTGAAATATAGTTCAAATATTAAAGGGCTTGCTTTAAATTTAATACTGTTCAAGAAATTCATATAATCATTAAGGATTCATTTAAAACACGATCTAAATGGAAATTCCCAATTTATAATAAATTCCAAATTAATTCTCTTTTCCGATCGAAACATAATTCAAATATTAAAGACAAACTGAGGCAGCTTTGGCTGGAGTTTACTTGCTAAGCTGGCACAAACAATTGGCTTAGATTTAATTCTAAAACATATTTCTGCTGCCTGCATCTAAGCCATATTGGCTGGTGTTAACTCTGGCAGTTTCTGCAGCTGCCACAATGACATTCAATATTTTCTTGCACTCCGGCGCTTAACCCCCAAAAGGTGCACACATGTTGGCAGCCTGTTGTTATTTAAAACAAACTTAAAGCACAGCGAATACATTATCCCCAATGCACTCTCTGTGCACAGTATTGAGATTCTGCAACGACTTTGTTGTGTGTGTGTGATTGTGTGTATATGTTTGCTTGCAGCAAACGTGCCTGCAACAAGACAACAACAATAACAACAACTATGGCCATAGCCATACATCTGTCTATATAGCGAGTCATCCAGCTATCCAGCCATCCATCCATCTATCCATCCATCCATCCATCTATGCAATGCAGCAAGTCATGCAGCGCAGCTCGCTGACCCGCACGATGCCTTTGTCTCTCCTCATCCCCCCCACAGTTGCTATCTCTGTTCAGCCAACTATTTCCCTCTCTCTCACACTTCGTCTGTCTGTCCAGCTTTCATGCATTTGGCTTTACAAACAACATTTGTTGTTGTCCTCGCACAACAACTACATCAAACTCAGCAGCTAGCATCGAGGCTCTGTCTATTTTGAATCCTCTTTTTGCACTTTTTCCCTTCCTCCCAAGTCTAAACAAACTAATATGCTATGCTTAAAGCGTACATATTGGACTTATGCTTGTTGCTGTTGTTGCTAGTTGCTTGTTGTTATTTTTGATGTTGTTTGTATACAAGCCGGACAGCCAGAGCGAGATAGAGAATGAGAAAGAGGAGCTGCAATCGTCAACAAAAGGCCTCCCGCTGCAGTCCAGTGTAAAGCACTTCTCCCCCCTTTCCCCCCTTTGTCGTGGCTGGTCTCTGGCTGTCATATTTCGTGCTCTCACGCTGCCTACATGACACGCCATTGTGCTGGCCCTAAAGTTACCCACAGCGACCCGCTGAGCACTCTGCTCTGTGCTACGCTTATCATATAAATTCTTCTGGCTGCTTGTTTTACTTTTTATTTTCTGTGTTGTGCTTTATATGCATGTAGTTGTTGTTGTTTTGTTCTGGCCATAACAAAAAGGCTAAAAATGTTGACTTGCTGCTATTGAAGGCTTAAGCGTCAGTCATTCAATCATTCAGTCAGCCAGTCATTCAGTTACTCGATTCTCCAGTCAGTTAGTTAGTTGAAAGGCGCTTCAGCTATGCGTCCTCTGTCTGCACTAAGCAAACAAACACACTCACAAAATCAACGCCAGACAAAAACAGAAACACAGCCTATAAGTCCATCGAGACTTCGGCTCGAACTATTTCCTCTGTCCGTTCGTCCATCTGGCTGCACATGAATTTTACACACTGCAGCTTAAAGCTGTTGTTGCAAGTGCAAGGCAACAATTATGCCAAAAGGCCAAATAAAGTGAGGAATGTACCAACAAATTCAATTTTTAATTAAAAAAGTGTAAGAAAAAGCTTACGAAATTATTCACTAGATTTTCGAGAAACTATTTTTAATTAGAAAAAATGTTTTTTGTCTTTTTAAGCAATTTTCAGTAAATTGTTTTGTAATTTATTTGCCAGCATATTGCTTTCAAGAAATTATTGACGTAAATGTTAAACTTTAATGTTTTTAATAATAACAGATTTATAAACATATTTTCACTTACTAATATTTTTAGAATATAATTTTATTTTTCAATTTTGAATTACTAGTATTTTAAATTTAAATATTTTAGTTGTTGTCTATTTAACAATTTTAACTAAATTGTTTTGTATTCTAGACAGCATATTGCTTTTTAGGAATTATTAACGTAAAAGTTAAACATTAATGTTTTTTATAATTAACTTAATAGATTTGCTCTTACTAATAGTTTAAAAACAATTTTTTTTTTAACTTTTAATTATTATTATTTTAAATTTGAATATTAAATTAAGTATATCAGTAAAATAATAAATTAAAAAGTAGTCCAAAATATACTAAATGCAATATACAATTTTGTATTAAAGCAAATAATTGTTTGTCAATTTAAGCCATTTTAATTGTGTTGTTTTGTAATCCATTTGCGAGCATATTGCCTGGCTACTAGTTCGGTTTTAATGAGGCCAATTAAATAACAAATAAATAAATGCTCTTAATAATGAGTCGAAAGCTTGTTCGGTTATAAAACACAACTGCTGCACAGACAGCTTGGCAGCACTATAAACTCATCAACTTAATGAAAATTGGTCAGACAACAACAACTGCAACAACAGCAATTGTTGTCTGTTGTCTTTAAAAGTCTATCAAAATACGCGCGTCAGATTGCTGGATAGTTAAAAGACTTTACTGAGATAATTAAAAATAGAGAGAAATCTAATGATATCAAATTAAATGATGGCTCTTGTCATGTGACTCGTTTCATATAAATTTGAAACCTAAATACGAGACACTTGGCAATTAATAACTGTAACATCAGCATCAACATCATTTTGGTCTCCGCTCAGCACATAAAAGTATGCTACACAATTTTCAATGCTCAACGCGCGATAAAAATGAAATTTTATGTGCTGCTTAAGGGCGACGCTAAAGGTTATTAAATTGTGTGTGGGAGGACGAGAGGACGCTTAAAGCTGTCTCGCATATAGTTTAATTGAAAACTTTGCAGTGTGTGTGTGACTTTCAAATAACATTCAAATGGCTGAGGAGCAACTGCAGCACATGGTAATAAAATTATGACACACACTGTGTGAGAGAGAGGGGAGAATGTTGCCACACACACACTCTCTCTCTCTCTCGCTCGCATTAAGTGCCATTGTCTGCCTGTTAACATGCTCATTAGGAGGCAAAAAAGGCAGCATTGAGATGGAGACTCGTTCATGACTTCACTTCAATTATAATTACGTCAAACAGTGCAACAAGAAAATGTGCAACTTGAGGCAAACAACAGACAGAACTGAGACCAGACTACGATTCCGATTGCGATTCCAGCTCCGACTCGACAATTGTGTGAGGCGCAGAGACAAACAACTTGAAAGTGAGCATTTCCTTTAATGTCCTGGCATTGCGCTTTTTATTCTGCTTCCTTTTTTGCTTTTTGTGCTCTTCTGTTTGTTGCCATTTTTATATTACATTACATTTGCTCCCAAAGTGCTGTCTCCGCACGTTGTGCGTTGCAGGACGCATAACGATGATTGTCATTGTTTTTAATGCCAAAGAGTTGGTCTCTGGCAACATAATATCCCAGCCAAAGCAGCGCACAAAAACCGACTGAAGAAAACTCATAATTGCGCTCCACACAAATTGCAAGTTATGGCCAAAGTTGCACACAGAGAGCGAGGGCAGTTGAGATGAGAGGAGAGCTAAGTACATCCATACGAGTGCAACTATAAGCATTCATCATGTAACTTTAGCTACTCGCCAGCGGCAGGTAGAAGGTGGACAAGCTGAGCAGGTTCACTGCACTTGCCACCAGGTGGCAGCTGGCAGCCGACTGCTGGCAGCTTGTGGCAGGGTTTGAGTCCTTTCACTTTGTTGCAATTTATAAAATAAATGCGTTAATGAGTGTCAGAGATAGAAAACCGGCAAGCATTAAACATAAATCAGCTTGCAGCTATTACAATTAGCAATTTGTTTAAGACAAAGTATGCGAAATTAATTATGAACTTACTCACATTTATTCGCTGATCATTTTGTTAATAATATTTAATGTTAATAGTATACAAGAAAGTACAAAATAGTTCAGTTGAAAAAGCAAAATAAAGCACCAAATAATATACGACACAAAATAAAATAAAAATAAAATAATACGTAAAGTTATTTAACATTAGTTTTTAATATATGTGTGCAACTTAATTTAGCAGATAATATTTGTACATGAATTATAAGTGAATAGATTATTAAGATATTATATTATTTATGTAAGCAATAAACATTGATGTTTTTAAATATTTGTATATTAAACTTTTACCATTAAGGGAACTTAATTTTTTAAGGCCAGTGCTTGCTCTCACATTGCAATCCTTTCGGCCTGCAATTTAAATATGCTTTAAAGTCCTTTTGTGCACGCGGCTGGCCACCATTTTATTGATGTCTTTTGACGTCGCTCTTTGGCCCAGCACAGCCAGCGACCTGTGCGTCCTGCATCCTGGCAAACAGAGAAAGAAATGGCCAGAGAGCGCGAGAGAGGGAGATGAAGAGAGCTTGACAGACAGCGTCCAGCACCCAAACTGCCCGCAGTCCGAGGCTGCTTTGCATTGAAGTCATTTGGAGCGTTTGTTTCTCCTCCTCCTCGTCGTCCTCCTCAGTTCAGATCAGCTCAGTTGGCTGTCTGTTGGAGAAGTAGTTATGATGCTGGGGAGATGGATGAAAGCAGAGCTCCGACTCCAGTTGTAATTTATTTGGGCGCTCCCCGGCAACGGTTTTCTTTATTGCTGCTGCTGCTGATGCTGCTGCCTTGGCTGGGCCAAAACTTATTAATTTAGACTTTTTGTTCGCAAATTTGCGTCTGGGTCGTTGCCCAACTATTCACAACAACAACAGCAGCTGGAGATGGAGCTGGAGAACTGACGGCAGCTTTTGGTTTGTTGCTGGTTTTTGCTTTGCTTTGGCAACATTTATGCAAATTAGTTTTGATTGTCTCTCCACGTCTCCGTCTCCATCCCTGTTTCCCTCTCCAGCTTGGACAGGAAATTGAAAGTTAATTTGCATGCTGCATAGTTTAAGGCGCCACACAGTTAAATACACAACAATAACTGTTGGCCAGTCGGAGTAAGACAAAGACAGAGCAAGGGAGTCTTCGTTTATTGTTATTATTTGCGTATTTTATTTTTATTTTATTGCATTTTATTATTGCATTATCTCTGCACTCCAGTCATATTTATTTATATCCATTGCACACGCTCTGCTCGGCTCTGCTCCGGGTCCTTTGCTATCGCCTTATTTAATTGCACGTGCATAATTCTTCTTAAAATACAATTATTACAACGTCCTCCACTCTCGCCACTTCGCTTGCAAAATTTATGTTCATTTCGGTTGAGTTCGGTTCATTTCGATTCATTTCTTATGCAGCAGCCGGCTGCCAGGCGGGCAGCTTAAAGAAACGCTTCATGCGCATCCTTTGCTACATTATTATTTTTAACAAGTTTTCGCCCCGACTCACACTCGGCCTTTAAGGCGCTTACTTGCATATTTATGTCACTCGCAGGAATGTGTCGCCTCTGGTCACTCACGAAAACGTTACATAAATATGAAGTGGAGAGAGGGTTGTGTTAACTTGGTCGGTTGGCTGCCTGCTCGCTCATGTGTGACAGTGGCCAGCTGGCTGTGAGACTGCCACACAGACAGACTGAAGGCAGCACAATTGACAGTTTTGTTGCATAAATTTTGCGGAGCTGCTGCCTGACAATAAGAATATCGAGCGATACCGAGGGGTTGGGGGTGTGTGTGTGTGTGTGTGTGATCCTGGATCTGAACTGAAACTGACAGGCTTACAGCGACGGCAGCGACGACGACGGCAGATAGGAGCTGCAAGATGGCAGCTCGTTGTAGTTGCGACTGTGGGGTGACAAAAATGTCACATGACACTTTCCCCCACGTGCGTTCGCTGCTCGTTATTAACATAATTCTACTTTGTTTTCTCGATGATCCCAAGGATTAAGTTCTCTTATTTATTACGGATTTCATTTTCATACTTACTTACTACTTTTGTATGCATTTTTTGGATACAAATCTGATTTATCATGTTTTTAATTTCATATCTGCCGATTTACGTAAGTTTTAATCTTCATTTTCTTTATTTTTATTACAGTAATACTCTTTGGTATTATTAAGCATTTTTTTTTGGCAATATTGATTTCTTATTCTCTTTTTTTTACCTTATAATACTATACATTTAATATATAACTTTATTCTTCAATTTCTTTATTTTAATTATTATAATACTTATTGTTAGTATGTAGTATTTTTTTCGGCAATATGGATGCCTTATTCTTCTATTTTTTACTTTTATTATATACATTTAATATTTTTTACTCAACTAATGCTTTCTCGAGTTTACTTAATTTCATATTTGTTTTATTTGTAATTATTCTGAACTGAATTTTCTAATACATTTATTTGTCTTGTTTTTATAAGGCGTGCATTTTTTTAAATTATTAATAAATTACATTTCCATTTTATTTGTTTATTTGTAAGAAATACAGTAAAGTAAAGTGTTGATAAAATAATGTTTTTTAAAGTGCACATAATTACCTTTCGTACAATTTACCTTTGTCTGTGCAAGTTGGCTGCATTTTTAGCTCATCAATAACACTCTCAATAAATCCCCACACATTCAGTGGCCAAAACGTGTTGCAAATGTCCTTCAAATTGTGCAGAAATCGACAGTTAGCATTCTCGTTTGCACGCTGCAACGCTCGCTCGTATATTTTGCCTCGACGCAGACGCCCACAAAATGCAGTCAGCTCGTTTGTGCTGGCGAAAAATTTCACAACTAATTGAATATTTAAAACTGCCAAACCGCAATTTCAAATTTATTACCCAGTGCAGCAACAGCACACTCCAAAAAGTGCAGGCAACGAGCGGAGAGGCAGCCAACCAACCAACCAGGCAGCCAGGCAGCAAGTGGAGCGTCCATTCAACGGCCATTACCTTTTGGATGTGTGTGGTTCACTCTCTTGCTCTCTCCCACTCTCCCTCTCTCTCTCTCTGGCTCACTCTGGCTCTGGGTATAAAATGTCACTTAATTGCAATTTAGTAAATTGTTTTCCATGTTGTATAACAACGGCGGCAACAAGCAACTGCCACCTTGCCCCCAAGTCGTCTCTCAGTGTCTGCATGTCTCCACGTGGGGGGCAAGCAAGTTGGTGAGGGGGAGGGGAGTGGGGCACACATATTAAAACCATAAATTTTGCGGTGATTTATCTTAATTTAAATGTTGCAACAATGCATGCGGCTGGTGGCTGTAGCGACGTCTGTTGCCTGCCCCTTTGTTTAAATAACAAAGCAGCTAAAAGTATGCAACAATTTTTATGTTTTACCCCACACACACACACACACACACACACTCGCATGTATATTTTATGTAACGCATTCTATAGCTTTTATATATTTTTTGTATTTAACATTTTAACATTTTATTTTTGTCGTGCTGCTGCTCAGGCAGCCGCCTTCATGCTGTGCGCGAAAAATCAATTAAAAATTCATCAAATAATTAACAAAAGCACTGCGCAGCGTTGCCGGCAAGAAGGGGTTAAACAATAGCTTCTACGGTCGCTGTCGCCATCGCCGTCGCTGTCGCTGTTGTTATGTATGTCCTCGTCTCTCCGGGGAGTATTTAACTTGGCCAGCTCAGGGACGTAATTTCAATGCTGCTGCTGCTGTTGCGTGTGTGTGCGACTGCGAAGCACAAAACAAATTAAATTCAATTTAGTCAACAGCAACTGGAACTGGAGGGGAAGGCAGCAGTAGCTTCTGCAAGAAGGTGCAATTTTGATGGATTGCTTTGGCTGCCTGCCAGTTTGAGAGAGTGCCTGGAACGGTCCAGGAGCCGCCTTCCTTGTTTGTTGCTTAGCTGCAAAGTTTACGAGCTGCTTCGGCTGCTGCTGCTGCTGATTTTGTATGCCTGTGTGCGCAAATTTACATATGTGTGTGTTGCCCTAAAGTTGCGCCCAAGTTAACGCAGCTGCATTTAAACTTTGTGCAGGAAAAATGCGTATATACTAAGAAGTATATATAATATACGTTCGTACACACACACACGCAGATACATGAAATTAAAAACTTTTGCAGCAAATGGCATTAAGCATTAAACTGTAGCATACGTTTGAGTGCCTCAAGTAATTTGAAAAACGGCAACAAACTTTACCAAATAATGCACTTTTATAAATAAGTCTTGAAGTCATTTACGTAACTAACAATTTGCAAAAGCAACTAAATAATGTTAGACTATTAAATTGCATTTAAGGACCCAGATGTGTGATTCCAAACCTTAAATTAAATTGTATCAAGCATTGCTTTCTACTGCGATTATATTTATGAGCAACTAAATAATGTTGAGCTATTAAATTGCATTGGAATAACGCAATGTGTGATTCTAATTTTCTATTACATTTATTAATAATAATAAGCATAAGCAATTTATAATGTTAGACTATCAAATTCCATTTTAAAAGACCATTACATTCTGGCGTAGTTAAATTTATTAAATATCTAACGCAACTATAATTTATGCTTTCACAATTCAGGACAATTTATTTATAAATATTCCAACTCAAATTTCCTTAACATAATTATTGCATTTACAGTATAAAATATTTAAATGTAACTACAGGTAAATGTAGCTTTTGTGTTGACGACACAATTTAATGCTGTCCTAAGGAAATTCGAAATTATGCCTTCGATAATTTATTAGGTGTTTAATAGCCTAAATTCGTTAGATTTCCATTTGGCATAAATCAGAGCCTTGCCTTCCATGTACTATTGCAATAATTAAATTCAAGTTAAATAAGTAAACCAGACTGTCTGGATGACTATTATTTATTTCATACGTTTGACTCTGTTGGCTAATTAAACAGAAATTCGTCGGCTGCCTGCAGTCAATGCTTGGGCTTAAACTCATTTCTCTTGTCTCGGGCCTAAACAAATGACAGAAACCCTAAGCCAGGAGGAGACCGGCAGGGCAAACCAAAAATCACAAATTTCCGCTTTTTAGTGACGAGGACGAGCAGGGGGTTGGGGGCGTGGCACGCCCACGTGGGTTGAAACGATAACACGACGTGTCTGCAACGAATGTAACTGTAACCAGTTTCAAAGTTGGCGGCGTGACATGTCAGCTTTTTTGGCTGCGCCGAAAAGTATGCAACTTCATTTATAAAAACCCCTTTCTGGATGTTGGCAACTGACTTTTGGCTTTTTGTAATTTATACGCGCTTAAAGGCGTCATGTCGGGCAACACCTACAAATTCTTTTTGCCTTTTGTTTTGTTGTTTTGCTGTTGCTTTTTGCATAACGTCAACGTCTGACAAATGTGCCATAAGCAGCAGCAGCAGCAGAAGAGCATTGAAACTTTTGCGTGCGGCTTTCGGTTCTGGTTTCATTTTTGTGGCCAGCGGTTAAAAAAGTTGTGGCCAAATAAATGGCCAAATGGTTGAAAATGACAAATGACCGTCAATCATGACAGGCCAGACGAGAGCGTCCAGCTGTGGACGCTCACCCTTTGGAGTGGGGGGGCCCGATAAGGCCAAGCTCCACTGTCTGCCAGGGGATGGAAGGTGGGAAACACACCTGCCGGTCAATGACAGTCAAAGCTCATCATTGGCTTTTCGGGGGTTGCTTTTCCGCCTGTTCCGGCCATCTAAATGAGTGTTTTGCGCCAGATAAGTTGTACAGCTCATATTTCTGTGGATTGCCCTTGGTTCGCTTTTGCACGGTCATTAAATGTGTCTCTGAGTAAAATATATGAGCAATGAGTTGAATATATGACAAATAACTTGAATTGTTCTAGGCCAGATAACATAAATTGATGTTGACTAAGCAAATGTCAGCTTAAACTCCTTGTATATTAATTATTATATATATTAGAGCTGAAAAGCATCTCTGGAGTGTTGACTAAAGTTTCTTGTGCGAAACTTTGCATTCGAGTTAATAAAGATTTCAGCATAAGTTCAACAATAAAAGTTTTTATATTCATAGTTTAAACTCTCAACATTAGTTTAAATTATTTTCTACTTTTTTGATATTTTGTTTTTTTTTGTGCAACCCGTAAAAATGCTAAAAGCAAATTTACGGAATTCTTGTGCGTAAAAGGCCACGCTGCGTATGCGTAATAAGCGTGCCAAAAACCCAAGTTCTGACCGAATAAATATCCTTTTTTTTTTTTTTTGGCCCAGAAAGCGGGTAAACAAAATCGTTTGGCTGCAAGAATTTACAATATTAGTTTGCAATCTGACAAAGGACCACCAAATTGCTTAGACTCACAAGAAAAATCTTATCAATTTTTTGCCGTTGTCCGTCGCCCGTTGCCCGTTGTAAACTGGCAAAGTTTCAGAGAGTTGTTGCCCCCCGAAGTGCCACTGTAAAATATTTTATTGAATATAATAAGCAAGGCAAACTTTAGCCCGAAAAGAGGGAGACAAACTTCTAGAGTTGAGTTGAGTTGCTTTTGTTGTTGCTGCCATTTAATATGAGCGCCCAAACATTTCACCCGCTGCTTTGTCCTTTCGCCTTGCTTTGCTTTCGCCAGTGCATTTATTGCATTCGCTTTTGTGCTGCTTGAGCAATATAATACCTGCGTGTGAAATAACGCAAAGTTTATGCAGCGCTGACAAACTTTGTGTTTAAATGAAAACTACAAAACATTTAAGTTTTCGTTTCGCGCAACAAGGCAAAGCCAACAAAAAATTTAAATGCCAGGTCCCCAAGTGAGGGGAGTCGAGACCCTTGAGGCATTGCCGGGCACTGAAAATGAAATCTGAAATTTCAAATTTCTTTTCTTTCTCAGCGTTTGGGTTTTTTTTTCGTCAAAGTTTACACTTTGTAGTCGCGTCTTTGATGCGCGCCGAAAAGAAAGTGTCAAATTAAATTTAAAAAGTGATTTGCCGTGCTTTTTTTTTTTACTTTATTCCTTAAACTGAATGTGTGTGTGTGAGTGTTTATTTTGTTGCCTGTCGACTGCTTTTTAAATGCTGCCAGGCATGCGACTAAATGCCAAAGTGAAAATACGCTATAATTTGCCTGAAAAGAAAGTCATTTTCCTCATGCTCGTTGCCCTCAGAGGGCATTGAGACTTTCGAAATTGAATTGCCTTTGGTTTAGAGCTTGACAGTTTTCTAAAAAGCTATTACTTAACTTCTTTATAGAGTCCAAATACTTAAAGTTGCAAAGTTGTTACCTGAAACATTATTTTCGAATTAAGACTGACTTGAAGAAGAAAACCTTTGTAATTATTTGTATTATTTTATGAACATTTCTTCAAAGTTTAATTATTTATATTATTTTATAAAAATGTTTTCAAGTTTAAGCTGTCTATTTATTTATTCCATTTTATTCCTAATTTTCTTAAACTTATAGAAGACAATAGGTTCAAATGTTTACATGATTTTATAAATATTTTGTTGAGTTCAATAAGATGTAAATGTATTCTGTCTAATAGAAAAATATCTATCTAAATATTTAACATTCATATTTAATCAGACGAAGCATAATAATAAATAAAGATTAATTAAAGGCAGCTCCATTAAAGCAGCTGCTTGTGATTTTTGCTATTTGCCGGGCCACAAGCCAACAAATAATTTCTATGCAAATATTTTACACTAATTATTTCAAATATTTTGTATACGGCGGCGTCGAAAGCTGCCACCAAAAAACAAATACAAGTTAAGGGAATGCCTGTCTATCCGACTGGATGTCTATCAGTCTATCTGTCTGTCTGTCTGCGTGCCTGCGCCCAAAAATAGTTATTTGCTCAAATTAAATATATACGTCTGTGTATTTGTATAGCGCAAATATGTCTGTGTCTGCCTCTGTGTGTGTGTGAAGCAAAATTATTTTATGGCGTTTGCGTTGGGCAAACATAGAAGGCAACCAGTATCGAGGCAACTTGGTGAGTCACTTGTCACAGTCTTCGATGTCAGTCTGTCTGCCGAGGATGCCTAAAACTATGCACAAACACTTCTCTCGCTCTCTCCCTCTCTCGATGGTTTCGTGTAGTGCAATTTTCCAGCCTTTGGCTACACCTTTTGTTTGGACACAAGCGCTGAAATTGATTAAGTTTGTTGCCTGCCAATGGAAAAGGCACTCAATCAAACAGCTTCCATCTGGCTGTACTCGGCAGACAACTAAAAAAGAGAGTGCAAAAAATGTGGCATTGAAAGCGCACACAAAAGTGCCTAACCGAAATAAATGAATGAATGAATGGGAGACGAATCACATCGCATGGCATCGAATGGTGCCGTCGCCGTTGCCGCTGCCTCGTTGTATTCAAATCAAGTCAAACGTGAAAACGTTGACTTAACACTCACACGCACTTGAAGGACACACACACACTCGCACACACACACACGCACACAGCAGCGCCATCTATTGACTGCGACAAGTGTCGCGGCAAACAGAGATTGCCGTTAAAGTTGCCGTTGCCTTTGCCTTTGCCGCTGTTGCTTTTGCTGTTGCCCGTGAAAATGAAAAACTGTTAACAGTCTATGTGCATACCATTATCTGACTCGCAGAAAAAAAATACAGTCTGTGTACCTGACTGAGTTGGAAGCGTAGCAGCTTAAGTGGTATTAAATGTGTCTGTGTGCAGCTTGAGAGAGTTGCCATAAATAGTCACAAAAGCAACAAGAGAGAGCATGTGTGTGTGTGTGTGCAAGTAGACGCCATGTAGACTATTTAAAAT
The DNA here is from genome assembly GCA_963583835.1 of Drosophila immigrans. Lineage (NCBI taxonomy): Eukaryota > Metazoa > Arthropoda > Insecta > Diptera > Drosophilidae > Drosophila > Drosophila immigrans. The sequence goes on from OY757141.1 coordinate 31,850,885, forward strand.
AATATTATTTAATGTGACGGCGCGGATGAGTTCTTTAAACCCAGTCGCGAAATAAGTTATGTAGTGCCAAGTTCATGAAACATTTCGTAAACAAAGCAGAACGTGTGGGAATTTAAAGGGGAAAATACTAACGAACTGAAGGTCTTAGAAATAAAAGAAACAAAATAGTATAATGGACTTATCAAGTTAATGCTGTGCGTATTTAATTTAAAAAAAATACAAAAAATATCAATACGTCAAAATAAGTACTTAACATAATATAACTAAACTTAATATTTAATTTATTTAAAGCTGTCAATATGAAATACAAACAAAAAACAGCTCTTCGATTTAAGTAATAAAGTTTAAGTTACTATTCAATTTTTAAAAAAATAAAATACAAGAATTACAAACACGTCGAATTAACATTGATGAAGTTGAACAACTAGCTATTTAATTTTTTCAAACCACTATTTACTTTTCAATATTTTTTGGAATTTTCTGCGTCAGAAGTGCAACCTTTGGCTGTGACTAATTTAAATGCCAGCAGTGTAGACAGTGTGACCATGACTGTCAAGACCTTTTAATTAAAAACTATTTTGCTTGCATTTTTAGGGCCTGTGGCGCTGAGGGCGTGTCACCAGCTCTCTGCTGCTGCTTCCCCAACTCTGATGCGCTCTCGACGCTTTTTTTTTGTGTTCTCTCTCTCTCTCTCTTGTAGCTTTTGCTTTTACCACAGCATGAACGCAAAAATTTAGCATTTTAATTTAAATTTAATGTGGGCGTGGCAGCATGGCGTGCAACAGTTTCCATCTCTCTCTGTAGCATTCGCTTTTTCTCTGTGTCTCTGCTTTGCTCATTGCATTAAGTCAAACGTAATCCGCACATGGCCCCAGCCACAAAAGGCAACACAGCCAAAGCAAAGGCAAAAGCACACAGAGACAAAGCAGTCTAAATGTGACTTCTCTCTCTCTCTCTCTGTCTCTTTTCTCACTATTTATCCCCCCTTACTTTTTGACTTTATCGTTGGTTTGCTTGCTGTTGGTTTTCTGGTTAGGTCTAGTCGACTCCTAGTTGATTTGGTTTGGGGTTTCCAGAGGGAGGGCGACTTGAATCGGTTTGCTTTGACTGGTTGGTTGGTTGGTTGGCCCAGCAGCTGGGGCAGCGTTTCATTAAGTTATACAATTTAACGCCCTTTGCCGAGCTGGCCAACAAACGTTGTCGGAGTTCTATTTACATTTGCTTTGGGTCAAATTACACAAAATTCTACGGGTGTTGCGGCGACAAAAAGCCATTGACAGCCAGCCGGCGACGTCTGCTTCGACGGCTTCGACTCCCTCCCACTCTTAAGCTTTAGCTAAATAAATTTTATACAAAATGTTTACATGACTCGCCCGTTGGTAATTCAAAACTTTGCTGCGCTCTTTTGTCTTAACGCCCTGGTAAATATTATTGAACTCTCTGCCAGCTTCTGATGCTGCACTTTTAAGAGTTGAAAAGAGTCTTTAAAAAGTCGGTTGCAACATTTCCGTTTTTGAGAATGCAGCTGACCCAATTAGCTGCCAAGTTACCTGCTCTTTGTCTCTGACTCCCTTGCTCCCCTCAAATATGTCGCAGGCCAAAAACTTTTAGGAAATTTCTCAGATGTCTCCCCGTTTGCCATTATCAAATTGAATTTTGCATGCAAATTGTTTTTGGGGGGTGCTCTAAAAAGCTTTCAAGTTTTATGACACGGAAATTGGCCTATTGCAAGTTTCGCTTTTGGTCAGGATATTGTCTCGCACTGCATACCTCGTGTCAGCACAAAGGGTAAGCCTAAGCCGTATCTTTTGAGAGAGGAAGAGGAACTTATCCATTCATGCCACAACTGTTGCAGGATATCTGCGAGGCGTAGCCTAATTTGTTGTAGCCTACATTAAGGCCGTTTGCCACGTCTCGGCAGTTTCCATCTGAGTTGGGCTTTTCTTTTTTTTCTGCTTATTTTTGGGTGGCACTAATTTCGACGAACGGCTAATTATGATGTCTTTTACGTGCCAAGAAACGTTCAAGTGACTTTCCCCAGGTCCACTTCAATATTTATTTCACTGTAAACTGACAAGCTAAAAAAGCGACGCGACAGCGACAGCGACTGCGACAGCAACAGACCCCATTCAGAATTCAAGTGGGCGTGTTTTGATGACATGCTGCCTGCTTACCTTCAGCACGTAATGCGCTGGGGGATTCGTCAGTATTAGCTACCCGGTAAAAACAATATTAATAACAGTGGCAGTCAGGCTGGGCTGCAGGGCCATAATAATACATCAGCTGAGCCAATGCCCCCGCAAGGGTTTTATGCTGCCAGCATAGGACAGCAGGACAGCAGGACGGTAGGACGACAGGACGACAGGACGACAGGACAGACAGACAGTCGGGCTGACAGACATCCCCAGCAGGCAGGCAGCTAATAGTCAACGGCTTCGTTCGACTGACGAACGCTTCATTGAAAAGTTTCCAGCGTAATGGCTTTTGTTTGGCGGCTGCTCAAGAGGGGATTGGTGTTGGAATGGAGCGAGGTCTGTTGCTTCTATATAGCATTAAGTAATTGATTACATCTCAAGGGACTTTTAAGCAAGCCAGCAGACAGAATGAAATGGCACGCCACTATAAAGCTCATAAATTTCTATATAACTTGACTTGCCTCGCCGCAATATAACGTAAATAAATTTCGCTAAATAGTACACACAAAAGCACCAGTAAGAAACACAAAAAAAAAGAGGTAGACACCAACGTCCAAAATACCCAACCTTTGCCGTGTTTTTACCATAAACAATAACCATAATTTAACCCCAACCCGAATGTGTTCGTTAATGTGGTTTGCAGGCTAGAGAAAAGTTGTATGCTAAGTTTAGCATGAAGTTGGCCAAGATGCGGCCCCACTTCTGACCCTGCCTCTGATCTGGCCTGGCTTGGTTGGGGTTTTGTCTATTTACAAACTGAATTTATGGACACAATATGCACTAGGCACAGTGGTGAGAGAACGAGAAAAAGTTCAACAGGAAATTTCCCAAATGCCATGAAGGCGAAATACTATAAATCGATTAGTTGTACATAGGAAATTGTCTGTCTTAGTGCATTTAATATATGAAAATGTAACTTAATTTATTTAATTTAATTTAGAGTTAATATCTATTAGAGTAAAATATTATCTAAACTTATTTCTGAGTAGAGTAAAATCATATTTTAAGAAATATAAATAAATCAACATAAGTTCGGCAACAAATTGCCCAAATGCCATGAAAGCAAAATAAATCGATTATTTGTACATAGGAAACAATCTGCATTTAATATATGGAAATTAAAATGAATTTATTTTCACAAATGTAGAATTATTATCTCTTTTAATACAATATTTTATAATAATTGTGAAAATAAAAGCAGAAATAATTGACTATTTGCCTTTATTTATTTAACATTAATAAAAACATAAACTAACTTTTTTTGTTATAACAAAGAGGACTGAATAAATCGACAAATTAAACTGTCTGTCTTTATTTGTTTAACATTCAATTTTTTGTGATAGTTTAAAGTCAAATATTTTCAATACTCAGTGTTTCAAAATATAAATATTTTATTATTATATGAAATCAACACTAACAAAATGACCTTCCGATTTTCATGTGCGTTATAAATTTGCTGCAAATATTTCTTATTTCTTGAAGAAAACAGCCTCAACTCTATTCGCCATATTTCCATCTTATAACATTAAGATTAACATCCCAGTTGGCTGCTCCCACTCAATTCTTCGCCACCATGCCGCACATTCCCTGACCGCAATTTTCACGCACATCATTTTATTTTTTTCGCTTTCTGCGTTTCACGTTTCGTTGTGGATTTTAAATTAAAAATACTGCCGTGTGCGGGTTGTGGGTCTACAAAAACAAAAAACAGCAGAAAAAATTGTATTTAGTATACAAAAACAATGAAAGACAAGAAGGCAAACAACAACGATGGCATAACACAACCCTGGCCCGGCCACGCCCATTTGGGGGCAACCTGCCATTTTTATGGCGCCTAATTGCGCAGCGTTCCCTCCCCGCAGACCCGCAGAACATGACTCCAGAAGCGGCAACAGCAACAGCAACAGAACCATAACCATACGAGAACCCCATTTCCATTGCTGTCCCTCGCCCTGGCCTCGCTCTTGGTCTGGGTCTCGACCCGGCCTCGGCTGTTATAATCATAAAATTGCTTTTGTGGCATACAAACCGGTTATATTGCTCCCGTGTGATAGTCCGCCAATGTTTCCAGTTGGTTGTCTCGTTGTTCCCAGCTACTTCTTCATTTTGCACAAATGAAAAATGTTGCGGTTTATTTTCATTTGGAGTTTTTCCACTGCGGTGACGGCGGCAGCGGCAACGGCAGCGGCAGCGCTAAACATAATTTGTTGCATTAATGTTGGCCACATGCATATGAAACACACAGAATAGACACACACACACACACACTCGTACACTCGTAGTTTTTGTTTAATTTCAATGTAAATTACTTGAGCAGAGACGGAGGCAGAAGCCGAGCTGCGGGGCTTTGGCAATAGCTTTTGTGTGTGTGCTCTGCTAATTGCTTAGAGCCCTTGAGTTAGAAATTTTGCGCATAATTAGTGGCAAATTGCATATGGCAAATGGTTGAGTGCTGTGTCCAGAACTGCCCATGTTACACTGAAGCGTGCTTGGGGAATTATGAATTATATTGTGTGATCTAAACAAAAAGCAGCAAATTAAAATTTTCATTTTCTTGGCAAACCTTTTTGATTCGCTTTGCTTATTTCGCACAACAGCTGCAACATCTTGAACCACCCTCTTGATACCATTTTCACTTCCCCTTCCGCTTGTCACAGCAATATCTCAAGCAATTTGCCTGACACACCATAAACCTACATTTGGTAAAGCGCAAAGGATGCCATAAATACTGGCCAAAAGGTAGAGTAGACCGACAAGGTGGCGCCCGGTGGCAAAGGGACACATAAAAATGTGAAATAATAATGCCATTGACAAATATAAAGCCATAAATTATAAATGCGAAATACTTACTTATACACGAAATCTACTTTACTTTACAACAAAGTAAACAAAACGTCGTCGTCGTCGTTGTCGTGGTCTCAAAAAAATAACCTGACAGCAAGAAAATAAAAACTGAAAGCGTAGCAGAAAACACAAACCGCAACTTGTTATAAAATTAGTGAAATTTTCTCGGCAAACATTTACATTAACTACAAGGCAAATCCCAGGCAGGCTTCGAGGCACTTCGCCTGTGCCTGGCACTTCAAAAGACCCATAGAAGCGTAACCAAAATATATATATACCATATATAAAAAATATAAAATAAATAATAATAAAAAGAAGCATGGCGAAGTGGAGTAGAGAGTACAGAGAAGGCAGCCTGTCCCAAAAGTATTAAGAGAGCAAAGCAATTAAAATATGAAAATGTACAACTTTCATCTTTTTGAGCTCATTGCATAAATCATTCCGACTGCCTGAGCCCACAATTTCCAGGGGTAGTCGAATGGCACATTCAAAATTTACTGTGACGCTTTTTACTAATCAGCATAAGTCCTTGACAGACAGAGTGTGTGAGAGAGAGAGAGAGAATGAACACCCTGTTGCCAGGGAACAGCAAATGATTTATTTCAAATTCAACTTGTTACCTGTAGCTACTTTAATGCCACTCTGATTGCGGCAGTTGCGGAAACTGGCTAGAACTGAGGTCCACTTTTCCACCTCCCCGCGCCCTTCCCCAAATGACAATATGAAACATAATTATAATCATTGCGGCCGTGGTCTCAATTGTAATTACAAGGCAAACTACGTGGCACAAATGGAAATGGAAATGGCAAATGGAGTATGACAAGAGTTGGGTGTGTAGATGGAGTCGGAGTCGGAGTTGGAGTTCCATCATTTTGGTAATGCCCGCGAGGCAACTCAAAAGCGTGTTTAAAATTTACATACAGCAACGCCCACAGAGACATGCGAGTACCGCAGGGGCTGGGGGAAGGAGAATTGTGTGAATGCGAATATAGACATTTGCCGTGTCGTCTTCAATTAAAACTTTGTACAAATTGCCAGAGTGCCTCGGTTAATTGCCACAGCAACAGAAGAACTTTCTCGCGGGTTGTTGTCTTGGCTAAATGTGTCTTTGCTCAAAGGCAAATCGTTTCGATTTTCTTTAAATAAATCCTTAAAAGAAAAGGTCCAATCTTTAACAAAAACATATTGTATTTTTTCAATAAATTACAAAAAAAAATACAACTTGATTTTATTGTATGTAATTGTTTGATAATTTTTAAACAATTTTATAAATTCTTTATGAGCGTTTATCAATTTCGCATATTTCTAACGGGTTGTTGTCTTTACTAATTGTGTCTTCGCTTAAAGGCAAATGATTTGATTTTTTTCTAATCAAGCTGCTTATTAAAATCTAATCGTTTATAAAACGTTTAATTTTTTAAATATACAAAAATTCTCATTGCTCACTGTTTTCTGACAGTTTCTAAATATGTTAAAAAATTCTCTGTGCCTTCTAATCTTCATTTAATTTTCCATATTTTGCTGCACAGAGATTTGTGACGCTTTTGTGATTTTGTTGTAAGTTGATAACTTACAGCATGTCACTAACTAACAAAATACAAAATAATAATAACAGCTTCTTGTTTTTGTTGCTGCTGTCTTGCGAGAGGAGAGTAAATAAAAAATGCTGATACTTTTAGATTGAACTACACAAATATACGGAGCCAAATAAATATGCAGTCTATAGTGGGGTTGAATATTGCCAGCGAGCTGTGCGTATATAAACACAAGTATAACCAATCAAAAATCCAATTAAAATTGAGGAAAATTCGATTTGCATGTAAAATATGGCATAAAAAAAACACAGAACAAGCGTTGAGGGAGAAAACGATACGAAGCGCCACAACGCGTTGAGGTTGAGGCAGTGAATGGGAGAGTGTGAGAGAGCGGAAACCGAGGAAAACATAAAAAATATTTGCTATATGTGAAATTGAAAAGCCTGCAAAAAAAAAGGACAGCCTGACGAGCGAGAACTCGGCATTGGATTGATATCCCCGGCTGTTGGCAGCAGCCAAAACAGAAATCCCCAAATAAAAAAGCGAATGAAGAACGTGAAAATAAATAATAAAATAAAACAAATTTTGTTACCTATAAACGAGCGGCATTTACACACAGCAAATATTATTATTTTTTTGTGTTTACGCATGTGTGTGTGTGTGTGGTTGACTGTGTGGCAACACAACCTGCCACACGTTGCATAAATACAAACAACGCCAACCGTGTGAAATTCCTCCAAGAGTTTCAACGCACGTAATCAATTGTAGCTGAGCAAACTTAAATAATTAAAAATTAAAAACTACTTGAACGGCTTTAACTAAATATGTATTTTTCTCTCTTATCTCTTTTTAGGTAAGTGTCTTTTTGGCAAATTGCATTTCTCCCCTAGAAAACTAAGCTCACAGTAAGTTTTGTTATGTATTTACTAACTTTGGTTAACATTGGTGAACAATTAAAGTTCCGAACTGGATTTTGGACACAAATAGGCAAATTATTGTTCGTAAATTGTTGTTCTTTGGGGCTAGTTAATCGTTGTGAACAAATTGATTTGGACTCTTCCAAGGATGATCATAAACTGTTCCTGTTTTGGAACTTTTCAAATATTTTCGTGCACTTAAATAAACATTTGCATGAACAAAACATACAAACACACACACAGCTACAGGGAAAGCACAGTTTCAGCTTTTAAATAAATATGAATAAATCTATTTTCGATGGAAAACAATAGGAATAAATTTGAAGTAGAGAGAGTATTTCCATTTTCATATGCATTGTTGGTTGCAGGGTATTGAAATCCAATTAAATTGTCAAATTATAATGCACATTTTCGCGCATAGAGGGCGCCACGCAACAAAGACGGCACAAAAGCTTTTTGCCACGACTGTTGATTTAATTAGTTTATTATTCGGTTATTGTCACATTGTCGACGCGCCTGTGTGTGTTAGTGTGTGTGTGTTTACAAATATTCAAATTATGATTGTTTATTTGTCGTTAATAATTTGCAACGCGACTTTTAATTGTATACTTTTTGTATACACAAATGCCATAAAAAGCTGTGCATGTGTGTGTTGGAGAGTGTTAATTAATTTTACGCTGGCAACGCTGTCAGTTGCATGCAATTGACTGCAGGCTCGCTGTGTGGGCTGTCGCACACTTTTAATTAGACTTAAATTTCCAATTATATAAGCTTTTACATTAATTAAATTTCCATTTTTATTCGCGTTCCATTCCATGCCATGCCATTCGTGATCCGCCAAAGGCAATGCCATGTAATTTGTACTGAATTAATTAGAAATGCCGACTTGGCAGTCTTCTTCTTCTTCTTCTTCTGCTTCTCGCTCTCCCATATCAAATTAAATAAACTCTGGCACGCAAAATCAAATCACAAGACAGACAGCAGTCGGGAGGGGGGCAGGGGCAGAATGAACTGGCTGGAAGAAATAACTCAAGGTAAATAAATAATTGAATTCATTAGGCAAATGAAAAATGCTGAAAGCTGAAGCCGAAGCCGAAACCGAAGCCGAAGCTGAAGCTGAAGCCAATGAGTTCTTCACTCGCACCGAAAACATATTGACCCAAATCTGTGCTAACAATGCCTGACAGTCTGTCAATGTCCATGTATCTCGCTCACTCTCTCCCCCTTTCTCTGCGTGTGTGTTGGGGAAAGGATAACGGCCGCCTGCCAAAGCTGTTAAAAACGTAAACACAAATAAAATACAATGTTTACCCTTCGGAGCACATTCGGAGTGTCCTGCGTCCTTTCGTCACGCCCTTCTCGAGTTCTGTGCTGCGCTTTTAGCGTTGTGCTCATTAGTGACCAAAATCGAAGAACTACAACAACTACAAAGCTTAATCAAAAACAGAGCAGGCGAAGAGACGCTGTCAAAAAAAAACAAAAAAAAAAAAACAAGCAGGAGGGAAAAAAGAGAGAAACTAACAACAATGGCGTCGACAGGCGGAAGGAGAAGCAAACAATGCGACAAAAATAATACTCGTATGTGCCGAGTGACGAGCACAGGAAGAACGAATAACAACAACAATAATAATAATGAAGCATACACACAATACACACTCACACACACACACACTCACACACATACCTATGCTGTGTGGTGGCGTTAAAGGTGTGCTGCGGTTTCCATGTATAACATTGTCTCTATCTCTGTGTGTGTGTGTCTAGATTTTTGTTAGCTTTCTGTGGCGTCATGTTAACAAAAGCATCGAAATAGGTAGAAGCAGTAACAGGGGAGGGAAAGCAGCAGAGGAGGCAGGGGGAAGGGCAGAGCAGCCCCCTTCGATGGGTTTTTCGACTGGCGCTTTAAGTGCGTTACGTGTGCCAAGTTTTGGCGAGCAACCAACAAAGTTGTTGGCTTTAATGAGCACTGAAATATATTGAGCTGAGCTGAAGCATCTTGCGAGATCTTGTTTGCGGTAAAAGGGAGAAAAGTTTTTACAGAATCAGCACAAATTAGTTAGCAAAGTATATTAAATTATAGTCAGTAAGCAAAAGAAACGAAAATGAAAATATTTAAATATACATTTATAATAATTACTTAGGAGTTAACATAATTTCAATAATACTTTGATATTATGTCTAATAATTAGATGCGCCAAAATAAATATATTTAACAAAATATGAGATTAAATAAAAATAAAATATATTAAGTAATTTGTACTTGCAAAAGAAATAAAAATATATAAATGTACAGTACATATGAAAAGTAAATGTTATCTTAAATAACTTCAATAATATTCTGATGTTATTGCTTAAATGTATTTGTATGCCTCTAAATGCGAGCTATCAAAATATTTTTCAATTTCAATTTAAAAGTCAGCTAAACTTAGTTTAGCAAAGTATATTCAATTATTTTCAGTTGGCAAAATAAATAAAAATATTCATATATTGTATGTATATGAAAATTTAAAAATATAGCAACATTTCTCTATTTTATTAGCATAAGCTTTAATAATGGATATTTATTTCGAGGCAAACAATCTGATATTATTTCCATTTATTACATACCCTCTAATAAATATATTTTCCTGCCAATAAAATGCGACATATCTAAATATTGTTAAATGTAAATTTAAAATCCGCTACGTGATTGTTTTCTTAAGCTGTTTGCTCTGCATAACATTCAACACAATTTTCCATGGCACAAATTGCATTAGAAACTCGCATGTGTTGCCTCTGTGCCCAAATTACCTAAACAAAAGTCGGCAACAACATTTAGAAGTACAAAAAAAAAAACAAGAAAATGGTTGCATTGCAGCACAGACGACTACACGCTTAATTATGCAACAAATTAGGCTCAAGACGATGACGAAGTCGAGCTAAGGAGTTCTCGTCGTCTGGCTTCTAGTACATATGATGAAACGAATTTATGCATAATGCATGAAAATATGCAAGGTTGCATCGCAGTGGCAGTGGCAGTCTTTAGCTTTTAGCTCTCAGCATTTAGCTGCAACAGCAGCACGCTCCATTACACGCCAAGACGATGACGACAAACTTGGCACACACACGCACATGCTTAGTAGCTGTGGAGGAGGCCCAAGTTTATTATGAAATCCCGAAACTTGAATGCATGTAGTTGCATGCCCCCAAGTGCAGAGAGTGCACAGAGAGTGCCACACACACACACAGGCACATGGACATGGAGTGAGTTATTAACACGCTTTGCCACATTTGCTGCCGAGCTAATGCGGCTTTGGTTTAGTGGCTGCCATGTGGCAGAGTCGACAGAGTGTGGCAGAGTGTGGCACCGGTGGCAGGTGGCAGGTGGCAGGTGGCAGGTGGCAGGCAGTTGTAGCAGCTATGAGATTGGAGGCGTTCTATGCTCTGTGCCTGTCATTATGCTAAACTAAACGCAGCCAGTGCTAGAATTTGCACCCGAACAGTCAGTAAGCCTTCCACTCCCACTCCCCCTCTCTCTCTCTCGATTGAGTCGTGCTCTCTCGTTCTCGCTCTCTGACCGTGCACGTGCTTTGCAGGTAACATTTCCGTTGCAGCTTCCGCTGCGAGCGCTTTATAATTATTTCGCCTGGCGGGCCTTCGTGCTTGGCATATGCTGCCTGTTGCCAGGATTGTCAGAACGTGTACGTGTTGCATGTGGGGCAACGGAAGGGGTCGCGGCGGCGGCGGCGGCGGCGGCGGCGGCGGCTCCACTTGCCACAGAGCAAGCCGGCAATAGCGAGTTAGAGGGAGACGCATAGAACGTGCAGCGAGACGACGAGAGTTATAAGCTTCATTAAGCATATGTACAGCACGTTGTAAGCTGAGTGTGTCTCTGTGTGTGTCTGTGTGTGTTGCATTAAGCATATTTAGCATAAGGATTTGTCATTTACGCCAAAGCGCACACAGAGACACAGAACGAGAGAGAGAGGGAGCGAGAGATTGAGCGAGATGGAGAGATAATTAAATGACGCTTGGCGAGTCAACTGAGTTAATGAAATTTTTAAATGCTGCGGGGCCAAAAATATATTCAGCTCCATTTAAGGCAGTTTTGGGATAATGAGCGGAGTTTTCAAATGCACACAGAGCATGTAACGAGTGCAGTTTGAAGATGGCTTAATAAGCGCACTTCAAATTCAGTTTAAAGCTAATTAATGAATTTAATAAATTGCATAAATTGTGCAGATGTTTGAATATTTAAATATATAGATAAGAAAGGTGCTTCATGAAAAGTAGATGACTAAAATTATATAAGTTGCAATTCATAGATAGGTGTTCGAGGCAACATTATAATAATATTAATTAATTATAACAAAAGCAATAATATTGCAGTAATACAAAATATAGAAAATTCAATATACTCTATTTTCTAATATTTAACCAAATAAATAACAGGTTTTAGTGCCATACACCTCATACACTTGAGCACTCTTCGCGGCCATTTTCTATCATAGTAATTTGGTCACACTGATCTCATGCTGTCAACGTTATGTTAATGCTATGTAAAAGGTACAGTTCCCTGTTAAACAAAGCTTGTTAATACGCTACGAAACTATTGTTCGTTCGCCTCTTACTTATAAAATCGATAGAATGAGCTTGAATTAAAACACGTAGTCGTTCAGTCTTTTCTTTCACTATTTCCATCTGTCTCTTTGTCTCTCTTTTATTCACTCATTTCCCCATATCAATTACTCAGCTTAACAAAACTCTGCCAAATACTGGAGTTAAATGCCTGCCCAACTTTTGATATGTTAACTCTCTTTCTCTGCCCTATCTCCAGTCATTTTTGTTGCTCCGACTTGAAGTCTTATCAATTTACGTTGGCTTTATGTTGTGACTTTAAAGCGCAGACTTGTTTTGGCACCCAATTGTCTGACATTTCTATTAAAAGCCATCGCTGCACGATGGGCGCCTCAAATTGCTTTGACCTTTGCACAACAGCTGCGACTCTCCATTACACTTCTCTCCCCTGCCCCCAAACACACACACTCACACAGTCTGCACCCCTCTACGCACCCGCACATAACTCTTATGAAGAAGCAAAATGGAATAAAACGAGAGAAACGAGAAGAGAGAAGCGAAAAAAAGAAACACAAATTTTACACACGAACATTAAGTCACGTTTTCGCACCATTAACCCATAAAGAACGAGCTCAGCCATGGAGTGAGAATCTGAGACGGAAAGAGAGCGCGACAGGGGAAATAAAGTGCGATAGAGAGCGAGCATATGAGTAAAAGATTTACAAATATTGAACTTTTTGCTGGTTGCCCGCTTCTGGTTTTGCTCTTAGCTTTGAGCTTTCAAGTCGTAAAGCAGTCACGAGCATATTTTATAGATTTTAATATGCGCGCTACATAACATTTCCCTTCTTTCCCTTCGTTTCCCCCGCCCTCCTCCTCTCTTCACTAGGGCAGCCTTTTTAAATTCACGCCGAAAAGTAGGCAATGCTTTTTGTCGCCGCCTTTGCCGTTGACTTTGCCGCTGCCTCCGCTCACCCTTGTCAGAAAGGTCTCTGCATTTCGTTTAGTGACTTTTTTGTAGCCCTGTGACAATGTGTCAACGTGTTTCGCAGTGTGCGTGAGTCTCTGTGTGTGTGAGTGTGTGTGTGTGCGAATTGGAGTGCGCAAAAAAAACCCCACTTGATAAGGGTTTATCAATGCGACACAGTAACTTAGTGATTTACTCGTGTGTGCGTTGAATTTTTTTTCTCTTCTTTTTTTTTTTTAATTTTGAAAATTGAAAAAGTGACTTTTGCTTTCTTGACTCCATTTACAATGGCACAACGGCGTGTGACAAGCAGACAGTGACAAGGGAGACGGCCGGGCTGAGCCCTCGGCTCAGCTACTTACAAAATGTATTTGTGCGTAGGCCTCGAGTCGCTTTCTAAACACATATTGAAATATTTATTAAAGTAAAATTGAGTTTCGTAAAACATTGCAGAATGATGATGTGGAAGTTCCAGGAAATCTCTGTCGGCTACGTGAGCTGCAAGCCAAAGATTCCCCTTTCGCATGCTTGTTATTCCCCAGACTGAAATGCATTGCAGAATTTTAATTAAATTCCGAGTGTGGCCCAAAATGAAATGTTTATTAAAACATAAGGTCTCAATTTTGACGAAATCGAATCAGTTCACAACTGATCCACATGTTTATAGGAAACATTTGTGTTTTTTATAAAGTGAGGAATTCATACTGCAAATTTCTACCAGAACAACATATTTAAGAAAGTAAAATATAGAGAGGAATAAAATTTGGCTAACTCTTCAGATATATTTCCAAAAAGATGACAATTTCAATTCATCCTAAAACCGCTAAAAGGCAGCCTCTTTTACATCAGATATATTTTAATAATATTATTTCGCCCTAAAGCTTCTCAACTGCGCACTCCAATTTTAGTTTTTACTGCATATATATTTGTAATAAAATGACAAAATTAATTCGCCTAAATCATCTCAAATGCAGCATTCAAATTTGACTTCAACTGCAAACTGCCAAAAAGAACATACAAATTTCTACACATGTTCCTTGCACTCCTCTTTTATCTATCCCTCTCGCTTGGCTGTGCACCGCAATGAAAAAAATGGCTTTTCATCTTATGAAATCATTGCTGGCTTTCAAGGATTTCTGAGCCGAATTCGAAGCCACTACGCAGTAGCTGTTTAAAATAAATAACAACATTGTACATATTCGCACACACACACACAGATGTGCACACAGGTGTGTACATGCAAGGCAAATAAATTGGTTTCGTAACCGCAAATGCCAAAAACCAGCAGAGACAGCATCGACTCGAAATCGGAATCGGAGTCGGAGTCAGAGTCGGAGTCACGGCAGCCACTCACCATCAATTCAATTCAATCAGACATCAAGCATACACTACGAGTATACAATTTTCACTCGCAACACAAGAATTATACAATCAATGGGATGCCAACACACACACAACTACACTTCACCCCACCTGCCCCCTCTTGGTCTCTCTCTCTCTCTCTGTGTCTTTGCACATTCAAAAAGGAAATAAAATGCGGCAGGCACGTTGCAACACTATTACTTATTTGGCATAGCATTCAGACAGGCGCAACGTCGACGTCGACGTCGCTGTCGCTGTCTGAAATGAACTACGTTTGTTTGTGATTGTGTGCGGCGGCGGCGGCCTCAGGTGTGCAGCGAGTGTGCCAGAGAGAGATCGCAAGCGAGGGAAAGAGCTCTAAAATGCAATAATCTTTCGGCGCCGACGTCGTCAGCGTTTAAACGTGACTTTTAAGCATGATGTTGTAATATTTTAACCTGACTAAGAATGGTTGTGCCGAGCATTCAGCATTCAAGGGAAGGTGGTCAGATGAATGAATCGCAAGCGAGCGAGAGAGGAATGGGGGAGAGAAAGAGAGAGAAACGTTTCCATTGTTGTGTGTGTCTGAAAATTGTTACAAATGCCCCCAGCGTGCATTTTATGGCCACTGCGATAAATAAAATGTTGCAACACAGCTCTCTCACACATATGCGAACAAAAAAAATATATGTGCAAATAATATGGGAGTCCTTTGCCTCTGCAAAAAGGTAGTCGCTAGTCCTTAGTCCTTAGTCCAAGACGAAGACCGTTGCCAGACAAACAATAACATAAATTTCGTAAGCTATATATTTTGTGGGTGTATGTGTGCCAAGTAATTGTGCAATATGTTTTAGATGCTAGGCAGCTTTCACAACTACTTAGGTCATACTTGGCACCGGCAGATGGGAGAGAACAATTGCTGACCGCAATGTCGAAGATGTTCTGCTGCCCAGCGACTCAAGGCTGTGTGGCACTTTAAAAGAGCACTCTAATAAGGGCATTAAATTTAATAAATTTAGCTAACCTAGCTAACGAGATCTGATAAAATTTTGAGACTAAAGTATTTAAGCAGAATGTGAAAACCGTTTGAAACTAAATATAAATTCATCTACTCCAAATTATTATTGCATTATAATCAAGAAAATAAAATAATTAATAATCTGAAATCTACAAAAAATTGTAAATTAAATTAAATCAATTTGTATTGTATTGCATTATTGTCAATGAAATAAGATAAGGTTCCTTGAAAAATAATATTTCAATTGCAAGTTTCTGGAATACAAGAAAATTTAGCAAAATTGCTAGCTAGCTTCGGAACTAAAAGAAATGGAAGCAAATTTGATGCTATATCCATATTTTACAAATTTAGTGCTTAGATTTACAGATGAAATTTTTAAAATTATCCCTTTACTTTTTCCATTCTCCCATATTCCCTTAAAAATTTACCTATAAAATTGAAGTCTTAAAGAAAACGTTTTCAAATTTAAGTTTCGGAAATAGCAGAAATAAATCGAATTTGCTTGGAACATTTTAAAGCATAGATTTCTAGATCAAAATTTCTGAATTATCCCTTTCACATTGTCTCCTTCTCTCTGTAATTTTCTCTTACAAATTGCCTTATAAAAGTGTAATCTCCAATGTCTGCGCTTCTCCACATAAATCATGGTCCATTTCCTGCACTTTACATGCGTCCATAAAATCAATGCCGTAGTTTTTTGGAATATTGCTAAATGTTTTGCCTACTTTGCCAGCTATTACAATTACTGCAGTGTGTTGTACAATTCTTCTTGTGCTTGTTTCTCTTCTATGTTATTTCCGTTTTGTTCTCGTCTGTGCGTAATTGTAATTGCGAAAAGCCTGCAGCCCAAACACTTCTCCGCTCCGCTCCGCTCCCAACCGCACTTGGCATCTCGTCTGCACTCTCTGCTCTCTGTTGGCCCCGGCTTAGAGAAGTTTGCTGCTAAGCCAACATAAGACCCGCAAGCGTTTCTCATAGAGAAATGGCAGAAAAGTAGAGCCAAAAACAACGAGCAAGGCAACAAACTAGACAACTTGTTAGTGTAGTTGTCGGTTGTGGATTGTTATTGTAGTTGTTGCTTGTGTTACTCTCTTGTTATCGTTGTGGTGTTTGTCTTAGTTAAATTCCTAAAAGCGTAACGGGTAAACGAGCATAGTACAGAGCAGAGCAGAGCGACGTCAACTGTGGCTGCATTGAGTGCGGCTTAAGTGTTCATCGACTCAACCACACCAATACACAAAAGCCTCCGCCCCAATCGACCGCACCCTGAAGGCTGTCAATAGTCTGCAGCTGAAGCTGAGGCGGCGTCATAGACTGGGGCACAAACTCGACGACGCGGAGGCATGTGCTGCAAGTTCAATTAATTGCGCGCAACGAGCAAACAAAATAAACAACAACGCAGCAGCAACCACAAAAATTAAATTAAAGTAGAGCATTGGCTTCACTCCGAGCCAACCACCATTGTACAGCACAATGACACGAGCTGAAATCACGCAATTATTCAGTCTCTATTTCCATAACGATATCCTGCTTGCATTAATCCAAATACTTTTCAAGATAGTGTGTATCTAGTTTCAGAAATTCAATCACCATATATTTAGAAAACATTGAAACATAAAATAATAATAATTAAAAATAAAATAATAAAATAAATCCATTGCCAACTTTACTTAATTGATCCTTCAAAGTCTTTTTCATATTTCAATTAAGTGTATTTTCAATTTCTAAACTTCGATTTAATATTTCCATTTCTTTCATTTTTAATTAAATTTTTAATAATTATCTTGAATAAGATTAAATATATCCAAATTCTACTCTAAGCTTATTTTCTAATTTTCATAAATATGATTTATTCTTCTAGAATTAAATTCAATTTGGATTGAGCATTAATCCATCGTATTTGCAGCCAGTGTCATTGGTTCTTAAGCCGTATCTTCTTACAAGACTCGTTCGCTCATTCCCTTGCCCTCTCTCTCTCTCCACCTCCCCTTGCTCACTCTACCCCTTTGGCATGTGCGTGTAAATGAATGATGTGCATTGAGAGCGCTAAAACACTTTTGTTTACTTCAGTGTGAGTCTGTGTGTGTATGAGTGTGTGTGTGTGTGTGAGGACTAGACGAAGACGTATGGTTATTGTGATGACTGTTGTTTTTGCCTCCCCACCCTGCAAAATTGATAAATATTGCACAGCAGACACACACACTCACACACACTCACACTCACTGACATACTAATGCACACATGGCAGCACATATAAAATATAATTTAATTAAAATGTTTTATGTAAGACATGTTTATTGAAGCATTTTCTCAACTTGCCTCGCAATTTGATTGACGTCTGACTTGAGGTTGTGTGCAGTTTGTTGTTGTTCATCGGTTCATTTGTTTGTTTGTGGCATTTGCTGTCAAGGTGTTGAGGTGTTGTCTGAACGGTGAACGACGAACTTTTGCATTGATTTGCGAGTAGTTTGAGTTATTTGTTTAGCCAGGCAATATATTTTCAATTAGTTATGGGATTTATGGCAGTTTGCCTGTCTTTAATTCTAATTATCGAGCGGATCAAATCTTAAACGAAAACTTCAAAATCTAATAAATTTTGTATGCAATAATAATTGTGTTGTCTTAAGAATTACAATTAGTTAGACTTACACACTCTTAGCCAGTAAGTAGTTATACATACATATATCTATTTAGAATTTTCAATATAATCTTATTATATGCCGTGTGTTGTTGTCGTGTAATTTAAAATATAAATATCATTTTTTGAATATATCCCATCCGTTTTATCAAACTACTATTGAAACTTTGATGCTTCTAAAGATCTGTCTGTTGATCAAAAAATACCCTAACTTAATGTGAACATTTCGTTACGTTTTAATTAACAAACAAATCAAGTAATTCTGTTACGTTTTGTGCGTATTTTTTGTTTGTTAACTATTATAATAATAAAATTTTTATATCTCAGTGTTGTTGTTTCCTTGATGTTGTACGTAAACAAAAATATATACATATGAAAATGAAATGAACGATAAATATATTTATTAGCAAAACAATGCAAAATTTATGCTCAATGTTGTGCTCTCTATTTACCCCAATTAAAAATGAAAATTAAATGCAATTTGTTATTGTTATGACACGTAAACATTTTAAGTTGTTTGGTAATTTGCGTTTGCGTTACTCGAATTTCTGTAGTGCAAACAAAAAAAAAAACAAAAACTCTTCAACAATAAATTAAAAAATAAGCAACAACATTTACATCCACCAAAAAACAAAAAAAAAAAAAACAACAACAGAGATTATAAAAATTTTATTTATTCCTTCTTTTCTCTTTCTTTTTTCTCTCTTTTTTCGCAAACGTCAAAAAAAAAACAAATCGAATAACACAAATATAACAAAAATCAAATGAAAACCAAACTTGCAACACAACCCGTAAATTATAACAAACAAATTTTAGCACGCGGCATCGCAAGTGGCAGCGAAATGGCGGCATTGAACTAATAACAGATGCTGAGATACCCTCGATAAATGGATACTCTCGACGACCTAACCTGGAATGTGCAATCGAAAACAAACCAGAAACACACACACAACTAAACGAAACGAAACGAAACGAAACGAAATTGTGAATCACACAGCTCAAGTGTTAAATAGACTTTAAATAGTTGTAGAGTAAATATTTGCGAATAATTACGCATACGCCTCGTAGTGCAAAATCAAACAGTAAACTGAAAACTGAAAACTGAAAAGCTGTGCCTAACTGTAGACAGAGCTTTGCTGCCTAGCTTTACACAAACATTAACCTGATTTTGAGAAGTCGAAAACAAAGAATTTAAGACTACAAATCTACAGGGATATCAATTATGCCAGACCATTTAACAAAACTAAACTAAACACTTCTCTAATCTAACAACAAATTAATTACATTCCTACAAACCACATTCCATGTGTTAAGCTCCTCCAAAGCATACAACAGAGCGCGGTATACAAAGTTTCTAAACGTAAGCATACTTCAATTTCAAATTTTAAAATAAATAAATGTGTGTCTGTGTGTGTTGGCGAGAAATAATCAGTTAGACGCGTAGAAGTTTTGTTGTCTCTCATCAAAGTTCTTTTACTACATTCATTCATTTTCCCGCCGTTTATTTGTTTACATTCGTTAATGCATCTTTAAGATATATCTCCGACTTTGGGGAGCGTAAAAGTTACAACTGTTCTGCGGGCATTTTCATGGCCAGAGAATTTATGTGCCCGTCTATTGCCTATTACAAGCTATCTTCAAAGTCCATTTGCCTAGGGCGGTCAACGTGCACATAACATTCGTTGAGTTATAAAAAAATGCCGGTCATATAATTATAAGGCATACGGCATATGCGCTTTGAAGTGAGTCCTGCGAGTCCTTGTGTCTAGCTCATAAACTTTAAATTCCACTTTATCGTGAGAGAGATACGCGTTCCCCTTATTATATGTATATTCCGCAAATACATATAATATAAAATACAAAAAAATAAAGAGAAAATCTGCGCACATAAAGCGACAGCCACAAAGGATGCGATGCGATGCGATGGTTTGACATTTCTTTTGCACTGCTTTTCCTCTTTCTCGTCGCTCTTCTTTACGTTTCTTTATTTTTTTTTTTAAACATTTGCCGCGGACAGACATTGGACAGTTTTATGCTTTTGAAATGAAAATGCTATGTGCCATTAACATTATCCCTGACGCGTCACTACTTAAAATAAAAATTTCTATATTTTTTATAGAACATTGGTGGAAAGATGCGAGCACCTTTTGGTCGTCGGTCTTTGCTTTTATAGCCAATTTCTGGTTACCCACAGTGCAGCCAATTTCATGTCAAGCTGCAGCGCAAAATGATAATCCCGGGGTCATAAAAAAAATTTTACTTTATATTGACTTTTAGTGTGATAGTCAACGCCGGCTGCGGCTGCGGCTGCGGCTGCTCCTGAGACTGCCACTTGGTCTGTGGCTGGGAAAAAGACAACGCCAAGGTGCACATGAAATGTTAATGGCATGTCAAGATTGCCTTCTCCATTTGCCATCGCCCACACTTCACTGCAGCCAGCTGCATATATTTATTGCATGACGGAGGCAAGCAGACTGCTCGCATGTTTATATGAATTTTAATTTAAATATAATATATGCGCAGCAATTCCGCAGATTACAAAAAAAAATATATATAAATATTGGCGGTTGAGTTGAGTTTCATAAAACCCCTCGACAGTCACTTTGGCTAATTGCAAAAACCCTTTTTTTGTACTCTGAAAATACCTTAAAGTGGCGCTGTGAAGAGAAAGAAATTCATGAGGCAAAGTGAAGTTTCTTGTGGCCTTTAACCCCTTTTTGCCTCCATCCATTCGCCAGTCTCGGTGGATTCCTTTTCAATTTTCATTTGCTGGGCGCACACAAAGCCAAAGTCACACAAAAGTTGATCCTTTTCAATATTAATTAACACTTCAATACCACCACAGTGAAGACAAAGTTTTCGCGCGTATTTCTGCCGCTGACTTTTCTACAATTTCCGTTGTGCTGGCAAACACGAAAAACTTTTCGCTTTTCGCATCTCGCCATGCAAAATGCCTAAAAATGCGTCCATTGAAATGTGTTTTGTGGCCCAAGTAGCCGTCTATTCCCGTCTATCTGTCTGTCTGTGCGATGCTGTAAATACTAATTCACGCTGACACTAATTAACAATTAGGCGCATTTTAGCGCCGTTTTTCGGCATGCCAATGCCGAACTTTTGAACTACTTACAACGCTAATAACTAATTTACTTCGGAGTTCAGTTGTGGATGTGTCATTTGCAAGGATTGTCGCTGTCAGGCCGCTGTGAGTCCCCAGCCTATACTCAACTTTAGCGCTTATTACTCCAAATTTCAAACTGACAAATAAACTGTGCGCTTTAAGGCCCAAAAGACACCCAAAGGATTCCACGGCATCATAACAACAAAGCGCAACTTCAGACGCTTCCATTCTCATTCCCATTCCCATTCCCATTCTCATTTCCGGCTCAACCCCACTTGCACTCGGTGTCAACGTCTCGGGCGACGCTGACTTATCACAAGTCATATATAAACGTCAGTATGCTTTGAATTGGCGTCGAGAGGGGAAGGAGCGGAGTTGTCCTGTCGCTTGGCACAGACTTTTGACAATTGCCACACAATTGTCTGGCGAGGATGCCGGCATTCATCCACCGACTGTTTGCCCCGTTGTGGGAGTCATAAAGGAAAAATTTAGCTTATTTGCTGTATAAATACTGACACCTCGACGGCAGCAGGATGCCTTGGTCCTTGCAGCAAACCAAACAGCCATTGATAGACAGCTGTTATAATCGAGTTCGTATTTCAGCTCAATATCACTTTTGTTGCAGTTTATGAATATTTTTAAGTCGCACACTTTAAATTTAATATTAGCCGCATTGGCTGTCAAATGAATGTCACGAGTGTCTGACGCGCATCCCTAATTACATATTAATTAATGCGCTTTTAGTTCTGAATGGCATTTAATCATCAATCACAGCGCACAAATAAAGAGTCAGAGAGAGAGAGAGAGAGAGCGATATTCGAATTTCATGTTTCTAATTAAATTTGCATTAGTCGGAAAAGAAACAACAACGCTGAGAATAAAATGCCTTGCAATATTATATAATTCCCCCATTCCCACAATTTCGTCCATTTCCTGCCTAAGTAATTACAATTTCAATAATTTATAGCAAAACAAACATGAATGCAGTTAAAGAGACAGTTGCAGATATTTACATCAGCAACAACATTTTCTATTTGTATTTGGATTTCAATCAATTTTTGAGACGCATTTGATGCCTGAAACTCAATTTGTAATTAGAAAGCAGAGGCAAGCAGAGCCAAAAGCTTTGCCCACAAAATAATTAATAACTTAAATATATTTACAGAGCATTCCATAATCTGATTAAGAGTTTTCAAATATGAATTGCTCTCATTTGGCAGCAGATCTCAGATTACTTGTTCGGCATCCATGTTTTTACTGGTGTGCTAAGCTGTGAAAATTAATGGAGTATTTATTAGATTGCTCAATGATTTATTAGCTGCAATGAACGCTGGCAAAACTATAAACAACTGCAGTTCTCCTCTCAAGTTAGTAATCCCCAAATTAGCGACAGAGTTTTCTCAATTCCCCATGCAAATAACGTCTGTGTCTGGAGCTAATCCTCAGACGCTCATTAGCAACCATTAAATGTCAATTTACATGTCAATTGGCAAAAGTGGCCAGCCAAAAGCCAGCTGTAAAAATAAACTGAAAAGCACATGAGTTCTGAGCTTTGTCAGCGACTTTGTTTTGTTATTTCAGCAGCGAATTCTGTTTTTTGTTTTTTTCGTATTTCTGCTCTACCTTGTTAACCATTTCTTGTATAATTTATAGACGCGACTTTGCTGGGCTGGCTTTTTCACCTTTGGCTAACATTTAA
The DNA here is from genome assembly GCA_963583835.1 of Drosophila immigrans. Taxonomy (NCBI): domain Eukaryota; kingdom Metazoa; phylum Arthropoda; class Insecta; order Diptera; family Drosophilidae; genus Drosophila; species Drosophila immigrans. The sequence continues at coordinate 31,873,714 of OY757141.1, forward strand.
AATACAATTACTTGTCTAGGGGCCACATTTCGAGCTGACTGCGCTTGAGGGTTAGTCCCAAAGTTAAGCAAAAACATAACATGCAACAATTAGTGGTGCCTCCACGTCGTCCTCTCAACTGCTGTTCTGTTTGCCATGTCGCCTGACAGACAAAAGTTGCCATGTGGTTAACTAATTTAATTTGGTATTCTTTTTTCTCTCTGTTCTGGCTGCTGCTCCTCGAGCATGAGAGCATCAAAGACAACGACAACGACAACGACACGTTAATGACTTCTTTTGCCTTGGCAACAGCCGAGGCATAAAATAAAATCTAAAAACTGTCAGGACGAGCACACACATGGCGCACATGAGCAGAGTCCTGCCACATGGGCGACACTCAAAAGAGCCACTTAACTTGTCTATATGAGCCTAATGGCCTCTAATATTATTTTCACTGCTTTTCCTTTTGCTGTTGCTGTTGCCGTTGCTTTGGGGGGCCACAAGCCAAAAAGGAATCACTGGAAAATTGTGTGCATTTTATGCCGTCGTCCTGTGCGGCATCGTCATTGTCCTGCCGCACACCTGTGCCTTTGGTAATTGTAGAAAATTGCTGCAACGGCGGCTAAACATTGTGCAAATCCTTTTTTTTTCCCCTCTTTTTACTCGACCATGTGCTGTCTTCTCTTTGGTTTTTGTTCGCCGTGTCTGCCTTTTGGCGCCGCAACTGTTAACAGCCAGTTGAACTATGCCATTTCATATGTATCGCATGCTGCACTATTCCCGCTTCACCTTTTGCTCCTTGTTACCTTTTGGGTGTGCACCACGTGCTTTACATTTTTATTAAGCTCAACCCTTTTTGCCCTTCCTTTGGCTTGCTGGTGTTGTTTAGCATGCCAGTGGCGTTGTTTGGCTTATTGCACGTGCTTAGCCTCTGCCGGGCTGAGTCGAGTTAAGTTGAGTTGGGCACAAATGCCATTAGGCTTACACACACACACACTCGCACACTCTCGCTCCCCGGCAAGACAATTGCCTGCAGGCCAGTTGAGTCTGCACGGCCGGCTAACGTGTCGTATTAGTTATTTTCTACTTCGATTGCTTTTGCCACTTTAACGCGACATCGGCAACAGCAGGCAGACAGTCCTTGTCGTCCTCCCAAACCCCTCGGTAATCCTTGCTGTGTGTGCGCGCCAAGTGTTTTGGCAATAATTGAACGCTCAATTTTCGATATGAGACCCAATTGAGGTTGGCAGTGCAAATATTCGATAGGTATTCGCCAATGAACATGTTTATTGCTCTGTATTGATTGTAGATTAGGGCGGCAAACTTAATGAAGCAACACAATCAGACGCCTTTACTTTAATAACGCAATCTGTATTCGACACTTTAACATTTAATTATTCCAAGAGCTCTGAAGGCGCACATCGATGCAGCGAAACTTCAAGTAAGATTGGATGACTTCTATCTCTCTCACTTTCACTCTCTCTCTCTCTCTTTTTCTCTCTCTGTGTGAACTCCCTCTCTCATTTCCAAGAATCATTTCATGTTAAGGTGTCATTTGGGTCATAAACAAAATTCCAGTGAAATATTTATCATCCCCAACTACTTTTTTCGGATAAGCCTTCCCTTTATAGCTGCTAATAACTTTTATTTTTTAAGCTCTGAATCATTGTTCTATCTATAAGCTAGTTACAAAAACATACATAATAAAAATTTTCCAAGTAGTGGCTAAAAATGTTATTTACCTTTTAATGTCTATATAAACTTGTAGCTCTGTTGTGCGTGGTCAGTATGTATGTGTGTGTGCGTGTGTATGTATTGTGTTATATATATATATAAATATACTTAGCTAATTGTTATATTGTCAAAAGACATTTTCCATTTTGTAAGTTGTAAGTTACATAAAAAAAACCAAAAACAAAAAATGAAATGTGCGACAATTTTACTAAATATCACCCATTTTTATCTTCTTTTCTTTCCTTTTTATGTAACACTTGTTCGTGCTCTATATCAAAAATACAAAAACTATATATACATATATTTTCGTATATATAAATAATTGAAAACAAAAAAAAAAATACATCAAAATTGGCAAAATTGGAAAACTGACAATAATTTCGTTATACCAAAATTTAATTTTTTGCTTTTCAATTTCGATTCTAAAATACCGAAAATTTTTATTCAACCCACTCGCAACACGTAAAAAACCAACCTTTAAAATGAATAAAAATTAAATCCCTTGGCATATTGCAAATTGTTGCCAAATTTGAAATTCCAACAAATTTTCCTAATATTCCCCACATTAATAAATGTTGTATTTGTATTTGCTCCTTTGGTGTCGAAATTCAAACCAACACCAATACCAAAACAAAAACCAAAAACAAAACAAAATATATAACAAAAATTTCGTTAAATAAATGTTGTTGCTTTACTTTTATATATAATTTTGTTCTATTCATTTGTTTTTTCGTATTTTTGCGCTCGTGAAAATCTTTTTGAAAACAAAACCAAAAATTAAATTACATTTTATTCAATGTGCCTGCTGCGTTCGTTATTCGTTACAAACAAAAAAAAAAAACTATAAAACTGTTGCGTAATTCGTAACTCTGTTGCATTTACATTTTTTTATATATGTCACATATATATTATGACGCTCATATGGCCTGATTTTATTCGGTATTATTTGATTTCTGACTTTCCGTTTCTCTGGCATTATTCGGTAACTTTCACTGGATTATTTTTTGCATTATTGGAAACATTTTCTAATGCTATGGCTTTTACAATTTAATTTTCACACATGCCACTCTTCCATTTTGCTGCCTCTTTTGATACAACGACAAACAAAAAAATGAAAATAAATGAAAAACATAAAATTCAATTCGAATTCTCAAAACGAAAAACAAAAACTGAAATAAAAAAACGAAAACTCGTTAAAAAACAACCAAAAAAAAAAAAAAAACAGAGCATTTAGATCGCAAGCTGTTCGTTGGCATGCTCAGCAAACAACAAACCGAAGATGATGTTAGACAAATTTTTCATCCATTTGGCACTATAGAGGAATGCACCATATTGCGGGGCCCGGACGGTGCTAGTAAAGGTGAGTACGATTCCAAAGATCTGTTTTGTTTTTTTTTATTTACCTATTTTGTATACATATGAATATTATTTTAACAGTACGTATACGTAACGTGTTGAGCTCGTTATCTGTTGTTTGCCAGTTTTCATTGTGTTGACGTGTTTTAAATAGTTCTTAACATGTAGTGCTACAAATTGCCCATATACCATTTTTTTGCAGTCTAATTACGTAAGTTTCCATGGTTAATTTTAGGACTGGGAAACTATTATTATTATTATTATTTTAATTCCAATAACGACAGCGATTTCATATGTTTACCTCTAAAACTATCTATATTATTTTGATTTTAATTCCAACTGATTCTGATCCAACTTCTATGGCAACAAAACTAGGGCATGCCATAAAAATGTTCAGCTAGATTAGAAAATTTGAGGATAAAAAGTTTCAACTTGCATTTGGCAAGCGTCATTCGTTCGGCAATCTCTCGTCCTCTGGGGGTATATTGATAAGTACTTTCTGGAGCAATGCAACTGTGGCCCCCATACAAACTGTGTGCCACACATTTAAGTAAGTTGTTTTTGTTGGCAGCACTGCGAGCATGAGCATGAGCATGTTTATGCAGGCAGGCAGCTCGTGATAAAGCCAGCAGAATTTTGCTGGACGAGCAACATTTTAGCAGCTGTGCAACGAGCCAAATAATCATCACAAACATAACCATAACAATTACACAGCTTGCCACACAGTGTGGCACACACACACACTCACACACACACATACAGTGAAACGCAGATGTATAAAATAAAAATCGGGTAAACAGTTCAATTAAAGTTGTTTGCTTTTGCAGAACGCTGCTCGCTGCTTCACACGCTGCCCATTTGCATTTATGTGAATGTTTCTCTGTATTTGTGTGCATATTTTGACACACACACACACAGCAGAATAAACAACGAAGAAAGTAGAAAAAAAAAATGGAGGAAAAAAGTTGCGTTTGTTTTAATATGCAAGTAACTTTTTTAACAATAACATTTCATTTTATTATGTCAAAAGTTTTGGTTTTGCGTTTTGCATACACACACACACACACACACACATACACAGTCGCAGGGAATGTGTGTTTGTGTGTGTGTATTTATTTTGCTTACATTTGCAACATTTGACTGCCGCTGTCGACGTCGCCTATTGTTGTATGTTAATGTTTGTTATTGTTGTTCTTTTGTTGCCGTTTATTGTTGCCATTTTGATATGCATGAAAAGGCAATAGCGATAGAGAGAGAGAGAGCGAGAGGGGGAGGGGGAGAGAAGGCAGGACATAAGGGGTCCTGGCACTTAGCTGCGACACTCCACACATAGTTGCCTAGCATTGTTTATTTTTCTTGTATTTTTCAACATTTTTTGAGCCTCATTGGAATAATAACAATTGAGATTGCAAAAATATTGTATTAAAGTGGAGAATAAATCGTCATTTATATAGTCGCATACATCATATCAATAGGCAGCTGAGGCACTTCTAATTCAATCCGCAAGATGCGCAAAGTGTATTATGATGTAGCATATTTTTAGACACTCATTTATTTGGGCGCTAATCCAATCATCATCGCACAGCTAAATCAAATTTCTGTCACATTTCCCTCAGATGAGAGCCAATAAATTTATGCAAAATCAAATTCTTTTTATTTTTTGCGTTGCCTACTACTAAAATACTTGACAAAACAGCAATAAGTACAAAATCAAGTCGATTTTGATTCGTTTTTTCTCCCTGTTTTTTGTATTTTATGATGAGACAAGAGAAAAGTTGTCGATGTCGCCCTTCGACACTGTGTGGCAGCGGGAAAAGTTCAAAGCCGCGGAAACTGTCAGTTGATGTGGTCTTGTGGCCCGTGTGCTTGCGGCTGTTGTGGTCTGATGTGGCCCGATACCGAGTATGGTTTGGTGTGCTGCTGCTGCTGATGGCAATGCCAACATATCATTCTTCATTAAAATGCGCTTCAAAGTCAGTCAGGCAGTCAGGCAGTCAGCAGGCAGGCAAGTTTTTGGCGTAGTGACAGGGCGCTAGTCTTCTGTGTAAGTGCCAAAATCCATCAACGTCAATTTTTTCTCGCTGCGCTGCGAATTATATTCAAAGAAAATCGAGTCAAGCAATGTGGTGGGTGGAAAATCAAATGTGTAAACGGCGCAAGCAAAGTAATGAAGGCAAAAGGACGAAAGGACGAGTTGACTGCCTGACTGACTGACTGACTGACTCAGCTGACGAACTGAAAATGTATGCAAATGATGATGCATGTGGCGGCAAATGTTGTGATGAGGTAACAGCAAAGGAGCTGTAGACTGGGAACAACAATAACAGCCGAGGTGGCCAAGGCATGAGGAGGCATGAGAGGCACGAAGGTCTGTCTGACAGGCAACAGGAATAAGCGCAACCATCATGTTAAATTATGCAAATTCGATTTCAGTGAGTGAATGAAACGAAACGAAACGAATGAAGCGGGTTCGGTCGAGTCGAGTCGACTGACTTTGAAACTTTTCCTGCCAACCACCCAAAGTTCCCTCCCCCTCTTGGCAAAACACAAAGCATGTGGTGACTTGCTCTTAAGGGGGGTTGGGCGAGTGTGTTGTGGGCTGCACATGTGTTGGCAATGCAAAAATTCTACAGCTTGTGGCAGACCGGCAGACAGACTCATTTGATTAGAATATTCATGCATGCACTTCATTGTCATCAAGGCGAGATGCTGTCGTCCTGCCAGCCGTCTTCTCGTCGTCCTCGTCGTCATCTGTGCAATCAACACAATTGTGCAGCTCATTCGGCAGAGAGAATGTCATGCCACCTTGTGTCTGCTGCCAGCCTGGCAGCCTGCCTGCAATGATGGCGGTAATCAAACTTTCTATACATGAGCAACAACGGCCGTCAAGTGGCAAGTGGCAAGTGGCAACTGCAACGACTGCAACTCCTGCTAAGCATTTGCATAAGTAGCAGGCGCAGTTGCTCTGGCCCAAGTCCTGCTGCTGACAGCCAGCTGGCATAAGTTGACGTGGAAACGGCATTTGGCAAGGCTTCAACTTGAACTGGTTGCCGGTCTTGCCGGTCTTGCCTGTTGGCCCGCTGCTTTGTTGCATCGAGTCAGCGTTGAGAGGTGGCCATTCAAGCATTAAGCCTAACCACTCGACTATCTGCCCCGCCATGCGGCCTGTCATTAAGTAATTGCATCACACGCACTTACACGCATAGGCGTCAAGTGGCGAAATGACGGACGGACACTGATTGGGGCCTGCGAGGGTCACGTTAATTAAGGGCTCCACATCTCATTTAAATTGCAGGCCGCCAACGAAAAGTTAATACGTATTTAAGGGCAGCATCATTATAAATATCGAAAAGTGATCGATTCAATTACGTAATTGCATATTTATTGAATTTGTAATATTTAAATTACTTGAATTTAAAAGTAATGTCCATTTCTGCTTTTCAAATCTTCTATTTTCTCCAATAATCGGCAGTGCAGCGTTGCCACACGGGGAATCCCTGCACTACGATATTGCCACTTTTTTTTAATTTATACTACCCAAATATACCACATTTATACTAAATACTGAATTCATGTTCGCATATTTCTGCAAGTTGTGCAAAGAGCTAGCAAGTATTTCATTTATTCAGCTGTCACGGGGGCAAACGCAACACACATATGTAAATTGAATTAAAACGCTGTTCATATTAAAATTAATTTGAAATGTCTCGCTTTGTCAAATTAACTTTTAATTGGCACAAAATGCAGACTTGCAACGAGAAGTGAGTTGCGAATAGCGCAACAACTATCTTTGTGCAACTGACACAAAAACAAATTTCAATTAATACTCTGCTCTGCACGCACACTTCTACAGTTGCCATCACACACAGATGGCAATTGAAATGACAACAACAACAGACATAAAGTAGTCTTGAATATCTCTTCTGTGCGAGAACTGTTGTGCTTGTAGTTTTGCTGCTGTCGTCTATTATATCAAAAGCGCCGAAAGCCCCATAAATGCCAATAATTAATGTGACATTTTCGGCGTAATTGAGGCAACTATGCAGCACACACACACAGACACAGACACACAGTTGAGGGAGTGCTCTCAAAGCATTCCCCAAAACAGGCATATGGCATGCCAAGTGGCAACTGCTTGAATGCGTTGCAGCTACGCATGAGGCAAGCTAATTGAATTTTGCACATTGGCAGCGGGACTCGAAAATGCGGTTCGTCGCTTGTGCATGCAGCTAACGACTTTGTCAGCCAGCCCAAAAGTATGCAGCACAAATTTTCCATTGGACTCTGTCGCTCCCTCTCTCTACCGTCTGAGCACAGGTAAAGTCCGGAGCGTACAAAAAATGTATTGCTTGCGAAAAGACGAGTAAGTAGGAGCGTAATTGCTGTGAGTGCTGTGCACAACAAAACTTTTTTAATACCTCCCAGCAGCAAACGCTTTCAGCTAACTTTGCAATGACAGTTTAAGTTGTTTTGCGCCCCTCCCTCCCTCTACTCAGTTACACCCTTGTGATCCACTTGTTGTTTGCCCAACAATTTTTTTTTTAGCTGGCAGCGAGCAGCTTTGTGCTTTGTATTTGATAGGCACACTAGTAATACAAAAACACACACACACACGTAGAGCGTGAACTTCCGCTTTTGTCAACTCTCGCTCTCTTACATATCATCATTTCATTTCATTTCAATTTCTATTTATATGAGCAAAGTTTTATGAAGTGCATGTCATACTGCCTGTCGCCATCCCTTTCTCTCACTCTCTATCCCTCTCTCTCTTGCTGCTGCATTTATTAAATTTCATTTCATTTTCATACTGAAAATACCGAGCTCATGTTTATTTTACTCGACACTCGACGACTACACTAAAAGTTCTAACAAGTGCTGATTGAGTGCTGAAAAACTGTCAAACAAATGCATAAAACGAAATACAATAAAAAAAGAGAGAAATTCATACAAAACGTTGCGAAATGAAACGCAAACGAAAGCAGAAAACCTTTAGGAAACATTTGAAATTTGCGTAAAAACCAAATTGAATTTAACGCTTATGACATGCAGCTTAATTTTACATGAATAGTGCGAGATGAGATTTGCATTTTATTTATCGCATTTTAAATAATGCTGATTGATTGTCATTCGCTCGACAGCACAGTTGATAAATGTTTCAACGTCGAAACTATAAAACTCTACATAACGTTAACAATATTGACTATGAGATAAAAGTGACGTCAAAAATATGGCAATTAAACTTTTTGAAAATGTAGAATATTTAAATGAAATACTCAATATTTTAAGTCAATTCTCAGTTTTTTCAATTGCATTTGTTGTGTCGGAACTCTAGACGACATTTGTTAATTTATTGCAATAAAACAAAAAAAAATATTTAAATAAAATCACAAATATTGTATTCAATATTTCAAGTCAATTCCCCGTTTTGTGGGCTGAAATATATGTATATAAAACTTTTTGATTAAATACCAAATATTTTATTTAATATTTTCCTATTGCATTTGTTCTGCTTCATCTCGCGACAACACTTTACAATTTAATGCAAAGAAACTTTTAATAAATGTATAAAATATTTGAATTTAACACCAAATATTTTATTCAATAATTCAAGTCAATTTCCCCTTTTTTTTGTTGCGCTTAGTCTCGAGACGACACTTCACAATTACTGGGCATATAAAAAACACCCGCAGGCATCATAAAACAAGCTGCTTAATGCGCCTTAATTAAACTGAACTCTCAAAGGGAAAAATTGAGGGGGGACAAACTGCAGTCGATACAACGCCACAAGAACTGCACATAACTATTTATTTGTATGGCGCTGGCAGCAAACATAGAGAGAGAGAGAGAAAAAAACCAAAAAATATATATTAAGGAAAATCATGGTAATAATAATAATAATAATGTAAGTTGTGGCATAAGCTCATAAGTGCCATTTAAGCCAGTCGCCCTTGTGCTTGTTTGCCTTGCCGGCCAGAAGTCCTGGCCCGACTGCAAAATGGCTCGCAAGCTGGAATTAAAATACATATCAAAAGGCGCAACGCGAACTTTTGCCATAGACCAGAAAACCAAACCAAACCAAGCCAAACCGAACCAGAAAACCCCGAAAACTTTGTCGTTCACAAGTTCTTTTGTGCCACGACTGCTTTTCTCTCCTCCTCAGACTCCTCATCTCTCTCTCAGTGTGTGTGTCGGCTCAGCTGTTTAATGCAGCTTAAATTTAATTGCAATATAGTAAAAGTTTCATATATACAAAAGTATAACGTACACTACAGTATCACACTCGCTGTGGCTGTTGCTGTGGCTGTGGCTAATAAATTTTTATCACACTCGACAATGTGAGACAAGTGGCAGCCTTGACACAGGCAGCGAACGCCTCTCTGCTTAATGCTAATTAACATGCAACATAGCCCGAAACTGTGCAACACATTTCAAAGGTCAAAGCAATTAAACGTACACAGCAAACACAACAACAAGTTTGAGACGACGACAGTCTCATAAAAGCCACAACATGTCGAACTTATGCTATCCAAAAACTAGCCATATAATTATGTATGGAAAGTTTGGCAGCCGAAGTAAAGCGCACAGCCCAAAATGAATACTCTATATGTTATTTAATGTAAAACTAAATACAAATAAATAAACTTATATATTTGAAAATAAATGTGTATTAGACAAAAAATAATATATTTCCTGGAATGTGTTGTTTAAGTACCACCTATCTATTGCTTGTTTTGCTTTCTTATAAAACTCAAAAATCTAAAAAATAAAACTTAGAATGTCTTTCATATAATTCGCTTTAAAAGAAATGTATGTGAATATAAATATAATTTATTTTATCATACTTAGAATGGATTCGAAAACCTTTGACAAAGTTCGCTAATGTTGACTTAGAATGTCTTTCAAATAGTTTGCTATAAAAATAATATATTTGAATACAAATATTGTTATACGAAAATTATTCCGCTTGGAATGTCTTTTACATAGTTTGCTATAAAAAGAATATAGTGTCAGTTAGGTATTCCCATCTGTGGATATACATATGTATGACGGACAGACAGTAGTTAGTTTACTTCTATTCCAGCTGACTTTTATTAATCCTGGCAAACTTTACGACCAAATCTAGTACGAAAGTAACACACTCTTTAAAGGTCTAAGTGCTGTAAGAAGCCCCAGCACGTAGTTGCCTCAATTTCGTTTCATTATGTGGCCAAGTGGCAGCAAGTGTGCTTTATTAACACATTTCTGCCGTATAAAGGAATACATGTACATAACTTTTTTAATACCAGTCACACTGGCCAACCAGCCAGCCAGCCAGGCAGCTTGTAGCTGGCTAGCAAGGTTGGCTTTAGTTGTAATAGTTTAATAAAGTAGTAAAGCTGCGGAAAGATTTGACCGCACACCGGCACAGGAGACCTCAGGACTCAGACCTCAGACCAGACTTTGCTCGCTCTCTCTCTTGTTAAAACAGAAGTCTGTGGGCCCAGCTTATTTCCGCCGCAGACAAACTTTCCTTAGAACACACAAAAAAAAACATGCAAGAAATTTATACGAAGGTTACTCCCTTGTTTTTGAGGTTTTCGCCTGCCTTGTCAATAAAAATGTCCAAAAAGTTTGTGGCCTAAGCATTAAGCAAAACTGCCAAGAGAGCGAGAGAGTTGAAAAGGGTTGCCTAGCATAGTATATATATATAGTATGTGTGTATATAACTACTGATATTCTCTCCCAGTTGTTTATTAAAGGCGGCCAACACACACTATATATGGCCAAATTTAATTAACTTACTCGAGCGCGCATTTCTTTTAGCCGGTTGTGCGTTGCGTTGGCATTAATAAAAGATTACTGCGTGCCTTATCAGCCATGAAGTATGCCACTTTAGATATTTGTTTCAGTCAGGCAGGATTATTGAAAAATTAATGCAATAAGAGGCAGAGCCCAAGACGAAGTCGCAGTTGAAGTCGGAGAAAACTTCTCTTCCTGGGTATGCGAGTGTGTGCGAGCTGAATTGAGCGCAATTAAGCGAAAGTGAAATTGACAGCCTTGCTTGACTATAATGGATATTGATGTGCACGCACACACTCACACACACTCATACTCATACTTAAGCAAATTGTGTTTATAAACAGCTGGCTGCTGAAGGTAGCGCTTTAATTTTTGTTCCGTATTTTTAATAAACGCCTCGCTCGCTCGCTCGGCGGGCGCCTTATTAGATGTCAGAGAGTTGTCTGGAAGGAAGCCTTGCCACCTGTCAGCAGCACATATTTTGTTATTATCAGTTTAGACGGCGGCCCAAGTGTGTATGCCACACACACAGCAGCTCATTTTCTAGCTCATTGCCAGCAGTCCCGTCTTCTTGAACCCCCCGCGCAACCGGCGCAAGACATGCGCTAAATTAATTTATTCCACTTTTGTTGTTAGACAATATCCTTTTGACTGGCGCGTAACGGGATGCGAGGCAACAGCAACATCTTCCAGCTAACAGCAGCCGTCGCAGAGTCAAGCTGGCAGGCAGGCAGGCAGGCATTTAATGAAAATGAAAATGTCTAAAGGCATCAGCAGCCTGTGCTGTGTGCTGTGCTGTGTTATCCTTTTTCAAAGCCAACAAGCGCAAAATGGAATAAAATAATATAAAACCAAACTGTGGACAACTTGTGGGCCGGGCTAAGCTGCGTCAAGTGTCGACAGGATACTTGCCTGCTCCTTGCCAAGCTTTGCTGCCATGACTCGCTAATAAATAAAGCATACTTTCAGGCGGCCGCCTTTGCAAATATGTTTTTCGTACAGTCGCGTCTCCTGGCAAATAAATCACAGTCTATTCATTTAAGTTTTCTTCGGAATATTTTAAGATCCATCGGCTCGACTTCTAGTTAATTTCATGCTTATTTTTGTATCTTTTTAGGTAAGTGCACAAGGCTTCATCCTTACAACAAGACACGTGCTCCACGTGGCGGTAAGCAGTTGTCTTACAATATAATTTGTAACTAAATACAAGTATGCTAAGTATAAATATATACTCCACTTTAGGAACAAACAAAACTACAGAATAACCATATTGATAGCCAACAATTTCATATATATTTAAATCAGAACGTGTTTCTATAGGCCTGGGTTTTTTTGCATAAAATAATGACAGGCGTCAAGTCAAAGAGTTTCACTGCTGGATATGCAATTTCAATAAATAATATGTCATATTTGCCATGGCCAAAAAGAAGGAGTTTGCTATGCAAATTTCACACATGAGCGTGCACAAAACACGATTATGAGACGATGACGATGACGACCGATAAAATGCATTGCCCACAAAAATCTCTCAAAAATTCATATTCATCGGCATAAGAAGAAAATTGCCCGATCTAAAGTGGTTCGAGAAATCGCTTCTGCTGCTGCTGCTGCTTCTGTTCCAGGGCACTCAATCAAAAATCACATTTCCGTGTTTGGTCGGCACTAAAAAAGATATGGCAAGAGGCAGAGCAATAGGCCGAGCCGACAGCCGACAGTTGGCAGTCGACAGTTGCCCAGTCGCATGCGAAGCAAATGTAATTAAAACTCGATATACTTGTTTTCCCCAAAATGCCCACAGAGACTGTGAGATGACAGAGAGTTGCCTGTGGGAGACAAGAGCGACAGAGAGAGAGCGGGAATTGCCCAGAGCGAAAAGCAGAATCGAGGCCTCTGTCGAGTTATACAAACAGCCTAACAGCATCCACAACCACAACACTTACTCACACACATGTGCAAATTGCATGCATCATCATCATCATCATCGTCCTCATCATCATCAACGTTGTCATCATCTATCGGCAACAATATTTCCCAGAATTTAAACTTCAATTTAAATTTTTGGTCAGATTTGCACGTACTCAACGCTTCGTGTGTTTTTGTAATTACATGCGCATACGCAACACACACACACACACACGCACACTCGCACGCACACATGCACATTTCATGCAAATTGATGTTGCTTTTAGCACACATGAGGAGAGGAGAGGGACCTGGTCATATGGCTCAGAAAAATAGCTGCTACTGGCGCATTTTCGTTGTTGTCTGTGCTACTTTACAGCTGCCCAACAATGAAGATTTATAAATGCAGCCCCCCCCCCTCACTGCCCCCCCTCTGCCACGCCTCCAGGATACCAGCTGGTCTGCCCTCGGTCCTCTTTGGCGCTGTCAAGTACTCTGCATGGCATAATAGCCATAAATTAGGGTAGAGCTACGATTTGGCAACAACAATAGAAAAAGGGCACTTTATACATAGTACATGCACAGGGAGAGAGGTCGTTGATCATTGCATCATGATTGGAACGAGTCCTTTGGGAGCGAGTTGAATGTGTCGAGGTCGTTTAAGTATTAAAAGCAAAGTCAATGCATCTGGATTGATGGTTCCATCAAGAGATTAATAACAGCTACTAAATTAACAGAGAACGAACGATTCATACTCATATTTTCAAGATTCGACTCGCTTAGCTTCAGTTAACAGCATCTGTCTCGGTTACATAGTATTAACATAGCGTTAACAGCAGTATGTGTTGGGTGGTATATTTGGCATAAATACTAGAGTTTGGTATTTGCAGTATATTGAAATTCATTTGCTGTATAAAAAGCTGCACTTCAACAAGCAGCTGCCGAGAATGCATTTAACGCAAAAATAATTATGAACAATCAGAGGAAAACTGGGAAATTTGATGAGAAATTGCATTGTAAAAAGTTGATATGTCAAAAATTAAATTTAATAATGTTAATGCCAGAGTAGTCAACTTCAGATGAAACTGCAAAAATTTGCAGATTTACTGTTTCATAATTTTTGAGTTGAGTTTTTGCTGCTGTGGCTGCAAATTTGTTGCTGTTGCTTTTGGTGTTGTTGTTTTTATTATTGTATAACTTATGCCAATCACATAACGAAAATATTTTAGCTTTTGCTCAAATTAAATAAGCGCCACAGAGCAGCAGCAGCAACAACAACAACAACTATAGAATCGTACACTCGAGCGCATAGCGTAACAAAATTCAATATCGCTTTTAATTGCATGTTGCCCTGGCAACGTCAGCAGCAACAACAGCAACAACAACAGCAACAACAACCATAACAACAACAATTGACAGACATTTTAAGCCCCGTTGCAAGCTGAGCTGTTGAGTTGAGGCTGAGGTTTCACCATGGAATGCCATGTGGCAGTGGGGTAGTTGGGTTGGCTGGATGGCAGGCCACTTATATAAGCCAGAGGGATACAAAGGGATGAGGGACTGAGAGGGCCAACCTGTAATTTAGCAAAATGTTATGTAAACTTTAAATCGAGTTATGCATTTTAATTGGTTGTTGTACAATTTGCAAGCGGCACGTTTTGTTTGCCACATCCACAGGACACGACTGAAGCGCATATTATGCATATGGATATGGATTCATGGATGCATGTATAGAAATACGACTACCACGTTTCAATGCTGCACAACAACAACAATCAAATTGCAATGCTTCACATTTTTGCGTAATGCAATTGAAATGTTGTCGAGTTTCAGCAAAAATATTCAATATGGTTTAAAGGTTTACGCAATGAATTTGCCTCTCATTGGCTTATTGAATTAAGACTAAATTCATTTGCAAATACTTAAATAAGTTAATAAACAGTTGTGTGTGCGGAGTTAAATTAAAACTAATAAATAGTAGAAGAAAATTAAGCTGCGAAATTCTTTGCAATTAATAGTTATTTGTTCTCAAATTAGAATAAACTTTTCATTCCCTAAATAAGTTAGCCAATGTTGTAAAACATATATAACAGTGATGTGAGAGTAGTTGAATTCGTTATATAGTATTAATATTAATAAATATTACAAATATTCGAAATGAATACTTATTTATTCTCAACTTAAAATACATGTTTCTTTAGTACAGCATAGCAATAATATTTTCTTTAATACAAATGAAATCTCAGCTGGTCTTTTTTACCCTAGAATTTAATTCCACGGAGCAAATAAAAATAATAATAAGCAAAATGTAGCTTGCAGTTAACATTAAATATCTTGAAGTCCGTTGCGAAGGTAGCTCCATTAAATTGTTGCATCTTCCCCAGGGATGTCGCTTTACCTACAACCATTTTTTTGTTGTCAGCTAAATTCAGTGCGCTTTACCTCAAAGCGATGTGCAATGCGCATTTGTTTTGCTGGGCCCGTCAAACGCAGCCAACCGAGGTGAACCAAACCAGACCAAACCAAACTGAGTCGAGTCGAGTCGAGGCAAGTCGAGACGTGGCAACCACAAGGAGCGCAGCTACCGCAGCTTAAACTTAATCTACCTCTTGGCTTAATTGCTGCCGCTGCCGCTGCAAATTGCACCCAAAAGGCCACTGCTTCCCCTTCCCTGCTCCTCCTCTGCCCGCTTCCAAAGGCAACTAGACACCAATGTTGCCGTGAGACGCAGTCTCTTCTCTGCTAGAGTGCCCACAGCGCTAACTCATTTTAATGATGCCTCCACTGTCTGCCTGCCTGGCCTGGCTCGGCTGTCTACCTGTTTGGAAGGCACCGGCGTCTTAAGTGCACCGAAGTTGTCTTGCTGGCCACTGTCTCCAGTCTGGCAGTCGACAGTCTGGCAGTCTCCTATTGCTGGCAATTATGGCCAAGTAGCTGTGCTTACATGTGGCCAAATTGTTGTGGTCGCCTCACGGGCGCATTAAAAATGAATAATGTGCGCGACTTGGGCGCACAATTTATGCACTGGCTTCCAGCGTTCATTCCTCGCCAGCTGCTGCTCCTAGCGACGGCTTTCCCTGTTGCCCTTTTCAATCATACAAATCCATGCAATCAAATTCCGTTGCGCAATACAATTAGCTTCTCTATACCTTCTTGGCTCAAATAAAACAGAGCGAAACATGCTGCATGCTTTTGGGCGCGCACTTTATTAGGCTTAAAGTGTATCCTGCTTACCTGTGTCCTGTCGCTGTCGCTGTCGTTGCTGCTGTTGCTGTTGCTGTTGCTGTTGCTGTTGCTGTTGCTGTCTCTGGCATTCGTGTTCGTGGAGAACCCTCAGGAACCCTCACAGCCCTTGCCCTTTCCCTTACGCTTTGATGTTCAAGTTAAGCCCCAGCTAAATTGATTTTCCTTACCGTGGTCGTGGTCGTGGTCCGGCAGTGTGCTTTTCTCTTCTTCGGATTCCCTCGCCACACTCGGCAATAAACTTCAAATGAAGCGAGCCGCTATTAAGTTATGCGGCTTTATTTGCGGAGCTTTTGTGTTTTGTGCGCTAAATAAGTGCACAAATAAATGGACAAGGCATTCACACACACACACACACACACAGCAAGTGTCCTGTGCAAAATGCCAGATACTTAAAAGCGAAAATACTATTCGAAGGCACAACGGCGCCCTCGCAGTTAATCCGACTGGGATCAGTTATGGAATATCTATTTCTAATTTGATTGTTTTTAATATTATTCCAGCAGACATAAGCTGAGCTACACAATAGCTTAACACAATTTATTGCCTTAATAAGTCATAGAGTATTTGCAATACTCAAGTATAATTTGTATAAATATTATTTTTAATTCTTTAATTATTATTTAAAAATATTATTCCAGCAGACATAGGCTGAATCACATAATAGCTTAACACAATTTATTGCTTTAATAAGTCATAGAGTATTTGCAATTTATTTTGTAGATTTTCTACAGTACAATACATTAATTATAATTAAATATAATTTGTTTAAATGTTATTTTTAATTGTTTAAACTATTATTTATAAATATTATGCAGCAGTCTTTGGCTGAATTACACGAGAACTCAACAGAAAGTATTCTCAATTTATTGCATTAATAAGTCACAGAGTATTTGCAATTTATTTCATAGATTTTCTAAATCACAATACTTCAATCATAATCAAATACTATTTATAATTTTTATAACAATTATTTTTAAATGTAAAACTTATAACAGTCCAGCAGACAATTTTGTTCTTCAATAAATCAAAGAGTATCTGGCAAATATGTATTCTTTCAACGAATGAATTCGTTTTTTAAATACTAAATAGAATTTTTTGAAATTTTCACAATAAAAATTAAAAAAGGGGTTTCTTCAATAATTTAGTTTAATATTATATATTAAACTAATAATTATTATTTGTTGTCCCTGGTATTTGTTATGTTAATAATATTATTGGACTGCAAATATAAATTTATTTTGACTTTAAATATGTTTAATATTCATAGTTACCTTTAATAATATTCTAAGCTGTCTGCTTTGAGCTTTGAAGCGCAGCTTTTCGATTGTCGGCAAAAATAACCTCGTCAACTCTTTCGGGGGAATCTTCTTTATTGTCAGCGCAACGTAACGCCCTCAAATCTTTTTTCCATTTCCAATTTCACTAAGTCGCTTTAATAACACGCGTAGAGCTTTATGCCGCCCCCCTCCTCTGAACTCTTGCCCCCCTTTGGCCCGCGTTTCAAACTCTGTTCTGCGGCTTTAGTTGCATTTGACTTTGCGGTTTGACGTTGTTGCTTTTGCTTGTTTTGTATTTGTTGTTTTTCTGTACGTATTTTCTTTACTCTTTGCCGTTGCTGTTGTTGTTGTTGTCGTTGTTGTTGGTGTTTCGGTTGCAACACACGCAACAGCTTTTTGTTCACACTTTCGCCTGGCAAAACAATTTTCCTGCTGGCCGAGGCAGCGATTCAGGCAAACCTGCAACCAGCCGAGGCAGTTGCCGCTGCCGCTGCCGTTGCTGCCCCGCATGCATTGCGGTTTCTGTTGCATAATTATTATGTTGCGGTTGCAACCTCACCCGACCCTCAGTTGATTTTGTTTTTGCTGTTGCTGTTTCTGTTGTTGCAAAAGCATTTACCTTGTTTGTGGTGCGTTCAGCGCTTGGCAAAAACTGCTGTCGTTGTTGTTGCTGTTGCTGCCTAGGCTGAAAGCTGAAATTACTTTGGTTTGAGCGGCTTTTAAATCTTTGCTGTGCGAGTTTATTTAGGCGGTTGATTTTTCGCTTTTTTCACCCATTTCTCTGTTCGCATTTAGTAAGCTTTAAATCGCATTTAAAGCCGGTTGCCGAAAGCCAAATTGACAATTGAAATTTAAATTATTCGGCAGCTGAGAATATAATAAATTTGTTGAGTTTGTATTTATTTTAACAGCTGTCCGAGTGAGTCGAATATCTTTCGATCCTAATGTATCTATTGCTCTTTCAAATTGCTGCAAATTCAAACATAAAAGGGTTAACAATCCATTGCCATATTTAAGGGGCTGAAACACAGTCTCCAGTCTCCAGCCTCCATCCTTCGATGGCCAAACAAAAAGGACACTTTTACGTATAAGTCAACGAAATAGTAAATAACAACAAAACAACAGACGGCAACTGGCAACTGGCAACTGGCAACCAAACAAAAACAAGAGCAACAAATTTTTCGGTTGCGCTTAACAAATGTTACACAAAGCGTCGCATTGGACATCTGACTATTTGGCCAACTGGCTGCTGTGGCTGGTTGACTGCTTCTCCGTTGTCCTTCGAGTCCTTCTTCTTGCTCGTCGTCGTCGTCGTCGTCGTCTGTTGGTGTCATTTGTTAAAGAGGCTTGTCAACATGCCTTATAACAAGCCGGCTACGGTTTTTCCGACTCGAACTGTGTCCTGTAAAGTGGCCGGCCTGTCGACTCGACTCGACTGCCGGAGTTGCCCGTTGGCCGTTCTTCAACTGGTCGGTTGGTGGGGCAATGACTTGGCCTCTCAAGAGAGGAATAGTCGAAAAAGCCAAAAGCAATAATATTTTAGCTTTTGTTATAGGTTTTGAGCAGCAGTCGGTTCGGTAGCCAACGCCTGTTTGTTTGTATTTTGTAGCACACTTTTGTGCATTATTTGCACAGCACTTGCAAGAAATATTCTAGAGAGACTTCTTGGCTTTTCAATTTGCCCCGCCCGTGTGTCGTCTGTGTACACAAAATATTATATTCTTAATTGGTGTTTATTGTGTGTCACCCACACACACTTGCAACTCGACAGGACATTCGCTCATTTGGGCTGTAAAGGCCAAAAGGACGTGCACATACTTTTCGGCCATGTTACGCACTCGAGAGTGCCATAAAAATGTCAGCGCTGAGCGAGCCAAGTATTAAATTGTTCGAGCCACAAACAAAAGCCATAGACAACTTGCCTTTGCCGCTGCCTTTACTTTTACCGTTGCCTTGTTGAAATGTAATTTGCAGCTTTCCTTTTTTCAGAACACCCTGCGGCCGCCAGGCAAATGCAATGACAAAACTCAACTCGGTTCAGTTCTGAATGCTTGTCCAGCTGCTCTTTTCTACATTCGTTTTTTTATTCGGTTCGTTTCTGTGGCTCGCAGGCAAATTTCATTCAAACAAAAAGTTTTGTATCTATCTCAATGTATGTATGGGTGGCTGGTAAATTGCTTATGAAATTGCAATTTGAGCTCACTCTGTATATCCTGGTCACTGATTTTTATTTAATTTCGCCTGCGGATGCCACAAAATATGCATGCAACAGCACACAAGAGGTACGAGAGACAGACAGACACTCGGACTCAGGACTGAGGGGTGTGAAGAGTGCAAAATGTATCACATTACATGGAGACACACGGCATAAATTTCAACTATTTTGCATATTCAGTTCAAGTGGGATATGTCCAGTCAGTCACTTAGTCAGTTAGTCAGCTAGTCAGTTTGTCAGTTCGTTGGGCAATAAAATGTATTATGAAGTGAATTTGTATGGGCAGAGAGCGAGCCGGGCTCAACTTTCCTTTTTTGGCCAAATGTTATTAACTGTAGTTGCAAATCCTGGCCAAATCCATCGGATCACGGCCCAGCTCTGTAGGCTTTCACAAAAACTTTTTACCTTTTGTTTATATGCTAGCCAAAAACTTCTTTTTTCTCGGCCTCTGTCTCTGTCCTGCTGCCTCGACTCGACTTGGCTCAAATCAAGAATAATGGTCCCATTGCAGATTCCAGATACGTGGTCTTTGTCTCTGTGCAAGACACACACACACGATGTATGTGTTTGCTTGTGTGTTGTCTTTTTGATTTGTATGCAAAGTGTTAAGGTTCATGCTTGGCCAAAGAAGAGTTCAATTTCAGCTGAGGTCAAGCCAAGGCAGCAACAATTGAGTGGTCGGGGAAGGGGAGGGTAGAAGGGGGGCGCTGAGAAAAATTGGTTTGTTTGTGTTTCGAGTTGAGTCTATTTGCAGTTCCAGTTGGCCATATTGATAAGTTTCCGCTTTTTGTCAGCCAACTTCATTAGAGCGGCCGATGCGGACAAAGTTTTGTGTGTGGCCAAAGTTGCAGCTATAGTTCAAGTCATCCATTGAGCTTAAAGTGATTTATAGCAACTATTAAATATCGGCTGTGATTGAGGCTGCGACGGAAGCAGTGAAACTGTGAGAACACAACATTCATCTATATTGTATTAATATTTACTTGTGTGTATTTCCTTAATAAAATATCGAAAGAAATATCAAAATATCTAAAGAGAAAATAAAATATGCTTCTCATATTCAGTTGTTCTTCAATAAATTGTTTAAATTAAATAGCAGAAATTCTAAAGAGTAAATGAAGTGTAAATATATTCTTCTCTTGTTTATTTCGAGCACAATAAAATATTGAACGAAAATGTCTGAATTTCTGAAGAACAAATAAAGTCACTAATTATTATTTAGTTTGCCAAATACATTGCAGAACTTGTTTGGCATTTAATTAAAATTCTTCGCACTAGCATTTCTCATTTATTTTTTTGTAATAAATAAATGAAAATTTATTCGAAATTAAAAATGGTTGAAAACTTGGCTAAGAGAGACAATTTAATTTATTAGCAACCTTTTCGTTTGCTTTGAATACCTTTGAAAATACCGTTTCCAAGCGCTTTTCCTTCCCATGATTTTACAACTCGCTTAATGCATTTATGATTAACAGCAGTTACAGCTGAAATAACTAATTCGCTTTTGACAATCGTGTTATTTACGTTATTGCAACTGCTGTTCGACATGTGTGATGTGCGATGTTGGATTGAGTTTATTTGATTTTTGCACTGTTGCGCTGCGAAAAATGTTGCCCATTTATGGCAAAATGCATTCGACTGTGAGTGTAATGAGGCAAATGCAATTTGCAGAGCTGCAACTGCAACAGCAGCAACAGCAGCGGCAACGACAACGACTACGACTAGTGACAGCCTTCTCATATGGTATTACCTTGTTTGTGTGCATGTCGTCGATATTGTTGTGTGTGTCGGTGTGTGTGTGTGTGGCAGGTCTCATCATTGGAACAGACTCACATGCATCAAACAAATTCGATAGCGTTGCTTTCTGGTGACTGGCCAAGGCTGCTGCCGCATAATAAGCGTAAACGTTGGCTAACAAGATTCATGCAACGCTTTTGTGCCCCCGAGGCAAACATGCAATGGCCATCAACGTGTCCTGTCGTCCTGTCCTCTTCTGTCCAGTCCAGTCCAGTTTCCAGTTGCACACATGCAACAACCATGATGATGATGACGACGACGACGACGACGACGACGCGACCGAATGGCGAATGGCGAATTGCGAACGAAACGCGCTTAATGCAACTTTGTTGCTCGGCTGCTGTTGCTGTTGTTGTGGTTGTTGTTGTTGCCTCTCATGTTCTTGCTGCTGTTGTCAGCTTCGCTGGGGCAGCAGGCAGCGATTGAAAAATCCCACTAGGGCGTTTTTAATTGGATTTTAAAATACTTGTCCCATGCAGGCAGCCAGGCAAAAGCTGTGCGGGGCTTGGAGGCCCAGAGACAGCCAGCAATGACCAGAGCCATAACATGAGCAATACCCTTCCCCTTCCCCTTCCCCTTCTCACCCCTCTCACCCCCTTACAGTTTCTGCTCTGCTCAAAATGACCAACCAGACCCAACAACATATCGACCAGCAGACGTTGGTCAGCAGTCAGGGGCTCAACACGCTCGTTATCCTTGTTTCCTGATGCTGATGCTGCTGCTGCCGCTGCTGCTGTTGTGCACAATTTGGTTACGTGTTTGACCTGCGGCGATTTTTCATTGCATGGCATTGCGAAATTTGTATTGCAAATGTCACCAAGGGTCTCTGGCTGCTGCCCCTCAAGTTCGTCCCAATAAATCCCTGCCATAAATATAATCACATGTGTTTGCTGCCCCCAGCACGGCACAACTTCATTTAGACCCTTGTAAAAAATAGCTGCACTGTTTCAAGGTAAATCGTTGTCATCGTTTATGCCAAGCGGTAAAGGTTTAAAGCACTTAGATTACTTCTTGAATGTGCAACGCAAGAAAAAAGTACTTATTTTGAATATTGCAGTATTTTTTTATATATTGTATATTAATGTAAACGCAAAGAGTGGCAATATCGTTGTGCATGAATCACCTAGGTGGCTACGCTGCACGTCCGACTATTTTTCAGAGAATAAGATCAGTAGAAAATCGTTATCGAAAGTAGTTTAAAAATATAATGTAAAATCGAAATTAAATTGCGAAAATAAATTGTGACAACATATAATATTATTATGATTTAAATGTTTAATTTCACAGCTGTCTCTGATTTATTATTTGTGCCTTTCAAGCACTGCAAATTCAAACAACAATGTTTCAACTTTCTTAGGAGGCAAATGCAAAACTTTTATTAACTAGGTGTGTTGATTTGTTAAGAGTTAATGCTGATTATAACTGGCCAGTGAACAAGTGAGTGTAATTTTAATGACAGCCTGCAACTTTGCCATGATTATCATTAGCATATTTGATTAAAAAGTGTCATTAGGCTCGCTGAGTTGAGTACTCGCCGACTGTTCGACAGACAGTTCGCAGGCTGCATCATTTCACGCTTCAACGGAACTTGCATAAGACAAACCTGGCGCTAAAAAACTTGCAGCACACACATTTTAATTTCAACTAATTGCGCTGCCAAGTTGCCAGCTTGCCGGCTTGCCAGCTTTCAACTGCAACTTGTCGTCGCTTAAGTAATTAAAGCTTGCACTTCGTTAGCTTTAAGGACTTGCAGCCAGTTGTCCTGCAACCTGCGTCCTGTTGCCTAATTGTAACAAGTGTCCGGTGCAGTGCTTGATTTGTATGTAAATTGAATTCAATGTCTTTAGATCAAAGCAAAAGTTGGCTCTTAAGCCTTGGACTTTGCGTGTCTCCGTCTACTTGCAGAGTTGTCTGACAGCTTTACCTCTTTGCCTAGCCTAATTTACTTTTAATTATTATAATGACTTGAAGTTCGACAAATTAGCCTTTAGCCTTAATGTTAGTTAGTGCGTCAGCGTCAGCGAAGACAAATGACATCCTTCAAAGGTAAATAATCAAAAATGTGTCGGGGTAAAAAAAACTCGAGTTAAATGAGTTAATGTCTCTTTGCCTTGGCTCGAAAGCATACAAATTAATTGAGAAAACCCTTCTCAGTTTGTTCGCAGTGTAATGAATGTTGAAGTGCTTTACTTTGATGGCTAATCAATTGGAAAGTTGCCAGTTATCCGAAAGTGGCTCTTAGCAATTCAATTGAACTTGAAGACCAACAAAAAATCATCCTACTTCTAATAGATATTTGATATGCGTCTAAATTAATATAGAAGGAAAAAAGACTTAAAATGTTGCATGGCAATTAAAAACAAGAAATAAACTTAGGAAAGATTTCGCAGACTTCAAAAGCTGAATTTCATATCTAGCATATTTCTGTTAGTTGTACAAAAGTTGAGTGAACTTTTTTCTTTTTTTTTTTGCTTTATATTAACAAGAAGCACGCAATTAACGAAGGTGTTTTAAGATTGCATAACTCACAGAGTCCTTCTGGCAAATATTTTTCTTGTTGCAAGTTATTCTAAGAAAAATAAATTTCACATAAACAAAAGCGAACAAAAAACAAATGAAAAGCAGCGACAAGAAAAGAAAGCAGCACCCAACACAAATTACAAAC
This sequence comes from Drosophila immigrans, assembly GCA_963583835.1. NCBI lineage: Eukaryota > Metazoa > Arthropoda > Insecta > Diptera > Drosophilidae > Drosophila > Drosophila immigrans. Next base: position 31,897,664 of record OY757141.1, read on the forward strand.
AAAGGCAGAAAAAAAAGGACACACAAAAAAAAACACACACACAAAATCAACTTTGATTTAAGTTTACAAAAATGCTTAGCAATTGCTTTGCTTTTTTAGCTTTTGTTGTTTTTGCTCGCTCTGGCATTCAGAAATTTTTCTGTTTTCTGTTATTTTTTTGGTATTGTATTTTTTTGTGTTTCACTGTGTTGATCTCTTTTTCTCTCGCTCTCTGTTTCTGTTGTGGATTAACAGGCAACAAAATATTTTATTTTTTATTGTTTAGCAACGCTGATTTGCAGTTCGCCCTTCCCTCCCTTCCCATCCCTTCCCCGCCGTCATCTGCCTGCGCCTTGTGGGACTCTCCAACTGTTGTCTGTGCGGCGCAGGATTTTGTTGTCACTTCAACACACACACACACACACAGTTACAAAAAAAGGAATGGAAAATAAGAAATAACAAAAAGCGGTAGCAAAACAAAAATCCACTTGAATTTTTTACACTTTATTTTTTGTACATTTGCAACACAACAGAAAAAAGAGAAAATAATAAAAATCCTGTTCCTGTTTGCACGCGAAATTTGCGCTTGTCTGCCTTACGGCTTGTCAGCTCGCATGTTGCATGGTTTTAGGCGGGATTTGTTGCGCGTTCGCTCCCACTGCATGCCACATGCCCCATGCCCCCCTTTCCTAGACACCAGCGGCAGCGGCAACTACAAAGGCAACAACAGCCGGAGCCGCAATTTAGACGCCGCCGCCAGTTGTTAAGCGGCAAAGGGACGGGGATGAATGTATCTTTTTTTTCTCCAGTTGTTTGTTGTTGTTGTTTCTGTTTCCTTCGCTTGAGGGTCTTAATTTTCGGCATTGTTGCCGTTGTTGCCTACACGAGAAGAACAGTCGAATGAAGGTTAAGCTCAACCTTGTCGACAGTTGCGAGGTCAACTCCAGAAGGCCTTAATTAATTCCTTGGGGGTTCGGGCGATTTCCAACTGTAAACAATGACCGCCGGAATATTAAAGATACTCTTCAAGCCGAACAAATTTTCCGTGCTTTTCATTGAAGTGTGTATTAATTAATATTTTAGTATATTAATTAATTTTGTCCTTTATTTAACTCCCATAAAATGTGATTTTAAATAACCTCTTTTTTATTGAGATTGTACCATTAGCCGTGCCATTAAACCATAAATGTGTTAGCATGAAGTGTTTAAAAAATAAATTAAGCCGTTAACAAACGTTTATTTTTAATTTCCATTCAATTATGCACAGTTTTTTTGTATTGCTTTTAACAGCATGCATTAAATATGATTTAAAAAATTATTTTCAACATTGCTCTTAAATTTGCATATTCCATTGCATTATCTCTATTATAAATTTACCATTTTTTTACTAACATCTCTGCGTTTACTGAAATCTTTGATTAAAATTTCACCCGCAACTTTAAAATCTCATTAAATCCGCCAGAGCAAAGTACATTTCTCGCAGTTGGTTTCTTCTTTTTGCCTCAGCATTTTTGTGGTTATTGCCTGTGTATTAAATTAGCATAAATGATTTTTAATAATTATGCCCGTGAAGCATCATTTAAGGGGGCGCTAGTGCTCTGCCAATGGCCACGCCCACTTGACAGCCTCCCAAAGCAGCTGGCGCACAAATTACAAAATAATGAGCGCCAAGTGCAATGTATTTTTTGGTTTGAATTTTACATTTTACATTCACCGTCCGGCCGACTATTATTTTTATATAATGGGCCATGATGGCAGGCAGCTCTGGCTGCGATGATGATGCTCCAATTGCTTCGATGCCTCCGTGGCAGCCACATCCAAATGTTCAGCTGAGCTGAAGTTTGGGTTTCTCATGCGATGCTGAAAATGTTTTTTAATTGCACTTAAAATTTTATTTAAATGCCGCGCACACATGTCGAGATCTGAGACTGAAAACGGTAACAATTCAAGAGGGGCTTTTGTCATTTTACATATACCATTATTTGATGTAGTGAACAGTTAATAATATTCGTTTATTTTTATATATTTTCAGGCTGCGCTTTCGTTAAATTTGGTTCGCAACAGGAGGCTCAGTCAGCAATAACCAATTTACACGGAAGTCAAACTATGCCGGTAAGTGTTCAAGAACAACTAATTTAAACAAATACAATAATGGGTCGAATAATACAGCTATTGTTATCGCTCTGTCAGGACTTTGATCTGCTTTCGCTTTTGAAATACCATCTCAAATTAACGAGAAGTGCACCTTACAAATTAATAGTCAATTTTGTGTAGAAGTTTGCAACATAATACCCATATAATTCCAATTAAACTGACGTGTTTCTCACGCAACAACAATTGAATTTGAATTGGGAATTTGAGTTTCACTTTGAGTTTGAGTTCGTCTTGGAGTTTGAGTTTCAAATGGAATTGACGTTGACGCTGACGCTGAAGTTCTCGCATTGCCTGTCGACGCGACTCCCACGAAGCTTTGAGCTTTGTTGTTGTTGAATGCGAGTTTGTGTTTGTTGTTCGTCAAGTTCAACAAATGAAAGCAGCAAGCCTCAAATATTTTAAGCTTTTTATTTCCTTTTATTTTTGTGCACGTTATTCACAAATTCACAATTTGTGTTTATTTCTGTTTTTTTTTTCATCATCATTTGTCAAGGACATGCACTTGTGGGCGAATAATGCGAAACTAATGAAATTTTCAACCTGAAGTACTTAAGGTACTTTCCGCTCGTTGTTGGTGTTTGTTGCTGTTGTTGTCACTCCTTGTTGTTCTGTGAACAAGTACTTAACAAACTTCATTTAAGCTAGAAGTGGCGAGGTTCCAGCTTGGCTAGCGTTTTAAAAATAAATTAGAATTAAATGAAATCAAATTAAATGGCGGAACTGGAATGATTATTATTATTATATTTCTCTTGTGCGCCACTTCAAGTGAAAATCAAGAGCGCACTTTTCTCTAATATTCTAAAAAAGAAAACCCCAGAAAAAGATATATATACATATGTTTGTAGTATATACAAATCGCAGCGACAAATTGTTTGGCAACCAAAGCCAAAGCTGAAGCTGAAGGTTTTTCCTTTGTGCAGCGATTTTGTGCCGACGAGTGACTTCATTATACGGAAATTTGTAAGAAAACACCATATAACTAAATACATATATATATGTATATATACCTATGTGTCTTTTTGTAGAAATGTGTGTGTGTGTGTGTGTGCTCTATGACAACGCTGCTGCTCTCGGCCTCAGTCGCGGTGCGGGAATTATTTTTTCTTGTGCGAAAATAAATGAAATTTGCATGACACTTGAGTTATTTTGCACGTAAATTGCTTCTTTTGACAAACAACACAAGCAAATACACAAAACCAGCCAACGAGCGCGTACTGAGAGTGGGCGTGGAAGCGGGGCGAAGTCGGGGGCGGGGTATAAAGCAAACTGAAATGGGCGCTATTGTTGTATTTTCGGTGTTTACATCAGTGCAGCGAACGTTTCGCATCCAAGTCAACTCACTAGAAGAGTGCAGATAAGAGGGAATGGGAAAGCGTTTGTTCCTCCATCTCCTTCTCCATTGCTCTGACTTTATTTACCAACAGATTGCTGCTGGCTTTACGAAAGGCGAAACGAATTTTACATTTTCGGTTTTGTGTGTGTCGAGCTATTCGCCTCTCTACGCGCTTCTCAGCGCTCGCAACTCGTTGTCGCTGTTGCTGTCGCATTTAAATTCAAATTCAAATATTGTTGATGAAATTTGTTGCTTAATTTGCAATTTAGATGCGTTTTTAAACAAACGCTGCGCCATTTCCATCGCTTCCCCCCTCCCACTGCGAATCTTGTGTTTACTTAGGCGGAAATTCTTGATGATGATAACGATGATGGCGCCAGCTCGGTGCGATGGATGTTGCCGTAATTACAGACCACTGCTCGGCATGGTTGAAGAAATAGCAAAATCAATGCATCATGCCTCAGGGCTAAACACATTTTTTACAATAACACAGCAGAGAGCGAGAGAGGGAGAGATTTCCCCCTTTCATCAGACATTGGCAAATATGTATGAGTGAAAACTTCAAATACATAGCCGCAAGTGAGGCTACAACTACAGCTGAACCACCAAAAACAAATAAAGCAAACATCATCCACCGAAATATAAATCCAATCCGAATCAGGCAAACAGTTGGCCCCAGCTTAAGTCAATCACCAATGCCAAGTTAGACCGTCACATTTTACAGCTGATTGCAATATATACAGGGAAAATCAAAGCATAGCCTGAGGTGTGTTGAGCGTGTGTGAAACTTTGATATCCTCAGCATTGAATGTGATATTTTCTCGGAAATTCCCTCAGCCAAACTACAATATTTTGGAACCTATGCAAATATGCTTTGCGACGACTTATATTCAGTGGACACTCTGCGACCTCGTTGGTCACAGAAGCATAAAACGCTTTAGGCCTGCACTTTACTCCACCATCAGCACTAAATAATACTCAGCTGCCATGTCTGACCTGCCACGCCCACTGCTTAACGTCAGAACTAACAACGACAGCTGCAATTTTTCACCTGGCCAATTTTTAAGATGAGCAGCAACAGCATCACAAGAAGGAACAAGAACGACGCCGCCCCCAAAAAGACGTCGACTATGCCAAATTGCTAGCTAGCGTGAAAAAAGCGTCAAGAGGTGTGTGTGTGTGTGAGAGTGTGTGTGTGTTTGTGGAGCGAGGTTGCCAAGCAAACTGAGTAGAGCAATTTGAGTTCGTTCTGTGTTTTTTTAGCAACCATTCTTGTTTTAATTTTAAGAGCGCGTAATTTTTTTTTTACCTGCCTGCGCATTAAGCATTTTAATGTCAGTTAGGTGGAGATGATGATGGAGAGGGGAGGGCAGGGAAGTTGGCAGTTGTAATTGCAATTTGGCATTACGACTCTCGCTGGCGCTGCGTCTCGCTGCCTGGCAGCCAGGTAATTAGCGCAAAACGACGCGGCAGCTGTTGTATAAAATTTTTAGTAGCTTGCACAAAAGTATGCTACACTTTTGCTCCTGCATATATTAATTATACACCGGGCCAGAGCCAAATTGCTAAGTGCAACAACAGCAACAGGCAGCGGCAAGCGGCAAGCAGCAACAAAAAAATTGATTGCCTACCTGCAGGCGTCAAAGTTGCCACAGCAGCGGCAGCAACAGCATCAGACAAACCGCAAGTTAATTTCAAGCTTAACAAAGTTTTCTTTTTCGGTGCTGCTCACACACACACTCTCTATCTCCCTCTCCCTCTCTCTCCGTGATTCATTCTATCTGCTGCCCATATCTCTTGGCTCTCATCTCTCATCTCGGACTTGTCGGACAGGCTTGGCTTTCATGTTGATGTACCACAAAAAGCTTTTAAAAAATTTTTGATTACGCCAAACCTTAAGCAGCTTATGCACGCCACGCCCAGCATAGTCAGACCTCCCACCGCCCACCTCCCGGACATGGGAAACCAGCACTCATTAAAAAGGAATTTACAGTCAGTGTGAAGGGCGAGAGAGATGGCAGCCAGATCTCAGTGTCCAGAGCCCAGAGCCCAGAGCCCAGAGTGGACAGTTTCTATTCTCTGGCCATGCATGCATCGAGTTTGTTGTTAATCCTCTGGCACTCAACATGTTATAAGTCGCTTTTAGTGCGGTTTGCAAACGTTTTCTAAATAGAAGCGCCCACAATCGTAAAAAAAAACAGAAAATATTCTAAACAACAAGCTGACAAGTCGAAGTTTCAATACTCTTAAATCACTTCAAGCCAAGAAGTGACTATCAGTTGTTAATACTAAACTAACTTTGCTTTTTCGTTATTTATACTCAACATATTTATTTGTTGAGCAATTTTCAACATAAATATTGCAGTACTAAAAACTGCATTTAAGACAATTGCACTACAATATTTTAATTGTGATTCTTCTTTATTATCGAACAATTTGTAACTTCCAAGCTACTTGACCAGTCGTTAGAGCCTGCTCTTTTGTGTAGAGTATTAAAAAGTTTACAGTTGTAAACAATAATTTCGTATTCACTCAACACAACATTCGTTTTTTTTCCACACATTTGCATAAGCCGCTGACGCGATTTTTTTCGCCCCCTAGGTAGGTGTGTGTGTGTGTTGGGCTGTGTGTGTAAATGCGGCTTAGAAGAGTGGGCGGTGGTCTGTGGGCGTGACTGCTTGTTAATGAAAGCGCGCGCATGCATTAAAGCTGCTCTCTAAATGCTTTTGATTGGCGAAGCGCAAAAGCGCCCAGCAAAAGCAAAAATGGCCAACAGCAGCAGCTGCAGAGCAAATCCAGAAACATTTGCGAGTGGGAGAGAATAATGCTGGCAAAAATATCGTACGTAAATATAAATGTTTTAAATTACAGGCCAAGTGACACAGAGAAAGGAAGTTAAAGCGAAATTGTTGCCCGCACATTCGACTTCAAACCGACAAAGAATAAATTAGGCAATTAGCATTTTTTCTCCTGCTCTTGATTCGCATTTATTTTCATTTTGTTTGTTGTGTGTTTCTGGTCAGGGCACGCATTTGAAAATTGTGTTTGTGTTGCAAAGTAAATGGGTTTTTTGGCCAGTCCAAAATGGGTTGCTCAGGAAATTTGCATAGGCCAGCCTCAACTTGTGCTGGGGCTTGAAAGCCAACAGCCAAACTGTTTGCTTTGCCATCAAAAGTAGAAAACACACTTGACATTCTCTTTTCAATTGCTCAAAGGTGGCAGCAGAAATGTGACCATGCTTCAAAGGACATCATCAAAAGTAATGCTAAACTTTGCTCGGATTATGCCGAGCTAATAAGCTAGGGAAAAGCTTAATTAGGCTTTCGTTCACGAGCACACTTCAAGTGTATAGTTGAGAGCAAACTTTGATAAACGCAAATGAAATACAACACTAAAAAGGATGGTCACAATTTATTAAGCCAAAACTGAGAAGAAAGTATCTCCTTCTGTAAATTGTGAAATTAAACAAAAATAAATGAAGATTATGAGAATAGCATTCCATTAAATAACAATATAATATATTATATATACTGTATTGTATTGCAACCTAATTTAGTTGTTAGTCTGATGTAGTATATATTTTTTTATATTATTTTGTTGTATTTAAAACTGGATAAAGCTACTTAAAAACTTATACTTTTATACTTATACATTTATATGAAAAAAATATCCGCTAAAATTATGAAAAAAAAAATATAAATATGTATCTGAAGATTAGAAGAGTTCCCCAGCATACCATTAAATATTAGAATTGGTTCAATTTGCGCCATCAAATTATTTAAATAATATCATTTAAATCTCTTCAGAATTCCCTTCATTTTTTAATATGGAATCTCGAAATTGTGAACGCAATTTAAAGCGTTGCTTGTCTTGAGTACAATGATTTAAAAATTGCTTAAACGCGCACATAAGTATGCTTTAGCGGGCGCTAAGGAGCAGCAGCAGAAAAAATAACATAACACAACATTCCACCCACACACACACACAGACGCACACACAGAGAACTAGCAACAACAATAAGAACAATAACGATAACAAGAACGACAGCGCCAAAACACAATCAGGCAGGCAACAGCCACCGTCGACGATGCGAGTTTTCTCCCGCTTTTCCATTGTTCGCAGCTGCTGCACATTAGAAATTCAACTTCGTCTACTTTTAGGCGCTGAGCAGCGACAGCGACAACAACAGCAACAAACAAAGCAGCAACAACAACAACGCGAATACAATGGCGTGTGAATTAAAATAGAAAAGCTGAGTCCGGGCTGCGTCTTCTTGGCCGACATCTTGGCTATGCCAAGGTGCGAGTGCTTGGCGAGATGTGTGCTCCGCTCAAGCGTGAAGGCAGCAGGCGGGCGGCAGGCTGGCGGACGGGCGGACGGGCGGGCGGACATTCTGACAGACATCTTCCCACTTCCACAATTTGCGCCATATTGGACGCCATTTTTGTCAAGTCACATTAAGCGATGCGTCGTTTGCTGGCTGCTCCGTCCGTCAGTCTGACGAAAATTGAACGCGCTGCCAACCCGACGGCCAGCAGCCTCCAAATTGTTGTATAAATAAAAGCATAATTGATGCGAGCTGGAAAACAACAGCAACAACAGAATGCCAGGCAAAAACTGAAGCGTAGCACTCGGCGCTTGGCATATGTTGCGTCAATTCAGCCATGAGCCGCAACAAAAACATTGAGAAAAAAATACATAAGTAAGTGTGCTAGCTACAGCAATGATGGACTAACAGATACCCTGCCGGCAGATAGAACAAAATTATTATTTTCTCTGCTTACTTAAATAAATAAATTGATAATAAATAGTAAGTTGTTGTCTGTTAAAATTAATGTGATGATATTTATCACTATCACACTATCGTTATGTTAATGCTATGTAACAGCAACAGATTCTGTTAGTGAGTCTCAACTAATGCTGTTAACTTTATGTAAATGCTATATAACAGCGAAGGATTCTGTTAGTGAATCTTGATTATAAGTTACAAAAATTCACATCGTTCGTTATCCGCTTTCAGTTATATATTTAATTTAATTCGAACATTTTCTACAATAGTCAGCACTTTATTACTATTCTAAATGCATACAAGTTAATGCCATAGTACATAAAATATAGTGGATTAATATTGAATTGGATTGCCAGACCATCAGTTCCATCTACGCTAACTTGTTCAGTAATTGAATTAAAAGACCTTGGCATACCCTATTCACCCAATTCACAGTTGGCGTACCAAAAAAAAGAAAGAAAATGGAAAAAAAACGAATGCGCGCACAAAAATTTGTTTCTTTTGCATATTTTACGGTGCTCGTTTCAGACTGTGGCAAAAATGACTGTGAAAACAGGTTGGCGGGACGCATATAATTTCTGGACGGACTTCAAATCGTATTTACGTAGCGCCATGGCATTGGCATTTTTCACTTCCTTTACTCCGATTCAGCTGCCTCTTTTATTGCCCTGCAAACGATGTCTCAGTCACAGTCGCAGTCTCAGTTGCTTTCTGTTTCTTTTTTCGCTGTGGATGCGTGTGTTGTCAGCTTGCAGATTTGTTTTTTTACACATGACGATGGGAAATTAATTTGAAATTTAAATGCGCGTTTTGGCAGCTGGGGAATGTCTTTGATGATCGCTCTGCAGCAACGTTTCGTTTGTCTTTTACGGCATGTGTTACTTCTATTTGTTTGTGTTTGTGTAGCATAATGAGCGAAGCGTGACAACATTTCTTGTTGCATACATTAAAGGTGTTATCTTTTGGCGAACACGAAAAAATTCAGCTCTGATCAACTTGGCTGGAATGCTGCGAGTAAATTGAAATTTATCTACTGTGAGTAACGAGACAAAAAAACGATGATGGGGTAGATATGAAACTGCTTTAATTGGTAAATTAAAGGTGAATAAAATTAATATTATTAGCATTTTAAATTACATTTTTAGGATAGTTATAGAAAACTCTCATGCGAGAAATTAATATATAATATTTTAATTCCCTTTTTCTCTACATACAAAACTAGATTAGATTGCCACGAAGGTAAAAGAAAATTGGTTTAAAAAACACATACATTTATTATTTTTGGGATACTCGAACCATTAAAGAAGAAGTGGAAGTAAAATGTATATATATAAAATAAAAGGAATAATCTGAATTGTAAACTACTGGAATAAATTTATATTTGATGCACTCAATCTTTGAATACATCTACCATTCCAATTTCCATCCTATTATTGACATTAAAGTGCGTTCAATTAATTTGAGCAGTCTGCTTGCGTTACTTGCATTTTCACAACTCATTTGTTGCTGCTTAACACATTTTTGTGGCGCCTCAGCATATGCCACGGCAGACACGACTCGACACGACACGACAGAGAACATAAATCTTGTGGTATTGGCCCCGAAAGCAACCCGTAGCCACCACCGAACGAACCATTACCACCACTAAATCAGTGATGTTTAGCATATTAGACACATGCACAGGGGCCAATCTACTGCGTATCCTTTTCCCCTCTCCCCTCTTGTCATCCTTTGACGCGTTGCTCGTGGGCACATCGCCCCTGCTCGATATTGATTTGGCAGCGTTGAAAATCTCTCTCGCAGCCTGCCATCAATTTCAATTTTGCTCCAGCGAGGCAAATCCAAACAGCGCCTGCCACATACAATTTTCTGGTATTGCCTGCAGACAGACGTCTCTGCCGGGTATCCTTGCCACCTGCCTCTTGCCTCTTGCCTCTTGCCACTTCTACCTATAGAGCACCTTGCCCAAAGCCACTTTTTCGGTAAACTAATTTTCTTGCTTCAATATCTTGACAGTGAAATTGGCACGACGCTGGCAAAACGCAATCAAACCTACGCACACACACAGTTTACACACACTCGTTGCCATGGGTGTGTGCGAGAGTAAATAAGCAGCATGTATTTTTAGGTGGCGATACCTTTGCCCAACTGTTTGCTATTGACATCACGTTTCGTTTAAGCCAAAAACTGAACCAGTGACGCGCCCAGCTCTTCATTGCATATTTCGCACATACATTTTTCCCTCGGTTTAGTCACCGGAAATTTAAGCCAAGAGTCGCCAACTTGATTATTAAAAACTTGGTACTTTGGCGCGCAGTGGGAAGCGGAGAAAAAGTGATGCTAAATTTGTCTTTTGCGTCAAGTAAAAATCTCACATTTCCTAGGCACATAAAAGGCACATCGTAATGGCTCGACTGCTCGAGTTTTGTCGTGGACGACGACGACGACGACGACGACGCGGCTCATAAAAAACTCATGGCAGCTAAAAGCGCAAAACTTCCGGGCTTTTTGTGTAGGAAACGCGCTGTGCTGCGTGCATCATTAAAAATGACATGGCCAAGTCGCGTGCGGCAACCGAAAAACTGTGTTGTATGCAACTATAAAAAAATATATATGTAGTGCAATTTGTTGCGACGCTTCGTCGTCTTGTTGCCAACTTGCGTGCAACAGCACGTTATAAACAATTTTAATAGACTTGCTTGAGGCCAAACATTGGCACGGCATCCTCCTTTGACAACATTGTCGACCAGCTGCTGCTTCGACCATTGTCTTTTGCATTTTTCAGTTATGTGTTTCTTTTTTTTGTTTTTTTTTTGGCTCTCATCTCATCTCATTCCATGGTCGTTGTCTACGTGCTTCAAGCTGCAAGTTGCATGCTGCAAGTGGCGTTCAATGCGGCGGCTACTTAATTTAATGCACGTCTGTTTGCATAAACCCAAACCTTATTGAATCGAGCGGCAGCGCACAAATGGCGGCCGCATCATCAATGTATGGGCACGTTCCACTGCCTCCAGCAAACTGCAACTGCCGAAGCTTCTTCTGGCTGGCTGCAACAGAAGCAGCAGCAACAGAAGCAGTAGCAACAGAAGCAAATGATGAGCAAACTTCAATTCAGATGTGGATGCAGACAACGTCTGGGCATAAACTTTAATGAGGTACACGAACTGGCCAGAAATTGAATGCCGACGTGATTTGCCGCCCTGCACAAAAAAACAAAGAAAACTCTTTTAAATTTTCGCCAAAACTATGCAAAATAATCGAACGCTCGCAAAATTCCATTTTGCACCTTATTTAATGGGATAGTAAATTAATAACCAATAATAAAACCACAGTCAGGTGGCACTGATAAGTAATTTCATCTATAAAAGCTTACTGAAATGAATATTAAGATAAAGACATACTTCATTTAAAAGAAAAACATTTTAATACTCAATGTTAATAACTTATTAAATGCAAATTGTTAAGTAATCATCACATATCATTTACTTTCTTTTGGTCATATTTATAAATAATATCTATCATATACATAGGCAAACTGCTTTCAAAACATATTAAATGCAAAAATATATAAACAAGCAGTGGATACCTTGATAAAGACTTAGTTCATTTAAAAGCCAAACCTTTTTAAAATTATATTTTATTAAATGTAAATAGTTGGAATATATTTTTGCTAATATCAATTCTAAAATCTGGTCAACATGAATACTTTGATAGAGACTTTTTACTTACTCTTTTTGCATTTCTAGTTTTTTATTTTGAGACATTTCAAGCTGTGTAAACATCAAGCGAATTCTTTGCGCATAACTCGATGTTAAAGCGAACATCTTCAAGATCATTTCCGTCGTGTGGATAAACATTTTATTTATAGTTGAAACTGTGTCCTTTTAGTCATGATTTTACTTCACTTCAAGGGGGCTAACCAAAAAAAAAAAAAAAAAAAAAACAAAAAGAAAATGTTGTCAATTCTCGGATGTCTGTTTTTTTTTTCTCAGAACAGGGACAAAAAAAGTTTTGTGGCGTTGTCTCTGCGCTGCTTGTCAAGTTTTGTTTAGTTGTTTGTTCGGTTGGCGCTGCTGCTTCTTCGGCTGCTGCTGCTGCCGCTGCCGCTGATGCATACCTTGAGGCAGCAACGCTGTGGCACTGTCAGCTGTGTTGCTGGCTTGGCTTTTGTGGCATTGCTTTTAAGTTAATAGTGCTGCATATTTTGTGGCAACTACTCCCGCAGGTATTTCGCATGCTTTTAAAGCTCCCATCGAAACCCTTTTATTTTTCGTTGCTTTTGTCGCTGTTGTTTTGTTGCTGTTGCTCGTGGGCTGCTTTAGATTTTTATCGGCGAGCAAAACACTTCAACTTTAAGGGCCAGCCTTTTTCCGGTCGCCTGCTTCCTCTGCCTTGTCTGCATTTGCCACGTTTACGTGCCAATGATGACAATTGCTTTTCTTTCTGGCCGCTGCTTCGATTTTCGTTTCATTCTCGTTGTTGTTGTTTTGCACGTCGTCGTCGTCGTCGTCGTCGTCGTCGACGGTTTTTCGCCGCTTGTCTACAATTTCAATAAAATTTTATTAACGAATTCCGGCGACGGTCGGCGGCGGCGATGACAAGGCAGCATTCGGCAATAGCACTCGTACTTCTTGCCCATTTTTATACCTCCAGTCAGAATGCCGAATCGATATTATTATTACAATAACAGCAGCGGCAGCAGCGGCAACAACAACTGAAGCAATTGCCTGTCAGCATTGTACTTGTCGATTTTGCAGCTTACTTTGCTGGCATTGCATACTTTTAAGGCGCTTTGACAATTCTTTTTATCTGCGCCAGGACGACGTCGAGGACGAGAACGAGGACGTCAAAGACGCGGACGCCGCTTGTTTGTTTGTCATTTACGCCCCACACCTTCTTGGCCCTGCCCCCAAGACCGGCTGTCCCCGCTGTGGGCCAAGTTGAAAGCCCGCAGTTCAATTCTCAATGGCGCAGCAGTTTTTCTTTCTTTCTAATGGCGGCATTTCCGTTTCGTAGTCGTCGCCAGCGTCGCCGACGTCTTCAAGTTTTGCTTTATTTTCCTCTTTTCTTATTTTTTTCGTCGCCGCATTTCTCTCTCACTCTCTCAGCTCACCGAAAGTTGACATCAATTTTTGTTCAATTTTATTATTTTCATCTTCATTTTCACAGCGCCCGCGCTCAAATCTATAATTGTATTTATGTCAACTTTTTAAATAGATGATGTGCTTAGTGCGCGCCCCCAATCGCAATCGCTCTCTCTCTCTCTCTCTCCCTCTGGAGAATATTCGGCATTATAATAATGACTTTGCTTTTGTGATAACGACTTACGGAAATGTTTGGGCATGTCATTAGCATTGCGATGTCCTGGCATGGCCTGGCCTGGTTTTGCAGCCAAGATGAAGAAATTTGTCGCAGAACGATATTATTAATAGAGAGAAACACATCGCGAGTGAATTTATTGGGCGCCAAGGCGAGCGAGCGAGTATGCAAAATAGCTGTTAAATTTATGTGCAAAGTTCCAAGTGCAATATAAATTAAAAGTCTATGTGCACAAAGACAAAGGGCGCGGGCCATCCTGTCGTATGAGTAATTGGGCAAACTAAACGAAGGGAAGTCGCAACTACTTGCGACAAATCAAAGAAAAGAGTCAAGACAAGTCGTACAGATCTATTGAATCATGCACCTTAAGTGAGTCATTGTCTTGTCAGCTGGGTTCAATCTCAAGCGGAATTCGCCCTGCCAGAAACCACAGCCTCAATTTGCCAGTCTCAGATGCTCAGATGCAATTAAAGTCTATGGCCACTACTATCTCAGCTGCTGCTCGGCAACTTTTCGCTTCGCTCGAAAAACATTTTTGACTTTCAACTTGGCCCAACAATAACAACAACGGGCAAAGAGTCCAAAAACTATCAACTGTAATCAAGTTGCCTAGCCTAAAGCCTCGCCAGCACACTAAAAGCAAAAGCTGCTAAAAAGCATTAAGGCTGCAGCCTGAGGCAGCAGCAACAGCAGCACACAAAAAAATAAAGAGGAAAAACTATAGACGGAAGTCGGCAGACATTAGTGCCAAAAGTGCGTCACAAACAATATTTCCGTATCAACAACAGCAACAACCAGCTACAACAAAAGGATGCGCAGGGCACATATAGCCTAGACACTTTTTAAGAGATTAAATTTTCGGGGGGCTCAGTGTCGTCTGCGCCCAAAAACTGTACAGAAACATTTACGGTAAGCACATTCACACACACACACACACACACACTGTCTCACATGAGCCGCTTGCAAACTTTTGCCAAACAACAATGCCAGCAGAGAGAGCTGAGGGGGAAAGAGAACTACAGAACTGAAAAGGGGGTGGGATAAATGTCTGTTTGAAGGAGGAGAAGGGGAGCTGGGCATTGGGTTAGGAGACTGCAACTAAAATAGCCAGCAGCATTTTTGCGTTTACGTTGTTTAAACATGCGCAAAGTTCAGGGTTTGAACTTTTATCAAACATACGCTATGCCAAACCAAACCAAACCAAACCAGGCACAGCATACTTTTAGGGTTACACCAACAACAACTCTATCACGAAGAACAACAAGAACAAGTGGAACAACAGAGGGTGGGGGGGGAAACGGCCATGTAAAGCAACTATCAGCGCCTGGGGCTCAGCTTGTTATTTCAGCTTGGCTCACTTCCTTGTTGCGCCAGTACGACGCATAGATACCAAAAAGGACATTAAGGAAATTACCAAAAATTAGTAATACCAGAGTATAAATTACCAGAAGCATTGCACAGATGGAAGGAAGGGCGCTGGTGGGGGAATGAGCGGGCGGAAAAAACACTCAACACGCCAAGTTCAAGGAACTGGAAAATCTTTTATGCAATATATACATCCTTAAATATTTAACTACGCAGCAAGCAAGCAATGCAAAGATGTTCCAGCAAACGCACTAAACTGTGAAAACTCCAAGAATTGATTGAAGTGAAATCTCTATATTTTGAGAAATTAAAATTGTTCGTTTTACAAAAATAATTGCCAATTAAAAGCAATGAAATCAGTTGTTGTTGCTAGTTAATTCTTATTGCTAATTTCGCAACTACTTTTTGACGGTTTGAATTTACTTTTATAAAAATTATTTCCATGGACCACTTATATAAAAAAAAATAATTATTTATTTTACAAAAATGGTAACCTATTGAAATTAAATCTTGATGAATCACATTTTCACGTACATCTTTTATCACTTTGGAAGTTACATCTCCATTTTGATTAGCATTTTCTCGACTACTTTTTCGGCGATTTGAAGTCAATTGAAATGCGCAGTATGAAGGAATTATTATGGGGAACAACTTAACTTATATAGAAATTAAAATGATTCGCCGCTTTACGCATTTTTGCATACCATAAATATTTCATGAGGCGGCAGCCGCAAAAACTGACAGCTGTCAAAACGCGAATGTTTCAAAATGTGAAATTCAAGTGTGTATACAATTTAACATAGCATTCATTTGGGTGTAAGTGTGTGAGTGTATCTGTAAGTGTGTGTGTGTGAGTGTGTGTGGTTTGGGGGCGAGCATTAAGAGGCGGCTTTCAATTTTCATTTGGCAAGTTTAGCGCGAGAAACTTGACGACTGTCAAAAGTTGTTGGTGCTGTCGTTGTCGTTGTCGTTGTCGTTGCTCACTGGGACTGGGATTGTGACTGCGGCTGTGACTGTGACTGACTGCGTCCCAGGCGATTAGAGACGACGCCACAAAGTATGCAACAAATAACGAAAAATTTTAACACAAAATCTTTTAATCCCAATGAACTGTAGCTGTCCATTCGAGTGCCTCGCCTCGACAGCATCGTGTCCAAAACAAACGTCGCAGGCATTTACTTAATCGACAAGGGATTAGGTTGCACCAGCAGCTGGCTAAAAGAACTGCCAGTAGGATGGGGAGGAGCAACGTTTTGTTGTAATGTTTTCATTTCTCTCTCGGTTGTTGCTTCTGCTGTTCTTGCTGCTGGCCACTTTAAATTGAGAATTATTGTCGCAAACAACAACTGTCTGGGCGGCGAGCGAGCGAGAGTGGACGTGGACGTGGACGTGAACGTGGATGAATCCTAGTATCCGAGTGCGAGTCTGAGGCCGAATCCGAGGCCACTGCTGAGCACCGAGCCTTTGATAAGGATATATTGTGTCTCACGCAGTTGGACAGCTTTAATCTCGGGCTACGGTGTCCCGGATCCACAGCGTACGTGCTTAATTTTGTTTGCACTTTTAAGCCAGCCTCGTTTGACCCCTCCGCCTCCGCCACCGCCTCCGCATCCATCCCCATCCACCTCCGACGCCTGCAGTTAGGCTACAAAAATCACGCAGCAGGCGGTGTTGTTGGCAGGACAGTAGCGAAGGATGCGACGTTGCCAGCGGCCGCATGCGCTTGCCAAGGATTAGCGCTGATTGAAATTGCAAATGAAAATTTATTTTTACTGCGTACCCACTTACCCTCCCTCTCTCCCTCCAATGCCCCACCAATCTTGCCACTGCCACAAATGGCTGGCAATGTTAGTTTTGCAGAGCTCATCGACAGCAACAAACGAAGAACGGGGTCCTCCTGCCATTTGGGTCAAAGCGCATTGTATTAAAATTTAATTGAGTAACTGACATTTTATTTTTGTATAATTAAATTAAGCCCCAGCTTAGCGTTTGATTTTAATTTGTGCGACATTTGTCTGCTGCCCGGCTGCATGCTCTCTGCTCTGCTCTGTCACAACAATGGCGAGTGCCACGCCCACTTTGGGGGCGAGAGGCGACCGGGCGTCCATTGATTGCAGCTCTCCATTATTTTGCCATTAAATTTGTTTAAATAAATATTAATGCGGCGCCTGAACTGGCCGCAGGATTATTTGCAGAAATTATGTTAAGTTCGCGTTTTTTTCGCAGTACGGTAAGCCTGGTCGCTGGCGTTGCCACATAATTTATTAGCCAGCCATTTGGGCCGCAGCCGCGTCCTAGACATTATTGGCCATCATGGTCATGGGCTTAACAAATTGATTGCCTCACAATGGCTGCCAGAGTGCGACTGCGAACAATATGGAAATTAATTTAATGCGTCGACAGCAGCTAATCGAAAACAAAACCAATAACACACTAAAAAAAGAGACTAAGTATTTAGCTGTCTGCAATTGTCTAAAAGGTGGAAAGCCATAAAATTAAATAGACGTATACTTAATATTGAACAGTTTCAAAGGGCGTATACTTGATAAATTATACTTAATAAAAAGTATTTTTAGTATATACTGTTAACAGCCTTAGTTCAGTGTGGCCAATTTAGTATATTATTGTATTGTAGTATATTTACAGTATAAAGCAATTGCGAATAGTAGCAAAATAAATTAATTGCAACTCAATTTACAGCCCCGAGCACAGTGCTGATGAAGAAACTAATTTGAAGAAGCATTAACTCATTCGACTGTTTGCCTTGTGGATAACATTACAAAGTAATGTTGAGCATTTGCTGTGTGGCTGTGGCCCCAATGCTAAGCAAATATTAGCCATGTTCGTCGCTCGTCGTTCGTCGTTTGTCGAGCGTTGCCCACTTTTTTTGTTAATAATAAAAATTTCATTATTTTAACAAACAGTGAGCGCACAAATTATTAGCACATGCAGCGGAAGCGCGAAGGGTCCAAGTGCCAGGGCGACGAACGACTTACAATGTTTTTAATTAAAAAATCCTTTGGTCAAGCAATTATGAGCTACATTAAAACAAACACGAGGCAAACGCTGAGCGTTTCACGGCGGGGAGAGCCGCATTATTAACAGGGCAAAAGCAAAGCTTTCATCTCGCAATTTTTAGTCGGTGGCGAGAGCGCTGACCTAAGTAAATATTAATAAAACATATTAATAAAACGGAAACTGGGGCGCCGAAACCCAACGGCTATTTGCATATAATTCCTGTAATGCACGAGTCCTTTGCACACGTCCCCCATTTCCCCGTTCCCCGTCCCCCTGGACCCCTTAAGACAGTTTCAGATATACATTTGCATAGCTTTAAATGCTGCTTAAGCCAACGGCAGTCGGGGTAACTGATAGCAGGATCTCATGTGGCCATTATTTAAGTGCCCAGCCACACCTATAAATGACTTTTACTTCAATTTATTGCATACTTTTAGGCGCGCTGTCATTACAATTAAGCCCAAGAACGCACAAAACACACACACACATAGAAAGGCCGTCCATTCTGTAAGGCTTACTTAAAAATTACATAAATTTTGCTTTATTTGCAGTGAAAGAGCGCCGCCCTAAGCCTAAGCCTCCGCCTCCGCCTCAGATCAGATCTTTGGCAACAAAAACCCATACATAAAGTATGCAATTAAATTTTCACTTAAACGATTATCACATAAATCCAGAGGCCAAGCCAAACGTGTTTGCATTTAAATTAAAAGAGCCATTTTTCTTCGACACGGCAGCGCAGAGTGTGAGTGCGAGGCGAAGGCGAAGGCGTGGCAAGTGGATGCGGATGTGAATGTGGCATAACCACAAAGAACCCGCCCACCTTATGATAACGCCATTACAGAACCAGCTCCACGTATGCTTCATGTGTGGCTGGCAGTTATCTGCCTTGAACCGCAAACGCCTAGCACGTAGACACACACAGACACACAGACAGACACAGACTCGCTCAGTCTGTGAGAGGCGAACCCGTTGTATATATTTGCTTATGTTAATTGCCGTTGAATCCATTTCCATTAAGATGCAAGTCCTGCCACTGACGATAATTCCACACCCACTCACACACACACACTCGCACACTCGCACAGTAATTGCCAGCAGGCTGTGGCTGTAAGTGTAAGGGTAGAAAGTATGCCTTGACCACGCCAGCGTTAAGCTGCGTCCGAGGCGAAGGCTTCCTGCGTCCCGCTGTTGCTTTTCAATATGCACAGCAATATCCTTTGGTAAACACACAGACGAGAACGAGCACGAGGACGAGCACGAGGACCAGTGACAGGATGAGTGCCTCCGTCATAGCCATTATATTATACAATAACAAAAAAGCCCTGGCATACCAAGTGGCAAACTGCTGCGGCTGCTACGTGCTCTTACATATTAGTAAACTTCATAATTTTTAATTGATACATTAAATTTCGTGCAAATATTAGCGCAGAGTTTGCTCCAGAGAGACTTGTGGCTCGACGGCGTCTTGAGTGACAGCTTAACGATGTAAAGCTCAGTTTATTATGCATGGCACAACGCATTGGGATTATCCAGAGAAGCCGCTACATTTACTTGGGTTCCATCGTTTTTATTTCCTTTCCTCTGCGGCGCTGCGCTGCCGTTTAAAAGTAGGCGTAGCGCTTTTGTTTGATCTCCTGTCACATTTTAGGCGCACAACTTGGCAATACTTTTGCCCGCTTTTAAGCCACGACCATCAATCTCAGCCCACTCAGCGATGTGGCCATTTTGATTGCTTACAGCTTATTTTATGCTAATAGCCTTCCAAACTGTTTTCAGCCTGGGCTTATTCCGTTTACAAATAGTTTACAAACTTTTTAATGACCACATTATGCGTAACTATGTGATAAACGATATCGCGAAACGAAGCAACGTCTTTATAGGCAACACTTTAGACGCTGTTTTGTTTGCTTACATTTAGCAGCACTCAAAAGCAATTTTTCGCATTGACTTTACCTTTTTGTTCGGCTTTTTTGGGGTGCACTCAGAACGCTTGGCACTCAACCGCAAATGCATTTCAACGTAAAGTTTTTAAACAAATATTTGCGCAACTTGCAGGCAGGACAAGATAGCGGAGAGCACGGTTCGCTCTTTTTGTTTTCTGCACCGGCATTCAAACAATGCGCAGCCAGGCGAACGATGCAAGGAGGCAGCAACAGTCCAGGAACCTGGCCAGCCATAAAATGAGCAGCCGTGTGCGGCATGCAACAGTTTTTTTCTTTTATTTTCGTTTTTTGCGTCTGCCTTTCATATTTGCGCCCAGAAGCAGAAGTAACAGAAGCGGCTGCTGCAAGGCAAACAAATGGCACAAAAATGTATTTGCAACTGTTGCGAGTCTCTTTCTCTGCAACGCTCCACGAATGAATGTCCTTTTGATTTTGTTCAACGAGCCTAGCGAGTGACTCAATTCAGCGGCTCAGTTCAGTTCCGGTTTGGCCTTTGTTTTGGCCCCTGCATTCTCCTCAGACCCCAGAGCGTCTTCTGGCATACACATACATATGTATATATGCGATATATATATTTCCTGGCCCTGGGTCGCATGTGTGCGCGTCTTGCAATTGTACTCGGCGTAGGAATGTTTTAATTTGTTTTCCTATCCGCTTCGCTCGCTTCTTTTTATTGCTTTGCCACAGGCTTCGTTTGATTGTTTGCGTTGTGTTGTGTCGCTGTGGCTGCCACTTGTTTTATTCCGCACTCTTTCCTCCACCTCCAGCTCCCCTCTCTTTTTCTCATTCATTTTTGCATTCAGGACACGACATACGCCCTCAAGTATGCCGTGGCTTTTCCGCTTGCCATTTGATATTTGTCGCTGTGTGGCTGACATAAAATATGAGCGAATTTGTGCAATGATGATTAATTGAAGTGTCATAATATTATAAGAATTTTCATTGCTTTCGTTCTGAGGAAGCAAAGCATTTAATTAAAACATTTTACTCAACTATATTTCTCTCTTTCTCTCTATCTCTGTTGCAGGTAAGTGAAGTGAAGTCTACTAATAACTCTAAGCGCAGTAAGTCCTCTTGCCTAATGGACAAATCTACCACACTCTCTGCTGTCCTGTGTGTATTTAATTACAAAGCAACTATCTTTCAATTATTTACACCTGCAACAAAAACCAACCGAACCCCAGCTGCAGTTCGATCTCTGTCTCTGTCTGTGTGCCTTCAATGGCAGTGCACTTCTCGGCGAGCCAAAACAAAATATATATCCGCTCTTTACATTGATTGCCTCCGAAACTCGCTGGCAGCCCAACCCATCCAGTCAGGCAGTCCACGTAGCAGCGTAACAGATATAGATAGCCTCCCAGGTCCGGAGGCACTCACTTACTTTCGCCCACTTGACGACCGCGCCCACTTTCGATAATTAATTGCAGACATCAGTTGCAGCAGCGGGTTTTGCAGCGAACCATCGAAGGAGAGGCACCAATGAAGCATGCCATCAATTTGTCTCACTATTGTAGCATACTTTTAGGTGCGCTGGCAATTGTTTTGCCGACAGCCAGACAACTGAAGTGAACCGAAACAAACTAAACTCAACTGAACTGAACTGAGTTGAAGTGCAATTACAAATGCAACTCAAGTGGCAGCCACACAGCCAAAAAAAAAGTAGAGAAGAGAAATACAATTTACCTGCAAACTGTAGGCAAAATTAATTCAGCACATTGACGCAGCAATATTTGAAACAAAATACAAATAAACTTGGCCACGAGCAGCAGTTAGAACAAATAGGAACAGCAACAAGTCAGACAAGCAGCGTCTGTTTTTATTTCTGGGAGAAAATACAAAGACTACAAATTTAAAACAAACAGTAGATGGCAACATAAATCAATAAAAATATTTATCAAGCGATACTCATCTTTACAGCGTAACAGTATCTGTACGTTAACATTGCATTTACATAACGTTTACAGCATTCAGTTCTGTGCAACCAACTTAGCATCAGGGGAAATATTCCTTTTGAGTATATAAAATGGAATTTCCCCTTTTAACCTTTAGCCACATCAAAGTCAATGCTGAGCATAGAAAGTAAATAAGATCTAAGCACAGCAAAATAGCAATTAATAAATGCTCGCTTTATACTTAAACGATAGCATCGAGACCACATGCACTTTCTCTTTTAATCGGCAGACAAAGTTGCCATGTTGCGTCCTTCACACTTCCTTCCACTTCTCGGCTTTTGTACGGTATTTAGCGTGGTTTTTAAAAGCTTAAACGTGTTGCAGATACGCACGCTATCTCGCTCACTCTCTGCTACACCTTGAAAGCGGGAATTTCAAATTACCAACACACACACACACACGCAGACGCTCACGTACTCTACTTTTCTTTACTCGCGCGGAATTTAATTAAAAGAATTGTAAATGTTTTTGTTGCTATTGTTATTGCTGCTGCTGCAGTTGGGTAATTAAAGTCAGTTGGCATTTGAGAAAACGCGCACAGTAAATAATAAGGCGCATTTGGTGCCGCAAACTGTGCGATGACTAATTGCATTTTATGAATATTGCATTTGGCCAAGTGACGTGGCCAAAAAGATAAATGGCTAACAAAGTTGCTGCCCCCCGAAACTACAACACAGCTATCGCAGCTGTCTGATTCTTGTCTCAAAAGTCAGCCATTGTTTTGCCCCTGAGACCAGTGCATTAAATTAATGAAAGCCATATATGTATGTCGTGTATATATGTATGTGTGTGTGTAGCAAGTTGGTAAACCCTTTTTCCAATAAATGCCAAATTAATTAAAAAATACAGCGCAAAGGCAAACGCCGGGCCAAAAGTAAAGAAAGCCAACTCAAGCAACCCAAAAAACTTGAGACACACAATGAGCAATTTTTTCCCTTTCTTTTTTTTTCCTTTCTATCTTTTCTTTTCATTATATCGTGTATCTATGTGCTGTTGTGTTTTTTTTTTATTTTATTTTATTTTATCTTATTTTTTTTGTTGCTGTTGCTGAGCGCGCGCCCAACTTAAAAGTGTTAATTAAAAATTGTTTCACAGTTTAGCTGCGAAAATGAAAATTGAAAAAGGGCCTGGGCCAAGTCAACCCAGAGCCAAGCCAAGTCTCTCTGGCCAACCAAAGCTTCATATTTTTTGCCATTCTTTTCTTACATTTCTTCCTCTTTTTTTTTCATTAGCCGCTTCAATTTCAGCCAGGGTCCAAGTGTATTTATCTTGGCCAGCCAAACTTGTAGCTGTAGATGTAACTGCAGCGCACTCTCTATGGTTCTATCATCAGCTCCAGCTGCTTCTTAAAGTGGCCCAGTGGTTTTTAGCCAGCTCGGTCTTGGCCCAAATTGCAGCTACAATTGCTGTGCAGCGCTCAGCTTGTTAACGCAAGTCCAACCGTTGAATGTAACCGTTCGCTGAAGGAGTTCTCTGCAGGATCTGCTCGGCATATCATCTGCATTGCATCTCTGTAGTAATTGCACACACTTAAACCGCTTCGCTAGTCGTTTGATGGCACAGGCTAAGCAATTGTTAGACAATTAGGTTTTTTTCCCCGGCTTTTCTTTCAGTTGTTCGGTTTAAGGAATAGGTAAAGTGGAAACGTTTGGATGGAGCCTGAGATAATTGAGATTTTGTAGAAATAAAGCGAACTTCCAAGCAGCTGCAGCTGAAGAAAAGTTGCGAAAGTTGTGCTCAAAAACTGACATGTCTATAGAGAACTTCCTTCATAATTACACATTTGATATAGCAGAGTATCGTAACTTAGTTTAAATCTTATAAATTTGTAGCAATTGTAGAAATCCAGCATACTTGATTTTAAATAACAGGCAAATTAAGATGTTAAAGTTATCCCTAAAAACGACAGAGAATTTGATTCATAATTATTTGATATAACAGAATATCATAACTAAGTTAAATTCTTGCTTGTCTTTAGAGAGTATCTTTCATAATTATACCTAGAAGGCATTTTTCCAACAATTGTTGCTTTATATGAAATATATAATTGAGAGCATAAAATACTTGATTTAATATAAAAGTGTTGAGTAATATTAAATGGCATTAATAGCATAATGTGAGTGCAGATTCGCAATCCTTTTGTCGAAGCAGCTGCGTTGCAAGTTCGCTGTTTGAGTTTCTCATTAAAGCGCGAATCAAAAAAAGAAGTGAAGTCCTTGCTCTTAAGGCGCCGCCAGCTTCAATGGCTTGGCTCCACATCCGGATGCCGGATTCTGGATTCCGGATTCCGGAATCCGGGACGGCTTGTTTGCCTTGCACTGCTGCGTGTTTTTAATTTTGCGCGTTTCGCTTGTTCTAATTGAAAGCCGCGTCGTGTGTTCAGAGTGTGTTCTGTGTGTGTTGTGTTATGTTTGTCTTAACATTTATACTACCCCGGCCAGCAGGCAAGTGCAGAGCACTTCCAATTTCCTCTCCCATACTTATACTTATGTGTAGTACTTGTAGATAAATAATTTACTTTTTGTGCGCACTAAGGCACAAACACAGACTGTGAAAGGGGACCGAGAGACAGCAACTAAAAGCGACGATGTCGAGCTGCGTATCTCATACAACAGCACAGCAAATATTTATAAGTCTCCCAGCATATATACATATCGTACATAACTCGATGTATGTATATATTTGTTTATAATGTAACAGTCAACAGCAGCAGCAACATCAGTGTTTTTTTCTCCTTGCTTGTTGTTGATTTTGCCAACCCAAACTTTGCACATGAAACCCTTTTTAGCCTCTCCCCATGTTTGGGGTTTATCCCTCGCAGCGGAAGGGTTCGTGGATTTGGACCCTTGGGCCCTCGGGGGACTTACAGCGCAGTTTTCTTTGCATTTACTTTACGTCCTCTCTCTCTGAGTTGTTTCTCTTCTTGCCTTTAGGCGCAGCTAAAAATTAAAAATCAAGTTTGCTTTTACACTGCACAAAAACGTATACTACAATATTCCGCCCTTGAGCAGTGACCTTGTGGGCGTCGGCATGAGCATGGGCGTGGCAGCATTCGCTGCTGCTGCTGTTGCTGTTATTGCCCAGTAAACTATGCGACGGCAAACTATGCAAATGTTGCACACGCAACCCAAAAAAAAAAAAGAAGAAATGCGAAAGAGGAGCAAAAAAATTCCAGAGCATAATTTATAGCGCTTGTGCATAGTTTTTTTTTTGGTTTTTTTTTGCCAGCACTGACAATTTGCCCCGTTGTAAAAGCGTGTGATTTGTCTTTGGTTGCAACTTTTAGCGTGGCAGAGAGAGAGAGAGAGAGAGAGAGAGAGGAGCAGACGATGCCGGCAGCGAGGCAGGCATCGTGTCCCTGCGGTGGTTTTTGGCTGGCAAATGTCAACAACAGACGACGTCCAGGCTCACAGGCTCCAAAAACGCCTGTCGTACTTTTGACGAAATAGACAAATTTGCGTTTTGTTGCAACAAAATGCCCCGCAACGGCATCCACTACTGTTGCTGTTGCTGTGGCAGTGGCTGCCGCAAAAGGACCGAGAGTCCATGTCCTGGCACGGCACATGCATTTGCATGCAATAAATCATATGCAGAGAGGCAGCAACAATAACAACGGCGCAACAACAACGTTTACACACACACACACACACACACACACACACACACACACTCAGCAGCAGCAAAAACAATGTTGCGGCAAAAAAGTTTTGCTGTTGTTTTGTCTACGTACGCTCACTTTTCCTTTGCCATTTTCGTTTCATTTTCTTTGTGTTTTCTTTTTGTCACATGCCTGACAAATACATAAATTTGCCAAAAATATCGCCGCCTTTCAACAATTTTGAGCTGGCAATTGGAATCCAGCGCTTTCTACAATTTCCACCTCAACTCCTTCGCTCTAAAAAACAATCCCTGATGACGCGTCCTGCCCATAAATCATTTCGCAGAGGTGTTAAATTTGCTATCACCTAAGCCTCCTCCATGTGGGCATGCCTCATCAATTTAACAGCATTCGTGAGTTTTGTGTCAAGTGAAAGTGTTGGTCACATCATTTGTTCAGCTATAAATAGCCAAGAACGGGCTGAAAATAATATTTGTTTGCTTAGGATATTCAATTTGAACATTTGCGATGATTTTAGTCATCAATTTTTATTATGCATAAGAGAATATGCCTCATTGACTTTTATCTTAAATATAAAGTTAAATTAAAATAGATAGTATTTATCGTAATGACTTCGGAAATATTAGATCTCAAATATTGACATGGATTTAAGTTCTTTTGAATAAAAATGGCTTTATCTTTGATTAAAAGTAAAGTAATTTATGTACTTTTGAACTTAAGTATTTGTATCTTTCATACAAAACAAATTGTATTCTATTGGTTATTTTAGCCATCAATTGTAATTACGCGTAGAAGAATATGCCTAGTAGATTTGTATCATTGATTTAAACTTAAATTAAAATTTAAAGTAGTTTTGTGAGGACTTCATGGATTTAAGTTATAGTGCATAAAGATACTTTTGTCTTTAATAAAATTTTAAATATTGTTACTTATTTATGTACTTTTGAACTTAAATATTTCCATCTTTAATGCAAAGTGGAGTAAAAATAAAAAGTGATGACTCCAAAAATATTCGATGTCACATTTTCATATTAATTTAAGTTCTTTTGAAATCAATTAGCCAATATTTCACAATAAATTCTCCCTAAATATTTCAAATATTCTCAAATATTTAACAGCCGCAACTGAATACGAAATTGTGAAATATGTTTTGTTGGGCAGCCTTCAGAGCTGATTAAAGGCATTAAAATTGAGTGCATTTTATATCTGCAATTTGCAACTTGCAACTTGTAACTTGCAACATGCTGTCAAGTCGCTCAGTTTATTGGCCATGCGGCTTGGGTCGCTGTGGTGTTTATCTAGGAGTGCTAAGTTGTGGCATGCAACGAATGTGGCAGCATTGTCTGATTTGGCTGCAACCATTTCTTCTCCTAGCTGCACAATTTTTCATGCTAGCGTTAAATTAAGCAAAAACGAAAAAATGAAGCATTTTTTTGTGTAGTTGCGTCTGTAACAAAAAAAAAACAACACTAACAACAACAACAGCGGCTGATACATAATTCACATGCCAAAACAGGACGAAATGTTTTGCATAGCCAGCCCCTCGTTGCGTGCTGCGTGTTGGTGGGCGTGGCAGACGACAACAAAGTGGAAGCCATTAAATTTCATGCAAGCAACTAGTAGAAAAAAAAAAGCAGCAGCAGCAGCAGCAAACATATCTGCCACGCCCACGCGCTTGCAGCAACAAAATGAGTTTGCACTTTGTTATGCAAAAAACGCAGCGCCAACAGCGTGGGGCAAGAAGTGGGAGGGAGGCGGTCTGTGTATCGCTTCACCTGCAATGTTGCACCTTAAGGAATGTCTGGCGAGCAGCGAAAAGAAAACGCGCCGAGAAGAAAAAAGCAAAATAAGCAGGGAGGCATAAGAAATGCTGCTGAGACAGCGAGACGCAAACTTTGCATGTTTTTCATATTTATCCTGGCAGCAGAAGCAGCGACGTCGTCATCGTCTTCGTCGTCGTCCACGTCGTCGGCGCATTCCAGACATAAACAGAGCGACAGCGACGCAATTCTGTCCCATTCCATTCCATGCCCGAGCTGTCCTGTTGTCCTGCCGCATGCTGTCCTGCACCTTCAGCCAGGATGCGAAAGGGTTCCAAATGGGGGATGCGTGTGTGCAAATTATTTAGAGCCCAGAGTGTCAGAATGCCAGTTACCTAGCTACAGTCGCGTCTTGAAATATTTGTGCTGCCTTATTTATGGCACTCACACACCCAAAAAAACACACAGAAGAAAAAGATACATACAGAAAACACGCCAGAGATTCTACTGTCTCGCACTCTGTGTGTCAGGTGTCAGTGTCGGAAGTTATGAAAATACTTTGTAAACATTTCCTATTTCTATTAGCGTTCTCTAGCATACTGAAGCTCACCTTCCATTCGCCCACCTGCAACTCACAGCAGCAATGTGCAATGTGGCCTTCAAAAACTATGCAACAATGTTTGTCAGACAGCAAACGAAAAACTTTTTGGCCATAAGTGTTTCACACACAACCTTAAAAAGTATCTTACGAATGCGAGTATCTCTCAGTCGCACTTGGAGAGGCCCTAAAAAGTATCTTTTACCTTATCGACGCTGCGCGTTGAACCCGCGGCTATGGGGGCCATAAATTATATTTTTTGAAGTTAACAGTTTCGAGGAAACAACAAAAAAGAAACAAAAAACTTTGTGGCAGTTATTACCAAGTGTTTTGTCGTCGCAGTCTACCGGAGTCTCCGGAGACTCACACACATATCAGTAAACATTTTTGCGACTTTACAACGACTTTGAAGCGCACCTGAAACAAAGTTTCCAAAGCCCGTCCCACCTTGCCTCATTCAGCTGAACTTTAGCTGCGCTTTTTCAATGCAAGCCCCCTCAGCAAGGATCTTTAATTATTTTGTGATAAATGATGACATTTGAGTGGGCGAAAGAAACTCGCAAAGCTTTTAGCCTAGACTACTTACACATCCAGTCCGGGTATTGTCTGCACACACTTCATTAGCACCTGGCATTCAGAGGGACTTGGAGCACAAAGAAACAGTTACACAATTGCCTCGGCCCTCCAACCCCTCGAAATCCTTAAGCTTGACAAGCCGAACATGAAAATATTAGTACATGTCCTTGGCAAACAACAGCTGACAATGACAAGGCACCAGAAGGAAGCAAACAACGAGGACCGAAAAACAATAGACCAAGTTTCTCACTCCCACAGCAACTACTTAAAAGCGCTTTAAACTGGTAACAGGCTCAACGAGCGAGCGTCTTGGCCAAACAAAGACGCCTGTCGCCTTGGTCCTGTTGTCCTGTCGCCTGTCGCCTGTCGACTGCTTGGACGCTGTCGTCCTTCGTATCGATGATTGATGATGGCATGTGACACTAATGGTGATTGTTGCTATTTTATCACACATAGAGGTGGCAGGACCGAGAGAAAGCTAGTGCACCTGCACCTGAACCTCAATTCTTTTGCTGCCAGCTCGAACAAATTTTTAATAAATATTGCTGGCTTCGCTTTGGCTTGGTTTAATTTTACATTTTAATAGGGTTTTATGTGCGCGCCTAAAACTATGCAGCATGATTTATGATGTGCCACGACATAACCCTGAACAATTACTCAAATTTCATATTTTTCGCTCTTTATTTAGCGAGTGGCCAAATCAACAGGACCCAAGCTTCAAGGAGGGACAAGGATTGCCGACGCTTTTCCAGCTAGATTAAATATTTGCTAGGTGCGTCCCTTAGGCATTTGATTAATGTACAAAGCGGTTTCATGTTGTGCACTCAAGTAAAGCTCAAATTAGTGCACGCCTGACCAAAGCAAAGGCAAACGCAAAGGCAAAAGGCTTTGAGAAAATTGCACAAAAATCATTTACAATTTTCTAAATCCGACCAAAGTGTTTTAAAACATATTTTTTCCCACCTCATCAATCTTTTGCGTAATAAAATATTATGTGGAGAATTTAAAATAAAGTTCCATTCTCTTTAATACGCTTTGAATGGCGCAGCGTTAGAACAATTGTTAATTAACTTATAGTGCGCATTATTCGCCATTGTTTGCCAACTGACTGAGCATTAAATTCCCAATAATTGTATGAAAAAAGTCATACAAGCGGAAACTGTAGTTCGGCATTAGCAAATGCATTTAATGTAATTTGGCATTTTTTTATGCATTTTCATTAAAACAAATAAACAAGAAATTATAATAATAATAATCATGCGCCATCGATGAAATTGAAAATGACAACGAAATCATTTCCAGCAGCAATGCAAATTATAACAAACAGCATATTAAAAACGATGTTCATTCAATCAAGTTTATTCACATACCCCTTGATTGTTTATCTATAATAATCAAAGTACAGCGAATCTCCGCGTCGTTGCCAATTAAAAAAAAAATGTTAGCTCTATTTACTTTTCTAGAACGGAAGTGTTTGCCAATAATAAAATTAATGGCGAAACTATTTTATTATTTATTTGAGCGTCTATGCGTCTAACTAATATTATAAGAGCGCGCATTTTTTTTTAAACAATTGGTTTAGTTTTCCGTGGTTTTATTGCCACTTAAATTTTTGATTGCAATCGAAAACGATGTGTGCGTGTGTGTGTGTTTGTGTGTGTTCTTTAATGGATTTCAATGCTTATTGCTTGCTGCTATTGCATTTTAATTAAAAATCAAAAATAATTAGCTATTTGTTTAATTACATGAAAATCATTTGCGCCATTAATATTTATTCGAAATCTATATGCACTTTTGTCTGTCTTGCATTATTTATTTACATTTCAAACATGTGTCAACATGCCCGCTGGCCAAAATGTATGCAAATACTATAAATGGAAGCTCTGATAAAATACATGTATTGAAAATGCCATAAATACACATACACACACACACACACAGAGGCATTCTCCCCCACACGCACATAAATAAATAGTATATTTCATAGATAGATAGTGTACGCTTGATGAGTTATGTATATTCGCGCCAGCTCATAAATGCATATTTAATTACAAAATTAATTAACATGAAATATAACTAAGGCAAAATCGACAAAAGAACGAAAAAAAATCCATATAAAATACAAATATAATAACAAAGAATATTATTATAATGTGCGCTGGCAAGCGAAGCGTTAAGATATTAACGACAAAAATATGGGATTTGAATTTCATTGCCTTTTTTTTGTTATATATAATTCTATTAAAATAAACATTTATGGACAACAAAGGTAATCTGCAAATAATTGACAAAAATGTTGTATTTGCTTTTAATCAAAAATACTTTCTGAATGCCTAACAAATTCTTGCTGGAACGACAGTCTATAAAAAAGCAAATGTATTGCAAATTAGTTGATAGTTTCAAGCAGTGCCATCTTGTGGATATCTGCTTTTAATTTCTTTCAATAGAGTCCAAGAAAGACAGACTTCATATCATTTATCTAGCTCAGCATTTGCCTGTACCAAATGTGCGCCAATCAATTTTAATTTAATTAATTTTGCCATACAACCCCGAGCATCAAGAACTCGACAAACAAGCGAACAAACAAACACACACTCATATACACCTATAATGAAATACTTAAGCATCAAAGTTTTTCCAGTAATTTGTGCCACAGCACGCACTTAAACCGAAATGAGTTAATATTTGGACTGGCATGTAACTTGATGCCCCATCGCCCGCATCCGCATCCGCAACGCAACTCAACCAAGTTGTATGCCCCAGGCAAATATCACTTACTTATGTTTAGTTGTTGCTAATAACTTTTGCAGGCCGAGAGCTGTGGCGCCTGCTGTTAATGACACAACCGCAAACAAAGTGCACACACACACACTCGCACACACTCACATGTGAAGATATAGCGATCGAGAGCGAGGGATGATGAGGGGAAGGGGAACTTGTTGTGTAATGGCAAAGCTCATTAGCTTTGCAGGCAAACAAGTTTTAAAGCATGCATTTAGGCGCGCTGCGGTTTGACAGGCCTTGCTGCCATATGGAGGCGAAGAGCTACACTGCGAGAGCCTGCAGCGAAGTCTCTGCGTGTGTGTGTGCGTGTGTGAGTGTGTGTGTGTTGACACAACAATTAAAAGCATTTAAAATAAAGCATAGCCTTGCAATAGGCGCGCTGCCAGCCACATGCGTTCTGCGGCCTCTGCGGCTTCAGCAAATGCATAAATTCTACACGCGCGCGACTCTCTCTGTGTGTGTGTGTGTGTGCGAGTGTGTGTGTGTGTGTGTGTGTGGGTGTGTGTGTGCGTTTATGCATGTATAGCTCCACTAATTACCATGTCTTTAGCTTTGGCATGGCTTATGCCATTGGCACTCACAGTCGTTGACGTTGTAGTAGTTGTTGTTCACGCCATTTGTGTCGAGCACAATAACTGCGACATTGAGCTTAAACTTTCAAATAATTACATCAATATAATTAGTGTAAAATACAAAAGATAGAACAAATATTGCAGTTTTATTAATTTGTTAATGTTAAATAAAAATATTGAATTTTTGATTTATTTATGTGCAGAACAGCTAAGACCGTCAGACTACCACACTTAATTTATTTTCTTAAATCTAACTTTTGACAATTCATTATTGTACAAAATCAACAAAGACGTATTAAAGTATGTTTATTTAAATCTATGTTTAGAATACAGAACAGTTTTAACACTTTATCAATTACATTTTGTAGTGTGTAGGTTTTATAGGAATAAAATATTTGATGCAAAGGAAGTACAAATACATATTTATTTTATTTAATTAAATAAAGTGTAAATAAGTATTTATTTGATTTCATTAAATGAAGCGTAATTAAGTGTTTATTGTATTTCATTAAATTAAGTGTAAAAATATAATTTTATTTTATTTCCTTTCTAAGCTTTTTAAAGTACTAAAAACTGATCTGCTATTTTTTGTCTCGTCTTCAATTAAACATTTGGACTTCAACAATTACCTCTGCTTTTCTGTCTTTATTGTTTATCGGCAAGCGTATTTCAGCTTCGACTTGAATTGTTTGGCCTCGTTGTTATTGCTTATGCCATAAGCAAATGCTGAGCAGCCTTAATTATGACCTGTCGCCTCGTCGCATCCCGCTTGCGGGCGGGCGGGCCAACTAAAATTGCTCGGGGGCATTTGGCATTTGGCAGTTAAACTAGTTAGTTAGATGCATTAAATTGCGCCCTGGCAAACAACAAATTTCACTTCAAACAAAAGACAAATTGCTGGAGGGCCAACAAATTTTTCTCTCTTTGGGTGCGGCGCTATCAGTCGCCGGCAATCTAACGTCCTGCCAAAGACCTCGTTCTTAACTCAGAGCCAAGTCAAGTGTTTGCCAAAGGAACTGCAAGCAAAGAAAAAAAAGTTGAGTTCGAGTTGTTGAATTTTCCTAGCTGACTGCTAAATTGCAAACACATGCTGCACACAAAAGGCAAAAGGACTCAAGGACAATGGACAAGAATGGCAGCGTCATCGTCATCGTCAGCAACAGCGACGGCGACGGCGACAATGGCCAAGTTAAATCAGGCGTGAAATCAAGCAGGTGTTTCAATTTTTACCAAATTGACTTGACTTTACCTGGCAGCGCCCTCTTTATTTTATTTTTTGGATGGCTGAGTCGCCTTTGACAGTTGTCTGCTTGTCAGTTGATAAATCGTTCGAGCTGTTTGTTATTATAATTGTTGCTGTTGTTATCGTATGTAGTAGTAGTTGGTGGCTCGTTGTCAGGTCGTCTCATTAAAACGATTATTATGCATTGCATTTCTGATTATAAAACCAAATTAAAACTTATTTATGCATTGCCTCGCCCGAGATGTATGTGATAAAATAATCATTATTGTTATTGCTATTATGTGTGGCATATAATTTTTCACATTCGCTGTGGCCATAAGAAGACGGCTGTCGCTTCGATGTAAAAATCAAATAAAACCCAAATATTAATTATATAAAAAATACGTGTATATGCACAATAATAATAATAATAACAATAATCTGGTCAGGCATGTTGCGACACGCGCTGATTTCATTTCCCAATAAATGGGTAATTATTATATAATTATTTTTGAAAAATTACAAATAACAATGCAATCTACGAGCATAGCTACAGTTACAGGGGGCAATATAAATATATATTACTATGCAACACTATGAAAAGATCGAAATTGAAAATGATTTAATATACAAATATTTCCAAAGTCACATGTGTTGTATTTTTATTTCACGAATTTCATTTTTGATTACTATATTTTATTGTTTTTTAAATTGTCAGGCCCACACTTTAAAAACCCAATTAAAAAGGGAAGCTGCATATATTTGCATGGACAGCATTGTATGCAACAACACTTGCTTGCCTATTTGCAGCATTCTGTTTCCTTCTCTTGCCAATTTATTATTGTGCGTGTGTGTTTGGTTTTTTTTTTATTTTTTCTTGCGTTGTATATTATGTCAAGCATAAATTGGCATTTCAACTGGATTTGCATGTTAATTAAAATGGTACACGCACGGACAGTTGAAAACAAATGCAGAGACAAGAGCATTAAAGCCTAGTGGTGTGGATGGCGAGTACATGAGGACATGGAGTAATGCAGTCTGGTACTACAACGCTTAACAGCTGACCGAACATTGTAAGCCTTTTGTGGCGCCTCGCAGCCCTGACTTGTCCAGATCGATGTCAGGGCAGCCTGGCTGGCACTTCACTCACTGTTCAGTGCTCAATGCTGGGCGCATTTCATTTTGAACTCTATTTACTTAAGTGTTCGCCGAGAAGCGGAAAAATGCAGAGACGAAGCAACAACAATCAAGCTGATGGATGACGGCAATGCACGGCTGCGGGCAGAGCGACAGAGAGAGAGAGAGAGAGAGGGAGAAAGCGAGTACTCAAATGCGACCCGACCAACGACCTACACTTGACTTAACCAGCATTGTCGATTGCATTTGCTAACGGGGATGTAGGTGCACAGTCCACGCCCACATCGACATTGGCAGCGACGTCGTCGTCGTCGACGCCTAGTTGCTTTTGGGGGCGAGACTTTAATGATGATTTCCTTGGCGCTTAAGTCGTTTAAACTTGCGACCCGATGACGTCGTTGCAGCGACTGACGAGTGCCTTTTTTGTGTCTGACTATGATATGCCGCGACGGGCGGAGTTTGCTTTTTTATTGCTTCAGCAGCAGCTTCAACTGCACTCCACTCCCACTCACCGACTGTCTGCCTGGAGTGACTGAGTTTGCTGCTGCTGCTGCTGCTGCTTTCATGTGCATTATGAAGCACTCGTCTTTGGGCTCTGCTTCTTCGTCGCTCTCTTGAGCTGCTTTAAGCACTTGACTTTGCCTAGAGTGCAAGCCCACGACTCTCATTCCATCTCCATCTCCATCGCGGAGCCTTGAGCCATGTTGGTTTAAAGATTTTTCGCCGCTGATGGAATTATGACAAGTGCCCTGGACGTAGTCGTAAAGTTCAATATTTTTATAGCGTGCTCTGGGCTCTGCAGCATTCCGTCCAATAACAATAATGCCTAAAAGCAACTGCAATTTGCTTTCGTTATAAAGCTAGCTAAATAAAATGAGAATTCATATAATTTAAAGATATTGCACTAAATAATTGCATACATTTGGATTTGACAGCTCCATTGTGAAATATTCGAGGATGCTTTTAAGCGCAAAACATCTAATTCCATTAGAGAAAATTAAATATCGCAACTCGACAAACATTTATCAAACTGTGCACTAAATATTTGTTGCATTCGTTTAATTTATGTCGCATGCGAAACTTTATAATTTATTATAAACAGTCTGAGTTGGGGACGCCTGTCAGCGATTGTCTGGTTACGCCCCCCGCCTCCCCCTGCCCCCAATGTCCCCTCGTTTAATTGACATATTTAAAATATTAAATTGCATCCGTGTGCAAAAATTTCGTTTTGTTTACCCGTTAGACATTTGTTATTTTTTCCACTAGCGCCACTGCCGTTTTGTGTGCAATTATTAATTTTTAATCAAGTAAATAACTGTGCACACACACACACACACAGACAGACGCACGTGTCGACAGGACTCTAACCGCAATGTGCGTGATTTCCGCTTTTGGTTTGCACAAAGCCAATGACAAAGCAAAACAAAAAGTGCCACAAAAATGTTGCGATACTGAAAATGGCAAAGCCCTTGGGCGAAATCAGGAATAACTTGAAAACAATTTCAATAAATGGTTAAATGCAAAGAAATATTAACAAATGCAGAAAAGTGCAACATGTAAAAATATATACATTTTTGTTTCAAAATTACTCTGAAATTAACATGCACATTTTCAGCAACAATTGCCGCCTCTGGGCATTTTGGTGTTATTAATTAAATGGCGCTTAAAAGTATGCTAACAAAAACGCGCTTAGGACAGACACACACACACACGCACACACTCATACTTACAAATATTGTAAATATATAAATATGTTTTTGTTTTTGCTGGTGCAAATTTATTATCAGTGACAGGGCAGAAACACAGACAGACAGACAGGACTCGTTGACAAAAATTAATAATAAACTAAAAACCGCAGGATATTTACACTGCACTCGATTGCGGCCTGTCTGCATATGTAGTTGTGTGCGTGTGTGTGTGTGTGTGGGTTTGACATTGCAATTTTGCTTTCAGGCGAATTGTAAATTAGTTTGCATCTCTATATTTTTTCGCGTGATAGCTTCGCTGTGATTTTTTGACAAAATTAGTTGACTGTTTATCGCCACGCATTCTGTGCTGTTTGTTCAATCGTAAAATGCGCTGATTTGCTTTGCATAATTTCAGCTGCGCACACGTCTGTTTATTTAGCTGTTTTTCATTGATGCCCAAAAGGTAAACACACTCAAACAAACCTACACATTAATATTTATGCTCCCACGTAATTGCAGCTAAGAGCTGCTCTTATGAAAAGGTCGATTTCTCATGTTAATAGTAAACGAAAATTCTTTTAAATATTTTTTGGCAATAAGAAATGTGTATTAATAATGCATTCACTTGAGAAATATGGCAGGTATTGAATTATTTATCGATCTCACTTCATAACGCCTAAAAGAATGTCAAAGAATTGACAAAGTTGGCATGGCCTAAAAGCATTGCTTTAAAATGCAAAATGCCGAAAAACTTTAAAGTTCTGTTTGGCAATTAGGCTATGCTTCATTGCCTGCCAAAAGGTACGAGTACATAAAGTACGAATGTGTGTATTTGACTCGGCTTCCCTCTCTTTCTCTTTGTTGGTCTCTGTCTCTGTCTCTGCCTCTGGTAGCAGTCTTAAGCATTCTCTGCCATATAAATGCTTGCTTTGTCATTCGTTCCGAGTCATTTCATTTTCACTTTGTTGTTGCCTCAGTTACCAGCCCCTGCAATGCCATTTGCTGCCGTTGCCGTTGCCGATGCTGCTGCTCTGTTCCATAGTTCCAGCTCACTAGTTACCCATGGCACTGCCTTAAAATGACAAACAACATTTGGCAGTTCCCCTTGCCCTCGTCCTTGCCCTGCCCAACTGCTTGAAAGCGAAAAATGCTTTTCCCTCGCAGAACACACTCTGAATGAGGGGGGTAGAAGAGACTGGAAGTCGGGAGAAAGGCGCGCGTACATGCCATTGCACAATCATTGGATTCCGAAACATTTCTAGAATATTTAATAAGAAAACTGAAAATCGTTGAAATGCCAGCAACACTCATAATATCATCTCACGCCCCTCTTTTAGTTGTTGGTTGTCCTCGTCGTCGTCGTCTTCTTGGAGCTACAGTTCTTCATTTCTCCCTCTCTAGAGGAAAGTCTAGGTCGTCTCTCTCACTGTGTGTGTTCGAATGCGTGTCGTGTCAGCGCCCCTACAATTTGTGCCAATGCATTTTCTAGATAAAAGGCTAAGGTCAAAGACAATATTGAAATGCCAATTGAACTTTTTGCTATTATTAAAATTTTACGGGATTCCCATTCAGCTGAAAGAACTTGCGAGTTCAATAAATGCCCTTTGAATGGGGCGCAGTTATTAAAAGTGAAGCATAGTTTTAGGCTGGCCGAAATTGATCGACCAATTGATTTTGATGCGGCAAACTTTAGTGTCGCAGAAGAGCATATTTTAAATTAGTTATTTTCATTTAAACTTAAACAATTGTTGACAATAAAAATGTTAATTGCATTGCAATGTAATGTTAACTTGCTTTGACACATAACGTTTACTTAAGTAGTACTTTTAGACTTTTTTTTCTTTTTGTTCATCAGAATGAAATAGTCGAATCATTTAAAAATTCTAATTGGAGCTCTGTGTATAGCATTTGTTGTACATATGAAATTTAAAATTACAATTGAAATGCTCATCATTATTATAAGCAAAAGAAAAGTATTTGTGTTTTACATTCAAATTGAATGGGTGTATATAAATTTTTAGATTTAAGAGCTCAAGGCATATTCAATAATAATTGAATCAATTCGGGTGCCTCCTTAGGTGGCCAACTAAAAGCTCAGTCTCAGACCGGCCAAGAGCAACCTGTGCTGCCCTTTAGTCATAAATTTAGACAACGCTCGTCGCAAATCCACTTAAAATTCAACTTACTCATATCCATTCTCTGTTCTCTTCTTTTCTTTATCGTTCCAGGTATGTACTACAAATTTGCATAACAGTAGCAAAAAATGAAAAGAAAAAACTGAAACCCTTTTGGGCATCCTTTATGTAAGTGCAGTGGTCCATCCTCCATCCTCCACACTCACTCTTCAATCTCGAATGCAATCTATGCACTAGACACTGAGAAATTTGTATAGCTTATTATTAATAACTTTGGGGTGGCCGAGAGAGATCAAGTAGCTAAATCTTGAGAAGCATTTAAGCAGCATGTCAGAAACAAAAACACAAAAAATGGTCGACATTGACAGTGATTACAAGCTAAAAGTATGAAAAACAGCAAAAACTACTTAAGCACAAGAAATAACAAAAGAATAGGACAAACCGAAGCAACTGGACGGTGCACGGTGGACGGAGGACGGAGGAAGGCTAGAACCCATTGCCATACACTGTAGACAGTAGACAAATTTTTTGCATAAACACAGACGACAAAGCCAACTAGGGGCTGCACTTAAAACAAGAGGAAAGGACCAGCTGGACTAGGACGAGAGCCGGGCCAAGTCAAGACAAGCCAAATCGAAGCCAAGCGAAAGTCATCGAAGCTCAGATGCCCAAAGAAATTCTTTTCCATTTCTTCTACTTCTACTTCTTTTTTTTTTTGTTTTTTGGTCTGATGTGAGATGCGAATTTTTCAATAAGTGCGACGAGACGACCAAGGGACACAAGTATAATAATTTCGGGCGGGTCGAGGATGAGCTCAGGATGAGGATGAGGTTGAGGATGGGAGTTGGGGACGACGCGTCGTCGTTTAAAATATGCCGGATTGTTGGGTTCTGGCTAGCGTCAGGAAGCATACAAGTAGAACGGCTCAAAATGCAAAGTAGACGACATCCGCTTTGAGATTGGATGACGTTCGTTCCCGTAGTCGCAGTCGTAGTCGTAGCCATCGTTGCTGGCGTGGCCCTCGCCATCGTCAAGTATTAAAAGCAAATAAGTAATAAAAATAATAATGGAGCATTTTTACCATTTTTGCTCCTACGAA
This sequence comes from Drosophila immigrans, assembly GCA_963583835.1. Classification (NCBI taxonomy): domain Eukaryota; kingdom Metazoa; phylum Arthropoda; class Insecta; order Diptera; family Drosophilidae; genus Drosophila; species Drosophila immigrans. The sequence goes on from OY757141.1 coordinate 31,936,706, forward strand.
AGAGCAAGAAAAAAAAAAAAAAGGATAAGCATCTTAGCGCAATTTCTTGCTGCCTTCTCAATATAACAAAAGGTCCTTGCGCTCGGGCAAATGTGCCGAAAATGAAGAGCGGGAGGCAAGGATACAGCAGGAGGAGGAGTGGAAGGCACAGCTCAGCTGCTGGACTCGAGTCGCTTGTTCGATATTCGGGCCATGCTGCTGTTTTGTCCTTTATTTCCATTTATTTCTTTCGCTTTTTTTCGTCAGTTTTTTTTTTTGCCTTTCTTACTCCTTCCTTTGGCCGTGCTCATATTTCTGGCCGTGCGCGTCCCTAAAGGACAACAGCATAAATGCAGGAAATTTGAATGGACGAGCGCAGTGAATGAAATTTGCAAATATTTTTCAAAAATTGAACTTTTCTGGCAAATTTTTTTCGCCTTCGCAGCCTGTCCAGGAGCCAGTTGAGCAGATGGAGGATTTGTGGGGTAAAGGACTGCCGGCTGGCGGTTTATGAAAATAAGTGAAGAAAATTGATTTGAAGTACTTTGAAGTGCAAAAACGCGTAGCGCCGAATCAGTGAAGAATGCTTTGGCATATTATTTCGTTTTCGTTTTGACTCTCGCACCAACTCTTCGGACAGGATTTTTTTGCCACCAGAGTTTTGGTTTTTTTCCATTGCAACTTTTGTTATGATAAGCAAGTCAAGCAGAAGCGGCATATAGCCTGGACATCAAGAGGAGCGGCAACTGTCTGTATCTGTGCATGTTTAAATAAAGTTCCGAACTGCAACTGCCAAGAATTGAATAATGAAATGCACTGCAAATCTATTTATCCTGAAGATTTAAGCTCTTGCAAAAACGCAAAGCGAGCCAATTAACTGGGAATTATATCAAATTATACAGCTACTATTCAATAGGGTTTCATCTAGATGAATAATATTTATACTAAGTATAAGATTCAACATCTAGAATTCAATTAAATAATTTAAATATTGATATTTAATAGGCAACCAAAAGAACAGTAAAATTAACATTAAAATATAAACTTTAATGCTTTGCAACTTTAGATTTATTTTAAATTCTATGCAACTCTCAGCAATTTGCATAATTCTCATAGTTCACTTAACTGTGCCATATGGAAAAGCTTAGCACATTAATTTATGTAAATAGTTCAACCCAATTAACTTTACTGGAAATCAACAAAAAGTAGACAGCTAGAGAATTTAAATTAAAGTCAAAGACATTTAGTATTCTCGGCAAATTATATGAATCTGAAATGGAGTTCAATAAATAAATATCCTTAGCTCTTTCAACTAGTATAGTATATTAATTAATGCTGAAGCAACTGAAGCATACTCAGCAAATTATATTTAATCGACGTCATTAAATGAATATCATTAATTGCTCATACTTCTCTCAAGGTTACTATGTTAGATAATTCAATATTTTTCACATTAATGATGCAACTACTAATGTATAGAAATAAAATTCAAAGACAAACTTTAAAGCCTAGCGAATAAAGAGGAATTGAAAACTGGAGAATACTCCAAAAAATATTATCAATCTAAGATCGCGTGCATTTAATCAATGTCCTTAAATTCTCGCAGCTAGTTGGCTTAAACTGCAGTGACAAACTGAAGCGACTCAAGTGCAGTTGAATTGCTTTCTAGGCTTTGCGCAGCTTAACGGCTGCACTTAAGGAGCAGTTCAGCTCAGACATTTGGAACTCAGTTCCGAATCCGAACAGACAACAAAGGAACATGTGGCTGTATAAATTGCCTAGAAAACTATGTACTACCGACTGCCGTCTATCATTTCCGCTTGCAATTTACCCAGAAGGATGCGTGTGTGTGTGTGTGGGGGAATAAAAAATTGTCAAAATATAAACCGCCATGGAGACGACTCCGCTGTTGGTGTGGCAGGTAAGCGAGGCGTCTCGTTTATCAGCGCACAGTTTGCCCGAGTGAAACGTTTCACGCCAAACGCCTAGAAGTATGCAATGTGGCAGACAGATGAGAGTGTGGGGCAGAGAGGCAGAGACTGTCTGCAGTCGGTTGCCATTTTGGGGCAAATATATTCATTGCAAGATTTGTGGCCTGTGGGTGGAGCTGCAGCGAAAGCGCTTTTTGCATATGCAACTGCTGGCTGCCAGGATACGAATGTGAGACTCTGGCAGACTTATGCTTGAATTGCAAATAGTTTGAAAAGATTTGCCATGATTTTGATGTTACTTTTTTCCCTTTTTTGGCCAAATTGCGGCTTGGCAAAGCGATTTGTGCTTACTGCATTTGGGCGGGTCCACAGATTTCGAATGATTAAATTAAGGCACACGAAATGTAGACGTTGAAATGCGGGAGAGAAAAGTGCGGAAGGTATTTTTAAGTCTTGCGCTGGGGCTTAAAAGCGCGCATTAAATGAAATGTTATATAACAATCAGAAATCAACGCACATGCGGCAAATAAAAATATATAAAACATTTGTGGCCATTTGCCCGTTGGCAATTCGCCTCTGACCAGACACACACGCACACACATTAGTGTGCAATTTGGCCAAATGTCGCCAACGTGGCAGCCTGCACCCGATCCCGGTCTCCATAAATGCCGTCCAGCTGTCGTCCTGTCTCCCTGTCGTCCTGTCGCCCTGTTGCCGGTTCGCCCCAAAAACTTTCACAATATTTCCGCAAAACAAATTGCGCGTAAAAATGGCAATGCAATTTTTGGTCGTTTGTTGCGGCGGCCGTTGCCAAATGGACGCCATGTTGCATCCACACACATATGTTCCAACCGCCCCATCTTCCTCTCTTCCCCTCTCTGTCACTCCTCTTATTGCTGTCTCGCTCGCTGTGTGCCTGCGCCATGGTTACAGTAATGTTTGCCCAATTGAATTTAATAATATTTTCATTTGGATTTTAGTTTCTAGTTTTTGCAAAATATTTTTGTGCAATTTTGCACTGCGAAATCGCAAAAGCAGCAACTGTGTCCTTGTTCTGGTCCTGGTCCTGTGCCTGCAGTTGACGTGTCCTTTGAAATGTTTTTGCTGTTTGTGGCTTAAAATTTGGCACGGAACTGGTCAGCACAATGGACACCACATGGCAGTATTCAAACTCATTCGCTTGGTTATTGAGCTAATTGGATCTAGAGGCGCGTGTTTTGTTTTGTTTTGTTGTGCGCACAATTTTGTTTATTATGTGGATTCATTAGCCTCGACAATTTGGGGCCAAAAGGTGTGCAAGGGTCTGAATAATAAGCTGGCAACATGCAGTAAAGATCTGTTTACAGTTAGCGAGTTTCTGTTACAGTTTGGTTCATTAATTATATTTTGAGCTACATCTCCAAAGTCAATCAATTTAGTTAATGTTTCATTAATTTCCATAAGATCTACTGCAGATGAAATTGTCTTTCTATAGTTAGTGAATATCTGTGATACTTCTTCTGAAATATTATCAATTAGAATATCTGCTGAAAACATTATAATTTTAAAGCTTTTAAATCTAACAGTGTTCTGTTCATTAACATTTCTGGTAGCAAGCTTTGCAGTTTGATATATTTCTAAGACATTATAGTACAATAAAAATTAAACACAAATTTCGATTTTGACAAAATAACTAAAAACTTGAAGAAGCGAATTATATAGTATGTTAGCTAGATCTTTAAAGTCAATCAGTTATGTTTATGTTATAGTACTTTTACTAAGGACTTCGGCTGTCATCAATGATATCCTTACAAATCAGATGTCCACAATAAAGTATTTCAGTAACATTTTGCCCACTGAAATGTGTACTTCATAGTATTCGCACGTTTTGGACTGTTTAAAGAGTTGCTTTTAGTATGCGAATCACTGGAGGATTATCACCCAACCAAATAAAACTCGTTCGCCCCCAAAACGGGCACTTACCGTTGCTGTGCTGTGCTGTGCTTATCCCATGGCCGACAAAAACAACTATCGCATCAACAGCTCGTAAAACCAAAGCAGCAAATTAAACTGCCACCATAAAAAGCCAACGAGTTGCTGGAGAAAAGAGGGGAAAGGAGGGCGGAAACTGACCGCTGCCGCCCATTACACTGACCATAAATATAATATTTGATAATTTTATTAACAATTTCGACTGTAAATTGTTTACGACTGCATTGCAAGTCTAGAGTTCACAATTACAGCTGTAGCTGTAGCTGCTTTTTAGGCGTCTGCAACTTCTTTTTATACGAGCCCAAAACTGAAAATGAAATATTCATGCTGCACAGTCCCTGTAGATCTCTCCCTCTCGCTCGCTCTCTCCCCCTCTCTAGTGCTGTCTTGCTCTTGAAAGTCGTAAATTAAATTTGGCCTGGCAACATTCTGTTCAATCAAGCACAAAAAACGCAGCAGACAGTCGGAGAGCATCCTTGCAATCCTTAGTCATAGTTTAGGTTTCTAGCTGTATTTTTTGTTGTGTTCGCATCCTGTTTTTTGCCTCTTGTTTTGCAGCTGTAAACTGTAAACTGTAAACTGCAAACTGTGAGTGTGTTGAACGCACTTTGATTTTAAGTGCATTAGAGGCTCAGTCGTTGCTGCTTGCCGCCACTAAATTCAATTTGTTGCAATCCTATGCTAAAATCAGTTCCAACAACTTTTCGCACACACTTTTCCGACATTAAATTTATGGAATTGTCCGCTTCCTTCCAGCAGCATACGAGTGCTCGAAACTCAATCATGCTTGCATGTAATATCCTGCCACGTCCTGCCTGCCCTGTTTACTAGTTGTGCCTTTGCCGTCCTTTTGCCGGTGTTGAGCCAACCATTTGCTTGAGTAAACTCTGTGGTCCTGGCGACATTTATACCCACAGCAACAACAGCCATGATAACAAAATGCCAACTTCATGGCATGTGCTTAGCTCTCAGACTACTTCTGCCTCCCAACTACATTACACTATTTCTCCTGGCGTCTTTTGGCTGCCCCCAGAAGTGTGCAAGACAAGTGCAACAAGGCATGCGAAGGCCTGGCCAAGATACGGCCAAATGGAGAGCGTTACTTGGGAATTGTCGTTTTCCAAGATCAACTACAAGTAAAACTTGCCCTTAAACTTTGCTGTCGCATTCTTGGCATATCTTCGTGTGTGTCGCCTGTTGATTGCTTATTAGAATGGTTCTTTACGACAAAGAAATAGTCAGAACACAATCTAAATGTTATAACAATATATTACTACTACATTAACTCATGTTTACAACAAAATATTAAAAAATATTTTAAGAGTATCTAAACAAAAAGAAGTGTCGAAAATTTAAATTAAATCACAAAGCAAAAACAATTTTACATTTTGAAAATAATGTGTAATCTTATGAAATCTAAAAACACAAAAATTAATCAACCCTTTAAAAATATGTTTAATCCTGAAATTTATAATTATTTTATGTTTAGCTACTTCTTAATTAAATTAAATTCTCAAAGCTCAAAAATAAATCGATAATAAACAGTGTGACAGTTAAAATGTCTGGCAGACAAAGGATAAGTTTGTGATAGTTTTTTAGTCCAGTGTCCAAAGCTCTTAATTCTTTTACTTGTGTTTAAGTGCTTTGCTCTCTCCATCGTCCTCATTCTGCACATACATACATTCGAGGTCCTTTGATTGTTTGTTAGGCCGCCCTTTTTAAAGCTGCGTCTGAAGGAACTCTCGGCGCTTAATTGAATTAAATTGCTGGCTGCGGCAAAAAGCAAAGTAAATTAAATAAGTTTTTCATTTTGGCCACGACCGACCAAGTTGCATTGTCAACGCCGTTGTCGGTTTCGTCCTCGTCGTCGTTTTGAAATGGTTCGCGCTTTTTGCTTGCCCGCATTTTACGCTTCGCCTGCGGCTCCATTTGGCTGCCTTTTGATGCCGCACTCCGAGCCGGGGCCAAATGCAATGAGCCAAAAGTTGTTTAATGTATGCAACGCCTGTCTGCCCCAGTCTGTCTGTCTCTCAGCGGGCCTGGCCAGCACTGCGGTTAACAGCGCGTCGCAACTTTGGCCCCAAAGTAACTAACTTTTCGCATAGTACGTAAATTTTTTCTTTTTGCCTTCTCCAGTTAATGCATAGCATACTTTTGGGTAGCTTAGTGGCATTTTACACTAATTTGACTTGCAGTCGTAGTCGCAGTCGCAGTTCTTTTTTATTATTTTTTTCTCGATGGTGTGATTTATTTGGCGGAAAAGATTACTTACTCGGCTTGTGGTTTATGTGGTGCTTTTGAGCTGACTTTTTTGCCCCCGCCTCCACGTTGACGTTTCATTCACGTTTTGTTTTGACGTCGCGCGGTCATGACAACTCGCTTCCCCCCGCTCCCCACTTCCCGCTGAGCGGTCTCGACGCTGACTGGACTCGAGACTGGAGCTGACAGCAAAATTAAAATCTGAAAATGAATTTGTAATTAGTTTTACTGCTACTTTTGCCCACTTTGCTGTAAGTTGTACAACTGCTATTGAGAGTTTGAGGCTTACTTTTCGAATTTTCTTCTCTGCTATGTTTTTGTTGGTCCTTTAAATGGAAATTAATTGAAAAAGTCGTTGCCAGTTGTTCAGCGTTTGTCACAGCCATCGACCATCGATTTTAGAGCGCCATTCAATGTGTATAATGAAAACAGGTTCAAATCATTTAACAGTTCACGTGAATATTGATTGAAGAGGAGCAGAAAAATATAGAACATTAATTTAAGGCAGATTTGAATATATTTCTCTGTACAGTAGGCAATGAAATAGATTATAACAACTATTAAAGCAATGGCCGTCAGGCAGTTAATTGTTCTCCCAACGTGCCGAACAATTTAACACCTTTATAAAGCACTTCCATTAAGTCCGTCAATAGCATTTTTAGCCGAATTTCGAAACATAAATCCATTTAGCTCTAAATTTATGCGCGAACATTTTTTTGCAAATAAATCATATGAAACAAAATGTTTAAGTGAGCTATGCACGACTAACTGATACCTTGCACTAAACTGAAGGCATTTAATTCAATTTTAATTCAGTTAATTTAATTTATTTGGTTGATCAAACATGCTTGAGCAATTGCGAAATTCCCAGTACTGTCATGCCCGTTTGTTTCGCCGCTTTTAATGGTTGCAGGGTATAAAAAGAGATGAAATATTTTATTGTCGCTGCTTTAATTGATATATAAAAATGGCTGGCCATTAAGCAAATGCACGACACAGGCATTCGGGCCAATTCATTTAGCAATTAAAACAAGCTGCGGCCAGCCGGCGGGTGCTTAAAAAAAAACAGCGAGTATCACAATTTTTCGTATTAAAAATAAACTATTAAATGCAAATCAGTTGCAAAACGAATGCAGATAAAATTTATAATAAAAATGCACGTAGCCTCGTATATAATTCATTTGTTAAAACCATTTGCCGCCAATTTGTTTGCTAGTTTACTCCTTTTTTATTAATACTATTTATTTTGCACACATGCATTTATTTTATTTTTTTTTACTCTTGCTGTTGCTGTTGCAAATTGAGAAAGAAATATGTTGTCCTTTTAGGCGTTGACAAATCGACGCAGGTTGCACTGCACAAAAAGCGGCGTCGAGGCGGGAATAATAATTTTTTGGCACGATTCTCTGCCATGTTAACATGTCCCCAGACACGTAAAGGACTCCAGCCAGGACGAGGACACCCGGAACGTTGAACGTTGAACGTTGCATACGCGCACCAGTTTATTATGTGTGTGTCCCGTGTCCTGTGTCCCGTGTCCTGTGTCCCGTGTCCTGGCTGCCTGCATTTCAGCGCCCTTGTAATCGTTCGCTTCGGCATACAGAGCGGACAACCAAAGGGGATTTCAGAGGGCAGGGAAGGGGGGGGGGGACGAGTTCAGAGTTTGCGGCTTGTAGCCGCCATTAGTGAACACGGCACCACGACGGGTAGCTGTGATTACAGCCGTGTCTAGAGAGCCCCACAACAGCCAACAGGTTTATCATGTGCACTCGTTGCTTTTGATAGTCGCTGGCTGCTTCTGTGCATTTGCATTTAAATATAAATACGTGCGCGGCTTTTGGGCGGCTGGCAGACAAATTACTTTTTAAATGCACTGTAAGCCTTCAATTGTAATTGGCCAACTTGGGTTCGTTTCGCAGCCCCCTTTTGGCCTCGTCGTCGTGCGGTTTGAAACTTTGCCAAAAAAAATGGCCAGAAACTGGCAAAAACTTTGAGCAACGAGCATTAAAAAACAATAAAGTGAAAAAATATATATGTAGAAGAAGGGTGTATACATATATATTGGCAAGTGGCAAAATGGTAACGCCTCGGCCGGCAGCTAAGTGAAAGACAGACTGAGAGCGAGGCCCAAGCTAATGGCGTCACGTTTGCGAGACCGTGCCGCAAAGCAAGTGGCATGCAACATGCGATTGCTGCCAAAAGTGCCGCCTGGCACCAGTCCAGAACTGACGTCGGCCTCCTGTTAGTAGTTTGGCTTGTTAGTTGCCTCTTGCCACAGACAGACAGACAGACATACAGCCTGCTTGCTGCCTGTTGCATTCAACACACAGCCACAACGTCCTCGGAGTTTTGGCTGCCTTCTGACTGCTGCCTGGGGCGTGCTCCGCTGCTTCAGTGTCGTGTTGAATTTTTCATTTCATTTGACGCAGCAATTCACTTGAATGCGAATTTCGTGTCGTCGTCGTCGTCGACGTCGTCTTCAGGAAACGGAAGTGGCAGCCAAACAACTGCACACATAGCATATAATAAACGTTTATATTGACTTCAGTGACTTACAATCGCCTTCCGCCCACCTCCCCGTTCAGACAGGCATAATTCTGGGTTTTTTAGTTTGTGGTTGGCCAACAAATTGGCAACCGCCCACCGCAAGACATGCGACCCGGGATTATAAGGCTATCAAATTGACGTTAATGAATTAATTTATGAGCTTTTGTGGTTTTGTATGCGACGCCTGTTGCACTGTTGTCCGTTGGCCGTTGTCTGTGCAGATTGAAGAGCGACGCTAATTACAGCATGGAGCACACAGCAAGGGCAATAACTCGAAATAGAAAAGATTAAGCAATTGAAAGGTTTCGAAGGGGATTACGATTGTCAAGCACTCAATTGGCCAAATTAAGTGATGATGAGATAAATTCAATTATGAATGATGCGTGCCGGCGACAAGCTTGTGTGTTGTGTATGTGAGTAAGTGAGCTTTAAATCAATATGCTTTTTGTAGTTTAGGCATTAAAGCATATTTTTAAGAAGACGATTTAATTAAACGAAATATAAAATATTGTGGCGGACAAGTCTTTCTTTATTCCATCGCTTACGTGGACTCTCTGACAGTATAACTGAGCAGTTATGTTACTTGTCTAATTATGTTAATGCGCTGTTAAGTTGCCTGTTACTATGTTGCCAGCCCTGCCAACCTGTTACAGTGTAGAATTGTAAATTTATTTTTTTTTGACTTGAACTTATAAGTTGCTGGTATTTATATTTAATTAATTAATATATACAGACTTCATTTGAATATATGTAAAACATTTTCAAGCTAGTAGAATATCAGGCTGTAGTTGTTTTATAAAAATCATTATAATTAGTTACCTAACGCTTTGAAAATGTAATTAAAATCTGCGCATTTTATGACTAAAGCCAGTTCTTATTTGAAGTCTCCACAGACTTGACTTAATTTCGCAATTAGCTTCTCAGTTTTCCAACATAATATAGAGAATTCGCATTGTCTGTTAAAGTAGCATCAGTTTCAATGCAATTTAAACAGCTGCAAATAGTTCAGCAACTATGTGCAACTTTCTAAAAGTTTATTGCACATCTTGTTGCATAGACCAGTGATACTTTGTTGCAACTCTTGGAAATAGCATGAAGTTGGAGCATAATAACTTCCGCTACAACGAGAGTCACACTGGCTGCAATAATTGGTGGCCCCGCTAACACTTGAATGCATATAATGCCAGCAATTTGTCCAGTGCAATGTGTTGAAAGATTAACAAGGACAACGCGCCACTGGGAGAACAAGGACAACAACATTGTCGCGCCACAGTTGGATTGGGGCACGTTCTGTGGAGCCGGGTACTAAAACGCCTAATGACGTTTACACGGCCAACATAATTACAGTAATAATGTGGCTGACTCTCGACGACGACGCTGACAACGTGCAACAGCAAATGGTGATGACATTAGCGAGGTGTCAGGCGACAATTTAACGAGACGATGATGTCTAGGAGGACGCGTTGCATATGCGCGAAAAGGATTCGCCTTTTGTGTGTGCCACATGCAACAGTCGCAACAGTCGCAACTCGCAACCAGCAACCAGCAACAACAGCTGCTACAAAGCACATTCGTCACGAAATGAGTTCGTGCGTGTGTTGGCCACCATTTTGTATGCTTTTAAATTAGCCAAAGTGTGAAAGTGTCATGTTTCGAAATATGAAATTAACAGCAGCAAGCAGCCAGGGATAAGAGCGAGGGGCTGGGCGGCAGGGCAAAAGGACACGCAGGACGAACACTCGTTGAGGCCTCTGCATGTAAGGGCTCCTCTCACTGTGTGTGCATGTGTGTGTGTGTGCTGTTGCTGTTGTTGATATGCTGTAATTTGTTGGCGAAAATTGAAAGGAAGTGCACTTCAATTAATGTCTGTTGTTGGCTCTGCCGCTCTCTCTCGTTATGGCTGTTGTTGTTTAAAATTGCCTGCCAAAAATTCGTGCACAGACTCAGGAAATTGTTTAAAGCGGCTGCAATTAAAGTTGTGACCGCACAAAATGCTATCGGAATGACAAGCTCTTTAATAATTATTTTAAATTGCACTTTTTTCATATTTTCTCATTATTATTTATTTTGTATTTATCAATAATATAATCTTTAATAAGTTGTGGATACACAAAATGCCATCAGAATGATTTAAATTACACTTTATTCATATTTCCACATTATTGCCAATTTTATTCCTTTTCTGTTAAAACTTTATTTTGCTACACAAAGCATAATCATTATTTTACCATTGCATTTATTATTATTTATTTAATTCTTATATTTTTTATTATTTATTCTGATTCTCGCATTTCTGGATTTCCCCTATGGCAAAATGATTTTTCTTCCATTACAATCAAGAAAGCTGCTGTGGCTCTTGGCTTCATTGGCGCTTTAAACCTATTATTTCGAACTTAAAGATGCCTCCGATTACTTTCATGGCTATAAACGGCAGCCCGGGCATTGTGTAAGCATTTGCTGCTCATAAACAGTTTGCCGTGATGCATTATGGTCGTGGCTGGCAGTCCATGCTCGTAGTCTAATGTTCGGTGGTTGCTCATTAAAACTCATTACACGGCCTGGCCACGTTGGGAGGGATGCTCGCTGCTGAGATGAGGGAAAATTCACTCGTATAGTTTCACATTGCTCCCTCTTTCTCCCCCTCCCGGACTCCCCCCTCGGGGGTTGCCAGGTTGCCGCTTCGCTTCGTATCATGGCCTTTGCATAAACTTGAGTTTCATATTTCATTAATTAAAATTGTGTGCAAGGCGGATAACTATGTACATGAAGCACCTGTTTCGCCATAGTCTCATTAACAACACACTCCCCCACACACACACAGCAGAGCTCCTAAAATTATGCAACATAATATCATTGTTACTTTGATTAATGATTTGCAAAATCATAAAAGCTTCCTTGGCTCCCCCACTGCTCCCATTCGGCAATGGTTTCCTATTACAAAAACAGGCAACTCATCTGCAAAACGTCTTAATTATAACAAAACAAAATGCCCAGGCACATGAAATGTTGTCGTCGCTTCAATTGTCATCCAGCCCCCCAGCTGAAAGGCTGGGGAGGAAGTGCGAAATGTGAAGCGGCCATTATTATGCTAATTAATTGACATCAAAGGAGGCGACGTGGAGGGGAAAGGTAACCGAGGCCTAGACACGATATCTTTGTTGCATGTCGCCAATGTTTCAAAATCAATGATAGTCGACAATAGATAACATAATGTTGAACCCCAGAAAGTAGGGGAATAAATTGGGTGCTCAAAGGAAGGGAGGAAACTTTGTGCTATTATGGGAGCTGTGAGCTGCTTGTAAGCCGATTTCAATGGAAATGCAAATTGAAGTGCGTTGCCAATTATTTTGTTATTTACGAGCGATATTTTTACCTTTTGTTGTTGTTGTTCGCGTCGTTTTATAACAAAAGCATATAAAATATAATATAATATGATAATAATGAGCGTAACAAAAGCACACTGAGTGCCGAGTGCTGAGTGAAGAGGACGAGGCCACTGCACACAGGTAAAAACAAGACGGCGTTGTCGTCAAATGACAAGGCACAAAATAATGGCCTGTAATAGGATTTCCGTGCGCATTGAGGCTTTGCCTCCACTCTCAGGCTGCTCGGGAAACGGAAAACGGGAAAAGTCGCCTATAAATATGCAATACTCAAGTCTTGTGCTTCTCTCTTGCAGGGTGCATCCTCCAGCCTGGTTGTCAAATACGCCGACACGGAGAAGGAGCGACAAATAAGACGCATGCAGCAAATGGCTGGTCATATGAACCTATTGAATCCTTTTGTCTTTAATCAATTTGGACCGTACGGTGCTTACGCGCAGGTAAGTACCATATTTTCCTCTTCTCCATTCCCTGCCCCAACTAATTGTCCTCGTCCTTGGCGAACAGCAACAGCAGCAGGCGGCTCTGATGGCCGCCGCAGCCACAGCTCCTGGCTCGGCAGCCGCGTACATGAATCCAATGGCCGCATTGGCAACGCAAATACCTCATGGCCTCAACGGCACCGGCCAGCCGCCGTCGCTGCCATCGCCGACGATGCCCAACTTCAACATGGGCGCCAATACTCCCAATGGCCAGCCAGGAGGCGCAGCCGCCGCCGCTGCAGCCGCTTCAGTTGCGGATGGTGTCTTCACGAATGGCATTCCACAAACGGCATTCCCACGTAAGTAGCCCCAAAAATTATAATTTTCTAAATAATTATTTGCAATCCATAAATGTAGCCCATTAGTCAACAATTTGTCTTTAATTTAAACTATCATTTATAAGTGATTTATTATTTGTACCAAAAATAAATACAACAAAATTAAATAGTCCACGAATCCCATACCGTAATGTGACGATTGTAATTTATTTGATATACAAATATACTTCATATTTTTTCTACTACTTATATATTGTCAATTTCATCATTTAATTCGGTTTTTTTATTGACAACTATGTCAGATTAATATTTGGTAGCTCGATTTATGACATGCTCCATAATTAAATATAAAGAAATTAAATACTGTTATATGAGGATTGTAATTTATTTAAAATACAAATATATTTCATATTTTTTCTACTACTTATTTATTGTAAATTTCATCAATGAATTTAATTCGGCCTTTTTTATTGACAACTAATTAATATTTGATAGCTCGATTGGAAATTGTTCAATGAAAATATGTATATTTAGCATTATCTAATCTGAATTGAACAAATTAAATTGTTTTTTCTTTAACATAAACATATCTTTATTATATCCTCTGCAGATCCGCTGCATCTGACCATACCACCACAAGGTTTGCAAAATGGCGATGCTGCTGCACTGCAACATGCCTTCCCTGGTTTGCCACCATTTCCAGGAGTTGGTAAGTTCCCACTCGCAGGCTAGTCTTAGTCCTCCATTACTATGATAGAAAATAAGACATTTTACTTATATGGTTCCCCAACTCCAACCCCCACCCCTCAAAAAAAAAAAAAGAAAGTAATCAAATTGGTTAGAGTGCATTTTTTGTTCTAGGCACAAACCATATCAATTAAATTCGATTTCTGAAATTATTATGTCATGATTAGCATAGCATACAATCTGCCCCCAATTCTCTCCTATTCTCACTCTCTCTTTAACTTTCTCTCTCTCTGGCTCTTTATCTCTGTCACTCACGTGTTATTTCATACATTGCCATTGTCATAGAGTGTCTCATCATAATTAGACCCCAAATCTGTTCTTATCATCATCATAAGCATTTTGCCGCTATATGGCAGGCAAAACGAATATATATATATAAAAAAAAGAAAACAATAACAACAGAATAAAACAGCTCAATCATTCATAATTGTTTTTATTGAAATAATTAATAATTGTTGTGTCATGCCATAAATATATATTGTTAGTAAAGTGTTATATATAACTCTAACTTCTATATATACATACATACTTCATTTGTTTTCAAAGGGATTAAAGAATTGATTTCAAAAAGGTTGCAGTACTTATTAAAACACTGACTGTTCTCTGCGCTCTTGGTAAAATTACAATTACTGCGATATTTGGAAACGATTCTTCAGTTCTTTCGATGGCTTTTCGGTTTCAATTTGTATTCTTAGTTTGTTTTAATTTTTGTGTCAAACATACAAAGAACGTCTTATATGCAAATCTGTTGTTCAATGTTAAACGTTTAACATTTATTTGCGAAGTTCATTAAAAACGGATAATTAATTATTTAAAATGTTTCGTTTATTTGACTTGTGAAATCTGAAAATTGTTCCATATTCAAATAACTTTCGTAAACCTAAAAATAATTCAAGAAATCCAGTTGGCCCCCTTAACTGGTATGTCTCGCAATGAACATCTGTGACTTAACTCAAAGTAAATTATATTGAATATATGGAACACATTTTTTATGATTTGATTATAAATAGTTTAACTAAACTTAATTAAACTTAAACATTATATACGTATACTTAATTGTTGTGTTGTCTTTATAAATGTTTCGGATTTTGTGTAAAAACCAAAAACAAAAATTATTTATATATAACGCAGCCTTTCCCGCCGTCTATGGACAGTTTCCACAAGCTTTACCACCTCCCCTAGCGGCGGTTGCACCCACTCAGCGTGAAGGTAAGCTTTTCATTATTATTTTTCGGTTCTTCCCTTTAGTTCCCTCTTCGACTCTGTTTCTCTCTCTCTCTCTCTCTGTCTTTCTTTCTCTGTCTTTGTTAGTTCTGTAACTGAATATTGTATTTGATTTTTGGATATGAATGGAATATCGAAGAACTCACAAAAAGTTGCGGGTTTTTTGTACTATTAGCATTTGTTAACACAACACACACACACACACACACACATACTTATCTACTTGCATAAATATATATTTATCTACGACACACACACACATATACACATACACACGCATAAAGAGACAATATCACAATTCATGGGTCGCAAAAATAATTAATTTTATTTCGTTCCAAAGAAAGTGTTTAAACTAAAAGGCCGTAAAAATTAATTACTTGTATACTTTTTATTCGGAAGTCTTTCTTATCTTTTGACGCACTTTTGACCCTCAACCCCCCCGCGTTTCAAGTATGTAAAAAGGGGTTGCAAAAAGCAAAGGCGTAAATCGTTTTTAATGGCTGCATTTAAAGACATTTTATGTGAGATCGTAAAAATTACATATAAACTGCTTAAAATCACATAAAAACCGTCGGCGTATATTCAAGATATTCGCTTGAAGCGCGAATGGTCAGAAGGGGTTTCGGGTATGGCGTTATGGAGGTCGAAGGATATGGAGATTCGGCACATGGAATATCATAAAATTTTATGTTTCTTTATTTCGCTTGTTTTATATTCTTTCCTCTGTTTTTTTTTTTTTTTTTGTCTCAGTTCTTTTGTCTTTCTCGAACTGTGTAAATCGTTGATGAGACAAGATACAAGCATACCATTAAAAAGGCGTATATATGATGTCTATATATACTTGTCTATATATACGTGTCTTTCTCTCTCTCTATCTTCATCTACATGTGTGTGTGTGTGTGTGTACGTGTATCTAACCCTAATCCTAACTTGATTGTAACGTGTTCTTTTCTTTTTCAAATATTTGTTGCGAGTAGTAAGTTGTTAATTGTGTTTTTAATTAATTGATTAATATTAGTAATTACCCTGCATGACACACATTAAATATAAAACTGAACTCATATCATACGAATTAAATACTGGGGCTGCTGAATAGCGAAAGAAATAAACTATCTTAATCTCAAATTCAATACCAAACAAAGCCTTCTCTAAGCTTAAATCTTAAGTACCTATCGATAGATTTATATAGAACTGGTAGTTCATTAAGCATATTAGTATACGAGTATGTCTACATATCTTTTAGCCTACTATGCAAGCGCATTTTGTTACTGTTCGTTTTTTGCTATTATTTCTCCATTTTGTTTCCTTCTTTCTGCTCAGTTTGTAATTTAGTTTTGCAGCCTTATGAAACGCATTAGTTTTAGTTGAATCGTTTACAAGATCAACCACGAAACACGAGACACAAACTAAAAAAAAAACTAAAAATTAATAATTTACTCGGCAAACAAAACAAAAAATGAAAAAATATAAATTCAGCCAAAAAACTGCAGACAAACTCATAAAGTTCTGACTTATGATTTAGCTCATCGTTTAATTTCTTTTCTCTACTTTGTTTCTTTTCTTGTAATGTCTTCTTTTAAGATTTTCTGATGTTCCCAGGATGTTCTATATCCGGCCCGGAGGGCTGCAATCTATTCATCTATCATTTGCCTCAAGAATTTGGTGATGCAGAATTAATGCAAATGTTCCTGCCATTTGGCAATGTGATCAGCTCTAAGGTCTTCATCGATCGTGCTACAAATCAGAGCAAATGTTTCGGTAAACTAAATCATTCTAAACGCTGCATTCATTGTGTTCTATTTGATTGCTAATTTTGTTCCGTTTTGTAGGTTTTGTTTCATTTGATAACCCCACCAGCGCTCAAGCGGCCATTCAGGCCATGAATGGCTTCCAGATTGGCATGAAAAGACTGAAAGTTCAATTGAAGCGGCCAAAGGATGCCAATCGACCTTATTAACAATCGGAGTTCCTCAAGCGTAACTTACTTCAACAACAAGAACAACAACAACATCAACAACAACTTCAACTACAACTACAACATCAACATCACAATGCGAAATCAACTGGAGCAGCAGCAGCAACAGCGACAGCAACAACTACAAATAATCTAAGCAACAGTTTTAGGCCACAATTAACAAATGATCGTAATGCAAATCCAAATCCAAATACAATGCCCTATACTTTTGCCAGTTGGCGCAGCGGAACCTATTGTTATCGCTACAACAACAATAATAGCAACAACAATAATGGCAACAACAACAATAGCAACACCAGCATCAACCACAACAACAACAGTGACATCCACCACAGCAACCGTATTAACTGCAACAACAACAACAACGGCGGCAACAACAACAATTCGCATTCGAATCGCTATTCCAAAGTTGAGCTGGTCGAAAAGCTGTTCTTGTGGCAGCAACAAAAGCGAAAAGCTTAGAAGCAACAACGCGATGAATCAACATTTCTAAAGGGTGAGACTAATGCAACAATTAACATAACTACGGATTATTCTTATTCAATCAAGTCAAATAAAATGGATAAAAATCAACAATTTCATTTGACTGATAATCTTCGACTGCCTCTTTTATGCCAATTAACTAATGATTTATTTCAATTTTCAGATGTACTTCAGCATAGTTGAAACGAAACTAAGTCCCAGCATTAAAAAAAATATACACATATACATACATATGGATGAAAAAATAACACTAAAAAATGGTAAACAAAAAATGTATAATACAAAAAAAAAAAACAAAAAAAAATACTTTAGAGCTGAAATTTAAATAGATTTATATATATACATATATATATACAACACAGCAGAACGTACATGCAACTATATATAGTATATATATACAGGCAGCTGAGAACAGTACTTAAATAATAGAAATGGATAAAAAAAACGTTAAAAAAACAAAAACCAAAAAAAAATTTTGCCAAATAACGATTATATATGTATATGAATATATATATATATGAATATATATATATATATTTATAGAGCAAGCAACAAACATTGATATTGATAGTTTTGTTAACAACAAAAGAGCAAACAACAACAAGTGCACACACATAAACATACATCCACACACATACACTTACACAATCACAAACTTGAGACAAAAACTGACTGGTAAGAGACCAAAATTATCTGGGTTTTCAATAAAAACAAAAAAAGTGGAATAATAAATTAAAATTAAAAAAAGGCAGTAACCATTTTTATACGATATATAAAAATTGGTCACGGGAATTTATTAAAATTAAAAACGAAAAAATAATTAAATGAATAGTGAAAATAGAGACGAAGAAGAAATCACACGCTGCTAGAAAAAATAAAAAAGAAAAACAAAAAAATAAAAAAAGATGAAATACACAACACAAGGGAGAATGACGGAAAATTATAAGTAAACTATCAAAACTGAATCTGTTAATTGGATAAAATGACAAACAAAAAACTATGCATATGAGTTGGTGGTTAGAAAGGAGTTAATGATAGAGAGTAGAATGATGATAATGATGACAAAGATGATGATATGTAGCTCTGCAACTTTTTAGCATTTAGAACTAAGCAAAATGGCAAAGGAATATATATATATATATACATACATAAACATATATATATATGTACATTATATACATATATATAAATATATAAAATATAAAAATTAACACAAAAATTCGAATTTAATTAATTGTAAGGAGATTAATGAAAAATAAATTTAGCACTAGGTAAAAGCAGCAAGCAACATAATATGCGATATGCTTTGAGAAGTACACTTAAGTCAAAATTAAAGAACCACACAAGGTTTTTGCGTAGCCTGCAACAAACAAGCAAAAATATCATTTTTTACAATATGTAAAAGAAAGAAAAGAAATCTAATTATTTAAATATAATAATGAATTTGTTAGAACTAAATATTGAACAAAAACAAAACAAACTAAAAATCGAAAAATTGAGAAATTGAGAAATCAAGCAAATTAAATGCTGTTATTTTCATTTGCCCTAGAAAACTAATTTTCAATTTCCGAAACTAAAAAACAAAATTCAGTTTGGCAAAAGCACGATTTTGATTTTTAGTTTTGTTTAAACTAACGAACAAAGAAAAAATCGTAAACGATTTTATAGCATTAAAATAATTAAAGTAAAAAATCAAACAACAAAACTTTACACTTAAACTTAGCTGCTTGCAACAAAAACAAATACAGGTACTTACAAATATACATACATATACATATATATATATAGTATATATATATATCTATATATAATTATAAAATTGAAAACAAAAAGATGATATATGATATATATATGTATATTATATATGTACATATATGAGCAAAGGTATAAGCTACAAATGGAAATTTTGCTAAGAAAGTATGTATTCATATATCTATATATAGTATGTATATATATATATACATATGACAGACAATTGAACATTTTGGCCACTTAATTTCACAAGCTCCTCCAATACACCCCGATAAGAAAGCTGTACATTTTCTATTCAAATAATGATAAAGTTGACCATAACGAGCCCTAGCCCTAACAAAGCAAACCGAATGCTAACAACAACAGTAACAACAGAAGAACAACAAAATTTACACATATTATTAAAGAATTAACAAATAACATTAAATGCATATGGCATACATTATTATTATTATTGATGATATATACATACATATATAAACTAAATTTAGCATTTTTTATATAAAGGCAAAAACAATTTTTAGCAAAACTAGAAAATTCAACACTGACATTTTATATGAATATTTCAACTTTTTTGCCTTTTATTTAACACTTACACATACACTCATACTCAAACACACATAGCAAGCAAATCTAACTTATAATGTCACATATTGAAAGAAAAGAAAAAAACAGAAAGCAAAAAATTAAAACCGTAATCCAACAATTTACTCAACTGAAATCTGTTGATTCAAATCATTAAACAATTTGACTTTGTCTTTAAAAATACAAGAAAATAAGAAAAGAAAAGGAGGAATTAAAAAATATATATATCTGTACAAAACGAAGTGGAAGATTGTCAAATCTACAGCTAAATATGCCAAAAATGAATATAAAGGAAGACGATGGAGAAAGATAAAAATTAAAATGTAACAATTATTTAGAATTTGTATAGGGAAAAACGAGAAGAAAACTACGTTTAGAGCCTAGTTTGTGGGTTCGAAACAGAACTTGCGACACATATTTGATACTAATGATAAAAACAATTAATTATTAAATAATAAATATATATATATATGAATATATATATATTAAATATAAAATATATAAGAATATTTAAGCATTAAACAAATTGTTATCAAAGTTAAAGTTAGTTTTGTTACCAGTGCAATATATACTTTTGTGCAAATATTTAACTTATCTATGAGTTCCCACACACTTAACAATAGTTTCAAATCATATGTCACTCCCCATGAATGCAATGAATGATAACCAATCAAAAACTAAACGAAATGCAAAAGGAACGAAATAGAAACAACACATTACCAATTAGCCACAACGTTATGGGACAGTATTAAATACCTTGCAGTTTGGCTAAGAGAAATCAGATTAGATTGAGATATCCTCTACAGAAGATGAAGTGTTTACTTATGACGCTATGTGGCCTAGCTTATAGCTAAAGTACTCTCGAATATAAGTAAAAATACAACAAATTTCTTCAGTTTCAATTCACTTCAATTCATTTTGTTTTATCAAATGTTAAGCCTAATATCTTGTAAATATTTTAAACGAAGCCCCCATACAAAATGCAAGGAATGAACACGGAAACCAACATGCATTATATACACAAATTACTAACATATAACTATATACATACATAAATACATATACATACGAGTACATTTACATATATACATATATATATATATATATATATGCAAAATTATCGATTGATTTTAGCGATTATTCCGTAGTTAAGCAAGTTAAATAACTACAAAGCCCCAATTTTGACAGCTGCTAAATGCTAATCTAGATTTTTACTAGAGCAATACACACAATACACCCCCACACGTAAAACATACACCCATACACATATACTCTCACTATATGTATTTACGATCTTGTATGAATCGATCTAGTCAAATTCAAGTTAATTATTGCATAAAACAAACTTTAAACAAAGTCAAACTATTGAGATAATAATAAATTATTATTATTATTATATTCATTATGATTATTATTAATTATGATTTTTTGTATTGAAAATACGAACAAGTATTTAAACTAAATATATGAAAACAAATTATTATTATTATCATTATTATTCTATGCTATTATACAAAACGTTTTAGACTATATATACACAACATTTAAATAAAATACAAAACCAAAAAAAAAAAACTAAAATTAAAAACTTAGTGCAAAAAACTGATTTTGGCAAAATTATGCAAATTATATATCCAAAAAAAAAAAAAAACTTTAAACAAATACAAAAATATACTGAAACTTAAATTATCAATACATATTATTATTTCTAATGCGTAACAATAATAAACTAAACCGATGATGAAATAAAAGCGATCAACAAATTGACAAATACAAAATACAACAAAAAACAAAACTTGTTTTATTTTCCTTAAATATTTTTTAAGTGTGAAGATGTGGCTTATGAATTGGCAGAGCTTTGAATAACTTAACGGACCTACAGACCTAACTACGAACTGAGAATTTGGCGCATTATACCCATATCATTTTTATGTCCAAATTAATTATAATTTCTCTCATTGATTGATTGAAAACATAAACACATACAAAAGGGCTGTGACTTGAACGTTAAAAAAAACTGTGTAGCAGAAATCAAATAAAATTCTATTTATTTGCTTTTAATATTTGTTAAATTATGTTCAGTAAATCAGGTGGCTTTGCTTAAACAAAAAAAGAAATTGAATATAAATTTAAAGATTTTGTTTTCGAATGTGGTGATAACTAGCAACCAAGAAGCCAAATCAAAATTAATGCATACAAGATACATAACATAACATAATAAATAAATAATCAATTAAAATTATGAAATAATTAATGCTAACATTGAGCGGTTATTTTAAATTCGAAATGAAATGTGATGCAAAACGTTAAACAAACAAAAACAAAAAACATATGTCGAATTGAAATTATTAAAAATAAATAAAATAAAATAAAAGAAAAGAAAAAACAATTGTACCTTGAGCATAAAGCGTTAAAATTGGAACTAATGAGAAGGAATACCATTAATGCTAGGCACAACCTATATAAAGATTCGCCAGGTTTCGCCCAAATTCGATGAAATGTTGGCAAATGGCAAAAAAACACGAAGATTTCAAATTGGCACTTGCATTTGCAAATTTTGCCAAAATACAGTTTAGTGCTCAGTTTCCTAAATGATTTTGATTTTGATAAGCAACAAAGATCTTCAGCGCGTTCTCACACATAAATAAACAACAAATACAAAGCACATCATATCAAAAATAAAAAAAAAACATACAACGCGTATATCGTAGAGATTAAATAACATTTTTTTCAGATGAAAGAATTTACATTCTAGTGATCTATTTGGACGCCCCTCCAAAATGTTAGTCGTAGAGTCGAATACTCAAAAATGGAAGCTATAAATGCACTACATCTTTCTCAAGACATAAACAAATAATAAATTCTTTCATATCGCATAATAAGCTTTGATTTGCATAGATTAGTTTAATTTGCGGTTTAAAACTTAACTGAAAGAAATGGAATAAATCTATAGATTAAGCATTGTATATTTACTAAAAGAAAATGAAGTCTCTTATCGATGATCGTTCCTTAAACTTAAATCATAAGATTTACATGAATACTTACTTATAGTGGTTCCGCTATGATACATACATTTAGTCCTATATATAAAGTATTTTTATTATGAGGGCATTCTTATAGAATGTTTATATAATTTATAGATGATAACTACAAATCAACTAACTAACTTATTAATTAATTAATTACTCTATGCTAGTTATCGACAAGGCTAGACAAAGTAGTGAATGAAGCTTACAACACTAAACACAAACAACCAAGAACAACAACAACCAAAAAAAAAACACATGAGTCCAAGTTTAGAACTTAATAATCAAAAATATATTTAGATACACTTTTCTGCAGGTATTTAACTCAACAAAAATGAAAGTTATACTTAACAAAATTACAGTACGATAATTGATAAACGATGAAGGTAACGAATAAACGATAGATCTAGAGCAAGGCACATTAAATGACCCCACCATAACCATGGACTACTAAATTTCATACACTAGTTTTTTATACACAACAAACCAACAACTATCAACTAACAACCAACAACCAACAACCAAAAACAACCAGAAACAACAACAACAACACATTTAGATACACACACAGTTAAATGGGCCCAATTAGACGGGGACGTAATAACCCTATGAATTGAGGGAGGGGTGCATATCTTTTTTGCTAGGCCTAGAACATTTTGCCTTGATAGCATTTGGGTTTATTTTAATCTAAACACGAATAACTTATAGGATACAGGGTAAAACATGCAATTAATAATAATTATAATAATAATAATACTAATCATATGAGCATAATAATAAACACAAAGAAATAATAATTTTAGTATACTTATTATACTTATACTTATTACCAATTATTTGAGTTCCAAACTACTAGTTTCATTAAGCTTTTGCACTATAGTTTTGATTTTGGATTTTCGATTTGGTAGCTTGAAAACTCTTGAAAGCTTTGCATACAATTAGAATTTGCTTGAATAGTTCTCTAGAGCAACAAAATGGGCATAGTTGGGACAGGAGTGCAGTAGTAGGATATATATACATTTATATATATATATACATACTTATATAGATAAGTGTATAGGAACAGAACAACAACAAACAGCAACAATAATTGGCGGCGCTTGTAAGAAAGCTCAGAAAGTGCATTTAAAAAAATTTGAAATAAAAATTTTTAAACAACAAATAAATATAAATCGAAATGGAAATCTAGTCATATTTATATAGGCGATGAATTATATATTATACTATTATTATGACAATTATTATTATTAATATAAATGCAAAAATAATGCAAAGATTTATTAGCAAACTAAGGTCAACAACATGCATTATAAACCAATTTTGCAATTATACAAAATGAAATGCAATGAATTCAACCGAATTGAATTGAAGTGAAAAGAAATGAAATGAAACGAAGCGAAATGAAACGAAATAAATGGAAATGAATGGCCCCAAGTTATTTTTTGTAGATAAAAATGTTATCTTTTAGAACTTAGCCAAATATTAGATACTGATACAGAATGCACAGTTGCGAAATGATACAGTTTGAGAGCAGGCTAAGTGTAAAAAAAAAACAAAAGATCAAAGCGAATTTATATTGTAAATAGGTAAACACAAAGCCTAAAGCTACTTGCCTACGAGGGTTTAATAATTACAAATTATTAATTATTTAATAATAGTTGCTAGTTTAGTATATAGCAGACACAAACACACTCACACTCACACACTCGAACATTACACATAAATACATTTGCAGGTCAACCTTTGAGAGTTGTTCAAATTGCGTTCAATGATTAGATCCCAAATACAATACAGCTTTTTCTAGTACACACACGCTTTACTTTCTGTTTAGAAATCCGTCCGTACTTAGCATTATGCACTAGCACACACACACACACACACACATATATACATACACCCACACACTCATAAGCAAACTTTGTAAGTTGCATTTTAAAAACAATTCTATAAACCGCGTTGCAAAGCCGATTAATCACTCAGATTTCTACAGTTCCAAATTGTATCGGCTTTAGTTCTAATTTGCATTGAAGTTGTCCCAACTTACACGTACATACGATACACAGATAGTTACAAACACTATTAATATTGATATTGATATTGAACAGCAAATAAGGTATTATTTGAGATTTTTGAAGAGCACCTTTAATGAAAACAATAAGAAATTTAGCAGCAAATGAAAAGCCTAATGCCATATAAACATAAGTGAAAAAAAACCCAAAAAATTGCACATAGAATTTGTAGCATAAATGTAAAGCAAATGAAATACTTTCAGACAATTCATTCCCTTTAAAGTCTGCTGTTGAAAATAATAATAAAACAAAATACTAAACACAATTTATATTGATTCGGAAAGATTTTCAAGCAACTTTTTAAAAATTAAAAGAAACATTATAATCAACTCAACAAAAAATTAAATATTAAATGTAAAATGGTTTCAAAATCAAGAAAGAAAATGAATAAGTAAACACAAATAAAATATAAACAAAACAAATCGTGTAGTAGAGAAAGGTTAAAACAATTTTAAAACATTTGCATCAAAGTTCAACATTTGTTCTTGATTCGATGCAAGTTTTCACATTTTGAATTTTTAATACGAAAACCGATTTTCATGATGTTTCTCAGCACACTTCAATATTATTCCTTAACTGACAGCATATTTGGCGTTTAATTTATTTCGATAATAAATTTCCTGTGTTTCAATTGAAATTCCCCAACCGGAATTAGAAACCCATCCGATACTCGTACTTTTTATTGACAGACTCACAGACCTTGAGAACACATTGAACATGCACACATGCACACATACATTCTTACAAAAGAGTAATCCATTACTTATATTGCAAAATTTATATTTATACATACATTATACATGATATACATACATACATACATATAAAGTGCAGAAGTAAACTAATAGGCAATGTAGTTGGAAATGGAAATACATAGAGAAAAGATACATAAGCAGAAGGATAGCAAAGAGGCAGACATTAAATAAAATAATTTAAAATAGCAAAGAAATGGTCTTTATATTAACTATATATATATATACTATATACTATACATATGTGTATATTGAATACAATTTATAAATAATAACAACTCAATGGCGAAGTGTGTAAAATTTGTGCATTCGTTCATGAAAACAAAAGGATGAAAGTAAACACCGAAAAACATTAAAAATATATCTATTATATATATATACATACATATATATATTCAATTTAATTTTTCGCTCAGCACTGCGAAAAATTGTTGAAGTCACACATTTAAAGCTATCAAAGAAACTATTAATTAATATTGAGAAGAAACGAAAAACGAAAAAAAAACAAATGCAAAAACCAAAACAAAACAAATAACACAAAACTATGCAAAAATATTTTAATACTTAACAGGCGTAATGATGCATTAACGAGTCTAGTTTAAACATTATTTACATACATATATGCCATACAAGAACATACATAAATAAACCTAACATATTTATAAGTATACAATACACTACAACTCCCAAAATACAATAACACGATTAAATGATTAAATGATTAGAGAGCCACAGCAACAACTACTTACATACATACATGCATACTTATACGAGTACATAAATACATACTTACATACGAGTAAAAATGTAAACATTATTTGCGCCTTTTCTCAACTTGTTTATGTGTTGGTTTATTCAATTCATTTGTCTGATAACGAACGAGAAGCGACAGCTGTTAGGCCAAAATGCGCAGTATAAGCTACCAAAAGCTAACAATAATATAAAGAGAAATAATATATATATATATATATATATATATATATATA
This sequence comes from Drosophila immigrans, assembly GCA_963583835.1. NCBI lineage: Eukaryota > Metazoa > Arthropoda > Insecta > Diptera > Drosophilidae > Drosophila > Drosophila immigrans. The sequence goes on from OY757141.1 coordinate 31,963,135, forward strand.
TATATATATATATATATATACTAAATATAATACGAATATCAAGCAAAGTTTAGGCTAAATTTTGCCAGTTTTCAAAAGGGCGAACATGTAAATTTTGTTTCGTTTGCCAAACTGGGCGTCGTGTATGGGCGACATTATGAACGGAATATGATAATGAAGAGGAGCAAAGCAAAGCATTGAAATAAAGGAGAAAGGAGACGAATATGAAGCTAGAGAATATGATGAGCAAAGGTAAACCAAGTTATAATTACAACAATTAAATTATTATTAATAAATAATTATTATACATGACAACTTATGCAAATGTAATAAGTGAACAGAAGAAAAACACAAAATAAACAGGCGAAAAACTGGCAAGTTTAATAAAAAAAAATAAATAAGGAAAACATTAAAAAAAAATGATAAGAAAAACCAAAATGGTAAAATTACAAAAATGCAGAAAAATATATATTATATATACTTTATAGACATTTAAACAGGAAAACAAAAACAAAACGCAAAGAACAAACTAAAAAATAAAGTTACAAATAATAAACTTTTACCATAAAAATATCAAAAAAATAATCCACTTGTTTTATTTCAACGGCATTTCGAGTCTCAGGTAAAACTTTTACCATTTCTCAACACTGGCATATCCGTTGCCAAGTAACGATTTTCCCCGCTAGCAACAGTGTTATTTAACTGTAAATAGCCAACAAAATTTAACAGTTTCCCTTGAGATGTCCGACCAACTAGATCAATTGGCCACCGCAGAGCTGCAGCGTCTGCAGCGCCAGCATCGATCCCTGCAGCTTGATCTGCGAGGTCTTCTCGAGGAGAAGGCGAAGCGTTTGAAAAAACAAAATCACATGATCAACGTTTTGCAGTTGGAGCACGAGAAACTGAAGGACGAAATCAGGACCTTAGAGGGCGGAACTCATGCTCGCAAAAACAGCAACAAAGAGCGGCATCTCGGCTCCTTGCAGAAACAGCAAATGGAACTCCAAAGGGTTTTGCAGGGTGAACGCACCAATTTGTGGGAGCTTGAGGGGCATATAAGGAAAATGGAAAAGGAAATCGATGCATTGCGTCGCAACGAAGTGCCCGACAACTGCTACAAGGATACCATATGCAAGGTGCAGAAGAGCGTCGTCAAGTTGGAGAATCGACTCGATGTGGTCAACAAAAAGTGCAGCGATGTCCTCACGGAGAACAGCAAAATGCGCGACGCCATTAACCATATGCTTCAAGACCGGTAAAACTTTAATGCCGAGAGCACAAAGATTAGAATATATAAAGGTTCACTTAACGTATACGTTATTTTTGCTTGAATGAGTGAAATTTGTTTTTCAATTATTATTATTATTTGGCTAATTGAAACATCAACATATTATTGAATAAAATAATTAGTATTCTTTCAAAATAATAACATTTGTTTATTATTTTATTGTTATTGCAAATCTGTATTTAATAATTATTTTACTACTTTAGAAAAATAAATAAAAAGCCAAGAGCACATAGATTAGAAAAATTAGAGGCTTACTTTACGTATACGTTATTTTTGCTTGAATGAGTGAAATTTGTTTTTCAATTAATATTATTATTTTTTTTTGGAAAGTTCAACATATTAGTGAATAAAATAATTAGTATTGTTGAAAAATTAAATGTGTATTTATTATTTTATTATTATGGTTTTTTCGAATCATTTTAAATGAAAATTTGTATTTTTGTTATTGTTATTAAAAGTCTGCTGGTTAAGCTGATTTTTTCACGATTATACTTTTCTTACTAGATTGTTTTTTCACTTAGTTCAAAAATTTGAAATTAAATGAAGTTTAAATTGAATTCAGTGCAAACTTCAATGACATGTGGCAATCGATGGTCACCCAATTTAATGACGGAAAGAAGCTTATAATGGACTTGATTGATCAGTCAACCATGGCGTTCGATCAGCGTCAAGAACTGTGCACAAAACTGACAGTGCTTAAGGATCGCAATGAGAATGATAAAGTGATGCACATACAGGAAATGCGGGAAATGCAGCGTCGCTTGGAGCACGACGCAAAGTTGCAGAAGTTCTTCGACATCAAGGGGCAGAAACGCATGAATCCTGAACTAGAACAACGTGAACTCGACAAGAAGCAGAATCAAAAGGAAAACTATGAGCGACAGCTCTTCGAGTACAAGGAAATAATTGAGAGAATTAAGCAATTATATGGCGAGGATGACACTGATCGTTTGGTGGCTCAATTCAAGCGCCAGGAAGATGAAAACTTTGCGCTCTTCAACTACGTCAATGAATTGAGTCACGAAGTCGAGGTGCTCAATGACACCACACAGGAACTGACCGATGAAATTGGTAGGTTTAATGAGCTATTAACTAGACATCATTTGTTACTATAATCTATTACTTAAGAGCGTCAAAAATCGGAACAAACCGAAAAGGAATTGAAGCAGAAAACAGAAGCGTTGGATTATTTAAATGAGGAAATGGCTCGCATCGAGCAGCTGGCCAAGGATACCAGCGAGAAGAAGCAAAATCTGAGCAGCAGGCTGCAACAACTACTTCGAGGAATTGAAGACATATTCAAGTAAATATATATATAAACAAAGTTATAATGTATTTAAACCATTCATTGTTTAACAGAGTGCTGGCCTGTGATGATGCTCCTATACTGAATGTGCTCAGTTCCAAGACCTTCTTGACCGTGCACAATGTGAAGCTGTTTATTGGCGTCATCGAACGTCGGGTGAATCTAATCATCAGCACGATTAACATTGAGGATAATTCCAACAGAATCTTGGCAAGAAAGGATCGCGTACCCAAATTCAATATACGCGAATCAGCTAAAATAAAACATTAATATCATATGTATACTGTACGAATGAAAGACACAATAAAATGCATTCCAAAAATCAATTCCTTAATATAATTCATAATTATTTATATATAATCTTAGAATATAATGCACATAGTAAATCTGTATAATTGTGACTAATCTCATATACTATGCTTAAAGACTATTGCATTGGGTGTTGAGGATCCGAAAATAAGCTAGAATTGCATTCGATCAGTAAAAAGTAAACGATTAAGCAATAAATAAAATAAAACTATAAAAATGAACTTAAAGCTTTCGCAAATACTACAAATATGGTAAGTCAGAGAAAATGTAAAAAATAAGGCTCAACAATTCTATAGAATACTTCTTACAGTTAGTTTACCGACATATTATTATCTTATTAGTTATAACAGGCTTTTGTTAAAATATCAACAAAAATATAGAGATATATTTGTATTTGTTACACCTTAAAATTCCACTAAGGACCATATTTAAATTCCGCATACGACACATGTCTCAGTTTTGTCATCTCAATCTTCGCTGGACAAAGACGCTGAAACGGGCGTCGTCACATCGCGACTTTCGCCATTTAGCAAATAGACTGGAACATTGCTGGTTGCTACCTCAATCTCATGTGCAACCATGGCACTGCTTTGCTCAGCCTCAGGGCTGGGTGTGGGCAGTTGAGTGATTTGCTTGACCACCGCATCTTGGTCATCGCAGCTTTCGCCGTTGACTGTCAGGGTCACGTAGGCAGCAATACCAAGATCGTTTTGACAGCGCTCCGAGGCAGTGGCAGACGAAGCACGAGAGGTGACAGATGAAACAGTGGCTGATGCTGGAACTGGGACATGAGCTGAGTCTGAAGAAGGACTAGTAGTAGATGATGCCGAAGCAATTGTAATGGCAGGAGTGGCGAGAGGTACAGCAGCAGTTACGGACGGTTCAGCTGCCTGAGTCACACAGTTAGCAATAGAATGGTCGGGTTGGGTTGGTTGAAGATCGGCGGAAACATTGTATATGCTGTGAGCTGCTTCATACTTCTTCTTCTGAGCGTTCTTGATGCGCGACCATCGATGGTGCTTGCGACGTGGCCGTCGATTCCAATACCGCTTTGCTGGCTGAATCGGTTTATCCTCTTCCCGTTCCTGTAAAATGAATACAAGTTAATGCTTGGTTGATTGGCTGTTTTTGTATCGTACTTACCGCAGGATTCTCCTCAACATCGCTGTGCGGCACTTGCATTTCTTCAATGTGAATACGTTTCAGTCTTACAATGGGCGAGGGCGAGGGCAGCGGCGCAATCTTTGGTGATGCCGCCGCCTTTGCTTGCTCTTCCTTCGCAAAGTTAGTGATTATCTGCAGGTTGCCCTCAAGCTTATCAACTTGCTGACGTAGCTCACCATTCAACGCACGCAATCTCTTGAGCTTTAGCCTATTGGGATTCGGATTTATTTTCAGCCTTGGCTTCGGTTTAGGCTTCGGTGTTTTCTGTGGCAAAGGCAACGGCACCGAGATCGATTCGTCAGACTCATCGCGTTTTTCTTGCATTTTCATGCGCTGCAACTTGAGCAGATTGTTGTAGAAGCGAACGTGCTCCAACGAGCTATCTGCAAACTTGCGACGATTAAACTTATAGCTGCTGGCCTCGGCCTGCAGCTGATTAATGTCAATGTCAGTGTCGCGATGCACAGTGCCATTCGAGCTGTGGGTGGATGCGGGCGGTGTGGGCAACGATCGCTGGGGACCACGCGATTCAAGTCTTTTCGGTTGAGGAGTTGGGGTGCCACTCGATGCGTTGCTCGTGGTGGGCGTAAGCTGAATTGTGGGCATATCAGCAACTGTGACGCACGCCCGCTTGGCTGGCGTCTGTCGCTTGCGTCGACGATTCGTCAGTGAGTCGCCAGTCCTTTTATCACAGTGTTTCTTGGCTTCCAGCTTGCTGAACATGCGTTGGCCAGCTTGCAAATGCTCTGCAAATATCAAAACCAATTAGCAACTATTTACGAAGCATTTATTGTTATCGTTTATTACCTCGATGTCCCATCCACTTGAGCGTCTCGACGTGATCCATCGATGAGGTTGGTGTCAGCGCTATGCGCGACATGTAATTAACTTGTTTATAACGCTTAATGGTGGGCTTTATTATTTTGCGGCTCTTGCCAAATCCTGAGCTGCTCGACGCCCCCAAATGGTCCGTATTGAACGTGACCTGTTTCTTCTGCAGCGACGTTTCGCTGCTGTTGCTATTACGACTAGATGGCTGCTGGCAGTGGTGATTATGATTGTGCTCGACACTCGACTCCAAGTGGCTGTCGGGCCGAGCGTCGGCGTAGAATATGCATGGGGATATGGCATCGTCTTCAAAGCTTACGCTTTCTTCCTGCTGCTGCATCACTTGATCTTCCTCCTGTTCGGCGGTTTGTACACATTGATCCACAAGATGTGGCGGCGTCTGCGTCGTGGTCACCAGATGCAGACTGTCGCGGCGACAGCTATAGCTGTTGACTATGCGCGGCATCGTGTAGGTCTCTGTAGTTGTTGCTGTGGCTGTTGTCGTTGCTGTTGTGGCACTGGCAGCCACGTTGGCCGCGCTGCTTGTGGCACGCTGATAGGTTCGCAAGTTGCTGGGGAAAATGCGGGTAACGGGCAGATAATCATCTTCCTGAGTGGCCGACGCTTCGTTTGAACTGGACGCATTGCCATCCACATTGGCGGGCACACTAAAGTCCAGCGAGAACATTTCCACATCATCGTCGGACTCGCAAAGATCAACCACTTCGGATGCGTTGTCAATGCCACGGTACAAGGCCGTGGCACGCTTCACGGGCTCCAAGCGCTTGGCATTCTCGCAGAGAGTCTTCAGGAAATCGGGTGGATCCGGAGCTGGTGGCGGCAGCGGTGTTATCGTCATTGTTATCGCCGCTGCCATGGTGCCGAGCAGCATTAAACCTGATTCCGATGTGGCTTTCTCCTCATCCGAGTCGAATATCTGCGAAGAGTTAAAATGCGCTTAAATAAACAACGAAAGCATTTCCAACTACAAAATTGTTTGCTATTTGGTATTCAGCGAATGTTGTAGTCATTTTATGGGCAGCGAAAGCCCGCCAACCTGTCGCCCGTCACGCGACTAACTGCGCCGGCGAAGGCGTCTGCGTGCTCCACATGCCCAAAATCAGACCTTTTACTAAGACATCATGTGGATATCGCACACTGTTATAGTGTAGTTGTTATTTTCTATATCTTAAGCATTCGATACACTCGAAACCGTTGGCATTTTATAATATGCAGTCCAAACACTAATCAACTATGCAAACAGTCCGACTATTTGACATATAAAATAACTTGTTTTGCCACATCATTAGAAATCGAGTAGTACAAAGCCAAAGTGAAGCTGAGCATCACAAGTGTTTTTGTTATCTCACTTTGTTCTAACCTGTTTTACAAATCATCATTGTTAACAATTAACGCAATGTAGCAGAAATTAGGTGACGCACTTGAGAGTTCAAAGAATTACAAAATAAATTAAGCAATAAAAATATTACTGTAACCTGTTTTGAATTTCAAAGACAATCATCAGAAATAATTACTAACTCGGTTTTTTGCTGCTTTCCCTCGAACATATCTTTCTATAAAGTTACGTTAATTTTAAACGAAGTGATAGTATAAATCTTTAAAGCCAAAAATAAAAATAAAAACAAAATTAAGTATTTTTCTGTTATACAAAAATTAATACAATATCAAGAATTCAAATTTGTTTTGAATGGTTTTTTTAAATTGCTATATATTTTTCTAAAATGTCATCATTTTGTTAAAATACAAAAGTATTCCTTTGGTTAAACTTGTTTAGAAGGTCACAGAGAATCATTTGAATTAATTACTGTACGACTGCGTTTAATAACAGCAGGACTATTCGTTATTTTATCTAGCTCATTCGATTGGTAAGCGTTGAGTTTCATACAAAATTTAATGCGCAATAAAACCATTTTTGCTCTAACCTGTCTCAGATAACCATTAAAAATAATTACTACGCCAATGAGTTTAATAACCAAAGGACGCATAGTATTTGATAAGCACGGAATTCATGCCGAAATATGTATAATGAACAATAAACACATAATTGCAACGTGCTCTGCTCTGACTGACGTTAGATAGTTTATCTCGCAACGTGCTGGAACAACAATAGCAGTTGTAGATTTCTCAAAACGAGTCATTTTATGATAAGATTTGGATGATAAGTAATTATCAAAGGCCTGCCAGATTAAAGAGCAAATCGAAGACTTGAATTCCATCGAGAAGAATAACAAACTACGCTATAAAGCTGGGCGATAGATAGATCGCATAAATGAAAATCAAATGACAACTCACAATTTCATTGGACTGCGAGCAGCGATTATCCAGCCTGCTGGCTGCACGTAATCCTGTGCAGGATTGCTGCAAGTTCAGATGCTCCAGAATGGTGTGCGTGGCCGTTCTGGAAGATCCATAATCGGGAAGATGGTTCAGATAGGTGGCGTTGAAGGGCAGCGTGGCCGATGGTCGCATAAACCGTGCGGCAAACTCAATAATGCGCTGTTTGGTGGCTTCATCGCGTTCCAGACGCTGCCAGCAATAAAATATGATAATGTATTCGATGTATATGGCATCGGGAAGCTCTGTCTGGCTGAATAAGCTGCTTGCCGCCGGCGGCCACTGTGGAAAGAGGCGGCTAAAAAAGCGAATATTTAATATGGAGATACGCAGAAGGAGCCGTAACAACTCACCTGTAAAGCACTGTGATGATGTTGGCCTGGCCAAAGACCTTGGGTATGGCAACAAGCGTGCGCAGCGTGTGCTCCTTGAGCGGACCGCAGCCGACGTCGCCGTCCTCCACGTACAGCGACAGCATGCTGCCGATGCGCTCCAGGATGCAGCGCTCCTTCTCCACACGCTCCTGGGCCGCGCACAGTTCGCAGGCAATGTAAATGGCCACAATGAAGCAGACGCGCTGCCGATAAGCTTTCGAGTGGCAGCTGTCGCCGCCATGGCGCGTCTGCAGCGTGTGAATCTGATCCGTGAGGGCGATAATGCAACGCGCCAACTTGCGGCACAATTGCGGCGAGTTTTGTGCGCTCTCAAAGCCCTCGCGTATGGCACTAAAGAGGGACAGAGGGAGGGAAGGTCAGAGAGAGAGAGAGAGAGAGAGCGAGAGCAGGCGAAAGGATTTGCTTACCACTCGAATTGTCGCAGCAGACGATTCATCAGCTTGTCGAAGCTCTCGTCGTGAATGGCGGCTATCACTCTATAAATATAGCGACGCGTCTCATTCAGTTGCACAAATTCCGGCATCGCTGCCGCCGTCGACGTCGCTGTCGACGCCGCTGTTGCTGATGCTTCTGTGACAATGCCGCCGGCCGCAGCAGCCGCGACACCGTGAGCGACATTTTCATCAAGATTTATGCATGTATTTCTTCGTGTGTTATTCATCATTCTGCAACGCAATTGAAATACAGGTAAATAAACAAAATGCATGTTGTTGTTTTGCATTTTTTGCAAAGTGAAAGTCCCGTTAGCACGCTTGGCCCTACAAACACACGCACACACACACACACACACATGCACACAGGCACACACTATCACACACACGTACCCTTGATTCGTGGGAAGATTTGTTGTTGAAGCAGCGACGCTACTTTGCAAATTTCCTGATTTCAGTCACAAATGCACCGAGTATCGCTTGTACTGTGCACATATTTACATTGTTTTCGTTTCGCTACTTTTGTACCATTAATTTCTTTTTTTTCTGTATTTCAAGAGTGTCTTGTTTGGGTCTGCGCGGAGTGCTGACCACTAAAATACACCCGAAGAACTCATTTCGTCGGTCACACTGCGCACCGAGTGTTATGCAATGTGACCGCACTCGGTCAAGCCGATAACCCTGAAAACAGTGTTACAAACAGTCCAACTAGGGTGACCAGCTCCATTTTTAAAAAGTACGCGCGTATTTGAATTTAAACACGTTTGTAAAATAGTTATCACCTTAATGAGTTACTCATTATTTGATTTAAATGTTCACCAAGCCAAAGCCCTTAGCAGCCAGTGCTGTAGATATAAGTAATTTATAAATAAATAAATTCCCCTTACACCCAACTTAAAATGCAGGTTGTTCGTTTTTAATGTTGTTACCAACTTTATTTGTTAAGTCCTTAATCAGTTCTTTCTCAATGCTTCTACAAATTCCAAATAGAAAACTTAAAAAAAGATTACATATTAAAAAATTTCTCGATTTTAATTTTCGGTTACCACTTCAATAAAACTGAATTCTAGGCTACGCACATCATGGAAACATCAAAAAAGTAAAAAACACACCATCGGCCATCCAACGTGGCGCTGCCAGCAAGATGCTCCGTTGGCTTCGTTTTGTTTTGATTGTTTTTCTTTTTCGTGTTCAATGTTGCGGGAAATTGCGTTGCAATCACAACAAAAATAATTATGTAATTTATTAGAGGCAAACATATGGGGGGATTTGAAATTAGCGACGCGGCCAAAGATCTCTGGGAGCAATGACAATAACTCATTGGAATTGAATCCTTGGCCGAGCACAAGAATAAACTACAGAATGTACGTTGCTGTTTGTTTGTTGTTGTTGTTGTTTTGTTTGTTTGTTTGTGAGTGTGTGTGAGTGTATGTGTGTTGCTGCTGCTGTTATTGGATTTATTACGTTGGTTAATTTACAACTCGTCCTTCTTGGGCGCCGCCTCCTCCTCTTCGCTCTCCTCAGCGGGCTCGGCATCAGCGACCTCGCCGTTGGCATCGAGGAACTTGGAGAAGTCCTCCAGAGTGCGGTCCAGATTGAAGTCGATGACCTTGTTGTCCTCCTTGCGGAAGTACTTGATGGTGGGGAACGATGAGATCTTAATGTTCTCCAGCTCGTTGGCTGTCGAGTCCATCTTGGCAATGACAATGTCGGCGTTATCCTTGTACTTCTCGGCCAGCTGATCGTAGATGGGCGCCAGCTGCTTGCAGTGTCCGCACCATGGGGCATAGAACTCAACCAGCACCGACTTGCTCTTGTCCAAAGCGACATCCTCAAAGTTGCTGGAGACGAGCACCTTGACGGGCTGCTTGTCCCAGTCCTCGGGCAGCTCTTGCGACAACAGATGCTGCTTCAGCTTGCCGTCCAGGAACTTCTTGAGGAAGGCCTCGATGGTCTCGGCAGACAGATCGCTCGACTCGGGCTTGTACTTGGCCATATCCTCCTCCAGCTTGATCAGACGAATGGTGGGCACCTCCTCCTTGTTCATGCCGAAGAACTCAAAGATGCGGGTGTGATCCTCCTCATCGGACGAGATGGTCACGAACAGAATGTCCTCACGGTACTTCTTGGCAATCTCCTTCAGGGGATCCACATGGGCCTCAATGTGTCCGGCGTCCTTGGAGACGAAGAACAGCAGATGCGACTTGATCGAACCGCCGAAGATCTTGGCAGCCGACTCGTGGTTGAAGTCCACAATCAGGGGCAGGGATTGCACCTGAGCGAATTTCTTGAGGTTCTCCTCGTTGAGCTCGCCCTCGAACACGGATTTCTTCTCATCGAAGGGCTTGAAGAGCACGACACCGTTGTCCTTAGCCTCGTACTTGGCAATCACATCAGCATTGCTGCTGATGCCGAACACAAACGAATCCAGACCGTTGGCAGCCTTGGTGAAGACCTTGGCCTCCTCCGACTCCAGATCCTTGAAGAAACCAATGATGGCAATCTCGTTGTCCTTGAGGAACTGCTCGGCATCATCGACGCTGCTCAGATCCTTGGCTGGTGGGCCAGTCTTCTTGGTCACCCACGAAATAATATCGGCGGCCTGACGACCTCCATTGTACTCCACGGGGGATCCGCTGCGGAAGAACTTCAGCGTGGGATAGCCACGGACCGAGTACTGTTCGGCCAGCTCACCCTCGACGGTGGCATCGACCTTGGCCAGCTTGATGGGCGACTCCTTCTCGGCCAGCTGTTGGGCGGCCTTGGCATACTCGGGTGCGAGAGCCTTGCAGTGTCCACACCACGGAGCGTCTGCAAAGAGCATAGACGATACAAGTTAGCATATGGTACAATCATTTTTAATTCATGTTAATTTATTTAAGAGTTGGTTACACAAATTATGATACTAAGAAAAATGTATTTAGAAAGTATTCTGCAAATTTCTTTACGATCAGCTTAGAAATTTAAGTCATTCAAATAAAGATATGGTGAAATTTAGAATTTGCTTTTGCAACAATGATGATTCATAAATAAATTTATTCTAAGCCAGAAATTCTAAAAATGTCATTAACAAATCAAAGTTATTGATGAAATCTTTCAATAAAGTAAAAATCGTTTCTATTTTTTAAACTATTTTTAAAAGCTAGCTAAAAATAATGAACTGTCACATTTGGAGCTTAAATCCCAATAAAATATTGGCGATAAAAAAAATATTTTCGAAGCAAACAAAAAACAAGTGATTCTGGTTTAATTATTGTCTGTTAAAATGCCCTTTTTAAACGCGTCGCTCGCTCGGAAAATATAATTACCGAGTAGAGGAAAGGGAGAGGGGAGAAGGTTGAATTGTTAATTATTCACGGCAGATTTATTATGGAACGAACAGCAGCTGTTTCATATTATGCAAATTCCACGTGTTGATTTCTTAAGCGCTGCAATTTGAAACACACACATACATACAAAGGCGCTCTCACAGCATGCAGGGGAGAGAGAGAGAGAGGGAGATAGACATAATGACATAATGCGAGTTGACAACACAAAACAGCGTCTTGCGACTACGTCTTGCACTCGCACTCTCTTATCTCGTCGGCTTAAGCTGACGTGGCCTTGGCATATGGTCAACGATGAACGACGCGCAGATAAGGGAAGAAACAACTAACTTGGTATTATCTGAGCCAACTCAAGTGCCCCTGGCAGATTGCTGACGTTGCAGACACAACGTAGGCGAAACTAGAGAACACAAAAAGAAAAATGCTGGCATAAACAAACCAGAGCCAGGGCCGCCATTTTGCCGCCAACAACAACAATAACATCAACAACAGCGAAAGAGAAACATTGAAAGAGTGTAAAGAAAGAGTTGAATGAACTTGAGAGCGGCGCAGACGCGAGCGCATTAAGGGCAGCACAAAGAATAGAAAGCAGCGAAAGAGAGATGCAAGAAGCAAGCGGCAAAAAAGTTGTTTAGTTAACCCAATTTCAAGGCGACGTCGCGACGTTTCTTGCTCAACAACTTTTTTTTGTTGGTTGGTTCTAAAACGAAATTGATGAAGCGGATGTCGACAACTAAGCAGAAAGTATGTGCGATATAAAATAAAGCCACGCCCGGAGCAAAGGCGATGCATTGACTTGATAAAAAAAAAGAACAGAATAGTGAAACATATGGAAATAGAATCGTTATCTGAAGACGCCAAGAAGTGTGTGCAGCGATAAGAAGCGCCAACAACCAACACCATAAATTAAGTTGACCCTATAGCGGGAACGGTGTCGAAGAATTATCTTCTCTTGCGCTCTTGATGACGCGCAATATTTAACATTTAACATTACACATTTGTGTGCTCGCTTGCGCACAGGTGTTTGCCTGGCCGGTGCAAGCGAGATAGACACATGCAAAGAGAACGCTCAGCGAAGAGAGCGAGTTTATTTCCGCACAATCATCGATATGCGATAAACGATAAAAACGGGAAAACAAAAAACGTATACAAATAAAGATTTTTCTCTCTTTGCCATTTCTCTCTTCGCCAGCGCCCTTCCTCCTCCTCCGCAGCAGCAGCGCCAAAGGAAGCAGCAGCAGTAGCAACTGCCACGCAGACATATTTTGCTTCCAAGCATCGCTCGCTCTCTTTATGGAGACTCACGGCAGCAGCAAAGACCACGTCGCCATAACGCCAAATCTCATGAATCACCCTAAGGCGGCCGGCATTGCACTTTTTTTTTTTAGTGATTTTTGCTAAAAATTACGTGTGTTTTACTTACAGAATTCGACGAGCACAAATTCGTTGTCGGCAATCACTTGCTTGAAGTTGTCCACGGTCGCCACAATGACGCCTTCCTCCAGTTTAATTTCGGAGGCCGCCACGTAGGACGCGTAGGCGACGAAGAGTGCACAGATTAGGAATTTCATCGCGGGCACTTTTGATATATACAATCAGTGTGTGTATATGTATGTAGTATATAAATGCTGATTTTGATTTGTTGGTGTAATGACACTAGACACACACACTAGAACAACTCCAAGAAGAGGAAAGTTGTCCACCGCACGAGTTGCAAGCTAAAATCCAAATGAAATCGCATCCGCTTCGTTCCAAAGAACGAAGACTAAGCTGAAATTTCTAAAATATACGACGCAATATACCAACATACAGAAATCCCTAAAAGTGCCACCTGGTTACACTGCTATAGAGATTTCGATACATTTTCAAAGAACCTGTTAAAGTGCGCGTCATTTGAAGCTGCTTCTGCCACTTATCAGATTTTCTTTGAAAATACAATCTTTCTGATAAATGAGATCAAAAACGAAGAATATTATTTGTTCACACAAATGGATGTGAGCAAAGATTGGCAAGTAACGGCCGTAAAAGCTATTCTACATCATCGATGAATTCTTTTTTAAATTTTTGAAATAGCCGAATAATATAAATTCCTTATTAAAGCAAATATAAATAATTCGTTTTTAGAAGACTTTTCAAACAGTCATAAATAATATACAAATTTCGTTTTAGTACAGTTTCACTTTTATTTTTATTTAACAATTATTTACAATAACAAAGACGGCGCGTGGCAAGTTGTTTAAACAAATGTGTATAAAATCGTAATGAGTTGTTTGTTCAGCTGGCATTAAGCACAAAAAACTATTTATAAAAATATTTTGCACAACGAAAAGTAAGTGCAATGACTAAAAAATGAGTGTATCCCTCAATACTGAATAAAAACAAATGCATATCCAAAGGTTGTTGACTGCTTCAACAATCTGCCAATTGTTGAACACATTGCTCAATTATCTTGTAAACAATTTCTGCCGTTTGTGGCGTGCTGAAGGGCTTGTCAATGGGCGGAACATGGACAAACAAGCTGCGTTTACAATCGACATCCAATGATTTAAGATAAATGTATCCACAGAGAAAGCCACCGACGTTCTTCGATATCTGTGTTGCATCCAAAGACTTTGCGTTATCGCCGTGTGCTGGAGATACGCAATCTTTACAAGTCTCATTTACTGCAGCCACAATCTTATCGACATTGAAGCCAGTTCGCAAGACATTTGCATGCGCATTATGAGGCAGGCAACAAGTGGCCTTCTCCAAATACTGGCCAGCATTGTCGGGACGTCGAAACTGATTATTATAGGCCAATTTCTCGACGCAAACGCATTTGGCAATGCCCGAGACACCGACGTGCACAACCAACTGCAAAATAAGAAAGTTTTCAAATACAACTTTTTCTCGATATACCAAAAGAAACCAAAAATACCGACAATATGCCACATAGCATATTTGGTAAAGGAATATTATGTTAAAAACATACCATAAAATACTAAATATACTACCTGATTTTTCCCATTCAATATTGTTTCTTGAATAAAATAACTTTTTCTTCCCAAGTATGAATAATTTGAGCTATAGTTATTATGTGTATCAAGAAAGTCGAAGTCTGATTAATTCAATATTTTTTTTCAATTTTAGCGAGCTTGCGTAGGTTATAGTACTATGCCAAATTTACGATCTTGTTGATAGTTCACGGACCTGGCTTTACATATGGAATACATATATTTTATGGGTCTCTGTTGCCACTAAGTTGTAATACCCTTCAACCTTATGGTTACGCGGTACAATGATGTCAGCGTAGGTCAATTTGTATGCTCACCTCTGGCTGTTGTTGCCATATGTCAGCAACCGCCTCATCAACAGCTGCGTATTCCACTTCAACCTTTCGTTTCTCCAGCTGAAACTCGACGTTGTTGTGGGTTAGAACGTCTGGTAAGAGTTGCACAGCCTCCCAGCTGGCGTTGACTTCTTCATGGCCAAGAAACGGCCCAAAACCAGTGACCAGAATCAGTTTACGCTCCGATTGCGCCATGGTAAACACTTCCGCCCACCAATTGACGCGCAAATTGTTTTATTTTGGTCATAGTTCATCGCAGTATGACCGGAGGTCTTATTTGAAAAGAAGACACTTTCAGTCGCAGAATATACCAACAACTCATTTTTTTTTAATTATCAATAGAGAAATCTATAGTAAACTTATAAAAACTGCAATTTTCGAAAAACAATAAGAAAAATGTAAAATTTCTGCAGTGAACGAAAACCACAAAATATATCATTAAGCCTATTAAGCAATAAAATATAAAACTATTTCATAATATGTATTACAGTAATGTTTTTTTAAAGTTATCAAAAGTGATTTATAAAATAATAAATAATTAATAAAATCACGTAACGGCTTTTTATACCACTTCACTTTTTGAAATTGTATTTTCTGTCAAAAAATACCATTGTCGTTAATTTTACCACACTGTTCAAAGGCCAGTGCTGTAAAATGTAGTGAGTGAAATTCAACCCTGTATACGAAATAATTGCCAGCCCTGCTTGGGCGCAAAACACACAAAGCAGTCTTCAATACAAGTGGTTTTTTTGTGGTCAGCATAGAATGAAAATCCGAATTGAATGTGAAACGTAATAATAAAACGCAGTATGCGTGCGTGAAAAGAGCAACGACATTCACATACAATTAACAAATACATTCCGCGCAACAGAAAATACACACAGACGACAAAAACAACAACAACGTCGGTGACGATTTCCCCAGAGGCCAAAGACCGAAATCAATAATAACGAATTGTGATTGCACTTTGTGCTGTCGACGAAGCGAATTAAAACTGATATTAAGTGAGCATATCTTAGTGTGGTATTAAGCTAATCTAATCAAAGACAGCGACACGTTCGCCACACACACACACACACACACAACTCTACAGTGCGGTTGACGACGAAAGTCTCCAAGTGAGACTCTGTGGCACTAGTCCCGAACTAGCTACTTCGTAGACAGATTCTCTAGTCTTCGTTCTGAAGGCATCCCCAACACTCTCCCTTCAGTACGATTGACCGGGAATGTCTAATGGAGACTCCACAAAACTAGTCGCGAACTAGCTAGTTCGTAGACAGCTGCGGACCATAGAGTTGATTCTCTAGTCATCGTAACCACAACATTCTCTCTCTCCCACACTTTTGAACTTTGCACATTTCATATTCATAGCGTTCTTCTTTTTTTTTAGACTGCAGCTGCCGCTGTTCGCACGCTAGAAATTTAAAGGTTTCTGTGCCTCGTCATCATGTTGTCACGCCTGCAGGACTTTCTGTCACGCCACCGCCGCAAGTTCATCGTGACTGGGGCACTTGTGGGTGGCACCATCTATGCGGCACGCTACGCCCAGCGCAAGCTGGTCGAGTACCAGGAGCGACAGGCGCGCGAGTTCTTCGAGCGGACCCGACGCATGCATCACTTTGAGTCGACGGAACGCACCTGCAACCAGGTGATACTGGGCATGGGCGAGGAGATGTGCCAGGCGGTGCTGAGCGAGTGCAGCACGGACGAGCTGCTCGAGCAGCTGCGACAGAATCCCGCCAACAAACTGGAGCTGTGGGAGCAAATGAAAATCGTTTCGTTCACGCGGCTGGCGACGTTTGTTTATGCCTCGTCGATGCTGGTGATTGCGTTGCGGGTGCAGCTCAATCTTTTGGGCGGCTACATCTACAGGGACATTATGACGGAGCAGCGACAGATTACCGACGAAGTGAAGCAGCAGTATTTGTCGTTGATTCGGCATTTCATTACGGACGACGGCATTCGGGATCTGGCGCGTTTCATACGCAGTCAGGTCGTTGAGGTGCTGAAATCGATGCCACTGACACGGCAATTGACGCTGGCGGACATGGAGCAGATCTTCTGGTCGCTGCAGATGGCCATCAACGGGGACACACGACACGATCCCAACTCAAAGCTGACCAAGTATCTGCTGCCGGATCTGAGTCGGCTGCAACAGCGTTCCAATTGTTCACCGCTGCTGACACAGATGTACAACGAGACGCTGGACATGCTGGAGAGCGAGGATTGCGTGGGCGTCTGTGTGCACAATGTGAGTCGGGGCTTTGTGCTCAGCTGCGATGCCATTGCCGAGTCCATGGGCGAAACGCTGCAGCACTTGGCGCCCGGTGAACTGCAGCAACAGCAGCAGCAGCAGCAACCTGGACTGAGCAATAACAACAATCTGCTGAATGTGAACACGGTGCTGTTGGCGCTGGCCAAGCTGATACCCATCATCAGTGGTCTCACCTCGCATGGTTATGACAGCGCGGCGAGGCCGCACAATTTGCCCACGCAGCTGCTCAGCTTCTATGTGGTGTCGGAGAAGTCCAAAATGCTGGGCGCCAACGTTTACGAGACCTTCAGCTCGGGCTAAGAGCAGGAATAACAACTATAAATAGCGTTATAGATTAAGCGAATATGTTATAGACGTGTATTTTTAAACAAACAACATGGAACAAACTCGATCTTTCGTAAACATTGCATATATCGAACCCTTTTTGCGAAGTTATCTCAATTAAATAGTCAAATAATATATATGTATATATAATATTTATAACTATTTGCTATGTTGATCAATGTCATAATTCAAAATGCAAAAAGCAAAAAGATAATTTCGCAAAAGAGGGTCGATATGTATTCTATATGTCGTATTTCTAATATGCCTAAGTCTTAGTATTTAAACTTGCAACGGGATTTGGTTTGCACATCGCTGCAGACTTACATAACGAGAGCAACCTGAAGGCCTTTCACAATAAATGTAAATGGAAAAGTTGAAGAAACTGTAAAACCCGAGTTTCAACCGTTAGCCAAATTTCAGCTCTCTAGTTCCACCCGTTTGGGCTGTGTGTGGATAGTTCAGTTAGTTAATCTGTCAGTAGATTATTTATGTATTTGCTTAAGTGACAAATTGATGGGACTTTGCGGTTGGCAGGGTAGCCATTTAGCGGGCACACAAACCCTGCGATGGGGTGGCAAAAACCGCCCTATGTTGTGTTGATAAGGCGCGCGGCCAACGACAGCTGTCGACGTCGCAGCCGCCGCGTCGCTTGTTTATGTGATGGCCCAGCTTGCGCTCTCTCAGAGAGCGACTGCAGCGCATGCCCATTGGCTGTCAAGCAAAGAGCAAATAAAACTTGCAAAATTGTAGAGCATCTTTTAGGCGCAGCTGATAGCGTCATTTAATTGCAACATTTGATTTTAATGATGAATTGGAATTCTCGAAAAGCATTTGGCATATAAAAGATTCTGCGCATCGACCGCTGTCGTCAGCGGCGAACGTCATCAAGTCGAATGGCGATTAACAAGAACCACGAATATAAATGCGCTCTCAGCATTTCTTTGATTATCTCTCTCTCTCTCGCGCTCTCTCTTGCAACGGTTCTTACGCTCTTCGGTTTTCGTATTACTGCGGCTGCTGCTGCTGCCGCTGCCGCTGCCCAGCTGTCTGGCTGGAGTCTAATTATTATGTACATTGGCAGCGCAGTTGCAAAAGTTACGTGAATACGTAAAGGACAAAAGCGAAGCGCCTCTCTTGCTACAGTGTGTGTGTGTGTGCGCGTTGTGCCGTGTGTGTGTGTGAGTGTGCAAAAAAGAAAAACAACATCCAAAATGTGCAGAAGCGTGCAAAAAATTGCAAAATTCAGAAAAACCCAATGCATCTAATAATTAATGCCAAAAAAATAGTCACACCAAAAAAAAAAAGAAAAATTGCACGCAACACGCCAAAACGCCAAAGCAACGTCAATAAATTGTGTAAGTTGAGATTTAAATCGAATGGCGAAAAAGCTATTAAAAAGTTGTCGGGGTTAAAAGTGTGTTTAACCTGCAGTCGATAGTAATTCAACAACAGTGTTATTGATTAAACCATTGACAATAAAAATAAAATATATAAAAATAATAAAATTGTCAACAATTTTCCAATCACAGTATTTTTAGGAAATAATTACTTTTACCGGTCTATTTTGAACAATTCTGTTGTTGTTGTGGTCGCCTTGGGGTTAAAAGTCTCTTCAGCCCATAACATTAAAGGTTAAACAGCAGTGTTATTGATTAAGACAAGGCAGTCTAACAGGAAAACAGGACATCAGGACATCAGGAAAAAACTGCTTACAACAACGTAACACACGCACACACACATGACGCAGACAGATATTGCGTACGTTGAGCCCCCTCTAGAAAGGGGGCGTTGGGGTGTTGGGGGGTGGGTAAAGAGTTTAAAACAAACTCGAATAAAAGCGAGAATGCAAGTGGCAAAATTTGTTTTTGCTGATGTCGCACAGCAGTTGCAACTCTTAAAGCGGAATTACTGCAGAGGGATGATCAAAGCCAAAGGGGGGTTGAAACCCAGAGGGGGCTGCTGTACTGGGCGCATGTTCGTGTGTTGGGCTAAAAATATCAGAGTTACCGATGAAAAAATATACGAAAACTAACAAGCCTAAAATAACACAAACCTTTGTATGACTGCTGACTATTCTCCACCCTCCATCCCCTTCTGCTTCCTACGTGTTTCGAGTGGGGAAGTCAAGTGTATCAACGTGCAAAGTAGAGACAACAATGGGGACAGACAAGCCTTCAGTCTTCAGTCTTTAGTCCGCCCCCTACAATATTTATGAAAACAATGCATGCAAGTCAAGAGTTGGCCTCCTATAGGCATATTGACATACTAAATGCACAGGATCAAGTGCCTTCACAATAGCCCACTTCACCACTACAACTAAATATAAACATATATACTATACATATAAATAAATTGAGCAAAGCCCGAGAAGTGAGTGTCGTGTGTAGCGAGGGGTTCTTCTTTGTAGGCGTTGCTGTGTGTGTTTTTATAAGGGGACGGCTCTCGAAAAGCGCCTATGGGAAATGCTATGATAACACACGGAATTCTTTGAAACAATGCCAAAAGCGGACATTCGCCGTGCAGAAAGCTCTGAAAGTAGAGTTTCCTAAATTACAGTCCAGTGTGCTTCCTTAGAAATTATACTATTTGATTATCCTTAATTGAGGAACGAAGGTATTATTATAATTCTTAAGTATGGAATGCTGAAAAACATCTTGCAAAGTAAACATGAAAACTAGTCTTTGTTTTAATGTTACATTCCAAAACTCGTTATGTTATTGTTGATAAGACATTTTTAATTTTATCTTTTTTTAAATTCACATATATTTGCATTTTAATTAAATTGTGACCAACAAATGCATTTGTCGAAAATTAAAATGTGTGCATACCATTTGCATAATTTGCAAAAAAATATAACATTTTGATTCCCCATAAAATGTTTCCTTTCACTCCCAAAAATTAGACCACAATAATAAATAAATAATAGATAATGTTTCACCACCAAAGACGTAATGAAATCTGCTTTTAATTTCCTATTTGTTCGAGTCTGATATCTCAACATTTATATCGAAAAAAGGGGAATTATGAAAAAGCGGGAATTCCAATTTCGCTTGCACATCACAATTCCCGATAAGCCAGAGACTGACAGAGCAATTCTAAGCACTTGTCACACAAACATATCAAGGTTGTTGTTTCATCAATTCAGAACTGATAACGTTCCCAATATACAATACAGATTTTCTTGAATTCGATTGGAATTGTCGATTAAATGGGTTACATGGGTTTTCATTTTAATTATACCCGTTTCCATTAAAAATCGAGAAATCGAGTTTTGAGCAGATGTCAAATGTGTGTAACAGGCAGGAGGTGCCATCTCCGACCTCAAAAAGTTTATATGTTCTTGATCAGCACAACTATATGAAGTCATATATTTTGTATTAATTTCTTAATTTACTCTTTACAATTTTGGTAAAAATCCAATTAGTAGAACAAAAGATATTTGTTAAACTATTTTTCACATATTGTGTTCCCAAGGGAATACATACTTTTAAAGTGTAACCCACTAACGTGTTATGATATCGAACTAATGGGAACAGGATATTTCGAAGTCGCGCACTCTCGACTATCGCGTTCTTACTTATTCCCATATGAAAACATTAAAATGAAATCGTAATATTACAACGATTACTAGCAATAAGTTTTCCTGAACTGAAATAAATAATCAGCTAATAACATATCACCAAGTCGTAGCCACGTACGATTACCAATGTATTTATGTATATTTTACACAGAGAGAAAAACATAGTGCGTTTCGGTATTCGTAAACTATATTATCCGAATTATACTGTTACTACACGATTTTAGTAAATTTAATCAGAATTAATTTTGCTTAGAAAAATAATTAAGAAATATATATTTATACAAATATATTTCTTTGATAAACTATCAAACATTTTTAATGGTATTTATGTTATTAATAACATTTATTGCACAAATGGTAGAGTTTCGACGATTATAGGGGCATTGCAGTTGCAGAAATAATCATATTTATATATTCCATCTCAAATTCCTTTAACAAATTAAAGCAACTTTGGTTCGACACGCATTTAG
Source organism: Drosophila immigrans (assembly GCA_963583835.1). Taxonomy (NCBI): domain Eukaryota; kingdom Metazoa; phylum Arthropoda; class Insecta; order Diptera; family Drosophilidae; genus Drosophila; species Drosophila immigrans. Next base: position 31,984,493 of record OY757141.1, read on the forward strand.
ATGGTCGTCCTTTCTGTTTGTGTATGTTTAGTGGCTGCGAGCCATATTCCTGGTATCTATTAAATACGAGCCAAAGGATATCATCCTTATGCACACGCACACATAAAAGCTGTCATATAGAGTGTATGTGTGTGTGTGTGTGTGTGAATGGCTTTGTATGCACATGCCAGTAAAGTCCTACTTTTGCAGCATGAATGAATGGCTATAACTACATTTTTTATGAGAGTCGAGTTGGTTGGAAGACTGCGACTTGGACTGGGGACTGTGTTTGGCCTGTCAAAACCGTCAAAAAGTGCGATAGTCGGGGCAGCTTGAGTGTGCCACAAGCACGACGAGCTGCCCCATTCCCTGCCCCCGCATTCCCGCCCCCTTTCACTACTTAAACACGTAAAGTAGCGCGTGGTTCGTTAAGAGCCCTGCCACAAACAAACCTCCCCATCAAGGAAGAAATGCAAACCAAGCCCAAACCCAAACCCAAACCCGATCCCGCGGGCTAGGCGGCGATGCAACCGCCGGCTAGAGCGCACAGTGAGCCCTCAAAAGAAATATGGAAAAATAGTGCCGTAAATGACATATGATAGATGGTTGGATAGCTGGACAAGTTGTTTGTGCTTGGCTCATTTTTCGAGGGCTTTGATTAGTTCAACGCTTTCACCCCGTTCATTTTTGATGAAGGCAGCGCTAAGCTGGATGGATCCGGACGTCATACTCGGCTGTAATTAGATGCCTGTGGGGCAGCTATGAAATAGCATGGCCTCTTATCTATGGTTGATACTTCTTTTTATTGCGCATACGCCCCATTGTTTCACTTGGCACATTTCCTACAGGCAGCAACAACTTCAATCCACAACAAAAACGAAAGCAATCAAGCAACTGTTTTCATATGGAACTAACTTATTTCCGTGAAATGTGTTCGACTGACAGCACTTTGAAATCCGCTTTAAATAGAACGTGCTCTTTAATAACATTGTGCTACCTCAAATTTCACTTAGACAACGCAGCAAGGTCGATTCTATTATTATTTTTTGTAAGCAATTCCTCAAAGATATCTTAAATTGTTTTAAGAGCTTTTTGGTCTTCAGAAAGTGAAGGTGTGATAAAATCATAAAACAAAATATTTATTTAAACTGTCATCACCTAAGAAGTATTGCTCTCTAATATACATTTTGGACTTTTATAATATTTATTTTATGATAAGAAAAGTATGCGTAAGAATTGTTGAATGTGTTGTTGTTAATGGCTTTTTGGCAATGTTTTTTGATAATTGTTATACCCGGCAAACGTTGGAATAAAAGGGTATTTATTATTAATTACTAGTAGACAACAAAGCGCACAAATTGTCATCGGTTCTTTGCAGAGCAATTAAAGTTCGTTTACCTGTCAGCCGTTTCAATTATAATTAAATGGAGTAAATACTATTAGTATGTTACCATATAAACAATGTATTTATTTACAACAATTTGGTGCGGTGAACGAGGTCAATTTTACTTGACCAATTTTACTTTACATGCATCCATCACTCTGTCATTTAATTTAAGCTTTAAGCTATTAATGTATTTTAATCCCTTCAATCTCAACCCTTTAAATCAAACAATTGCTTTTTAAATCAGCATAAACTGGTTACGTATACGTAATAAAGTACAGTATTTTTAGTGCTTCATAAAACGGATTCACCTGCTGAAAATGACAATGACGAATTCGCAATTTTTGTCCAGTTGCTGTGTGGCATAAAGTACTTCTGAGAGACACTCCCATGTTTCAGGCTGTTGTCATTTGACGCCGCTCGGAGACTGGCAAGCGAAAAGAACACATGGAAATTGAGGAACAGCTTATCAAAACGGTTCAAAACGCCCCCCGCTCGAAATGTGTGATAATTTTTGAAGATAACATGACGCAATAAAGTCAATGAAGCGGCGCCAAGCCACATGAACAGACAGCCAAGTGTGTCTGTGTGTGTTCGGTTCGGTTGGGTTATAGAGCTAAACCTTTTGGGGCTCGAGCGCAGTTTTCCATGTGAACGCGAACGTGAGCGAACGGCAAAACTGTCAACAAATATAGATTAATAAAAAAATCGTATAGAAAGAGACCTCGAAACTCGCGTTTGAATCCACACAAAAATAATCATTTTGATGGGGACACCAAAGACAATTAACGATGTGTAATTGTTTGTGTACTTGCATTTTTAAATTTAATAATCGATATTATCTTGGTAAATGTAAACAAAATATTTTTCAAATAATAATCATGTTTTTTTTTTTATTTTATACAGCAAAATGTGTGAACTAAGCTGAGGCAGTCTAAAGTTCGCGAGATCCCAGCCATTAGCGGAGTGTAAACCCTATATATAAGCCCTAGAGAAAGAGCGATTGCGTGCGAGAGAGAAAGCAAGAGCCTGAGTGAAGAGAATTCAGAATGCGACGCCCGAAAATATCATTGAAAAAGTATTTCTATTTTACTTTGATATGCGCACTGTTATTGATCTTTGGTTTCAATCTCAAGTGAGTAACATCAATTAATAATTTAACTTGAACAGTCGGGTTATCATGACATATATTCATTTCCCCCAAAACCCAACAGAGAGTACGAGATATGGAAGACGAAAATAGCACGACCTATCTTGACACCTTCCCAGCAACAGCAACAGCAGCAGCAGCAACAACAACAGCAACAGCAGCAGCAACAACATGACTTTGCCGGCGACGCGAATGAGTTGAAGAGCGGCGAGCAGGAGGAACCGACGGCGGTGGCATATGAATCAGCGCCGCCAGCTTCGCCGGTCGCCCAAGCCGATGCGGAGCCGCAGCTGGAGGTGGAGGAGGAGTCGATGGGGGGCGAGAAGCGGTCGGAACCCGCGGCCACAGCCAAACCTTGGTTCTTCCGCAACGGCGAGTATTATCCGAAGCCGGCGAAAACCTACAGCAATCGCAAGGCACGCAAGTTGCATGCCCCACGACTGTTTCCACACCAGTATCCGCACAGCGATCGCGTCGTCAACCAGCTGATGTATGTGCCGCACAACTACGAGCAGATCAAGGCGAGCGGCAAGCTGAAAACCATCCTGCTCTACAACGGCCTGGGTCCTTGGAATGTGAAAAAGGGCCGCGAGGTCTTCCTGCGCTCCAAGTGCCCGGTGGACACGTGTGAGCTGACTGCCAACCGGGAGCTGGCCAGTGTGGCGGACATGATTCTGTACAAGGACAACTACATACCCACAGGCATTCGACGGCCCAGCAACCATCGCCAGGTCAGCATGATGTACTACCTGGAGTGTCCATATCACACGCAAAACGTCAAAGTGCCCGACGCCATCAACTGGACGGCCACCTACAGGTAAATTGTGCATAACTGGGCCAACATTGTGCATTGAATAATTTATTCACCTTCCTTGCCAGACGTGACAGCACCATTATGGCTCCGTACGAGAAGTGGCAGTACTATGACACGAAGGTGCAGCAACTGGAACAGGATCACAATTACGCCCTCAACAAGACGAAGAAGGTCGCCTGGTTCGTCTCCAATTGCGGAGCACGCAACGGTCGCTTGCAGTACGCACACGAGCTGCAGAAGCACATCGAGGTAATCACTTCTGGGAATTTGAATACGCACAGTATTTCATTTACTGCACTGAATTACACAACTAAAGACTGCCAGCTAATTATTTGTCAAGTCTATGAAGTAAAGCGGAATGTAAAGCGTGCCTAGCAACATTAGGAAAGTTATTGCCACCTAATTGCTTTTAACTTCATTTATCAATGTCGAGCTTTTAATTATTTAATCTGACTGAATATTTCATATTGCAATTTGCATCATTGCAATTTTAGGAATTATTGAGACAGCATATAGGCGCATCAGAAATCGTTGCTTAATTTATTATAGTTCAGTTATAGTGTGACAAATTCAATGACTTCAGATAATTGAATTGAAGCCGCTCAGGTGTCTAAATGCATTATTGATATTTTGAGAATACTTCTAGATTTCAAATTCATTCAATAGATAGCTATTCTATAGTGTATTATCCTGATTCATATAATGAATATCATTTTGAGCTCATACAAGATTTCACATTTATGAGTGCATTCTTTGTTCAAAATATTTATGACTCTAAAAATTACAATAATTTATATTCCACTTTCGTAACTTGAATTTAAACCGTTCAGATTTCTCAAAATGCCTATTGACTTTTTATGAACAATTTAAAATTTCAAATTACTTTAAAAGCCTGTACTTGGTTTTTTAATATATAGTTTCAGCTCCTGTTGTTTGCTTTATATAATGAATTAATTATTTATTCTTTTTTTTTTATTTTAATTTTGTTGTATTTTATTTTTTATTTTGAATAGATTCCATTTTCATGTATGCATTCTGTGTCGATATTTCTAAAACCCCTTCCAATTATTAGATTTTTAATTTTCTTACTTTCTTTCTTCTTCTCTATCTTGGCTGTCCAATTAAAGTGAATGAAGTGTTCAGGAATTCTAATTATTTTTAGCGAATTCAATTCCAACTCTGTTCTACTCAATTTCTTCCTCTGCTAGGTGGACATTTATGGAGCCTGCGGTAATTACAAATGTCCTAGGAGCACGGCGGACAGATGCTTCGACATACTGGACAACGACTACAAGTTCTATTTGGCGTTCGAGAACTCCAACTGCAAGGACTACATTACCGAAAAGTTCTTCGTGAACGCCCTGAACCGCAAAGTGCTGCCCATTGTGATGGGTGCTCGTCCAGAGGATTACGAGGTGAGTGCACCACGACGATCCTACATACACATCGATGAGTTCGCCTCGCCCAAGGAGCTGGCCGAGTATCTGCACATCCTCGACAAGGACGACGAGCTCTACAACTCGTACTTCAAGTGGAAGGGCACCGGTGAGTTCATAAACACGTATTACTGGTGTCGCGTCTGCTCGACGCTGCACAACGAGGAGCAGCTGCGCAAGCCTTCGTGGTATCACGACGTCAACGACTGGTGGCGTGGCATCGGCGTTTGCACGGCGGGATCGTGGCGCAATCTGAGGGCGCGCAAGGATGTGATTAGCGACGATTGAGATGGGGTGGCTGTTGTCGTTCAGATAGTGGACGGCGCCGGTGTCATAACATAATCAAAAACCAAAATGAGAAAACCACAGAGCAAAAGCGAAACCAAAACCAAAAAATCAATACGACTATGTGTGGCTCTAGTTTATTGTTGTTGTTTTTGTAGGTAATGTTTGTACTATTTATGTATGTGTAAAGAATTCACTTCGTTTTACCGAAGTTACCGTCAATGTTTTCTAGCTAGAACTAAGTGCAAACAGTCGCTTCTAATAAGTATAAAAAGTATACATATTTCAAAATCGGGGCAAATCAATAATCAAACGAGCATGGCGCACAACACACCCCGGCTAACAAAAAATCCGGGGATAATAATGTCTATGTATGCAAAGTTCCTTCCAGGGAAAGTTCGCAATGACAAATGCAGATGGGGAGAGAGAGAGAAAGGGAGGGAGAAAAGCGCATAGAAACTAGCCTATAGACTAAAGATCCCAAGAAGATCATTGTAACATATACAATACCAAATATATAAGAGAACCTAGCCTAGTTATACAAAAATAAATTATATATTTAGTTGTTTAAAAAGCAAGTCCAATTTAGCGCATAGGCAACACACACACACACACTAACACTGATTCATACATACACACACACAGACAGTGACACACACACACATAGACACAGAAGTAAATGTCAATGTTCAGTAGCATTATGGAATAGCTTATATAGTAGAGTTATATATACTTATATACCTATAAACGAGTTCATACTGTATAATTATAAATCGTTTTGTAAGCATTTTTGTAAGCAACCCCAAAAGATAAAGGAGCAACCACAGTTCTTAGTCTGCTTCGGTTTTTTGTCCTTGCGTTGCAGATCTGCATCAGCTTTGCTTTTAGTTTTATCAATATTAAATACGAGTACTATATAATATATACTATGTAACTGTAGCTGCAAAAATCGCACAAACAGCATCGCGCAATACTCAGACAAATCTGAGTTTTATTCTGGCCGAATAACAACAACATTCCTATTTTTATACACTTGCAAAGAGTATTATAATTTGATAACCATAAACGTAATGCATTCGAGCGCGTAAGAGAATTATAGTTAAAACAGCTGAGCCAACAAAAAGTCCGTGTTTCTCCTCGACTCGCAATTACAATGCTGGCGTATTATTCGGCCTGCCGAAGTCCACAATTTTCCTCTTTCCGACATATGTATTTCGTAATATTATTGTATTCAATATGTGTGTCATAATCCTACAAAAATATCATTTGAGTTTTTTGCAATCAGTAATGTGGATAATTGTTAATTTTAGTTGTGAACTTCAATTGAACTGTGTGTTTTACAATTTTAGCAATATTTATTAACGAATAACGTTTAATTTGTAAGCATTTAATAATATCATATGTGTATGTATTTTGATTGTGAACTTGATTAATTTTTAATTTTTACTGTGATACAAAAATAAACAATGCAACAAATACAACAAATCGACATGAATTCTGTTTAAATTAAAATACTGGCATGTGCTTCAACAATCTATGGCATCATCAAATGGCTTGGAGAGCGTCGTATACGTGACATTTTAAAATTAAATACAAAAAATAAGACAAAAAAATGTAGTTGGAACAATTAAGACAATCCAACAAATTGTACAAATATTGGGACAGGTGTTTTAAAGTGCTTATATTCTATTTTTAAGCCTCCAACTGATCTTTAGCGAGCATAGCAAAGTTCGTTCAGGCGTGGCACAATTTCAGCTGCTGCAGCAAATCTTTCAAATTGTTCAATTTCATTTGCTTCTTCTCAACATCACCGCTCGAAGCTGCCACAATTTTGGCAGTAATTTTTCGCTGCAAGGCAATGGCTTCCACTTTTTTCGACAGCTGCATGGGACAAACCAATTTTAGATCACATAAATAATAATTGAAGAGTCGAACTTACCTCGTATGCACGCTTGATAATGCCCTGCGGCATGCCTGCCAGTTTGGCGGCATTAAAGCCATAGGATTTGGGACAGGCACCCGCTGTGTATTTGTAGAGGAACGTAACCGTTTCCTGCGTGGGATCCTCGTTGTCCTCGTTCTCCACCATGCACGCCATGTGACCCAATGTAATCCGTTTATCCATGTGAAAGAAATCAATCAGATTGTGATAGTGTGTCGAGAACAAAGTGCGACACTTGAGATTAGCCAAAAAGTTGACCACCGAGGCAGCTATAGCAGTGCCGTCGTAGGTGGCTGTGCCACGGCCCAGCTCATCCAGCAGCACCAGCGAGTGCGTTGTGGCATGCTTCAGTATAAGCGACGTCTCGTTAAGCTCCACCAGAAACGTGCTGTGCCCGGCGAGAATGTCGTCCTGTGCGCCCAGGCGCGTGAATATGCGATCAACCAGCGAAAAGCGACAGCTGGCAGCGGGGATATGAGCGCCCTGAAAACCAAAGTAAGCATGATAAGTAACAATTTATAAAGTTGCGAACGATTCTTTAGATATCTAATACTTGAAAACTAGTTTTAAAGAGTGAAAAAAAATTTAACAACAATTTTAAAAATTGATTTGCCTGCCATCAAACTATTTCTGGAATAACTACCTTGTCATTAATTTGATTATAAATTTAGGTATATGCAGGTCTTAGATATAATATTTTTAAACTATAATTCAATTTGTTTCAACTTCGCTGACAAATACATTTCTTCAATATTAGTTTTCCAATATTATTTTGGACGAATTTTTAGTTCTTGTCATAAAAAACTAAACGTCTAATAGAGAGGGGGTTGGAGATCTTAATAAAATAATGTATACTTTCAATTGGCAATGATATTCTACAGATATCAATTATAATAAGAATATATAAATGACTACTCACAATCTGCGCCATGATGACCAGCAAGCCAACCTGCCGCATCAGCGTGCTCTTGCCACCCATGTTGGGTCCAGTGAGCAGCGACAGCGGCGCCTCTGTCGCCGTGCCCAGCTGCATGCCGTTGGGTATGTAGGTGGAGGCGTTCACACAAGGATGATAGCCCTCCTCCAGCTCGATGAAGGGCTGCGACTGTGCCGAGTCCAGCTCCGGCACACAGATGACCAGCTGCTGGCGTGCGTATTCCGCCAAAGCAGCCAGCACATCTAGCGTGGAGACGCAATCGATGCACTGCTTCCATTGCTCATAATGATTCGAGAACTTTTCAAAGAGACGACGCGCCAAATCTTTGAGCACTGCATTGCGTGCATCCTCCGCCTGTTGCATGTCCTTCAGCAGCGCTTTGGTCTCCGTCGTGGTGTAACGACGAGCGGGCTTCTTGCCCTTCACCTGTCCCTCCAGCGCATAGGATTTGTTGGCTTTGTGGGCATGCGTCTCTGGCACCTCCAGCTGATAGCGTTTCTTGTCGGAGCCAAAGTAGATGACACGGCAGCCAAAGTGACGCTCCTGTTCGGTCAAATAAGTCTTCAATCGACTCTCGATTTCAGCAATGCGCTCCTGCACCTCATCGTAGTCCGCATCGATGCCGGATTGCGGAGCAACAACTCCAGTTTTGTCGGCGGCTTCATGATCGAAGGCATGCTCAAAGAACTCCAGCTGCTTTCTGAGGTCGGGAAAACTGCCGCCGTTCGCCTGCAGTTGAGTCAAACGCTTCAGCAACTCAGTTTCCGACTGCTTAAACATAGCAGGCAACTGCATCAAAGTCTCGAATCCCTTGAGAATGCTCATGAAACTGCGTAGCTTCTGTTTGTTGTACAACTTCTCCTCGAAGAGAATGGCTCTGGAGTCGGGATGATCTGCTTGTCTTATGCGCTTGTTGCCAAACAAATGAATCTGCGCCAAGTGACGCTCAAAGTCCGGCAAGGGCGCCAGCAAAGCGCGCAACTCCTGCAGCTCATCTGGACGATTCAACAGCTCGCCAATTGCCTGCTGTCGCTCTTTTATGACAGCCACATCGCAGCTGGGCGCGCAGAGCCAATGATGGAGCAGGCGTTTGCCAAACTTCGTGCAGCAGTGATCCAGCTTGGACATTAGCGAATGCTCTTCGCCTATGATGCGCAGATTGGACAGCGTGGTGGCATCCAGCACCATGTGCGAGCGACGCAACGTTGAAGCCACAGCTGCAGGGATATTCTCCTCCTGCTCGTCGGGCGGCACATAGAGTTGATAGCGCGCCATGGGCATCACCTTGGGCTCCAGCTTGCACTTGGCTATGTAGTGAACGCACTGACCGAGTGCCTTTAATGCCAGCTTATAAGGATCAGCTGGCGTTAGTCCCAAGTGATCCGAGTCCGATTGCATGCTGCGCAAGACCAAGGGCCAATTGTCCTCGTTGCCACTGCCAGCATAGTAGCGTTCGGCGAGCAGCTTCAGCGTCTTCTCGGCGCTGCAGAGTTGTGCTCCAGAGCTTGGCAGCTGCTCCTTGAGGATTCCGCCCAGCACGGTGCGCAGGATTTGTTGAGTGCGCAGGCTCAGTGCGGATTTTTCGTGGAGTAGCTGGAATAAAACAAATATTTATTTTAATATAATACTTTACCACTATAAATAGAAATTAACTTTATATTGGGGGAAACTAAAGTAAAATGGAAAACAATGTTTCCAAATTAAATAAATAAATACTTTAAATATTGAAATATTATATTTTAGGACTGTAATATAAGGTCTTTATTTTAAATAGAAATTATTATTTCTTTGAAATTCACCTAACATTTTAATTTTAAAAATTTAAGAACTATTATTATAAATTCCTAATATCAACATTTTGAATATTATTAGATTATTTTTCAATTAAAAATAATAATAAAAACAGAGCGAATGACTTATAATTTGGGGAAGTAGAATTGTTAAATAAAATAATAATAATCTTTTCAAAAAAGTTTTTCAACACTATTCTTAATTTCAAATAAAATATAAAATTTGACACCATAAAAAAATTAAAAAAAAAAAGGAAACAAGTATGTAATTAAAATGAGTTAAGTAGAAATTAGTTCATGATTAATTAACTAACCATCTAGTATTAAAAATTACTAGATAGATTATTTAAGGTATAGCAAAAGGAGTTCAACTCACCAGCACTGGCATGTGATGGGAGAGCAGCGTGAGGAGTCGGGAGCAGCTCTTGTCGTCCTCAAACTCGCCCAGATGGAAGTCGCCAATGGAGGTGTCAATGAAACAGACGCCATACTTGCTGCTGCTTCCCTCGTCCTGCTCTACCAAAGCCAACATATAGTTCGGCTGATGGTTGGGTCCAATGGCGCACTGTGAGCCAAAGACCTGGGTGCCACGATCCGTAATCTGGCAGATCTCACGGGCCACAACCTTGTCGAATTTTGTGGACTTGATGCGCTTGCAGCGTTCCGTCATCATGTCGGGAGTTTCAGTCTGCTCCACACGTGCTACTTTATAGCCTCGGTCGATCAATCTCGTCGACATTTTATCGAAGGAGATCTCCGGGAAGCCGGAGTGAGCGAATTCGCCACGCATATAGGTGAAGCCTAGCTCATTGACGCCCACATCGGCATCCCCATGATACAGCTCATAGAACTTGCCCACTTTGAAGAAGAGGACGCAATCAAAGTTGTCCGACTTGAGGATCCACCATTGACGCACGCCCGGCGACAACGAATTAAGGAACTTCTCGGGCACATGCAGAGTGCTCTTGTCATAGTCGGGATGATCTGGCCGCCTGCCTGCCTTGTCCTTGATCTTGTCGGGCTGGAGGAACTCCAGCTTTTGATGTGGCCATACAACGGGCTCATCAAAGTTCGACGTTGTCGTCACAATGTCGTCGTAGGCCGCATCCTTTTTGGCATTGCTCTGCAGATGCTGCAGCTTCTCCATCAGTGTGCCACCTGCAGCCAACACCGGTTCCTGCTCCAGCTTAACCTTTTTCGAAGCGGGCTCGTTATTGTTGTTGTTAAAGGCGCTCTTTGAGGGCTTCTTCCGCTGCTTCTTGGGAGTGGGCTCCTTTTCGGATTCGCTGTCTACTTCATTCTCCTCTTCGCCACTGTCGCTTTCCTCGCTGATGGTGGCTTCTTTCTCATCCGGCTCATAGTCGGAACCATCCTCCGAGAAGTCTTCCTCCGACTTGGATTCGTATTCCTCTTCGCTCTCGGACTCTGGCACCACAATGCGTTTCTTTTTGCGCTTACCATTCTGCTCCTCTATGTCGCTGTCTTCCTCCTCTGCAGGCTCGGCAATGGGCAACTTGCGCTTCGCCTTTGGTTTCGACTCGGGCTCCTTTTTTATGATTGCATCCTTGCCATTCTGTAGATTCTCTTTTTGGGCTTCGTTTGCGATGCTCGGTGTAAGCTTATTTTTGTCCACAGCTGGTGATTTGGCAAAGTAATTAAACAATGTGTTTTTTGGCGTGCCGCCAGCACTCGTATTTAATTTCTTGGACATTATTTGAGCGCTCAGTCGAGTTTACAAATTGCGAATACCGGAAAACGGGGACGCCAAAAATCTGCGGCAAAATCAGGCGGCAAATTCCGACATGTGGCAACGCTTTCTTCTAGTGATGAGTCTGTTAATGGGGCTGATAAGTCAGCTGTTAACTGGACAGAACTATGAAACTCGGTACATTTCAAATTCGTTGGAAAATTGGATTAATTTTACCCGAATTTACCGAATTGTATTGGCTAATAAAAATTGCGCTTCTAAACTTGGTTTGTCAAGCAATAAATCCAGGCTTTAATTTGAATTTTTTAATTAATACAGAAACTATATTTGTATTACATTTATGCATTACGTACATTGCATACATTTCTACGTAACTTATTTCTGTTAAAAACTACTCTTCAACACTTAGTATTGGTCGAAAAATGTGATAATAATTTAATATTTTAAACACTAACGTTAAAGATTTTGTCATTTTAATTCATAAATATGAAATTCTTATTGTTTTAAAAATATTTTTATTTTCGGTACATTTTAAGAAAATGTTATGTCAAACTGTTAAGTATGACAACTCTTAAAGCCGGTAGGACTTTTAACGACTACTTCAGACTCGGTGGCAACGCCAAACTGTAAACAGCTGTAGCAAAAGCAGCAAACGTTTTGTTTACAACGCTAACGCGAGGAGAAATATTAGAAAAAGTTCAACATTAAGTGGTAAACATGTCGCTAGCTGATGAATTACTTGCCGATCTTGAGGAGGACAACGATAATGATGCCGACGATGCCGAAATGGCCGATGCTGACGAGGTGGAGCAGGCAACGCTCACCCAAGAACTCGCCGAGAAGTTGCTGAAGCCGACGCCAAACCTCATGGAAGTGGATGTCACCGTTCAGTCCGTGCGAGAACTGTGTAAGCTGCGCGACTCCGAACGCCTGCAGAATACACTGAAACAAATCGAGCACTATGCGAGTCGTCAGCGCAGCGCCGCCGAAATGTTGGGCAGCGTGGAATCCGATCCGGAATACTGTCTGATTGTGGATGCGAATGCCATAGCCGTGGATGTGGACAACGAGATATCCATTGTGCACAAGTTCACCAAGGAAAAGTATCAGAAGCGCTTTCCCGAACTGGACTCGCTGATTGTGGGCGAAATCGAGTATTTGCTGGCGGTCAAGGAGCTGGGCAATGATCTGGACCAGGTGAAGAGCAACGAGAAGCTGCAGGCGATCCTGACACAGGCCACCATTATGATAGTCTCGGTGACGGCATCCACCACACAGGGGTGAGTACGATCCAGTAAATAACATAGGTAAATATATTCATTTCCTTTTCCTTCTTTAGCACCATGTTGACGCCTGCGGAGAAAGCCAAGATCGATGAAGCTTGCGAAATGGCCATTGAGCTGAACAATTTCAAGTCGCAGATCTACGAGTATGTGGAGAGTCGCATGACCTTCATTGCGCCCAACTTGTCCATGATTGTGGGCGCCTCTACAGCTGCCAAACTGCTCGGCATCGCTGGTGGCCTGACGAAGCTCTCCAAGATGCCCGCCTGTAATGTGCAGGTGCTGGGATCCCAGAAGAAGACGCTGTCGGGCTTCTCACAGACCCAAATGCTGCCGCACACCGGCTATGTCTATTACTCACAGATCGTACAGGACACGGCGCCAGATCTGCGTCGTAAGGCTGCGCGTTTGGTGGCCGCCAAATCGGTGTTGGCCGCACGCGTTGATGCGTGCCATGAGAGCGTGCATGGCGAGATTGGGCTGAAGTTCAAGGAGGACATTGAGAAGAAGCTGGACAAACTGCAGGAGCCCCCGCCGGTGAAGTTCATCAAGCCGCTGCCCAAACCCATTGAGGGCAGCAAGAAGAAGCGCGGTGGCAAGCGCGTGAGGAAGATGAAGGAACGCTACGCGTTGACCGAGTTCCGTAAGCAGGCGAACCGCATGAACTTTGGCGATGTAAGTGGAGAACTCTCTTTGACTCTTTATCATATATTTAAATTAATTACGCATATAATTGACAGATCGAGGAGGACGCCTACCAGGGAGATTTGGGTTATTCGCGCGGCACAATTGGCAAAACGGGCACTGGCCGCATTCGATTGCCGCAGCTGGACGAGAAGACCAAAGTGCGCATCAGCAAAACGCTGCAGAAGAATCTACAAAAGCAACAAGTCTACGGCGGCAACACAACAGTCAAGCGTCAAATCTCCGGCACAGCATCAAGCGTCGCATTTACCCCACTGCAGGGACTGGAAATTGTCAATCCTCAGGCGGCGGAACGTTCCCACACCGAGGCCAAGTATTTCTCAAATACCTCTGGCTTTTTGTCGGTGGGCAAACGCACCACTTAAAGCTGCTGCGTGGAGAGAATTACAAATTCCTTTTTCTTATAAATATAAGCACTTTATTTAGAGATTTGTCGGGGGCATTGAGAAAAATTCGATGCGCTTGTGGAATGAGTTTTAGGGGCTAATAAAGCTGCAGAGATTCCTGAAATTGCTTAGTGTTTTGTGCTAACTGAGTTTGCCCACTTCCAGCTTGCGTTGCAAGGCTTCCCACGAGTTGTTCAGCAGCACAGCCAGGATGCCGGCAACGGTGAAGACGCCGCCAATAATGGAGCAACAATTGGTGGCGAAGTGGCCAAAGGAACTGCAAGAAGTTAATTGATATATCATTTGATTTGATAATTTGATTAAATACAATTACGCACCTGTGCCGCTCGGCGTACTTGACCATCAGTGGGGACAGCTCGTAGCTGAAGAAGATGCCTGGCATGCCGCGTTCCCGATCCATTAAATCCTTGCGATGTCGCGTCACGGAGAACTGATTGGTGTAGATGGGTTCGCCATCGCTGTGGCGTTCGTAGAGTGTGGGCACAATTTTTAAATAGTAATTGAACATCTCGCTCTTGGACTCTGAAAAGAGTTCAAACAAATTGAAAACATAAATGATTATATTATGATTTTTAAATATGTTCATCAACGATGATGGTTATTTTTAAGTAGTTTTATAAAACTTATATCATGACCATTACTATTGAGTGAAAAAAAAGTATTAAAAATAATTTATTTTTTTGCTCGAAATATAATTCTTATTGGTCAAGTTACAAATCTAACAATTAATATTTTTTTAACGAATTTGAAGACTCATGAAATAATTATTATTTTGAAACTCATAAGATGAAAATTCAAATTGAAATTCAAAAAGTTTGTAACGGTCGTCGCAAAAAGCTGCACTCTGGCGCCATCTAGCAGCAGCTGTGTGAACCACTCTGCACACAGAGCTGCTTTGATCCACATGCCAGATTTTTGACAGCAACAAAGCCAAAAAAAATAAAAAAAACACGACTGGAGGCAAATTGTTTTCTGAAGTCGGCACCGAATTAAATAAAAATCTTGTAAAAATTGTAGTTTTTAGGCAAAATTTGGAAACCGCACGTCAACGGAAGAAAGCAATTAAATCATACGCTTGCCGTCAATCGTTTAAAAACACGTCAGCAACGCTAAGAGCAAGTAGAACAACAAAATGCCACTGCCAAGCGGTTCCTTCTCCGCCTCCCAGCAGGGCGGTCCCACATGCTTCGATAAGATGAAGACCGGCTTCACCATTGGCTTCTGCGTGGGCATGGCCAGCGGAGCGCTCTTCGGCGGCTTCTCGGCGCTCAGGTGAGTCTCAAATTGAATGACGCAAGCGTCACGTTGGGATTATGTAATTGTGCCGGCTAAATAAATCTGTGCTTTAGATACGGACTGCGAGGACGTGAACTGATCAACAATGTGGGCAAGGTGATGATACAGGGCGGTGGCACCTTTGGCACCTTCATGGCCATTGGCACGGGAATACGCTGCTGAACAAGCTCCGATGGCATTTACTGGTTACTAAACGCATCCGCTCCCAGATGATACCTTTGGACCCCCCCCTCCAAAAGCAAAACACTTAAAATAAGTTGTCGAGTTACGTTAAAGAATGCTGTTAGAAATTATGCCATAAGTTATTGCAATAGAAGAGTTGTTAAGCTAAAAAACAAACCGAAAGAAAGAACTTTGTACTCACCCTCAACGTCGACGCGAAGTCCATCCAGTGGATGCGTCTTGGCGAACTCGATCTTCTCGCCGAAGGACAAATGATTGATGGTGTGCGACAGGCGCACATTGGTGAACTGGAAGTCGTGGATGTGAAACTGGCGGATGGAGAAGCTCTTGCCGGGCGCAAAGTGGAAACTGCCAGCCATCTAAGGGAATTGAAGAATCATCAATGAAGTGTAAGGGGAATTCAAGGTGTTGACTTACCCGATTCACCTCCAGGTGTCCCTGAATGCGACAGCCCTCCTTGAAGGCGTCCTCGTCGCTGCGCTTGTACTTCCCTTTGCACTGCTCGATCTTGTCCAGCTGCATGTTCCACTTGCGCACGCGATACGCGTCCAAGACTTCCTCGCACGTGTTGCAGCAACTACAAGGTAACTATTAGTCAGCATGTGGACAAATTGCAGTCGAGTGTTTACTCACTGTGTGGCATTGTGCTCGGCGCCGTAGCAGCTGCCGCAGCTGGTGTTTCTGTTGGCTGGCGACACGGCCACAATCTCCTTGATGGGTGTCTCCATTAGCGGTTCTCCCTTGAGGTCGAGGCGATGCTTGAACACATCGTGATCCACCCGCAGATGCGTGTCGCCCGAGGAGTCCATCGCGTCCAGCGATATGTAATTGCATGCCAAATTGTGCAGCGTGACGTCCAGATTGATGCGCAGCTTGTGGCCGCGTGTGGTGTCCACGTAGAGCTCCTCGTTGAGCGTGGGCTGCATGTAGCTGAGGAACTCCAGCATGATCAGCAGGCTGATGATGCTCGTGCTAATGATCGTCACTGTCAAAGTAGATTTATTTGTTTAGTTTCGCTTCACAACAACAACAATAGAAAACAAAAACAGAAAATTTACCGGCGGCGCCGCCCACAGTGCGTACGCTGAAGTCGTCTAGTGTGCGTGGATAGGCGTCGAGGCGACGCAGTACGTCGGCGAATTTCATTGTGAATTTGTAGTTTGTAACTGCTAGGAATGAGTTTGTAAAGAATTTACATGATTTAGTGCACAGCGAATTAGCAAAGTGACGTGGTGGATGGACGAACAGCTGCAGACGGGGCTGCCACTTGGGGAAGGTGTGTGGCCACACTGCGGCAAGCAGTTCATGCACGCCCGGCGTTGCCACATCGCGAAAATAGGTTGTCGTTACATGGCGGTAATTTTTAAATTACTTTATTAGCTGTGTGAAGTGTGTTAATTGATAAATCTTGAACAGCTGTAGCTCAACCTGCTATTCTTCATATAGCTGGAGCTGTAGCAATTTTTATTAGACCAATTTAATAATAAGAGTAATTTGCTTATTATTATAACCTGTGTGCGCCCGTCCGTGAAGTTTATTTTCAATGTTGGCTGCAATGACCGTTGCAAGATAAACCCACTCATTGAGAATTAGAATTCAATTCAGGCAATTGAAACGGCATATGTATGTTTTATTAATTTTTGTGAATATTTATATGTGTTCAAAATCGCGTAATTATTGACACAAGTTGATTTGAAAATAAGCCAGGCTAGCGAAAATAATGTATGACAGTCAAGCACTCTCGACTAAAGTGTTCTGAGTGTTATTTCGAAAGAAATTTTCAATTAAATGTTGAAATAATTGCTAAATTTAAATTTTTATTTAAATTTAAAATTGAATACAATTAAATGGCAGGAGCTGGATCATATATCGGCATGTATACTATACTTAT
This sequence comes from Drosophila immigrans, assembly GCA_963583835.1. Lineage (NCBI taxonomy): Eukaryota > Metazoa > Arthropoda > Insecta > Diptera > Drosophilidae > Drosophila > Drosophila immigrans. The sequence goes on from OY757141.1 coordinate 32,001,683, forward strand.
TGGATAGAATGTAATCCATGTTAAGCACATGCAATGCAGTTTGCTAATGGCCAGTTGAAAGTGCCTCCCCACCCCTTTTTATCCGCCCGCCATCTTGTTGCTTAATTAAGAAAGCGACCCGACGCAACCTATGTATGAAACCACCTACGCCACGTTTGCCCGTGGGACTAGGACATATTGTTTAATAGTCTTGTCATGTCTTGAGGCTGTGGTTACGCATACATTAGGCGAAAAAGCCTGCATGCCACGCCTACTTAGGCGGGGTGGTATGGTCCACAAGACCGCGTCTAATTTTATAATACATGTTAAACAGATGAAAGGTTAATTGAATGGAACCACAAGCTTCGACAGGCCACGCAGCGTTTAGCTTTTAAGGGTTGTTGCTATTGCCGCAGCCCACACACAACAACAACAACAACAACAATAGAAATAGCAAAATAACAGTTACAGCAGAGACAACATTAAGAGGGAGGAGGGAAGGGCGGGGCAGGGCAGCCAGGGGATTTTGGTTAAAGTTAAAAGTTTGTGCTTAAATATAAATCACCAATGGCTTGACTGAAGGCGAACCCCACATGAGCGCGGGTCGATCCTAAGATACGGTTACGCATACCGCGAATTTGTGTAATTAGCAATTAAGCTTAAGTCCGCAAAAGCAGCAGCATTTGGACCCGCTATTCCCTTGACCCTTTCTTCAACAGCTCCATCTCGTCTTTTGTCTGCGCTTCGCCCATTCCAGGGCAATTGGCGAGCCTGAAACTTGAAAGCTTTTTGAATTTACTTTGTCGAGTAATCCAAAATCAGGCACGGCACCAGATGACAAAGATTAGCTACGTGCAATTTTTCTTCTTTCTTGGCCGACCAAAAGGTAGGGTATTCAAATTGTAAGCAGCTGGATCTGTTGGGTAAATTGTGCGATAAGCATGGTTAAAAGTAATAAGACGCTGTAGTCGGTGGAAGATCAAATGGTTTTTGTAAAATGTTGTGGTTAATGCTTAATGTAGCCTAATTAAAATTAATAAATGAAGATGTGCGGGGTTAACATGGAAATCTGCAATTCTGCGAACACATCTAGTGTAATGAAAATGAATAATTTTACGCAAGCGTACGATAAAAGTCTTCAGGGTAATCCGATATTAATGAAAGAAAATATTTATTTCAAATGAATAAAAAATATTCATCATATTTGCTTCGCATAAAGAAAATAAATAAAGCAAAAATTGAGAAAGTCTTTGTTGAAAATAAGCTTAAATCTTGAATCGAATTTAAAATTTAAAATTTGCTTTCCACATTTCTATTGCACTCGATGCATCGATGTGATTTTTAATTGAATGAGCAATTTGCTGAATTTTTTAGCATTTGTCTGTCGCCCTTTCGCCCTTGATGCTTATAATCGCCATGATTTCGTGTATATATGTATATGCTTTCATTGTGCTGACTTGACGTAGGGTATTTGAACTTTGTCATGTCACCATCTAAGTCGCCTCTAACTGGCTGCTTATCTGGCGTGCTATCGTCAGCCGTACTAATTTGCATTTCTAACCATTTCGTTCTAACCAATTCGCGTCGTTTCTCATTTGAAACAATGAACCCAAGAACAACGAGAGTCATTGTGCTCTGTACGGACAATAAAAGCCAAGAGACCCAGACAAAGAGTGAAAGGGGAAGGTGAATGAAGAAATGCAGAGAGAGAGAGCGAGAATGTGTGTAAGAAACTTGGCAACTGTAAAGCAGAAAAGAACTTGGCGTAAAGCAGCTTAAGCAATCAGGACCGCCTAATGGATATTGACACTTTAATGCTCATGCCCACCGACTACTCCTCCAGACTCTAGACTCCAGACTCCACTCTCTCCAGGCTTCGAGCAGATGTCGTCCTGAGATTTGCTTCGGGTTTTCCTTTGCTCTATCTTTCATTCACTTTTTTTTTGTTTTATGCGGCATTTTATTCTTTAAACAGAAATTGCAGTGCCGAAATTAATTATAGAGCCGCTTCGCCATATTTAATTAAACGTGGACATTTTAAACTTGCTGCCTTCAGCTCTCAACCCATTTGCTTGGGAATGGTAGCTGACCAAAAGGCGTAATTAATTAGTGGAGACGTGCCAAATAATTGCGGCAAAAGTAACTTTTCTTTTTGGTTTGATTTCTTTATTTATTTCGCTTTTTGTGTTTTGGCCAAAGGAATGTTTCAATTACGTGTATTACACGGCACAACTTGGAGCGGGCGAAAAAAGTCGGAGGGTTGTCAAAGTTTTTTGCCATTTTGCCCAGGTGCAAATTAATTAAATTAGCAGGCGTCACTTGAGCGTGCAATTTACCAAAGTGTCGCGCTAAGACTTGAAATATTTTAGCAAATGGATGACACAGCCTCGTACCATTTGCCATTGACATTCCCTCCTCATCCTTTTGCCTTTTGCATACGTACTATGTATATATATATCCCACTCACTTCCGCACTAAAACCCAAAAACGTCATTTCCGACAAATTAGCCCAGTCAACTGCCAACATTTGCATCTGTGTATTTCTATGTACTATTTTATAGTCGTTATAGTTGCTATTCGTCGCATTCGCATTCGCATTTGTATTTGTATTTTAACTGCCAGCAGCGACTAACAAGCGACTCGGCCACGTTTTGAACATATTTCCTGTTTTAGACCAAAAATGTGGCCGTTGGCAATTGAACAGTGCAATGCTGCAAATATTCATTCAACCCACAAAAGTTTCAATTACGATTCGTCAGTCGTCAGTTAAGGAGTTAAGCCAATTAAATTGGGTTAAAGGGTACCAAGATTTCATTTCCTGCCTTTTATTGAGATAGTGTTTGACATCTGATTGATAGATGTGAAATATTTTGAAGTATTTCTCAAATTATGTTGAAATATTAACATAAAAGGAGTTCGTCTGACAAGCAATGATTATTTGTAAGTTGGTAATAAAAATAAATTCCTCGTATATGGCAAGCCAATATTCGATTTCCTGCATTTATTGAGATAGTTGTGGAAGTGGGAACAAATGTTGAAATTGTTAATTGACATCTAGCAAACATTTTTAATAAATCGCAAAACATTCAGAAGAATTTTTTAAAATGATATTTAAATAATAAAACAACTGAATTTCTTTCTACAGCGAGACTGACTGACATCTAGGCAACATTTTCAATAAACCAGAAAATTTGTGAGAGTATTTTTTAATGACTTTTAGATAGTAAAATAATTAAAATTATATATAGGCAATATTCTCTCGTATTCATGCTAACCATTTGAATCTGTATTTGCAATAGTGGTCATAATTTTACCTTTTGAATAAATCACAAAATATTTATAAGTATTTTAAATATAATATAAATTATAAAATATATTTAAATGCTAAAATAACTGCAGCTCCTCTGAAGAAAATGAGAGCAATTATAAATGCGTTTATATAGTTGTTCTCTGGAAATAGATACAAAATAAAGATAAATTGCTCGTACTTATGCATGCAGAAACTTATGCAGGTATAATTATTATTAGCGAACGCAGCTCTGCACCTTGTTCCATGGTAATTGTTAACATTATAATTATGCTTATTATTATAGCAGATCATAATTTTATATTCTATCGTGGAATGTATGCCCATTTCATGTTCTTGATTCGAAAACCGATTATTAAATTGGCACCTGTTCCTCAGACTTCTATTCGTTTCACGGCCTTACTTCCTCATAGGGTTAAAACATGATGGTTGTGCCGCCCTCTAGTTGTTTTTATGCTATCTCCTACATCGATCTTAACTTAAATGAAAGCTTTGTCCACCTGTTTCGCTATTGACACAAACATATTCATGCGACGGTTGTAGCGCGTAAAGTTCCTATTAATTGCTTGACATTTCTTGTGGCGTTATTAATTGTCAACACGCATTAATTGCATCCGTAATGCGTTATAATTACTGCAAATTATGTGCTCACACCGCGAGGAACAAGTTCAAGTGACAAAGCAAACTTTATTTTTGCGGTGAGTGTGTGTGATTTTTGTAAAGTAACTCATTAAAAATAATGGTTCCATTACATTTCAGAGAATTGCAAAGTTCTTCTTATCATTTTAATAGTGTTTGACTGATAGTGTCTAACTTTCGTAGACTCTCTTATTATTATCGTACTGTAGAATTAATGTGTATTTACACGCTACATAGTAATGTAAATATTTGTTGCTTAATTTATCTAGTAACGTATTTCTTAGTAAATTTATTGCCTTAAGCATTAGTTATTGCTTTTAAAGAAATATGCAAATATTACGGCCACTGTCATTTTTCTCTACTTCAAAGATAAAGGCCCCTTGGGTAAAGTTTTATTGCTATTTACATTTGGCTTTGACAGTTGCGTTGTATTGCAAATCGCATTGATTAAACTGTGTTTAGTAATCTTATAATTGTGTTAAGTAATCATTTGCGCAATATTGACTAATTACCTATGCTACAATTGTGCTTACCAAGTTCGAATAATTATTATAAGTTAAACAAAAAGCAGAATCTTGCTTAATAACGTGTCAACTATATTTATGCTATCTTTTTATACCCGCTACCCATAGTTTAATCAGGATTTTGGTTTCAGAACCAAGAATTTTCATCTAAAAGAAGGAACTGAATAAAGAAATTACATTTTAGTTTTAAGAAGATCCACTTCATATTAATACAATTAACACCACAAATATAAAGATTGCAAATATTAATTTTTAAACTTTAAATGACCGCTAGCTAAAAGCTTTTTAAAACAGTTTTAAATATATAAAAAAAAAAAAATAAAATGAAAAAATATTGTCAAGTTACAATTTTTTCAATTAAATTAAAACTAAAATTTAAGCATAATAAAACCATAAAACTTAAGCAATAATATTATCATGTGTTATGTTAAACATTAATTTTGTATTAATTAACTTGAATTGCAATTGTAGTGAACATTAAGAAGTTTAATAGGTCTTAATTGACTAATTAATGAGTTTCATTTCACAAGTAGTTTGTACATATAGAACAATTATCATATGTTAGCGATTCGATAATTTGACGCTGCTGCAATCAACTTGCAATTAAAATGAAGCCAGCATTGCAAATGAAATAAATAAGTTTTAAAATAATATGATTGCATTTTGTCGGCTGTACAGTCGGCTTATGAATGGGGTGAAGAGAGAAAGCCGTTCAGAGAGTGTGAGAAGTCAAACTCTTGGCTCTTTTGTGTGGGCCTTTTTATTTTGATTTGGATTTTGTTGTGTGCAAAGTGGAGGGGAGAGCGGTGAGGGGTGAGGGGTGAGGGGAGTCATGGTCACGTCAACCAAAATGCATTTTATACATTCAGATTTTTATTTGGTTTTTTTCACTTTTGTTGTTCTGCACTTTGCTGCTGCTGCTGCTGCTGGTGCGGCAGCGACACGAAAAATTATTTACATAAATATCCGCGCTGTCAATTGTGTGTTGTGGCATGTAAAGTGACAGAAGCACACAAAATGGCGCCGCTGTTGATGCTGCAACTGCCTGCGCTGCCAGCCTCTGCCATTGCCACTTCCTCTGATCCTGATGCGGCAACTTCAGCTCCTGCTGCCACGTACGTGACTGCACATTTTTTTTTTCGCTTTTGCCCTTTTACGAGTGTGCAAATGGGGCGTGGCTATCAAATGCAAATGTGCGATTGTCTGCGTGTGACTGCGTCTCTGTGTGTGTGTGTGCGTCGCTGTGTGTGCGTGTGTGTGGCAACTCTGGGATGCGGTGGCAGTCAGACGTCAACGTTATGGCTGCCAAAGTTTTCAATTTTCCACTTAATTGCTTTCAATTAAGCAAAGAGTCCTCTTTAGTCCCGTTCACAACACACACACACACACACACACGCACAGATTGTATTGTATTGGCCCAGTACGAAAGCTCGCTGCGTTGACCGTTATGTCCGTTCAATTAAATTACACACCAAAGCGTCGTGTCCTTAGTTCTGCCTGCCTGCCTGCCTGCCGCACATCAACCCTCACCGAGCCCTGCAACGCCAACGCCAACGCCAATCCACACTCCGTCCGCATTGTGTTATCATTGTCAAGAAGATGCAACGCTGACATCCTTCGTATTGCAACATTTTTGAACAGCAACTCACTGTGGTCACAAACGGCGCTGCAAATTGTTAAATTAAATAGGCAGCGAAAATGTGGACAGATTGTGATATAAAGGGTGGGAATAATTGCACAGGTTTTCTCTGATTATAATGTCTAACGAACTTGATCTCCATTCTTACTAAATTATATAAAATACATAAATTATAAATATAAATAAGCTGGGCTGATTGCTTTATTGGCAGGGCTGCGTGCTGCCATAATTAGCTTTATTAATTTTGCTGTAGATAAATAAATTATAGAGAAGATGAAAAGCATCAAAATAAATCTCAATTTGTTTTATATATACAAATATAAGAATCATAAGAAAAAATAAAAGAGTATTCAATAATCCTAACAATATTAACATCTATCAATAACCCCAGTGACTCTTGTAGTAATTAGTCAGTAAAAATTGCATTTATGATTTCAATGTATAAAAATATATCAAATTTTTAATTTTTATAATTTTGATTAATACTGTTATTTGTTTAGCTCAATATTTCATCGATGGCAAAATACATATTATTCGTTTTTTTTATTGTATTGCACAAAATCGATTATCTTCTTGGCAGTAGATAACAAAATAATTTTTTGGTACATTTTTTTTTTCAGAGTTTTCATCTGTTTATTATATACCAATATTTAATTTTTAAAACTATTTGTGCACAGACATCTTTTTTAAGTAGCTCAGCATCTTTATCATTAGAAATCATAAATATTTTATATAATTAATACCCGGGAATTATATTTTATTTTGTACGCAGATCATGCCCAATAAAAAATAAAATCTTTTTACTGTTTTTCATGGGGGCTTTCCTCAGACTTTCCACTGTGCTGCTGTTAACGCTGAACGTTCTCGACGTGCGTCGCTTCTCGTGTGCGTCGGTTGTTTGGTTGTTTGCTTGTTTGTTTGTTTTGCTGCGTGTTTTTGACAGTAAGCAGTTTGTGTGCGCCTTGATTGTTGCACTTGCCCTGCCAAAGGTCAGGCTGGAGGTGTGGCATGCGGAGGGGGCAACAAATAAACAAACATTAACCTGGTCTAAAGCAGCAGCAGCAACAACGGCAGCAGCAGCAGCAGAGTTGTGGCAGCAACAGCGGCAACTCTTTTGAGCTTGCCTCTGACTCGGATTCAGTCTCTGTTTGGGCTTTTCCAGTGCGCAATATGCAAAAGAGCGTGTAATGTGTCTGACTGCGTCTGAAAGCAGCAGCAGCAGCATCCACAACAACAGCAGCACTAAGTGCAACACGGCAGCAAGTGCAACAACAACAACAACAATAACAATAACAACAACAACTGGTTTGTGTGGTCAACTAATGCCACAGAATGGCTCTCACGTTGCTCAGGTGGACTTTTCGGCGCCTTTACAAAGGATATTTTAATTACATTTACGCATATTGCGAAATTGAATAAAGCCATGACCAGGAGTGCCAAGAGGACGGTCTTGTGGCAAACTTGGGGATATATGTATGCTTATTGTGTGTGTGTGTGTGTGTAAGCGTTGGGGGTGGCAGTTCACTTAAGCTGCAATGTAAACAAGTGAAAAGCATTACTTAGACAGGCGCAAAGCCGTTCAACGGCATTTGCCCGCCTCTACTTTATATTTTGCTCCTATATATAGTATGTACTCTCATATGAGACTCGCATTGCCATTGTATGCATATCATTTTGTGCTCCATTATGATTACATCAGATGAATTGTGCATTATATTATTGCTCTTTTAGTATCCTATCAAGTGTGCGCCCGAGCAGCAGGATGAAAGGACTGCTAAGCTACGAGTATATAAATTTAACAATGGGTCAGTCGAACTGCTCGTCATACGAGTAGAACTCAATTACCAGCTCAGCTCTTAGCAGTTCTGAATGGGGTCATTGCTTCCCAGAGACTCAAGAAAGCGAAATTGTAGTGGTAAGCAAGTTTCAGCAAAATATTGATGAATCTTTAATTTATTAATTTTAATTTTTAGCTTAGGTTCATCTGAAATATTCTATTAATAAATATTCATATTAAGAAAACTACTCTAATAATGAAATAAATTGAAAATATTCCATTTATTAATAATAATCAAAAATTAGTAAATATATATAAATAAATTGTTTGTTGCACATTTTGTGTTTTCTTATTTACTTAATCGTTAATAAAATTCATTCAGAACACAAATAATAATAATTCCCTGAATAATTTGAGAATATTCATAGTTTTATTGTTTACAAGATTATCGAATAAGTTTTGTTGATGAACCTAGACAAAAGAATATCTACTTTAATTTATTAATTATAATTTTTAGTTTACATAACAATAAAATATTCAATAAATATTAATAAAAATAATATTAATAATATATTCATAAAATATATTAGTCCACATTAATTTTATTTAAACATTAATTAATTATAATTTATTAATTTATTAATTGTAATTTTTATTATAATAATGCCATAAATATTGATAAAATGATATACTCATTAAAATGGTGTCTTACATTTTTTTTAATTTTATATTTTATTTTATTTACACTCAGAACAAAAAATGTTCCCTAATTATATTTATAATCAACTTTTAGTTGCCTTGTCAATGTAACTGAGAAAAAGTTGGTAATAGGTATACCAACATCTAGCTGAATTTTCAATTACCTTTAATTATCTCATTATGAGCTGAGCTTTTTATTTGCATACTTATACGATGCTTAACGACCTTTGTGCGAGATAGACGCATTTGAATTAATTGGATATTAATGTTATTACAATATTTTATGTATCTTGAATCGATGCTCATAAAATGGGTCGTAAACACCTCGAATTTCTCGCGACGTGTGATAATTTATGTTATTCGGCAAATATCACGGCCTGCTCATTGGAGACTACGAGAGCAGTTGCCCATAGTGGTTAATAGACAAATTCCGTATATACATACATACATATAGATTCGCTAATGCGTAGGTAGAGGACACACATCTCAGCGTTCAGCGTTCAGCGTTCAGCACTCAGCACTGTCCACTGGGGGTCTTAGTTAGCCCACTCCACACCTACATGGCGCACAGCAGTTGGCCAATCCGGACCAAGGCACAAACGAAAAAAAAAACTCAGTCCGCTGTCCCATGTTTCAATCGCTTTCCGTATCCCAGGCTCGCAGGCAATAGCAAAAGCCTAATCGAACACGTTTCATATGACTGCGGCGCTAAAGATTACATTTTAATCTCTGTGGCTCTCGCTTCCCCCCCCCTCTCCGCAATCGCTCCTCTGCAATGCAACTAATCAATGCCTCGTACTTGATTTTAACTTGCTTGTAATTGGGCAACGATGAAGATTGGCGCTAGAACTTTGGATCTAACATAGCAGCTTTTGGCGTCGACAGGCGCTGAGCATGGCGATAAATGTCCGAAACAAAATTCCAGGCGCGTACAAATTCCAAACGCGTTCGTTCTCACTCTCTCTCTCTCGCACGCTCTCTCTCTCTCTCTGTCACTCGCTCATCATTGCTTGGCGTTGTTGTCTTACGTTTGGCGGTGTGAAATTACCGTTTAATGAAAAAGCTCTGCAGCCCCGAAGCAGCCACCCAACTAACTAACAGATACCGAAACAGCTACAGATACAGATACAGATACCGATACAGCTGCAGATACAGATAGAGTCTGGCCTGGGCGTAGGTAGTCAGATATTTTTGCTGAAATGCTAGAAATTGCCACTGCTGCCAACGCTGCACAGCACGTGACAAGGTGAAATAAAATAAGAAGCTATCAGCGGACAGCGGCGGCAGAGATGCCAATGGCCCCGGGTTGAGTTGTTGTTTAAGCCATTGCTGTTAGTCGAAGTTGTTGTTGTCGTTGTTGTTGTTGTCGTTGTTGTTGTTGTGGAGATACACAAGATACAACATCTTATTAGTTTGTGCTGCCAGAATGTTTACACTGGGTTGCAGCAGCAGCAGTAGCAACACTTGCACCTGTAGTGGATTTGCATAGCATTTAGCAGCTTTTGTGCTGCATTCTAGTGTTTTCATGTAATCCGTTTGGCAGCAAGCTACCGGCTATTTTGCTTACACTGTTGCCAACACACACACTCACACACACACAACACAACAGTGTTCGAGTGTTGGCTGGAGTGTTATAAAGCACTTCAAATTATTTTGACATTCAATTTCCTAACTGTTCTGCAGTGGCATTACAGCTTTGATTTACTATTATATTACTGTTGTTCTGCAGCTGATTGAAGTGCTGCTATTTGGTATTTTAAGACCTTCGACTCTTCGTCAGTGTTGGAAAGCTGCTTTGGCTCACTGTGTCTTCTTAAGTATTTTAGTCACTGTTGTAAATGATCAGTAAATGTCTTTGAAAGGGATAAGCTGAGCAATTTTGCAGTGTTGCAAATGAGTAATGAGTAATTATTATTTGTAATTAGATAGTATTGGAAACTAATTGTATCTTTAACTCTTTTAATATTTTATGCTCATTGCTGTTAATATGAAGGAGGCTTAACCCACTTTCAGTATTGTGGAATTAAAGTTCATTAATGTACAGTTATTTCCTGTATGCGGCATATTTTGTGTTTTTATTTTTTATTTTATTTTAAAGTTGACTGTGATCTTTTTTAAAGAAAAAGTGAAAAACAGCCCAAACTAGTATTTGCCATCCATATAATTTTTTTAAAACAATAGATTCTATCATAAAACTAATAACGTTTACCATTGTGATGTTATGCTACAAAAGCATCTAAGGGCGGTCTACAGTTTTAACGTTATTAAAAACAAAAATTAAATAAATATTAATATTAAATATTATTAAAACAGACAATTATATTTAAAATGAATAGTATATAGATTGTACATATAAATAAATTATTTATTTAAAATTTAAAATATGTATTAGAAAATAAAAATAAATATAATTAAAAGTAAAAAATGAAAAGAAAAAACAATTAAAAAACTAAAATTGAATTAAACTAAAATAAACGTTGATTTTCAATGCCATCATAAGTTTTAAATTTCTGTATATGTCGGACAATATAAATGCATTTTTTCAGTATATACATATGTATTTATTATAAAAGTAACATCTGTATGTACCTTATTGTTTTTCTTATTTTTTGCTAAATAACCATTAAATATATCCAAAATTAATTACGTTTTAAAAACAGGAATTTCGTAGCTACTTAACCCACTTGCAGTGTTGTAAAACGGTTCATTAATGCATATGTTTTTATAAAGTACCTTGACGAATGCTCATTGGCTAAGCCGAAGCTTGTTAACACCTTTTGAAAAGTAGCACGCACTTTTTGGCAGTGCAAAGAGTTACGGCCAATAAATTACTGATGAATAGGTGTGTTTGAAGTTTTAATTAGCAATTGGCGAGCTGTCCGTTACTGCATTTTATTGTCAGCTTCTGCTGTTGTCCGACGCCCAAAGTGGCTAATTTAAACAGTTAAAGCTGCTGCTGCTTGTAGTTTTTCATAATAAGTAAATTAATTAACATGCAGTTTGCAGCTGCCCCGAAGCTCGCAGTCTAAGCCTCACCAGAGTTCGGTAACTAACTGTTGACATTATAGTGCAGTCTATTAACATATATTCAACTGGCATTATAACTCACTTGCACTTCCTGCTGCCGTCGATGCTGCCGCCGCTGCTGCGAAGCATAGCAAATGCATTACTGCGCTGGGCGAAACCCTATTAACCTTTTAAATTTCGAATGTTAACTAGAAACGGCAGGGGAGCCAAGCCAAGCCAAGCCGAGCTGAGCTGAGCTGCGTTGCACTCAACTGGATGGTCGGCTTGGCTTGGCTGGTTTCTTAGCCAAACGCTGTCGCACTTTGCACAATTTACGTGCACATAAATTACCATTAATTAAATATTTCTGCGCTAATGCCGACGACCAACGGCCAGGGTAATCACTGCACCTTTTGGCCAGTTACCAGCTACCAGCTACCAACTACCACCAGCCGTAAAGCGACCGACAAGTGACACCAGCCGACACCAACACGGACTCCCAACAGCAACAACAACAACTGACAACGATGCTGACACTGACACCAATACAACTAAACACGTTCATTAGGCTTAATATAGCAGAGGTAGATAGAGAGTGAGGAGTGAGGAGGGAGCGGAAGCAACGATGCGAACCGGGCCAAGATGTTTGCATATGACAAACGCTGCGCAGGCGCGTGGCCAGGTGAGGTTGAAGGGACTCGACTGAGACAGCGACGGAGACAGCGACTGTGACTGTGACTGCCTTAAATTTATGGAATTATGAATAATATTTTAAGAGGGCCCCGAGGGCGGCCACCGGGCAGCAGCAGCAGCAGCAGCAGCCTTGCCACAACTGGCAAACTGGCAACTGGCAAGAAGCGGCAGCCAAGATCGGAAGAACGGCCAGTTAGTTATGCTGGCTGATTGGCTCGGACGGTGACGAATCGATTGATGTCTCGTTTTGAGTTATCACGTCGCTTGTCTTCAAAAACTTTAACAAGCCATATAGGAATGAAATTATGTACACACACACACACACACAGATACACAATGTATCTTCATCTGTATTTGTATCTGTAGCTTGTCGTGCGCTGCATTTTTGATGAAAATCACTTATAATCCCATCAACATTCCCATGACTTGGATAGGCCCCGTTGGGCCTCCCTCAAAAACCAATTGAAAGTTAATGCCTTGTATTGTAGACTCCACTTCGTCTTGTTGTTGTTGTTGTTTATTTGTTGTTCTTGCCGCTGTTCGTTCATTCGTTCGTTTGCTTTTTATTGATGATGTCTTTGTTTATGTGTGTTGTCGCATTGTTTGTTGTTGTCGTTGGACGCGCTTCAGCAATTTGTTGTTATATATATCAAAAACCAAAACACATCAAACGCCAAACGAAGCCAGGCAAAAGAATGAACGACACAGCACAGCACAGCACAGCACAACATAACATTGCCGGAGCTCAGTCAGCAGCTAGCACTAAATAATTACCAAACAACATCCGGTGCCCCGGGAGGACATAAGGCGGCTGTCGCTCTCTCCGCTCTTCCCCCCCCCTATTTTCTGCAGCTCCCCCATCCCTCCTGCATGCCTCTCTGTGCTTACTTAGCAGCCTGCTCCCCACACTCGTTGTTTTGAGTTGACAAAGTGTTCCACTTAATATCGCATGACGCCTCGAATGATGGCATTGAGAACGAGCGAGCTACTCAACTGATTTTTTCGTTCGACTTATTTATAGAGGTGCTATGGGATATGGTTATTAACAGGATTGTCATTCGGAAAACTACTAGCAGTAGCTGGTTTCAGTTTCTCTATTTTAATTACGCACAACCTTAAAAAATATTCATCTCGGGATTAATACTAATTTCAAACCAGAAGAAAGTATTCTAAATTTCTTAAAAATATTACAAGAAATAAATGGGAATTTAAGTATAAATATGTAATGATAAATATATACAAATATATGCAATATTACAAAATATATATCTAGTGTTTAACATTAATCTAAAGATTGGCATTAGCAGAAGAAAATATTTTTGAGTTTAATAGGAAACAAATGTAAAGTTTAAAGAAATATAAAGAATGTGAATAAAACTATGTATAAATCGAAATTATGTTGTTTAATATTATATTTATACGAAATATATAATTGCTAAGAATGCATAATACATCATTATATTAATTATGAACAGAAGTCTAAAATATATATATCTTGAGATAAACATTTATTCAAATAACGTAATAGCTATTTACAAATCTGCAAAAATACAAATTTATATGTAATATATAATCATTAATTATACAAAACAAATAAATGCAATATATTAATATATTATTATAAAATATTGTAGTTATAAATAAAAATGTTTATAAATATAAATTTAAATGAAATATTTTGCTATTTATAAATCTGCATAAATACAAATTTATATGTAATATATAATCATGAATTGTGAAAAACAATGAAATGTAATTTATTAATATATTATAACATTATTTATAGTTATAAACAAAAATATTTGAAAAATGAACCAAATTTCAAAATTATTCAATTAAATAAATATGTTATATAACATTCACAGCGAATTATTCTTACTTACTCATCGTTATATTCTCATCGTCAAGATTGAACTCAATTTAGCGCAAGTGAACTTTTAGTGGTTGAGCAAACAAAGCTCCATTACAGCAGTCTATAGACGGCTTAACAAGGATTTTCTTGGCTATGAAAACGCAATAGATAATTATCGTTGAATCAAATATTGGCATTAAGTCAACAACTTAGTGAGAGCTGCTAATTGGCGACAACATAATATTTAGGCATATCAGCAAAGAGTTCGCATTTTATGGCATTTGTCACGCCCACTTTTTAGCCATATATGTGCGTGTGTGTGTGTGTGTGGGGGATAACAAATTGTAGTGGTGCATGCCACAAAAAGCCGCTCATTCCAAATATGTACGCCCCTGTTTTGTTGACATTTTGCCATATGATTTCCATAAGCTGCCACGGCTGCCATAGACAAGTAGCTGTTGTGCTCACCCCTTTGCCCCAATCACTCGCAATTACATTCACACACACACTAGCAGAACACTAGACAGAGACAGCCAGAGACAGAGAGAGAGAGAGAGAGAGAGAGAGGGGGACGCACACACATGTTGCTTATTTTAAGTTATAACACAGCATCCAACAAATCCCCAACACCGCAACGCACTTAACGTTGACTGTGACAATAACAACAACAACAACACACTCAGCTACAACAACAACAACGATGAGGACGACGACGACGTCAGCAGCGCTGCCAGCGTCAGGCATCGTCAGAGCCGCCAGCTTGCAGTGACAATTGTCAATGAGGTTTCCGTAATAAATTTTCGTCTTTTGGTTGTCTCTCTCCCCACCAAAGCGACACGTTTGTGTCACTGCATGTCTGTGTGTGTGTGTGTGTGTGTGCGTGTGTGTATGTCTGCTTGGTTGCATGCAACGCTGCTGTGGCAAAACATTGAGGCAACGGCTCGTTTGCTACGCCACACGGATTTGGTGTCGCGGCTTTTTATGAGGATCAGCTGCAGTTGTGGCCATATAAAATATACAAGAAGCCCAAAAACTGATCTTTAAGATGCCGCTGCAGTAATACTCTAGCAATAAATTCCTCAATTTACTCCGAAGCAGTCGCAATTCACGACCGCGATTCGTAATAATATCACAATGATGAAAACGACCAATAAGATGACATACAATCAGTTTATTGATGACGCTGTCATAAAGTTATACAAGTTGGTTATTAATGTTGGCTGCAGGGATGTCAGATGAATCATTGCCTTGTGAAGTGGCGATCGCTGAAAATTCGTTAAGTTAATGCTCATAATTAGGGATTAAGATTTTTAACTTGAAACCGATCTTTACGAATCTTCATGCATATAAAATATTTATTTTCATTTTATTTCATTTCGAATATTTTTGACAAAGTATAATATTCTTTTATTAATTTATTAACACAATTGTGTTGCAGTAAATCGCAGCTTATATTTGAGCTAATGAATAAACAAACAAAATTAACTAGATAGGATTTGAATGCATTCGTTAAAAGACCGTAAATTAAATCATCGATAGAATAAGGCAATATTCCATTATATTTGAATATATGGAAAGTAAAACTTTTGGAGCATAAATGATTAAATTACTAAATTAAGTTCTGAAGGAATACAATATTTACGATCAAATGGAGTAAACTCTTTGGTGAATAAATGAATAAAATACTTAATTAAAATTCTATAGAAACAGATTATTTACAGTCAACATTAAAAATGAAAGATGCATGAAAGTTTTACTTTAACATTATTTACAATATTCAGAAAATATTAAAATTTAGATTAGAGTTCAGAAATATATGCCAAAATATTAAAAAAAAATTGTTCAGCGTAAATTAATTTAAAAATGTAGAGTGGCTTTTTTTTAATTATAAAATATCATGAAGTGAATTAATTATTTATGATAATCAAACATTTTCATATATTAAGAAACAACCCGAAGAAGTTTGTCTATATTATTGTACTATAGAAATTATTTCTAAGCTGCAAATATAACAAATATATTAATATATATATTTAGAAAGTGATTGCAGATTTTCAGACTCAACGACTAAGCTGAAGTACCCGCAGTAGTGTGCTCAAAAAAGACGAGGCCGATGCGCTTGTTGATGACCGAGGGAGGAAAATCTTTTAATATGCAAAATTCACAGCATTAATTACACTTGCCGCTCATCGTCGTCGTCGTCGTCGTTGTTGTCTTTGATGCAGCTAACAATATGGCAGGGTCTCAGCAGACAGATGAACAGACACAAGCACTGTCTCCATCAGCGCCACAGTTGCAGTCCGCGGAGCTGTGCATAGTTCCCAATGCGGATAGCGATTCCCACTCAATTACCTTGACGCTGCGCCCGCCGAGGCATAAATCATTTACCATAAAAACGTCGCCTTGTCTACACTTTTCCTTTTCGTATGCCAAAAATATAAGCGAACCGCTTACGAAACACTTGAAACATGAATCGGGTATCGGGAATAGCACAACGCAGGAGGCACAACGATGGATGGCAGGGGGCGATTGAGGGGGATCGAGGAGGGGCAGAAACATGGATTGGATTGCGTCCCCTTCATTCAATAATCGTCAAACAGTTGCGAGATTTTCGAGTGCGCTGCCATGTTGCGATGTCTATTTTTGGGCGTCGCACGTTTTAACTCGACTCGATTCGACTCTTTTTTTGGATAAATGTCTGCGAGCCGTAGACGAGGCATTCATAAATTCCCATGTGAGTGTTGAAAAGTTGCCGACCAGCCAACCAGCCAACCAACCGACCAAGGCAGCCAAAAGTTGAATGCCGAATGTTGAATGTTTGTGCCACAAATTGTTGGCATGTCGCCCGCCTCTGCTTCTGCCTCCTCTCGGCCACTTCGATCCCCTTGTTGCTCCCTTGGGCGCTGATTTTGCAAGTCGCACTCGTAATTCAATCAATTAATATCATTATTTGACTATGTTTGTTTGTCTATTCGAGTGCCGCTGCCGCAGTCGCTGCTGTTGCAATTAATTATAATAATTAGAATTTAACAAGCCGCCAACAACAACTTGTTATCCATGTTGTTGCTGTTACTGCTCGACATTCCTGCCCAGCTGTTTGTCTTCCATTATCATTTTTTCGAGGGGAGACCCATCGATTTAGTTGTTTTTTTGTTTTGGTGGCTGCCTAAAATTGCGTTTACTGCCAAAGGTCACAAATTTGTACCGTGCGGCATCCAATTCCCTTCGAACTCATGTGCGAGCGGTCTGTATTGGAGGAGTCGGGTGGAGGGAGTCTCCTCCACATTTGGGAATTCCGTTGAGTAGTTTGTTTTGTTTGCTCTTATTGGCGTGAATTTATGGTGGGAAATAAGTAGCTCTCAATGCTGTTGTTTATAAATATGTTATAAGTAAACAATCGCCATGGAGATCGGAGAAATGTGTTCTTAATAAACATGCTAATAGCCTGCAGCATCAATGATGCATCTCAGAGATTTGGTAAAGGGGTCTCAGCATATCAATTACACTAATTCTGCGGCTGCAGCACTCTCTGGGGTATTACATGCCGGCTTGTATTAGCTCCAGAGTAAAATTAGTCTAAATATGTTGGGGACAGCAGCAAATGTGTGGGCGATGGGATAATATTAGGAGAGAATTATTTACTCAAAAAACGAATATTCATGTCAGCGGGAAAGTTGTGCGAGTTTTTTGTTGAAGCGATAAACCTTTCAGAGAAGGAGGATCTCAATTCTTTAGCAAGTTATATAGTCTATACTATATCTTCTGGTAGTTATATAGTGTGAACTACGTATGTATATCTTCAGGCAGTTATACCGTGTAAACTACTTATATATTTTGTATAGATTTTTGTTTTTTATTATAATTTTTTATATAAATATATCCATCCTAGTGGTGAATCCAGCAGGAAATTATTTAGTCAGTACTGTATATTTTAAACATTTTTATTGTTTTTTATTTCTTTATATATTGATGCATTCAAATATTTAATTATTGCAATTTTAAAATGTTATATTATTTAATTACTTTTTCTTATATATTTAACTATATATTTAACATCCTAGTGCTGAGTTTATGAGTTTTATTATTTTTTTTTACTTTATATACTTAGGCATTTAATATTTGAATATTTAATCTCTTAAAATTTTATAATTTAATTAGTATTATACTAATTACATTTAATTGCATATTTATGCATTATATCATTGAACACATAAACTACTTCCGCTGCTTCAAAAAAGAACTAACATTATTCACGTTAATCGAATTAAATCTTTCCTCTGAACTGCTTTCTTCTCCTAATAATTTTGAAACTTTAATTGATTTTGTATCAGTTACTTGCTTGAAATTCCCACAATCTACTTAAAGACTGCTGGAATCGCTGCAGGAGCCGTAATTACGAATAACTTTGTTCAATGATCTGCGGTTGGATAGGAGCATTTGGTTGAAGAGCATAATAAGCACTTTCCAATAAGGTAAATGGTCGATTGATCTCAATCTAAATAGGCTCAAGGATGCGAGTGTTGATGCTTTAATGTTTACGGGGAATATTTAAAGCATTAGGATTTCATTAGAGGATTACAGCTGTCAAGCAGATAACGATCTGCCTCAATCAAAAAACATTAAAAGAGGAACCCAAGCCATGTAACTCGTTAACTGCTCTGATGTACACTTGTAATTGTGTTGTTCTTGAGGCTCGACTTAATGAGGAGAGGTAAGTGGAAAGAGGAGAAGAAGACGAAACTAGCTTCTAACTGATGACGAACTCTCTTAACCGTTTGGGCCATTTGCCTGCTGCTAGCCATAAAGTGTGTTGAAAAGGGACCCGGAACAGCTGGCACACTCGTGTTGTAGATCAATTGTGAACCGTAGGCAACGCCCTTGCTTAACGATCGTTCTGCCAGAGCGTTTGCTTCGTTCCAGAAAGCATAACTTATAAAGTTAACTGCCATTAACATGTCCCAGTGTCGTCAATGGGCGACTTCCGCAACGACCGAAGGTGACAACTGTGGCAAGGAGAACGACGCAGTCGGAGAAGAAATCAAGCCATATGTTCAGTGAAAACGACAAACACTAAAACTTAAAAAACAGGCCGCGCTAAAAGCAAAATTCGATTCTTGCCATTTTCACTGACTAACAAACAACCGTTGCCAAGCTGTTCCAGAACTCGAGTTGGCACTGTGACTGGGAATGGGGCTGAGACTTCGACTGGGACTGGGAAGTTGGAGTTGAAGTTGGACCCAGTGCCAAAGTCGTTGCATGTTTCTTGCTTGATTTTCTGCTATAAATTAAAGGACTTTAATGACACTTTGGACGATGGCGGCAACGATCGCAGCGAATTCGAATTGTTTGCTGAAAGTACGCATAACAGAGCAGACCTCGGACCAAGACCAAGACCACGACCACGACCAAGGCCAACGCAAAAACACACAGATTCACCAACACAACCATGTCGACGGAGACTCTCGGACTTGGGGCATTCATGGGTGCGAAAATGCCACGCAATGGACAACAGTGGATACAAGCATTGTATGACCAATAGAATGCGGTGCTGCCTCCTTTGTATCCCCTTCTCAGCTGCCCATTGCCGCCAGTGACTGCAGGAAATTCATTAAGTGTATTTATTGCTTCGATTAAGATGGACACTTCTCACCTGCACTCGGCTGCAAATGCTGCGAATGCGACTCGAACTGCGACTGCGACTTGGACTTGGGTCTGAGCCTTGGGCTTGGCACCAACTTTGGCTCGGTTCGCTTTGGTTTTTGGCTCGGATTGGTTTTTGGAGTTGTGCCTGGTATTGTACATAAATTTTGGTCTCGCACAATGTTTACACAATGTCCTCATCGCCGTTGCCAGTTGTTGTTTCTTGTTGCCTCTTTTTTTAGCATCGCAAAAATATGCAGATGAAATCACCAAAACATCATGCGTTGATAATTAAGGCAAAGAATTCAAACCGTCGCTGTCGCTGCTTCAGTCGCATTTGCCTGCCACAACTCGAGTCCCTTGTGACACAAAATCCAATTCAATCTTTTCACTTTAATGGATTTTGATGTTATACTCGGCACACTATACGGACTCAAGTAAGTCCAGCAGGGACCGAGGCTGGAGCAGTGCAACAGCAGCACTTAAGATGCCTCGCAACGAGAGAAAATATAAATATAAATTCATTCAATAAACGTTTATGTCAGGATCATTAACAGCACCGTTACATTAAGCAGTCGTTCGTTTAATTAAATTAAATTAATCGGCATTCAGATACACTTTGTTTGTCTCTCATCTCTCTTGTGAATCAATTTAATATTCTACTACGAGTGCATGTAACTGCGAGCCTGTCAATTCATTTTTCTGCGAATTAAATGCTTTTGTTGCTGACAATGGTTGTAGTATATTGAGGGCATTGTTGACTTACTCATCGATTATGTGAGATAAATGTAAAATATAAATATAAATAAATTACGATAGAGCGTAGGATACACATAAAAATGTGTATGTAAACACAGTTAACTTTTTAATATACATTTTTTAATTTAAAGTATCTATTTCAATTTTATTTGGACTTTATTTATAAATAATTCTGTCTGAGACACAGACTAATTATTAATATGAATTACACAATTTGGATATTTTTATAGGATTTATAACAATTTTATTTTTACTTTTTTTTGAGAGACTACAGATATTTCACATTTATTAAGAACCTGTTTAATATATATTTCTATTTTAATTTTTTGAGAAATAAATTTATTTTTTTCTGTTTCATAGCAGATTTATTAGCATCTATTAAATAATCTAATTTTAATCTTTTAGAAGAATATATTAAATGATACATTTTGAGTTCCCATATTTCTGACTAAGAGGGCAGACTAAATTTAATATAACTTAATTTGAATAAATGTCAAATTTTATTTGGATATTTGTATAATCAAATTTGTCTTGAAATTCAAAGTTCTCATAATTCTGTTTCATGCCAGTTTCATTAGCACTTATTACTGTGTAGGTATCCCTGAATGCATGGGAGCAACTGGTTAACTATCTCTAGTTAAAGATGTGGTCTTTAAGGGCTTGGTTAACTGGTTAACAGCAGATGCTGGTTATCTCTCGTGCTGCAGCATTATTAAAATTCGTAATATGCAGCAATAAAATAATAATCACCAATAAAGCTCGAAGCAAAAATAAAATGCTGAATACTTTTTTAACAATGTCATAATAATGCCGAAAGGATAAACATTCTACAGAAGTGAAAACATATAGATGAGACGATTGTTAAACGAGGCTTTCGTAATCTTTTAGGGGATTGTTAAATGTATCAGTTTAAAGTCCAGTCGGCCAGTCATCCAGCCATGTCTTCTTAGTTAGCACCCTTCAGTTTGTTGCTGTTGTGTGCTATTGAATGGCTTTTTTTCGTTGACCCTTTCCATTGGCAATACTTTAATGTGCCTGTTGTTGGTTTTATGACTCAGCGGCTGATGCAGCAGTAAATTTTAACTTGCAATTGTTTTAATTGTTTGGGCCCGTCGTGCTCGCATATTTATGGCATAACGGAAATGAGTTAATAACAAAGTACAAGCGGAGAACCAGCGCAGAGCAGCGTCGAGTCCGACCAGATTTAATACCTGACAGGGATAAACGTTTTGTTGTTTTGCTGGCCACGTTTAAACCACCCCTCCCCCCCACGTCTCAGCTCTCCCCCTCCATTCACTCTAAAGCGATCTCATTGGCTTGTTAGTTGAGTGCATGAATGTATGTGGGGAATTGGGTGAAGGGGGCGTTGTCATTTAAATGAAATTACTGTCAGATTTTACAGAAATAAAATCTCGAAATTGCGTCTGTTTTATGTACTACACCCAGTCCCCATCGCATTCTAACGGGGTCCATCCTCCCCCTTCCCCTCCCCCACCCCTTCCTCAGTTGATGAAGATTGGGTATCTCCGAGTTGTGCACAACATAAAAATTTATGACCATGCATTGGACAGCATAATTTCGTGTGGACTTTCAAATGCTTTAGCTGTGGGATTGAAAACGCTTTCGCGTGCCTGGATGATAGATAAGCCTGGTTGCAACTGGACGCCTGATTTCAGTAGGATTTCGCTCATGGATCTTCTAAATAGAACATTTAAGCTAGTTACAAATTGCGTTTCCTGAAAGTGAAAGTTAAGAATGATAATATATAAATATTCAAAAGTGCGATCCAACAAATTTTTACTTTACAAATTAAATTAATTACATTACAATTTTCTTTTTTTAAGATAAATTGAAGTTCAATTGAACTAAACTGTCCTATTGTGCTTAATGCTTAACAATGCCATACGTTTTTTGTTTAAAAATGTACATAAATTATATTGGTCTATATTTTGGTTCTTATATATTTTCTTAAATACTATTCCTATAACTACAAGCTTAAGCTAAAAATTAAGCGTATTTAAATACTAAAATTTTCAAAACATAAAATTAGATTTATTATCTGTTATTTTTATCTTTATTCCCATTTTTATATATGCAGTTCATTTGATGAAGGTGTTTTTTAATTTTATCTTTAAAAATGTGAACGCTATTTATTATTTTTAAGTCATGTGGTAATTGTGGTATATATACAAGGGTTTTATATGTAAGAATTAGTAAATTACAGACATTTGCTCAACGGCTACGTTAATAATAACGTATGTGTAGTGAGCAGATAGTTTTCGCCATGCTAAGACAGGTGTCAGCTGTTTGGAGAGCTAGAGATAATTGAAGTTTCTGCAGTTGTTGCGGTCTTCTCGTATAACATTCTACAAATGATAACCACGTGCAGTTCTATCTTAGAGTACGCCTGCTGGCAACTAAAAAGATTTTCCCTAATTTAGTAATTATTTTCCGACAACAGTAAATTGTGTTTTGTTTTTTTTTTATAGCCTTTTGGCATGAATCCCCTGCCTTGAGTTTGCCATTGTGCTGGGAGCTTCTCAGTAATAAATCATTTGTGAGCACAAGACTAATTATATCTTTTATGAGCTATTGTTAGATTTGACATTAGTTGTTGTCGTCATATCTCAATCAAGAGCAAGAGCGACCATTTCGGGCGCATAGAAGCTGGCTCGATGAGTATTAACTGCTTACAAGCATTACACAATTGGACATATAAGCCCACAATCGGGCCACGTTTCATATTGAGTTGTTATTGCTGGTCGAGGGGCATTAAACAAATCCATTGCAATGGCGGGACAACCACACGCAAATCTTGATTGAATCAACTTAATTTAGATCAGAACTCAGTGATTCGTGCGCTCGTAAAAAGCGCGACATATTGGGCCACGACTTATCACACGTGTGTGTTATCCCCCCACCCACACACACACACACACAAACACAACATACCACTGACCCAGCGACCTGTACTGTAACGTAACGGTAACAACTCGTGCCACGGTCTCTTCTGGTCCGGTCTGGTTGCCGTGTCTGTAAACTTTTATGACACGTGCATTTGCTGGACCGGCGGCGTTCCATGTCCAGCAACAAATAACACCGGGCACCGAGAGTTGTTTAATAATAATAAAAACAAATGAAAGAGCACGTAGTTGAGCAACAATAGTAAAGGGAGACCGGCCCAATGGCAAGTGGCAAGTGGGAAGTGTGGAAGGAAGCAGCACACAAAGAGGGGGCACATGGGGCACGGTGCACGGGGGCACGTTGAGTGCCGGCTGTGTTTTTGGTCTCCCATGTATGTTGTATGTGCTGGGAATGCCATTTTGCATGTTGCTATAACTATTCCCGTCTTTGTAGTTGTTGTTGCTGTTGCTGTTGCTTCAGCTGCTGCTGTTGCTGTTGCTGCCGCTGTTACTGTTGCTGGTGTGACAAAGCAGCAACCAATTACCAAATACGAAAAATGACAGCTTGCAACAACACACAAAACAAAACCAAAGCAAACCAAACCAAACCAAGCCGAACCAAAAACGAACCAAAACAAAACACAAGACACTAAAAACCAACACAAAACAGAGACACACAAAAAAGCAAATGGGGAAAAAGCGAAATATGTTTCGAACAATAGCAAAACAATAGCAACAACGAGGGAAAAACTCCGACCGCAGCTCAAAACATTATCCTGTGCCACCAATTTGATTTGATAGTTGCACAGCCGACGTCCGAGCTGTGCCGCTGTCTCTTGCCCCACACACACACACACACACACACACACACACACACACTTTGACACTCCTCCCCGCCCTATCTCCCTCCTGCCCCTTGCGCTCTGTGCCAATTGACACGTTAGCTTGGAGCTTGGCAGCAGTTGGCACTACAACGGCTAGACCAGACATTCGGCTGGCTTGTTTTACGAGCATGTTGCACCTATCCAACTATGCACAAACCAACCTACCTACCGACATATATATATATCTATATATGTATATGTGTATAGTGTAGTTCGGACATACGTATTTTGTTGGTACGTGATTTCATCAAACGTAACAACACAACGTCCCAAAGAATTTCGTATTGAATGCAAAAATTGTGCAAACTCGTGAATACAAAATGCTTTCAACTTGCGTGGGCTCTGAGACCTCAACTGGCAAAGAACTTACAGTTACAATACCCTATATACCCATGACACATGGTAAAGGGGGGAAATACAAATCTGGGAACTATAGCCACAAACTTAAGCGAAGACGAGTAAGATTGTTAAGCTCATAAATTACTAACAATAATATGCTACCATAAGTTATAATACAATATCACAATTTTTGAAAGTCTACATGTACCTGAAAGTTGTTTATATTTAATTTATTTATATTCATTCTAGCGCGTCAAGCTAAAGCTTATTTTGGCGCTTGGTTGCTTAAATTACCGTATAATTTGAAATTATTTAATATAGCAATTACTGTCTTTATTGTTACATTTATATATTTTTGCGCATAATATTAAATACATAATTTAAAAAAATATTAGAAATAGACTTTCAATATAGTACATAAACAAATATAAATATTCAAGAAAGTAAATTCTATAGATTTCATGTCTCAAATATCATTCGGAATCTTTATGAACTAATCTGTAATTTCAAAATTTAATAGACATAGAAATTTTATTTTAAATATTACTAAATTACTTTACCTGCGACAAAGGCGTTTAAATATTCTTATTTATGATGGCATTAAATTTATTATTTGCATGCAGGGTAGCATGGAGTATATATTATCTTGCTACCGGAATACGACTATTCTTAGTTGTTATTTGTTGCCACCGTTATCTCTGCCACACTTGCAATCCCCCCACACTTCAGTGACACTGCCTGAGAGTTCAAAATGAAATCACAGCCAAACGCCAAACCAACGATGACCAATTTCTGGCCAGTGGCAAACTGAATTATATTTTGAGTGGTTTTTCAACTGAGACTCTTTCCGAACATTTTCCGGACACACGCAAACTCACAGTTTTTCTCTATTCGTGTGTGTGTGTGTGTGTGTTATGATGTTGTCAAGCAATTAAAAATTTTGTGCCGTAATATAAATTTTGCTAGTTTTGCTGGCGTTTATCGTGCATTTAGTGCCTCCCAGACTGAATGGCTCTCCGAATGGCGATTTTCTACTTGTTTTTGTGTTTGGCATTTATGATGAATGTCTCCTGTGAGCAACAGTGCGAAATTGGACTCATTCAGTTAGCTTTCTTTAGCGAAACAATTTCTGGATAAAGCAATTCATTTTTGCCTTGTATGTAGTTTGTATGTTCTAGTTCTATATTTTTAAAATAGTACAAATACTTTTTCCATTACTTATTTTATTTTGGTCGAAGAATTGAAGCCGTTAACAATTTGTATACTAAATCATAAAATCGTGTTTGAAAAATGCAAACCATCCGAACAAATTATTTAGTCAATGTATGAAATTATTAAAATATTACTAAAAGCCTTGAAATTATATTTTAGAATATTGTTAATAAGCAATTCAATTCAATTCTGAAATTATATTCTTGAACTGAGAATGTTTCCCTTTCTAATAAAAACTATGATCAAGCTTATTTCAAGAATGTCCAATCTATAATTGTTCTAGAGTTTTGGTATCGATTTTAGAATTTATGTATCTTCTAGGTTTAATGATGACATCATTTATGATTTTTCTCTTTAATTTACCTCATTTTCTTCTCTGTGTATTGTTTGATTTTACGGTCAATTATTTTGTGTTTATTTCGTTTTAAGCTAAAGCAAATAGTATTTGAAAGTGAAATACACTTGGGTTATATATTATTGATCTGTCTATAGTAGAATATTTTCCCTTCGAGCACTTTTAGTCGGATGATTCATTTTTATACCCATATTTTTTTGAGTAGTATTTAATGACCTCATAAACGTTTATTCCGTGGTATGCCATCCCAATTTAGTATCTATTCCGATGCCAATCGATACAAACAATTCGCGGGCGAAATGATAGCCATTATTTGTCATATCCCTAGTAGTATCAACGGTTCAATGTTTAGCTACCTGTAAACACATTTATGCCTATGCCCCCCACGGTCAGGTTTTAGAGCTGCTTGGGTGTAAAAATACCAAGACGAGCTTAAAGCGAAACTTCATTTGCGATGCGAAGGTTGCTCTCCAGAGGCTGAAGTCGTTACACTTTTTACGAGCACCGCAAATCGCATTAGTTAATCCGACAGATACACATGAGAACTTTGCAACGTGCAACGCGCAACGTGAATGACTACGGCAACTATAACATCCATGTGTATGATAATTTCATTGAATTCGTTTTTATACCCGGTACAATAAACACGGCTAAAAAGCGAAAACATTGCAGGCGAGTGTTCCCAGCGATAAGATACCATGTATTTCAAACTGAAATTAATATATAAAAAGTCATTTATACGTAAACAACTTTTAGAGATTTATATCAATTTATAATAAATGCAAATCGAAATTCAGCATTAGTAATATTAACAAAAATATTTTCTTATCTTAAATTATTAAATTAAAAAGCCATTATATTCGTATACATTTACTGTCTCTTAAATCTAAAGTAGACTTATAAAGAATAATATTAAAAGAAAATATTTTTATGTTTTAAATTATAAACTTTACAACAATTAAATTGATTATAATTTTATATTCCATTTGGATACATTTATTATATCATAATTCAGTGTAAGACAGGACTTCGTCAAGACAGAATTTCCATAAATAAAAAATTTAATTTGGTTATTATCAAACCTTAATGCTGCTTTAAATTATACATTCGATTTCAATTAAATAATAAATATATTTACATATATATTTACTTACTGTTAAATTTCGAGTAGTTTTTAAAACCAAACAAACTGATAATTGGCACTGGCTCCGAGCCCTTTGCCTAGAATAAATTTGTTATTTTTTATTCTCTTTACAAATTCGACTATAAAATTGTCTTTGAAAATGTTAATTACTTATAAAGGAGGTTTAACAGAACTAATCTGACAGTCTCCCGAAGCAAACATTGATTAATAAGCTGATGTTTTTGCAGGGTATCTTTGAGGTTAGAAGCTAATGTTAATGATCGCAGCAGCTCGGTTAATTTAACTATTTACCACTTCCTTCACACATGCCAGGCAGCTGTAGCTCCAATGGATATAGTCGATGCTTTCAGCTGATTTATTGTTTGTCATACGGCTTGAAATTGCGCTTTAAATTTTGCGCTGGCTGCGACTTGCAACAATTACATGTCCATGGCTTTGGTTCTGGCTCTGGCTTTGGCCACGAGTCCCAGTCACTTGCATTGTTATCTTTTGCATGGTATGGTTAGGAGTCGCTGGTAGCACCCCGAACCCCCCTCGATGCCCCGCGCTGCCCCTGCTATTGACTATTTTTTTCGCGCTTAAGTTGTCGTCGTCGTTATATTCCTTCCTGTCTGTTTGAAGCAGTCGTCAGCGCTGAATTCCAGAGCCGGTCGTCGTTCCTGTGATTTATAAAAGCACAGAAGGTAGAATGATTCTTCGACGTTGGGCCCAAAAGAATTTGCAGCTACACAGATACACACCAACACATGGCCAGCAACGAACGGGGCAAGAAACATGAAGAAGCTTTTAACGAACTCTTTTCATTTGTACTCGACTCGTACTCGGTTCTGATGACAAGGTTGCTTACTTTTTGTCCCCTCTCTCGCTGTCTCTCTCTCACTCTCTTTTCGTTTCTTTTTTATGCCAGGTAGTGTTGTTGTTTCTGCTTTATGCATATGTATCGTCTGGGATCGCTTGAAGCAGCAACAGCAGCAGCAGCGGCTTCGATTTGGTTTTTGTATTAAAATTTTGCTAAACAAAAATGTGTGTGTTGCGCCTGCGGTAGGACGAGCACGAGAGAGACGGCTCGATAGTGTGCGAAAGAGAGGGAGCAAAAAGAACTGGCTTTGTGCTGGCTGTCTCCATACACACACAGAGAAAGAGACAAACCGTCAGGCAGACGGAGAGACAGACGGCCATCGGAAGCCCCCGGTTGAAGAAGTGATGACAACAACGACGTATGAGCACCCGAGTTTGTGCCGCATTTAAATTTCAAATTGGTTCGTTAACATGAAGTTAACATATCTGCTAATTGCTGATTGCCAAAGTCGCTCGCAGAACAGCACCGAACAGAACAGGGAGCAGAAACCGAACTCGAACTCAAACCCCTCAACCGAACTCGATGCCTCAGTTTCAGCGTCAGCATCAACATCAGAGTCAGAGTCAGATTCAAAACCCGGCAGCTACTTGCTACCAATGTAGTCTGGCCTGTATCTTGATGCCTCTGTGCAGGCAGGCGGCAGCGGTGGCAGCATCCACAAGTAACAACTGCAACAACTATTTGCAACAAGCATTGCAACACAGCCAGAACAAGTGTGGGGCAGCTACGAGCCTTGCATATTGCAGTTTGTTGCAACGTTTGCTGCGTATCTAATAGATACACGCAGCAAGAACAAGCGCTGGCTCGTTGCATGCAGCATCAGCATCAGCAGCGGCAGCGGCAGCGGCAGCAAAGGCCTTTCCTTCTGCCTTTCTTATGGAAATTTGATGTTGTTGCAGAGTTAAGTTCATTAAGTGTTAGTATTTGAACCTCTGGCTGACAGTCGTTTGCCTTGCCATCGATACAATCTCTTCTCTTCCCCCCCCCTCCCGTTTGTTGCCGATGACTCTGCATCGCTGAACAAATTCAAGTGTTTTGGCAAATGGCTGTGTTTGAGGTGGGTCTCGGCCAGATCTTCACAAACACACACACACTCTCTCAGAGCAGACACCTTTGATAAGCTTGGCAGCGCCTCACAGTTAACCAATTTGGAGCACACGCCCCTTGCGTTAGGCACAACGAAATATTGTATCGCCGATGAGCTGACAGAAAGGCCCCCAAGGTAAATATTGTGAAGTGGCAGCGGCAGCCCAGGCGCTGAGGCGTTCGAGCTGTTGGGGCAAGGCCATCATGCGACTCTGCACTATGCAAAGCTGATGAATGCTCCAACATTGAACTAATTGTATTGAAGTTCTCTTCTCTTCTCTTCTTTTTCCTCGAGTCTCCATTAAAAGCTGCTGGCTCATTCTTCAGCTCAAGTGCTTTTTCTCGCATATAGTTAATGAACTATTATTTTAAGTAACTTTTATAGTCAACAGATAAATGTTCTCTTTAAATTGAATTCTGTATTCGATCATCCTGCAATTTTTCATTGATTGAAAGTGCAGTTTACAGTTGGAAAGGGAACATTTTTTTGTAATTAGAATTCGCGTTGAAGTACTTGCATTCTTAACGGAGCGATTTCAAAACTGTCTTCGCAAATATTATTAAAGAATTAAGTAGTGGATTGTTTATTAGTTTATCTAATGATGCACATTTTTCTACTCTGTATTGAAAATGGAAAACCAGACAGAGTATATTCGGTTTGCGTAAACTTTAATTGTATACAGGTCGGACCCATAAGTATATATATTTTCTTTATTAGCATAATTAGAATATGAGAATTCCTATCTCTAAAAATGTAATATTTAATATTAATATTAATCAACAATTTAATATTAATTTAGATTATAGAGGATGAGAGAATAAGGTTTAGTTAAATAAAATATATATGTTGTAATATTTTTGAAAGTCAAACGAAGTCGATTAAATACAAAATATTTAAAATATATAGTAGTATATGCTATTCTTAAATACTAAGTTTGTTTTGAAAAACTAAAGTTTTTTTTTTTACAATACAAAATTAAATTATTTTAATGTAATTCCACGAATTTTGTATAATACTGATTCTATTAGATAGATATTTTAATTAAATAACATTATTAAAATATTTAAGTTTTTCTTAAAAGCATCATTTACGCTAAATAACTTTTGATGTTTTTTTGGTGTGTATTTATACTATAATACTGATGCCATTAGATAGATATTTTTATCGTTCTTTGCCATCCCCTCATCAGTTGAGTTGAGTTCATTGTCTTTCTTGTTGCTTAGGACACAATCTTCGAAGTAAATGATTACTCACCCACATACGTAACTTTATTTTGATAGCGTTCACTTTGTGTATAGTAAAGAATTTAATGTTCAAAGCAGGTTCATTATGTAATTCCCACAACGTCTTATAAAACCCAGCGTCTATTAAGTATTTGAATAGTTATTCATTTTCATTTTACTGTCAATACGAAGCGTTGCTCAATTTTAATTAGAATTGCAGTCGTGTGACCGCATTTTCCACTTTCTCAACTTCTTGAAGACCATTAAATGCAATGAAATCAACATGGGAAATAAATGAGAATGGGCGAGAGAAAGGGAGAGAGACAGAGTGATAAGAAGCAAACACTAACTCACTGCAATTGCATATGGAGAAGAATTCCCCAGCTCGTTAGGCTGAGCTGTCAGTCAGCTGCAGCGTGTTGCAGTTGCAGTTGCAGCAATGACAGTGGCAGTTACGCTGTCCGTTCATCCATTATCATTATTGGTTAATCATTGCCGGCAATGCCATAACATTAAAAGTAAACAGCACATTTCAAACGGGTTTGTATCACTCAACTCGAGCGCCTGCCTTAATCAGCTAGAGTTCAGACCTCAGCTCGCACCGCACCTGCCACAGCTCGTTATCTGCATGTCCAGTTGAGAGAGTCACACGGATTAGCGAGCCACCTATTTTGAAATTAATTACCAAATCGTAATTTGAATAAAACTTTGTTGGTGGCATATCTTGTAGACGACTCGAGCGTACAAGACGACTACGTAATTTGATTTTCCCTGGAATCGTAAATTAATTTTTTTCCGTAAATCTTCTCTAGACCCTGGACCCAGCTCACACAGTATCTGTCTCCGCTCCACTCCGCTCCGCGCCGCTCTCTGCTCCTCTCATTGTACATACAAAGTAGTTTTTTTGGCCGCGGTCGCGTATAAACCATCAGATTTCGATATAATCGTAAATTTTCGCCAGGCGCAGAGCACACCACACCAAATGAAACCAAACCGAAAAAAACTGAGAAAAAAAGTCACAAAGAGTCGACGGCAATAAAATAGCTGAGCGCGGAGAGAAGTCAAGTCGACTGGAGTCGACTCTCGAGTCGAGTCGAGTCGAGTTGAAGGCGAAAATGTGATTAAGTTGCGCGCAAAATCCAATTTTTATAACTGCAGAATCACTTGGCGTTTTTCCCTCCCCCACTTGGAAGCTGCAGCAACGCGAGCTGCCGCCATTTGGGCTAAGGCGAATTGAGTCCGCCGCTCGTAAGATGCTTGGCAGGGCAATAATCATAAATTTAGACAACAACAACGGCGAATCGGCGAAACGAGCCAACCGAAGGACGGGGGCAGCGAGGGACGGGCAGCAATCCAACCGGCAGCCGCCACATATTTGTGCGCCAACAGTAGGCAGACAGCTTGCCGAGCAAACGGATACCGCAACCAGTGCCATGTGTGAGCTCCAGCTCCAGCTCCAGCTCCATGCTCTATGCTCCCAGCCTGCTCTCCGCTGATCCGTCCACGCCGTCGTCGTCGTCGTCGTCGTCTGCTGGTTTTGGGGGTCGTTCTAAGCAAACAAATGCTTAAAGCATAAAATATTGATATACATTTTTTTTTTGTTCGGTTTGTTTGGTTTTTTGGTGCTGTCCCTGTGGCAGCAACAATCGATGCTCGCTTCGCCATTCCCCAATATGAAGTTGTCTTTTTATTTGATTTTAAATTGTTTATTGCTTTGCATATTTCATAATTCTTCTTCGCTCTTTCGTATTCCGCTTGGCCTTGGGCCCGAGGAGCAGTTGATGTGTCTCTGTGTGTGTGTGTGTGTTTGTCTGTGTGTGTGGCAGCTTCAGTTATCGGATTCTGGGCGCTTGTCTCTGTAATTCAATTGGAACAGATTGGCGAAATCGAGCGATCGTCCATGCCAAAGCTTAAGCTTCGATGTTGCTCTTGATTCGATTGTAGATTTTGCGTGGAATTGACAGCTTGTCGCCGATCTCTCAGCTGACACAGTTTTAGATAAACTGCCTGAGATTTACTGAGCTGACTTCTTCCTCATATGCAATGAAAATCAAAATAAGCAAAAAGGCAAATGAAGGCCGATTTTGAGGAATTGACAATTTTTATGAGAACTTGTTTGAATGAAGAATAGTTGTGATCTACGTGTTCTATCTTTTAGTTGGCCAAGTGAATTAAAATATATAATACAAATGCGAGAGTTAATTCATTTATTTCTTTTAATTTGTCCATAGTATATTTCTAAAGGCGTTTCTGTTGGATAAAAAAATCGTTTATAGAATTATGTTTCTTTGTTTCAAAATGTTTCAAAGATAATTTAAATTTCAAAGTCTGAAAATTATATTAAGTAGTTGCCAATAAAATTTAATTTCATTCAATACAATTTTGATAAAGTATTTCAATTTTACTTTTCTGATTATTTTGGTTTATTTACATACCATTTTATTCATAGACAGCAAAGAAATAAACTTAGCACTTTTTATTTGAATGGAATTATTAAATTACTGAATTATTAAAATTATAAACGTTAGTATTACAAAATGCTGTTGAGTAGCAGTATATTGTGAATATCATAATTTATTATTTTTATTTATTTTAGAAATTTCAATCGCTACAAATAAACATTTTTTCATTTATTTTTCAATGCCAATATGGGGACTTCTTCAAAAGACTTTATACAAAAGTTCAGTCTGCTTTAGAAATATAAAACGCTTTGCTGAAATTGGAAGTAATTGCTTTTAATGCTATATATTTTGTGACAAGCTTATAAAAAGTAAAATACGTGTTGAATCAAAAGTAAGCCAATAAGGAAATGCGTTAGACTCCTCGCCTATAAGTTTAATATGCACAATATGAGCTGGCAGAACAAGCCTATAGAAAAAGTGATTCTAGTGCTACAAATGCTTTGAGCCGGGTTTATGCAATCGATAAAACGTTCGTGTTTAGCGGCTTTACGATTAGTAATGTGATAGTTATAGCTGCCATATATTAGATTGTCAGTTTGCACGCGGAATCGTGAGAATTGCCAGCTCCAGCTCACTTAACGGTTTATGCAAAACTTAGCCCTTCGTCCACACATACATACATGCACGTGTTTTGTATCTATGTGAATGTATCTTGTAATTCCCTATGCCAATTAGCATGCACCAAAAGTGCAATGCAAAGGCATTTGCGCGCAGACATTACGAGGTATTATATTGGTGACTCGCCACGCATTGTTAAGCGGAGGAGCTTCGAGTCCCGGGGAATGGCCAACCATTTAAATGAAGTTACAGTCCACTTCCAAGCACTTTTCTGGCCATGTAATTGAATTGTGTGCGTGTCCGTGTCTGTGTGTGCGAGTGTAAACATAAAATTAGTTTTCAAAGCGTTAAAAAACGCGTTGGCCAGTCAACAATTTCCAACGAAAAAATTCAATTTAATGCATTTTCGAGTCTTAAGTCTCTGTATCTCTTCTCCTCTCTTTTTTGTTGTCTTTTGTTTTTATAGCTACTCGGCGGGTGCATAAAAGGTTATCGGCGTTTAAAAGGGCAAAACTACGAGCATAAAGAAAAAAAAAAACTTACTCCAGCCATTATATGGCATTATACTCCTATATATACTATATATTGGAAGAGTGTCCATAGGGCCAAAGTGCGTACAGAGCCGCGTAATTGGAACAATGCCTGGCCGACCCTTTGGAATGATAGGCGAGTCAAACAAGTGCATCCCACCAAATGCTCAGACTCGAGCGCCCTTTAACTACTTTATTTACATTTCGTTCTGTCTATTCTTTGGGGGCGTATGTGATTAGATATTGCGTGACAGCGTGGAGGGCATGGTTGGAAGTGCTCATAAATATATTTCATAATTGGCCAAATGCCTCGCTGGCCAATTATGATAATTGCATAATTTTCGTTCTAAACAAGCCAAAAAATACTCGTAAGTAGACAAGAGCTCAAAAGCTCATACGACAACGCTATAAAATTACACTGAGCGAAAGAGCTTCACATAAGTATATTGAAACAGAAAATTTCTTAAATTTTTGTTTTCCATATTTCAAATATTACAGTAGCTAAAAACAAAATTAAGAGTTAAAATATTAAAAAAATGAAGATAATTGTTAGAACAGAAACAAATTTCGTGATAATCATTATTATGACATTAATCGGTATACTATATGATTGAATTACTATAAGTTATTTGTACAACGTTTCTTGTCTTTTAATTGGTAAAGCTACATGATGAAGTGATTGGCGAATTAATTTATAAGAATTAATATTTGTATCGGAGGGAAATTCTTTAAATAAAGAAATAAATGTTACATAGGAAAAACAAAGATTTACATTTAGTAAAAGTTGTTTTGAATACTTATTTGTATATAGCTATTAAGAAGGCATTTTGGATACTCTATGACTTTCAAATACTAATTTAGTAAATGTAAATCGAATGTCGACTCGAATTATCGTCTGCTTTCGCTCTGTGCACATAACTATAGCTAAATTTATATGTTTACTGTTGGATTTATGTCTTGAGACGCCGGCGCAGGCGCAGTAGACGCCAAAGTCGCCGCAGACGCAGCAGCCGCCAGCTCAGGTTCAGGTTTAGGTTGCTTTCGGTTCGGGTTACCATCGCGTCCAGGAAACAATTATCAACTTGCTTGTTTTATGGGGTGCAGAGAGAGAGCGAGCGAGGGGGGAGGAGACGGCGCTCTGGCACGGAAGCGGCAGCGGCAGCGAGCTCCGATGGCCACCAGGTTTCTTTATTTGGGGAGCGGCAGCGAATGCGTTTAGCCTGCGGTCGTTTGCGGTGCGCATGCGTTTAATTTGCTACGACGGCCGAGAGTAACGGCAGCCACAGCAACAGAGCCAAGCGGTTGGGGGATTTTTGCCTGAAAGTCGGTCTCATTTTGGGACAGCGAAAATGAGCGAGAGGCGGTTGATTCAAATTAGCCACGTCTTCAAAAGTATCAAGCAGCAAACAATGGAATGAACAGGCGGTGCCCCAGAGGCGTTTACCAGGCCGGCTCAACCAGCCAACCAAGCGGACCAACGAAGCAGCCAACCAGCCAGTTAACCAACCAGGCGACTCCAAACGAGCCACGACTTGGACTTGGATTCGGAGCTAGTTGGACGATCGGTCCGAGTTCGTTCCGTCTCTCTATATGTGCATATGCGTTTCACTCTCTGATTATAGGGTCGAAATTGCCGGGTTCAAACAAGATTATTAATGAGCGCCTTGTTGTTGTTTCTGTTCAGTTATATATTTTTTTATTGTGCGCCGCAGTGGCATGCAACCCCTTATGGAACCGAAACTGAAACCCCAAATAACTTTTTCGAGACATGTTACTCTTTGGCTTTTGTTTGTTTAACGTGTCTGCAAATTAAATACCAACAACGCCATTGACAACAAACAAATTAAATGGAAATGAAACGGTATTGGCATTAACACGGAGACATGGCGACCAAAATGGAGATGACAGAGAGCGAGAGGGAGAGGGGATACCTGAAAACACACCCACGCGGCATCAA
Organism: Drosophila immigrans; assembly: GCA_963583835.1. Lineage (NCBI taxonomy): Eukaryota > Metazoa > Arthropoda > Insecta > Diptera > Drosophilidae > Drosophila > Drosophila immigrans. The sequence continues at coordinate 32,037,710 of OY757141.1, forward strand.
CAAAAATCGACGCAAAGTGCGAAAATAATGTTATAAATATGTTGTTGTCCAGATCAGGGGCTGCGTAGGCCGGCGCTCTCTCAAGCTGGCCCGGTTAGGGCTTAAACAGCAACAACAGCAACAACGAACTGAAAAAAATGTTGTCTGTTCTCGGTTTTGAGATACATATGTTTGTTGCTGACATATCCGCAATGTGGCAGCAACATAATATAAATTGACATTGACAGTTGACATTTGTGGTACATAAATATTAGCCAGGGCTCTCGGCCTGGCATACATCAACAGCATCAGCAACAGCAACAGCCACAGCAACAGCTTCAGCTTTGGCTTCAACAACATCGGGCAGAGCAATCAGCAGGCGGCAACTTACTTATAGACTGACCAGCCCCTGTTAACCAGCTCAGCTCGCTTTCTTTGTCTTCGGGTCGTTTGTTGTTGTTGTCGACTGTTTTTTTATTTGGGATTTTGAGTTAATTTGTTGTTGATAGGTTGACATTTTGAATTGGGGCATGCAGCACTCACTGCATGCGGTAGCCACAATTGGGCTATGCATCTTGGCTTAGAAACCGAGTATTATTCATTCAATTGTGGCTGGAATACCAAATATTTATGGCTAATTGAAGTGAAAAGCAAACAAATAAAAATGTGTTGAAAATGGATGCAATGGAAATTCAATTAAATGAATATTTCCTTCTTTAATCTGCTTTGACAGCATTCGTATTTTCTCAATTAAATTCGATTATTTTAAAATATGTCTGTTGATAATATTGCATGAAATATATCTATAAAACTCGGTGAATGAATAATTGTCATATATATGTATTTATCATATCTATATTTTAATTTTGCAATATTGTATTTCCAAGTAATTGAATTTTAAATGGCATATAAAACGCACTTTTCCTTTCATTTTTAAAGAAATGTTTTGAAATCGTTTTATGGGTCTATAATTTGGAATCTTGAAATTCAGATACTTTTTGTGTGTTTCCAGAAATTTTTATTTGTTTTGATTTTATGTGTTTCCTCCAGGGAATCGAATGGTTTATTTTATTATCAACACTTTTAATACTTTATAGGAATTCTATTTATACGTTCAACAACTGGATCCAACACCACCGATGTGCACTTCTATTTGTTCTCGTGTTGTTTTCATTTAAAAACATAATATTTTGTTTCCAATTTGGCTCAAAAAACCTGCTTTGAAATGAGAATTTTTTAAATTTCGATTTTGATGTCATATTGTTCTTTGTGCGTAATTTCCAATTCATACGTTCATGGATTAACTCATTGCGCAGATAGAGTCTAAATCTGAATTAGTCTATTAAAGTATCTTTACCGCGTTCTGTATCATGAATGTTCCATCTTAATATCGAAAGCATCTGTTGTTACGTCTGACATTCCATTGTGTGGCCATCAAAGACCTGCCTGTCTGCACTCAAAATTCAATTTGGGGTTCAATTTTCTCAAACTCTACACCTAACAGTACCTTTCTTACCGTCCCAGTGTCTCAGTCACTTGGTGCGGTTGGACACATAAACAAGTCGATTTTAATGCTTCCTCTCGGAGTCGAAAAAGGGGACTGAAGAAGTGAAGCAACACTTTTATTGATTCGGCAAGTAAATCAAACCATTGCAGCACATACTTTGAGAGATACCCTCGGGCTAATTAGTATGCCCGCTCATGCCTGCATATAAAGCAGGCTAGCGACGATGATGAGCCGACCTGCATGCCAAAAGGATTCATTCGAGCTGTCGCAATGATGACGATGCTCCCAAATGTGAAATCAAAATCAAGGCACTTCCAGTCAAGCTGTCTGGCGTTGGGTTTTGGGTTTGGGCTTCAGTTATAGTTCTGGGACTGGGACTGGGACTGAGACGGGATTCCTTTGCCGACATTGTGTCTATGGCATAAATATGTTAATTGCCTGGGACCCAGGCGGTCTTATCGATGTGGCGACGCATGTAGTCCATTACTCAAACACTTTTCTGATCCTTAACCCCACCACCGCCGCACGATACGAGTACAAGCCCGCAGCAGACGCTCTGGAACCGTTCCCGAAAATCATCATCGTCTTTCATGTGCCCGCGCAGGAAAGGAAAAACATGTGCGGGGATCGCAATGGGCGGGGTTATTGTCAACGGGTCAGCAATGGAAACTCAATTTGATTTCACTTTAGATAACAATCAATCGGTTCGATGCTTCGGTGCCCTCTACACACACAGCGAGATGTGCGCATGTTAACCCGAAAAAAACCAGACAAAAAAAAATAAATAAATAACAAAAAAAGAAACTAAAACGGAAAAAAGTAAAGTAAAATTTATTTAAATGAGCAAGGTTATGGTAGAGCAGTTCGCAGTGCGACACCTTGCCCCAGAGCACGCACATTGCATGCAACGCTACAGCGCACAACAATAGCAAGAACAACAACAGCAACAACAATAACAACTACGACAGCCAACAAGGAATAACAACAAAAATAACAATGGAACATAATGTTATAACCCATCCAGGCGGTGAAAGAGTTGAAGAGTTAAAGTTGCAGAGGTGTTTTCGAAATTGTCTCTGCGCCTCCAAATCGACTGGCATTTTTATGTAGTTGTTGTTGTTGTTGTTGCTGTTGATGTTACTTTTGTTGCCTCCTTTGTTGTTATTTTGAACTTGTTTCGTATCGTAAATTCAATAATTTTGACATTTTATTGCATTTTTATTGCGTTTGTGACATCATTAAACGTTTTTATGACTCTTCTTTGTCGCTGTTTTTGTGCCTGAACTTTGGCTGTGTTCTCTTTATAAATGCGTGTACACTTCATGTTCCGTGTAGAGAGTTCTCTTGACTTGTAGGAAAGTTTGTTTTTATCGGCAAATAAGTGTTGGATTATTATACTTAAGCATATTTGCCATGAATATAATTTAGGTGCATATTTATGGTAACTACTAAGGAATTATTGATTTTATGTCAGTGTAAAATTTTTAAAGTGTGTTTTCATATTTTTCTAAAATTTGTATTCTCCGAAAAAAAATGATGGTTAACTTACTACAAAATAAATGTAATGAATTTCATTAAACTGCATATTCATTTTTATTTATTTTTATCAGTTATTATTTTGATTCATATTTTCCTTTAACTTTCATTTGCGTTTCTTTAAGACTTTTACAAAATATAAATAAACAATTGTTTTTTTTTCAAAGATTTGAATTTTAATATATTTGACCTCACAAATATTAAGCATGTATTAGTTATTTTACATTTATTTCTATTTTCTTTTAAGTTTTGAACCATATTTTTCTTTAACTTCCATGTTGTTATTTTTTATAATTAACGAATTTAAATTTGAATTATAGTTTCTGAATCTAAATTTAAATAGATTCATTTAATTTATCCGAATTTGAAACTATTTCGGCTGTTATAGAGTATTCATAGTTCGTTTTACACCCACACCCTGGCTTATATGCCGGACTTTTGCTGATCATTCTATTGGCTTGGTTCTTCTTGTTGTCAATAATAAAAGTCCGTAATTTTCCCATTCGACTGCATATTAAATGTGAATGGGTGTGCGTGTGTGTATTTGTTGTGTGCATCTTCCGCGACCTTTTGGCCATGGCCCTTTCGCTAACAGCCATGAAATTAGATGCGGCTCTTGCAACTTGTCCGCGAGTCGTCGCCGGCTTCTTGAGTGCACATGTGACCCGAAAGGGTTCTCTGCGCGCTGGAGGTCAACATGATGGCCCATTGGAAAGTAAAATTGGAAACTTAATTACCTGGGGTACCGGAAAGTTTCTTGTAACTAAAACCAGCTGACAGTTGGGCTACACCCGCGCAGTTGCGACGCATCGCAAGCCGACGATTTGGGGTTCGAAGCGGGGTCTAATGGCTAATGGGTAATGGGTAATGGGTAATGGCTTTCCATGCTCTTCGATTTTCTCATGTGTAAAATTGCCGTTGCCGTTGCTGTTGCTGTTGTTGTTGCTGTTGTGTTTTTTGTTAATTTGTTTAATTGTCTTGCATATTTTTCTGACTGCACTTCATCTGCCGAGTCATGTGAATGTGAACAACTTGTGCGGTGCTGAACGCAATGAACCCTACAAAAATGCACGCACATCCGTCTTAGAAACTGAACCAAACATTTTTCGGACTTGACCTGGGCTTATTGTGTTGTTGTCGTTGTTTTGTTACATTCATTTTTTTCTTTTTTTTTTTGGCTTTGACTTCGATGCCTATTCAAAATAGTTAGCTGTATGCACCTCCTGTGGGTTCCATTGTGCCCAAAAAATTAAATGCTCTATTCTCCCCCTACCAAATCAGGTGTACACCATCGAAACGCTAATGAAACTTACAAAAGAAACAGAAAAACTTTTTCTTTACATATTTTCTTGAGCAACATATTTGAATGTATTTTTCTTTTTCGACTTAAGATGAGTAGAGTTGATGTGAGTCGATCGTGTCCTCACGGCTGGAGACATCGCTGCGTCTTCAATGCTTTTGTGTTGAGCTGTGAAAAGACCAACAACAGCAATAGGAACTACAACAAGCGGCTTAAATGGCGCTTTTTCTATGGACGGGGAAGGGAAACAAGCCCTTGAACAATGACCAAATAAAAAAAAAGGTTTACCATGCGTTACAAAGCGCACTATGAGCAACAATGCTGTAAAGCAATGAATGACTTCCATACAAACATTATTTGATATGGTAATTTACAGTGTTGGAAAACGTGCCCACAAATCGAATATACCTTGAAGCTTGAATAAAACTTTAGTGTTCATCAAGCCAAACAAGACATAAAAGCGAATTACTATTTCACTTCTTAATTTTATTACTTTCAGAATGCAAAGTTTCCTTGAATGCTTGTGCTAAAACCATTTGCGAATTTTCCCTCTTTGTTGTGAGTTGCTTAACTAGACATAGACAATTTAAAAGTTAATTTGTTAAATTTGTATTTATCATCTAATGAACTTCGTTTGCCAGATTACTCACTTTGCAGTAAAATCACTCGCTAATTGCGCATATAACATAATTGTTTTTTATGTCAATCAGTTTCTAATTGCAGAACTATAAAAGTATCTTTTATATATATTGTGTATTGCTGAAGAATTTTACCTTCGCTATGAGGTAATTGATGAGATACCTGAGAAATACTAGCAATTCTAAATAACAAATACTTGTATAATAAATTACAATTAGTAAAAATAAGTGTTTGACAGAATGCGATAATATACGTAATAAATATTATATTTCGTATTATTTCTAAAATCTATTTATTGTAAATCTGAATAAAAAATATAGTACTTAACATTTTGTAATATTTTATTTTACAATTATTAAAATACACTTAATCGACAGTAGGGGATTATTAGTCAGAATATGACATATATTCTGATTATTTTGACGTTTCTAAAAATTGTGTTTTGTATTAATTCTAAAAGAAACATTTCAAACATTTGCTTTTAAGATTACAGCCCTATTAGTTATTTTAATGCCAAACCCAATTCGTTTTATTCATTTAATTATCTGTTACTTAACAAGAGTGCACATTTGTATGAACTGTTAACGAACCATATAGTACCCGAAATAGTTGGGCGACTATTAAAATGCATATTAGCTGAAATTTAACTAAACCTCTCGCCTCAGTCTGTGTGTGTGTGTGGTTTGATCACCCTCTGTGTGGATATAATTAAAGTGACACCTTTTACAGATATATTCATTAATTCCGGAGCTTTTTATCATTTGTCAGTTGAATTGAACAAATTAATAAATATTTCATGTGCATGATATGCGTTAATGTGGACAGTTGAGTGAAAAATTAGACAGTTGGGAGCCCCCTCCCTAAAAAAACACCCCGTACAACCCTTAGATAGACCCCTATAACTATGCTAATTATGTGAGATACAGAGCTAGGCTTTAATAAAAATGTTATAATAATTCAGTTTGAGGAATTTATTGACCTGCTGCTGCTGCTGTTGTAACCTGAAAGGCTGCACATGCTCAATGGACGACATGTGACGGTGACGGTGACGGCGAGACTGTGATGATGTTGAGTGAGGACAAAACGCGAGGGTTCGAGGGTAAGTCTCTTTTTGGAGCACTCCAGTTGGGACTCTGCAGGCCAAGACACGCAACCACATGGAACAGAATCGGACAGGCTGTATAAATTTAATTTAGTCGGTCGGCTGTTTGCGCCTAACAATTAAAAGGCGAACTTCAACTAGAAACAATTTTCAAGATGAATACCAGAAGATAAGAGGCGGGCCAGCCGAGGGTCGCGTTCGGCATTTACGCATGGCATGCAGTTGACGCTCGGCTTCGAGTTGGCGGTGGGACTGCGTCTTTGGGACTCGAACTCAGGTCCGGAATAGGGCTATGCGCCGGCGTCTCTTGTCATTCGCCCAGTGACACAGCAAATGGTAATGGGCATGCGTGTGTGAGTTGTGCGGTTCCTTCCCCCTCGTCTTCCTCGCGCAAAATGTTAATAAAAATCATTTAGACAAAAAAAAAAGAAAAAAATGTGAATAAAGGAAAAAAAAAATAATACACCTATAAATAGTGGAGGTAGGTGCATTCAAAATAGTGTGTGAGACCATTTCTCAGCTCGTTTCTTAAGCGTTTCAAATTTTCCGAATTACAAAGAGAGAAAAAAAAATAATGTTTGGCCATGGAATATTAATTTGGGGCAAGCAGGTAAAGTTGAGAGCTCGCCGGTGCGCCATACGATATGTAAATGAATTCGTTTGAACGTTAATGAGTTGAAAAACGCCTCCTGTCTTTGTTTCTGGTTCTGTATTTTTTTTCTTACGTTTGGATGGAGGGAGCTCGCTTCAACGCTACTGAAATTCACTTCACTTCAATATTAATTAAAGAAAAAGATTTCGTTGTTCGTTTGTTCTCCATTTGCCAGTTTCTTCTCCATATACATATATAATACATATATATACATATATAGTGTGTACTATTCATCGGTATGTATATTTATATTTCTGCTACTCATTCTCAGTCGTCAGCCTTTTATTTCCTTTAATTAATCATATGCAATTTGAGTCTGTCTCGACTTCGAGAGCAGCTCTTTCCTCTCGATGTTGGATTCAGAGTCGTAGTTAAAGTCGGAGTCTGAGGCTGGGACTGGGACTGGGACTGGGACTGGGCTCTGTTAGCAGGCTGTTGATCCACTTAATTATTTAGCAATTTATTCTCACAATTGTTAACAATTTTTTGTCGGCTTTGCACGTTTTGCGTAGCTTGGTAGCTCGTTTCTTATTGTTTTTGTTGGTTTCTTTCTTTATTTGTCTAGGGGATTGGCCTTAGTTTTCGTTTTGCCATTAAACTAATGAAATTAGGAGAAACTGTTTATGCTGATAAGACAAAACTATTAACGTTTTTCTCTCCCTTTCCCTTTCCCTCTCCCTCGCTGTCTCGCTCGCTCTTTTTCATTTTATGTTTTTTGGCAATTAAACTGTAATTAATGATGGTCTGGAAGAGTGTGTGTGGCACTCGGTTGGACTGCCACGGAGTTGATATGGAGCCTGGTGTGCGATTAATCAAGATCAATTAAAAAGAGTTCAAATATTGAACTTAAATCGCTTCATGGGAATAGCGTAACGGGGCGTGAGATAGAAATTTAGAATGTGCCGTTGGCATGCAACGGATATGACGTGATGGACTACGATGCGTAATAAGTGAAAGTTCAGTTTGCCGAAAAAACGTGCAAAAAAGCTTAAGATTCTTTTTATTTCCAATGTCATTTGGTTTGTCGTTTTATATACATATACATATGTACGAGTATATGTTTTTGTAGTAATCATTTGAGGTAACTGAAAATAAAATTAAATATTTATTTTCAAATACATTTCATGTTTTAAAACATCTTGAAAGTAAATTATTTGATTTATTTATAATGTCTTACCTCGTTGTATATTAAAGTATATAATTTAAGAATAATACTTTGACTTAAACAAATTTTTAATATTTTTGACAAATACATTATTTGTTTTAAAACATATTGAAAATAAATGATTTAATTTCTTTCTAATGCCATCAGTATACTTACTTTATATGTATTATTAAATGTATATAAAAAAAATTGGTTATTTTTTTAATTTTTTTAAGTTCAAAACTTATTAAAAATAAATAATGTATGTTGAATAAATTCTAAATTCTGTTCAAATTTATTGTTAAATACTTTTCTTTTTTTGAAATGTATTGAAAAAAAATTACGTATACTCGTGTTGAATAAAGGTCTATTATGAGCTTAGAACATTGCGTAACTTGATGCTGGTCAACTCTTCTATTAACTTTATTGAAAGTTATTCCTAAGCTGACATCTGGCGATAACAGGTCGTAAATAATACCTATTCGATAGACGAATTTACAAAATGTTCTCATTAATTCGGGACTACAAAAAACCCGACATCTATCAATTTCGCATTTTATAGGTGGTTTTAATGTTGATATTACTGTTGTTGCTGGCAGCTTCAATTGCCATTTAATTAATTAATCGACTTTAAAATTGTCGTTTCAAATGTTTATCACTTATTAAAGATCTATTCAAATCGTACCAAAAACATGGAGACCCACAAAAAAAAAAACTCAAAACATGCGACTGCCAAGCAACAAAGACAAAAGGCGGTCGCATAAATTTATCATGTCTTAGCGGACGACAAAAATAATAAAATTTATATTGATATTTGGCAAATAAATTTAACTAAAACATCGTCTCTTGTCAGTTCAGTTGTAGCTCCACTTTCGGATAAAGTTTCAAAAAGGTTAGCTAGTTAGTTTCAGTTTCTGTTTCAGTTCCAGTCCAGTTGCTGTTGATGTTGCTGTTGTTGTTTAAGGCACACGGGTTTTTGGGCCCAGTTCAGATGCTTGACAGTGATAAGCAGGGGGCGATGCTGATGGCGTTGGCCACACGCATTAATTTTGCGTTGCTTTCATTTAACAAATAAAAGACAATAATAACAACAGCAGCAGCAGCAGCAGACACAACAACATCACTGGGTAAAAGAAAAATGTAGTTGCTTGTCTCGTCTCGTCTCAACTCGTCTTGTCTGTGGTCTGACCTGGTCTTTGGGGCAGGCAGCGCTAAAAACTCGGACACGCCACATTCGCATTCACAACGGGCCTCCAAGTAGGATTCCGAGTTGGAATTGCCTCGCATGACTCTGACTCTGACTCTGGCTCTGCTCAGTGTAGTTGTTTGAGCTGCTGCCTGGGTTTTGTCTTATGAGTTTTCTGACGCACGATGACGTTTAAATTTCAAATGATTGATTCCCCGCTGGCAAAAACTTTGATTAAAGCCGCAGCAGCGCCAGGCACGCCCAGTTGACTTGAGTTCTGTTTTTTTTATTTTTGCTTCATTCGAATTACCAAGCAGCCTAACCAACTGGCTAACTGGCTAGCTGGCTAACTGACCAACTGGTTGTAAACTAGCCGACTGCCAGGCCTACTATTTGCGTGCTTAAATATTTTAATTAAGAAGAAAAAAAATAAATAAAAAACACAAATAAAAGGAAACAAGCAACGAGGCAACGTCCAAATATTTTGGTGGCTCTTTGACTCTCTCTCTATGGCGTGTTTTAATTGCAGTTTACATGTCTATTAACAAGCCAGCGAGCCAACGAGCCAAAGAGCCAACGAGCCAACGAGCCTAGCTGCAATTGCTGGTTATTTTTGTACAACAACTTTTCAGCTTTTAATTGCAACTGTCAGCATATGTGGGTAGCGGTAATTGACGCGTCTGAAATAAGTTGTCAAAATGCTAAAAGTAACGCCCATTCCCCTCTCCTCAGCCCTCTCCCCAATCCCACGCCACGCCTCCTCTACGCACATCCCGCATTGAAACATATGGAACGAGATTGCGTCGTCGTGCATCAATAAAAGTGTTATCGTTAATCAATTAGAGATTGTCAACCGCACTCTGCAGACTCGCAAAACGATCAAATTACCCCAGCTGTCGGGTGTTTTATGACAAAATACCTGAAAACCGCATTAAAAAATCAACAAAAATCATGGAAAAAATAAATTGAAGCGAAATTTCACACGTTCTCGTGTTATGCGAAACTCGTTTGTGAAGTATTGCCAAAAATGATGGCAATATAATTTTCATTGCCTGCAATTGGTTGCATGCAATTTTCATAATTGCCGTCCGTCTGTTTGATTTACGATTTGCCTTCATTCATTTGCATTTGCAAACAAATGTTTTTTATAATCTGCATTAACGAGTGTGCATAAAATACGTTGTTTGCGGTCAACTACTAGAATAGTTTGCTAATACCAAAATTTATCATTAAACACGGCAAAAGTTGGTCAGATACTAAATATTTTTATATTGAAATTGTGGTCGTTGTGCTCGTGTGTCTCTAAGCGTTCCTTCTATTTAAAAAGGTGTTTAGTTGAGGTTTTAAGGTTTTAAAATTAAATAAAATATAAATTTGTTTTTGAATAGATATTTTTACTAATATTTCATATAAATAATACATTTTATATGAATTAGAAAAGTTTCTCATAATTCGCCGGATCTTAGCTAAATAATTATTAATTTAAATACATTTTCCATCATATATTTCATACACATTTTTCTATATTTTTCTAAATATTGAAGTACGTGAAATTTCTCACAATTCTTCAAAATTTTTCAAAATATTTTACCTCACATTTATTTTGTATATGTACGTACTATTTATATGTCATTATTATGGTGAAAAAAACATTTGGTACTTTTGAGTTCTTGAGATCTTGTTGTTTGGCATCGAATTTCATTCCGCATTTCGTACATCTACATATTTATAAACACAGAAATATACTATAGACATGTCTGTCTGAGCACAAATTTGATGACGACTATTTTTGTTTTACCTGTGGGCAAAAATGTTTACAGTCAATGCGTTAAAAGCTTATAAAGATCTTCGCGAGATGCGAGCAAAAATGTTGTTAAAAATTATCAAAAATGTTTCGAAATTACCAATAAAAATTCTCGGTTATCTGCAATTAATATTATTATGAAATGCCGACGGCTGGAAATATTGCGCATAAAATGTATGAAATTCATATTATTATCGCTTATAAAACATGCCGCCGTTTGTCATCAAGGCCACCTTGCAACGCGGCGCATCGACAACAACAACGACGAAGACAACCGCAAAGACAACGGCAACGGGTTAATGGATAATGTTTTCTTTTTTGGGGCTACCGCAGACGCAGTCCGCGGTCTTGGGACTCAGGAATGAGGTGCGAGACGAGGTTGGTCGCAACGTCACCAAAAAATTCAAAAAGAAAAGGAAAAAGAGCCGCGTTGGTTTAGTCATTGGGGCTGTGGCTGCTGCTGCTGCTGCTTGTGTTGGCCACCGACTGCGGCGCCCCTTCGCAGCAGCAACTTCACAACTTTGCGCGCTTATCTTAATTGTTGCTCGCATATTAATTTCGTACCTGCTGTGCTGACAAGCAGCGAACCAGTCAACCGGCCAACGAGCCACGTTAAAGAGCCGGCCAATGAGCTAACCAGGCCAACCTGGACAACCTGGCCAAAAGCTACCGCTCATTGGGTCCGGTATATGGCAACTGGAGCTGCTTCGTTATCGCGTCTGTCCCCGCTGCTTTCCAGCACCAGCTTCAGCTTCAGCTTCATCTACAGCTTCGATGCTGCTCTCATTGACGCGTCGCTTGTCGATGTCGATGTCGGGGCTGTCGCTGATGTTGATGTGTCGGGCATGTCTGGCCGTCTCTTTTATTGTTGACAAATTAATAGATTGTGCTGTCCATATTAACACGTTTACGTGTTGCGCTTCCTTCCGGCCACAATGCGCATTAAAAATGTATAAACTTCGGGGGCCCGCGGTCTGATTAGTATTGATATGGATGTGTCCAACTATACTATACGACGGCCATTCGACTGCATTTTATGACACACTCACACAATTTATGCGTAAGCTGATTTTAATTAACACAAGCGGCTAAATCGGCTCAAGCAGCCGCCCGGCCGGTCAGCCGGTCAGCCGGTGTCTGGCTGTGTGTGATAAGCTTACGACTTACGAGCCACGTTAACCGGAAGCTGTTGCTTCGGCTGCTGCTACGTGTGTTGACATTGCCGAGGAGGCAGCTAAAAAAGTGCAGCTTGCCACTTGCCACTTGCCACTTGGCAGACGAATGCTGCGGATCAGATAAGCATACTTAATGATTGATTACGACTAGACGATAAGACACTTGATTGCCAAACAGGCCACAAAACTTAACTCAAATGCATGTGAAAGTTGACGGCTATTTATCGTTTGCTTATCGCATAGACACTCAGCACAACACAACACAGCACACACTCTGATAATGATGATGGGCTTGCCTAATGAATTTATTATGCCCAGAGTGTGAGGATATTTTGCGAGCAGATAAATCGCAATCCAATGAGCCATTCGATTATTAGTGATTCATTGGGTGTTTAAAGCGTTGTTTTCCAATTAAGAAAGCTGTAAGAAAATTAAGAAATAAAAAATAATACATCTTTAGCTTCTTATTGACAATAAAAATTAAGAAGGTTTTTCTTAATTGAGAGATTAAATATTAGTGTTAATATTAATGAGGCACATGAAGATAATTCTGCAGCTTTTATTTGTAAATACTTGTCGCTTGGATTTTGCCGATCGGGTACTCGCAAGAATACACTATAAATTACACTTTTCTAACTTCTGAAAGTTGAGTTTTAATAGATATTTCTTTTTGATTTATTTGAGCTAAAAATAATCAATTTGAAGGATTTCTATAAAGCCACTTCTGAGTTCAACTTAATTAATGAGTTTGGGAAAAATATTTGTTCATTTATTTATTGACAATATAATATAAAAAATTAGAAATAGCTACTGAAGCCTTAAAGGATTTATTTATTTTTGCGCATTTCTAGTTAACTCTTATAGGACTTTTACTTAATAAATATTGATATTCCAATGTTGAAGAGAAACCTATAAAATGTTTTTAAATATTTCAATAAAAAATACTCGTTATATTTTTTAATAACTTAAAGTGCGAAAATATCTATTTCAATAACCATAAAATGATTGCAAACATACTCATACTTGAAATTACACAATATGAAAATAAATAAACTTTTGTAGTAACTCATGTCTTTTCAATAATAATAGTAATTATTTAATCTTAGAGGTGTCTGGTCTGGCCAACTTTGACCTGACTTACCAGGAAGTAGGAAATATCAGACGAATTTTAAAATTTAAAATTCCGCAATGCGGCTTAAGTGGATTTTTGACATTTCTCATGCTCAGGCGGCGATCCTCCATAATCGTTTTGTATGATATGTAGATAATAGGTTGTGGTTGCATCAACAAAACGGCAACGACGACGGCAACAGTTAATCTGCTCTAACCTTCAACCTTTCGCTAGAGCTGAGCAATCAGTAATCAACAACAACACCAACAGCAACGACAGCAACAATGAGAGAGGGGCCAACAATGCTGCATCCGCCCCCGCTGTCCGCTGGGCCCTTCACTCAGCTGTTCAACACCTTTGGCTGCTGCAGTATGTTGCAGCTGCCCGGGCAAACTAGAGAGACAGGTCGCCAAGAGTGTAGACAACTTAAATCAAAGTGCTAATTTTAAAATAACAACCCTGAAGACAGCCTAAACACACAGGCGCAACAGCAACAACAACGGCAACAGCAACAACAGCAACGGCAACGGCAAAGTCATATTGGAAAAACGTTTACGCGAAACTGCTTAACTGCTTAACTAGCTGGCAACAACAACAACAGCAACGACGTCAGCTATAGCCCCACAATTGAAAAGACAAGATGAACGGCACGAAACAGGATGTTGGAACGTGGAGTTCGAAATTTGCAAAAACGTAGCTGGGAAGACAGCCAGAGAAAGACAGAGAGTGAGAGAGAGAGACTCTGTAGAGAGTCTTCCCTGTGTCGGACTTTGAGTTATCGCACAGATATTAATTTGAGCTGCCGCTGATGGTTTGAGGGGTCTTATTCGGGCTTCCAAAAATGTATCTTCGCACATTCGCAGCTCGTTCGTTCATTCTAATTGACGAAAAATCACTAAGACAAGAGACAGCGACAGCAGAGGAGGAGCAGCGAGCTCAAAGCAGTGGACGAGGGAGTCTGTCCAGATCTCGATTCCAAAACCGAACCCTTCATTCTGCATCGCGTCGAGTCGAATCGCGTCGCGTCGCGTCGCTTCGTAATTGTTTGCACATATTTCTGAAACACCAAAGCTGCCATTTGCCCATTGCCGGCGTTGTTGATTCTTGGGTCTTGAGTCTTGGGTATTGGTATCTTGGTTAGCTCGATTGCCTGTGTCCGTGGCGAGTTCCATGGTTCCTTGGTATGCGCTTCGTTCTTAGAAAATTGCCGTCCTCATTGAAATGAAATGACGTTTGGATCGTTTGCGAAGTTGAAGTTGCAAACAACAAAAAACCTACAACAACTCCATGAAAACCAACATTCGTAACGATTTTCGGTGATTTTCGCATTGAAATATTTCGCGTTGGCCGGTGCGAAAAATGCCAAGCGTTGGCTTTTATTTTGTTAAGCTTTTTTTTCACTGCTTTTCGTTGTTATACTTTATATATATTCTCGTATATAAACAATAAAAGGCATATTTGTTTGCGCTGTGCGACGCCGTCGCAGGCATTCTACACTGGTTTGGGCACCACTTGATTTATTATTGGGTAACAATTCATATGCCTTTATTGATATTTTTCAATTCCTGGACGTCTCTGAGCGTGTGAGACACAATAAATTTTGAAATAAATTGGATTTCGCAGTTTTAATCAGCAAAAGGGCAGCGCCTGATGAGACACCAGGCAACAGAGGCTCTAAAAACGACCACAGCAACAACAACAATTGCCATAAAACTAAAGTTAAGGCAGCAGTCGACAGTCCCCAGACCTTCAGACTCGTAGTTCAGTTCCACACTCGCTTAGCAACGTTGACGCCATAGCGCTGACAGGCTGGGTTCGGGATTGGGATCGGAACCGAAGTCGGGATCGGGCATGGAATTGCTGCTGAAGTTGAAGCTGCAATACGTCTAGGCATGCGGGGCCATTTAAACGATGTGCAAAAACAAAATACCAGCGAAGCCCATTGGATGCTTTTAAGCGGAATTAAAAATACTCTACGGGCGGGTTCATTTCTGATAGTGTTGTTTGGTTAAATAATAAAATTTAATATCATAAATATATAAAAATAACCTATGAAAAAATATAATTAAATCAAAGTATTCTATGAGCATACAAAATTATAATTACTGTGAATAATAAATAATACACAATTTAAAAACTATTTTTATATCAACTTTAAAATCTACAAAATATGATTATTAATAAAATATGAATACATTACAAATATTAAAAAAATAAGCGAATGCTTCAAATTAAATTGTGTAAAACAGAAATACATACAAATACATTGAGTCATTAGACTAAGCTTAAAAAATAATATTATTTTGCAATTCATGTATTTGAGCATACAAATTTATAAAATTGAAATGTAATATGTATTTTTATGAGCATACAAAATTACACTTACGGTGAATAATATATGTTAAAAATATAGTATTTAATACATGTATTTTAATACAGTGTAAGTTTAAGTCGTGAATATTTGTCAAGTATAAGTTAAATAATTTATGTATTTATGAACCTTTAATTTCAAAACTAACAAACTAATAAATTCGATATAAGACGAAGTCTAGAACGGGTTTTTTTTTACTTAAAGTATATAAGCATAAACAAATACCAACAATTTTAATTTGTCTTTGTGATTTCATAAGTTTAAGAACATGGATTTTAACTTTGAATTTTAAAATTGTTTGTTTGTGAATCATTTATTCACAATGAAAGTAATTCAAAAATGGGAATATATTGCAAGTATAAGTTTCTCTCTATTATTATTATAACTAAAAATTCGATGAAAATAAATGATTTAATGAATCATTCCATAAACGTGCCTTTTTATCGAAACCATTATTTCTGAATTTATAAAATTGAACGACGGAAATAGCATGTTGGACAAAATGATTATTATTTCAATCTCATTCATAACTCAATCGCATAAATTTCGTGTATCATTTATTTGAATATAATAAAATACTTGAATTTCATTTTATTGGATTATTGTCATGCGTTTATTTATTATTTATTTGCGCAAATTGAATTAATGACGAATCTGCTGGGAGTACGTGACAAACTGCATTCAAAACTAATTATACCCCGAATTTGCTGAGCTCAATAAAACGTGAAAAAAGAAAAGTGCGTTTTGCGTTGTCTTCGACTTCGTCTTCGACGTCGACGTCGTCGTCGTCTTGGTTGGACTAAAACCAGGGACAGTGCCAGGGCCGTGGGTTTTTGGTGCAAGCCAAAGTGTAAAAATATGCTGCCAATGTTGCAATTTATTTATTTATTTTTCTTCATTTTTTGTTGTACGTCGTCGTCGGTGTTGCTGTTGTTGTTGTGCTGTGTCTGGTTGAGCACAAAAATGTACAAGCAACACGAAGAACCCATTGGACGTCGGCTACGTGTGCACATTGTTTATTTCACACACTTATTGGCCCGCAGGCGCTACTGTGCGCTCCCCAGCTCACTCTCTCTCTCTCTCTCTCTCTCTGTCTCTCTCTGCAACTCCAGCTTCAGCTTCAGCTCCAGCGACCGACTGCAATTGGCTTGTCTTGTCTTGTCGTACGTTTTCCAGCTAAGATTGGCGACGCCATGTAGTTAACGCGTTCGCACTTTTTTCTTACTCTGCCCGCCTCACTGCCTCACTGCCTCACTGCCTGATGGCCGTCTGCCTTCCGCTTGCCTGCTCCATGGATGGGCTCGTGTCCAGTCCATTGAGTTTTCATGCCACGCAACCGCAACGCAGCGAAATTGGCTAAAAATGACACTCGTTTTCACTCGAGGGGACACTGGCCATGGCAGGGCAGCAGAGAGGTGGGTAAGGGGAGCACATGCGACAGAAGCTGCTGCTTATGCATATAGGTACACACACACACACACACACCTATAGCAGGTATAGTATAGTGAGGTGGGCTTGGGCATGATTTCTGATTGGCCATAAACACACAAAAGTATTGAGTTTTATCAGCTGCGGGCTATATGGGGAGCTGTGGTGCTGGAATCCCCCTCTTTACCCCTCCCTCGATCGAGCAGCGCCAACATCGAAAATTGCTTTTGATAACCGGGCGCGGATTGAAGGCTGAAAAGTGGTTTTTAGCTTGCGGTTCACATTTGACAAAGCAATTGATGAGCCTCTTAAATTGGCTAAGTTTTCAGATACAGATTGTAAATTCATGTGGTACATGGCTAAATAAATTTAACGGCCAAATCATATTGCCATAATAGCAGTCTGCAAACACTTTCGGACATCTAATCAACAGACTGGAATTTCGATAACTGACATTTAAATGGAGGTTAAGCAATCTCACAGCGGTGTTGTAAATAACCCAAGCATCGAGAGGTTAATAACCGTGATATGAATTTAGATATCAAGACTCGCCGAACACTAAACATATTATCTAATAAATTATGCTGTAATATGAAACGCTTAATCAATGGCCGAAATGTAGAATTAAAATTTGGACAATCAAAATTATGGCTTTATTTATTGTCAGTTTGTTTGCGGCCAACAGCTGCAAGATTTACTATCCAAGTTGTTGAAATAACTTCCTTTTGTGATATATTTGCTTCTAACCATTTATTAGCAACTCGCTGCCTGAACATGTATACATTAATTATAGATGTAGATACTTGTATCATAATAATAAGATATGGAATATGTTTGATCTAATTCTTAGGAACAAAACAGAAACGTTGTGAATTCTCAGCATGATGTGTTGAGTTATTGCCTGGCTTCTGATTGAGAAAGATATTTATTGGTTCGGTCTAAGAATAAATTGTGTTTTCACTAAGAATTTTAAGAAATTAGAGTGAGTGTAACTTAGAGTTATATGTTGAAAATTCACTGCTCAGAAGATAGATTGTGATTAGAACAGAATTGATTTAGAACTAAACAAAGTATAAGAATTCCCTTAAAATCATGAATGATGATAATAATCGTCTTAATTTCCTGCGTGTCTAAATATTTTCCCTAACTCTTTTCCGTCTTACTCTCAGAGCACTATTAATCATTTGAAAGAATCAATTCCCTAACGAATGATGATCTTCCCCATGTTTGTTTATTTCCTTCCAGCAGTTGTAAACCTTTTATGCTTAATTTTCTTTTTCTCAATGTAAATATTATCCACACCGACAATTAACTCGCAGTTCTATTATATCTTCATTTCTTCGTTTCTCTATCAGCATTTACCCTGACTAACATGAAAAACATGACAGTTTTTCCCCACAGACCGTGCAGACTGAAACAAAAGGCATTTCTTGGCAACACCATCGATTTATGGGTAGGTGTTGTTGCATTTCTGTGGCATGGCGTGGCCGAAGCCCTTCTTCTAAAAGGGCCAGAGGTATTTATGAGTAGTTAGCAATTTCGGTGGCAGGGATTAAGATTAAAACTTGGTGCTACATCAAATGGGTGTGAAAAACGCAAATTACAAAGAATTTCGAGTGCGGCAACTGGCTGTAACGTGGCCCTGTGGCAAGCAACAGGAAACTGGCCACATTGTTGAGGCAGACGACTGACTGAAAGCCTGACAGATAGACAGCCGGTCGGAATGGACGGAATGGACAGGCTGGAATGGAGGGACGTAGTCGACTAACTAACTAAGGGCGTGTCGGGCAAGTCGAGTCGTCAGTCGTGTAACTTTGAAATATGTTGAACGCGCTGCGCTGCGATAACTGGCCAGGTAAGTTGCAACTAGCAACTTGCAACTTGCAGCCTGCTACTTTGCAACTCTGCAACTGGCTAGCTGGCAAGCTGGCAAGCTGCTAAACTGGGCGATTGCCTGTCCATCCGTCTGTCCGTCCGTCCGTCCGTCTGTCTGTGGTGGGCAAATGCATATGCATATTTTATGCCATTTAAGCGGCATTTATGCAGCTTCGCGTGTTGACAAAAGTTGTTGGCTGCTCGTAACTCAATCTCAATATTTCAGGCAACCGAATCGAGCCGAACGTTACATTAAAACGTGACTTTGACAGTAGCAGTTTGGCTTGACAACACCAGCAACACAGCAACAGCAACAGCAACAACAACGTGCTCCGCGTACGTGAGCCAACACATAGTCTGAGTGACTGTGAATGCATTGAGGCATCTCCCATTCTATGCCGTGCCACAGCAAAAACCATTCCACTCTGCTCCGGGCAGAGCCTCATCGATGCAGCCATGTGACATTCGTTAGGCAAAATACAAAATATGTGTCATGCTGCAGGCGGGGCAGGCGGGGCAGGGAACTAACTTGTTGCCTGATCTATTGGTTTTTGCGTGGCAACCGTTTTTTTTACAAAACCGCAACATATTTTCGTGGCCTCCAGAAACACGCGCACATTTCCCTCTCCACGCTGCACAACACTTCTTGGCTGATTGCATGCATATTAGCCATAGCCATCAGACTGCCGTCGATCTGCGTTCTAAACTGAGACTCTCCCTGCCCCCCTCCCCCCTTGTGGGCCTCTCTTTTTGCATATTCTTTGCTACCCTTTTGTTGCTGGCCTGACCGTGGCAAGAACAAGACACGATTTTTAAAACGAAATCCATGTTTTGCGCTTTACTTAGCCTACCACCGAGAGAGAGAGACCGACCGAGCGGATTACCCCGAGTGGATCGCACTTTTTTCTTTTTCTTCAGTTTCAGTTGTTGTTGTTGCTCTGCCTCGATTTGACAGTGCCTCCATCCCGTTGCATCCACTGGCATCCACCTCATCGACATCATCCGAGTTGTCGAGCTCCTTAGCGTTATTTATAAAACATGTTCGAAATGCAAACTATGCGACACGACGAAGCCTCCAATGCCCTTTACACAAGTGCCGCATAGCACAGATTGCTGACAGATTATTCCATTTTTTTTTTTTTTCATTTCTCATTTCCCCCGGCCCCCCGCCTTGTTTTCCCCATTTCCTTGCAACACGCTCATAATGTAAAACTCGGCTGATTTATAAGCAGCATTTTTAATTAACACGGCCCACGAAACTGGCCTGACAAATTTCTCTTTTTTAGAACATTTCCATTATGATGGGAATTTGAATGGCTAAGTTATGATATCTGAAAACATATTTCCAATTCTTAGATCAATAGGACAATAAATCTTTGCATTTAATAAACTAATGTTGTCAAATGAAATTCAGATTTGAATAAAGCAACAGGTATTCAATAATGTTATGTTCAACATTATTATTTTTTTTTTTTTGAGAAAAATTAAATTAGTTCAGTTATTTATTTTAATATGTTTGTTAAATAATTTGACAAACTTTGGTTGTCAGTACTTAGTTGAATTATTAATTTTTGAAACTTGTAGAAAAAACTATGTTTATTTGAAGAAGTTTTTACAGCAATGAAAAGCTATAGAAGTGTGTGATTTAATGGATTTTTTAATAAAGAATCAATAATTAAACAATAATACTTCCTTTAAGATCTCTACTATAATATTTTGCTTATTATTTTGTCGCCCTTGCTTAGTTGAATTTTTAATTTTTAGAACTTAACTTAAAATCAAAGTAATGAATTGTTTTTTATTTCAAGAGACATATACTTTACATATTATTGGTTTAGTTTTTTTTGTTTGTTTCAAAGATTTCTAAATCCTTTTGTGTCAAATGCAGTTCTCCAATCACTTCAACTCAATGCACAATAATGTTATTATTTCAAGAAGATGTCTGTTAACGGTCTCAATAATTGAGAGTTATATTTAAATAGCAGAGTAGTGATTACACATATTTCACATTAACGCAGTGATTGTACATCAATTTTGCAACAACTATGTATGGCTAGCCAGAGGAACGGGAACTCGAAGCTCACGACAACAAACAGATAGTTTGAAGAAGCCTTCATTAAAAGAATAATTGTATCTTCTGCAATGAAGCAAGTGGGCATTAAAGTGGGATGGGAAGAAGTGCGGTGCGGGCAGTTATAGGAGTCTCCCGACCGATAAACGTTGCAAACTTAACAATCGCATCGTTGGACTCGAAAATGGGTGAAGGGCATATCTACATATAAACGAGCCTAGACACACACACATTTTTGCATATTTTTTGGGCTCATAAACCTAAAGGTAGCTCGGGGAACAATGCGATTGTTGTTTTCCCATCCCGTCTCCTCGCTTCCCTTCGCACTGTCTGACTGTCAATGTGCGTAACAATTAAATCGTGTAGCTTCTTCTTTTTGTTGTGTGACTGTGTGTGTGTGGTGTGTGTGTGTGTGTGTGTGTGGCTGCAGCATGCAATTTGCAAATGATCGGAAGGAGGCAAGTAGGCATTTAGCCGGGATGCGTGGCCATGCACCTAACTTCATCACGATCCGCGACATGAAAATAGTTGCACTCCACAGCGAGGCTCGCTCTGTGGAAGCTGCTCTTCTAAGCAGGCGGGCGGGTGGCCAGAGCGCCACAGAGTGGGAAGCGTCAACTCACGAAGTCGACGCCAACGCCATCGCCATAGCCACCAGGTTAGAGAGTCGTTGCAATGTCGATGTGGACTTGGACTGACTCGCTTTGCATATTTAGCAACACATTCCCGATGGTCGTAACGAAAAACGGTTTCATTGTTGCCGACGCCGCCGACAACAACATAAAAGCCTGCGCTCCTTTAGCTGGCCAACACACACACTCTAACACAGACACAGTTAATAACAATCGACAGAGACAGAGACAGCGAGACAGAGAGAGAGAGAACAAACGAGACCAGCGACCAGCGAACAGACCAGAGCAGGCCGAGACCAACCGACAAGAAAATAAGTTGAATAAAATTATTGTGAACACGTCTCGTTGATTTATTGTGAAATCGCGCATGAGTAATGATCGCATATTTGGGTATACTTGTTGGCTTGTTGGTTGGTGGTGCTGCTGTTGCCGTTGCTGTGGCCGTTGCTGTTGCTGTTGGCAGTGGCAGTGGTAGTTGTAGCTGGGCTGCTGCTGGTGGTTTCCACTGGAAGGTCGATCGATTGCTCGCCGCGATCCTCCGCAACACATTGTTGCCAGTCCATGGGTACAGTTTTTGGTTATTGCTCATTTTCGTATCGATCCGTATAGCACTCGCTGTGTTTACATTTTGCCGGCCTCCTATTGTTGCTCTAAATGGCAGCGAATGAGTCGAAACTTTTTCCTCTTGTTGCGCTTCGGTATTATAATCCAAAAACAGCACCGACACACACAACACACACAACACAACAGACGGACGGACAGGAGGCTGCCTGGCATAATAAAACATGATGATGGGCCACTCGCTGGTTTTGTGGCTTGCTTTGGGGCTCGTTGGTTATCTAATCGGCTTTTATAATTGGGAACCAACGAGCCGCAGATTCAGCGCGATCATTGTGTAACAATTAAGGTATAGAATCAACACTACACAACAACGCAACGAACCCTGCTAACAAACCTCCATCATCCCATCTCTATCCCATCCCATCCCATTCCATACTCTGTGCTCTTCCATCGGGTTTACTGACTCCCTCGAGAGCGTTCTCCACATAAGCATGATGAATTTGCAGAAACTTAAACTAAAATTAATATGTTATAGCAGGTTCTTCTCCTATTCAAAGATATTTCTCTTGTTTTGCATTCTATGTTGATTTTAATTAGGGGAGAATGAATGGAATGAATGATCAACATTTTAGAATGTGCCTGAATATAGTATTTGTGAAAGGACTGCATACATAATATCGAAATCTTTTTTTAGATTTTAATAATTATTATTCATTGTAGTTATATACATTGCAGTATTATATATGTATCTTAATTCCCTTTTATTTTTTAAAGTTTGAATAATTTGCAAAGCTAAAGCATACTTGAAGGAGATAACTTTGAATATCTATAAAATGTATAATAATTATTATATTACTTTTCATGGAGGTTTAAATTTATCTGCAATGCTAATAGTTTTTCTCTTCCTGACAACTTCTAATATAAATAAAATATCTCTGAATATCTATGTATACAATATTATAATTTAACAAATCATAATCACGTATACGCTAGTATATTTATAGCGGAATCTTATGCCAAATAAAAATTAATATTTAAAAAATTCTTGATGATATTCTAATTTAATTTTAAGCTAAATTTGATTGACTCTGTCAATAAAGGTTAATTATTTTGAAATTACTTGATTGTTTTCAATAATATGTGTTCGTATATCGTAATAACTCTGTGTTTTTCGAGGAGCACATTAAAGTGGCTTACATCACTCTCAGGTACAAAGAAGAGTTGGAGCAAGTGAAAAATGTTTAGTTGCACCTCCTCTCATTATTCATCGCGTAAAAATAAATGTAAAGAAAGAAAGACGCGCAGAAGAAAAGAAAACACTTTAAATCATCTTTGTTGCGCAGTGATAACGATGAGAGGAGCTGTTGAGGGCCTGAAATGGTAAATGGTAAAAGTATCTTGAAGTACGCAGTTGTAGGCATCGAAAATTGATGATCGCGTGCCAAATGTGCATGTTTATAAACATATTTCTCTCAGTCTGCGTCTGAGAGAGGCCTGCCAGTCTGAAGTCTGAGGTCTGAGTGTATTGCATGAGTCTGTCCATTGGGATGATCTTGCATTTGATCAGTCGCTTTGTTGATTGCTTGAAACTTGTGTCCATGCAATAAAACACTCAAAATGCCAACTTTATTTTGGGTCAAAGTCGCCCAGACACGCAACGTTGCCTGCTCGACTCTGCCGTTGTCGTTGCCGTTGCCGTGTTTGTCTCTGAGCCGAGCGGGGAAGGAGGGGGGGGGGGGGGGGGAAGAAACATTGAGAACGCGACTCTCAGATAAACTTTTGGCTGGGGCATGCCACTTACACTGCCACAAACTAATGCCACAATCGAAGCGACGCTTTTTTGTGAGCCAATTTGGCGTTGCGTTTGACCTTTTTGAAGAAGCATTATTATTATTATATAAATGGTTTCTCTCACAAAACCTGTAGAAAATGGGTTATATATTCGTCTCGTATTCGTTTGGGATACAAATTCCAATGACCGAACCGGGGGCCGACAACCAACTGTGCATTTGGCGGAACTTTGCGCCACATGCGTCGCATATCTTTGACACAATCCGTGGCGCCCACCCGTTGTGCTCTCGAGGGCAACCTTTTCATTCTTTCTCCCAGCCCCCCTCCAAAATATTAAAAACCAAAAAAAAGTGGCGACCGTTGTTCAAATTAAATTAA
Source organism: Drosophila immigrans (assembly GCA_963583835.1). NCBI lineage: Eukaryota > Metazoa > Arthropoda > Insecta > Diptera > Drosophilidae > Drosophila > Drosophila immigrans. Next base: position 32,061,952 of record OY757141.1, read on the forward strand.
TTCATAATGAACGAAATTATTAGAGCCAACTGTCTGTTGTCCAGCGGTGTCAATGGTCTCTGTCTCTCTCTCTCTCACACCGAGAACTAGCTTCAGTTCCAACTTCAACTCCAGCTCCACCTCTCAGATCTCTACAAGGGCGTTACCCAAGTAGTTACAGCCACAGACTGAGAAACCCGTCCGCTGAGGCTGCTGCTGTTGCTGTCTTCTGTCGACTGGATTAATGGCTGCGCTGACAGTGAAAATCCTGCGGTTATAAGTTTTATAGCCCTTCGTCTCCACTTTAAAATGGTTGCCATATACGCTTAGCAATTAGAGTGTGCCGCCCGTGTGTGTGGATGGATGGAAGGAAGGAAGGGTTTCTCTTCACGTATTACACATTCGTCTTTTGGGTGAGATCATAAAAGATTTTCTTAGGAATTTGACAGGCCTCTAAACTCGCAGGGGTTACAACAGTCACAGCCTCACAGCTCGCAGTCTCTCAACTCACAGCTCATTAGTTTCAGCCGCTGTGCGTGGGTTGAGTTCGCCTTTTGGATCGAACAGGGATAAACTTGAGCTACTGAACAGCATTATTGCTTGGGATTGTCTGGAGGTTTGCCACTCCTAATTACACGTGAGAACACTAAATGCAAACGCATCATTGTCAGTTCAGTGTTGGGTTTTTGTTACAGCTCTTACCAAGAATGGATTCAGGCTAAATTCGGCGGTAAAATCAACAAACAGTTAACACAAGGATATAGATTAGTACTGCAATATTTGCAGCCAAGTTTATGAGCAGACTTATTGTTCTACGAGGTGCTTAGTAGTTGTGTGAAAGACGGGGATTATTAAAAGTATTACAACAGATTTTCAGAATGGATGATGCAAAGTTGTGTTCAAATGTTCTTAAGCCTGCAGTTGAGTATGAGAATAGATTATGCATTGAATATTAAGAGACAATTTTATATTTTTAAGTGTTACTCTTTAATCTTCTGCTTGAATATAAAACGTTACTTAAGATTACAAATTTGTTCATTTTGAGGTAAAAATAAATACAATATTTATCGTATTATTGATGATATTGAATATAAAAAAAATGTAAGATTGTTTTACCAAAATTTATAATATTTCAAGTTGATGTTGAGTACTTTTTGAAATAAAAATTAGGTACTTGTCATTTAATAAAATAAAATATAACAAGAGTTTCGGATTTCCTAAAAATACAATATATTAATTTAAAGTTGACTTTACGAAAATGTATTTAATAACAACTAAAAATAATAATCATGTTCTTACTATTTTTTAAATATTTTTATATTTCAAACTAAAATATGAATAACCAAATTTTTAAATATGGTAAGTAATTGCAAAAAATAAAATGAAATAAATATTGAAAGCTATTTACTGCCTGAGATATATGAGTTAATTTTGTTGCTGAGTGGTATAAATATGACAAACGCCTTTAAATATTTTAAATTTAAATGAAAGATGTTGAAATGACCCAGCAAGCTTAGAGATTATTAATTATCTTGATACACCACACAAAGATCTATTTATAAGTTAATAACATGAAAGATTTCTATATTTTGTTGCTGAGCATTTTCACTTTCAACAGCTGCCAGCGAAATTGATTGTTATACGAAGCTGTAATAGATGGCCATCCAATTATCAAATTCTTATGTGTCAATTAAAAATACCTTTTGTGAGGCGAACGAACAAGAAACCCAACAGCATTTACACATTCATTGAATGCTTCGAGGCAACTTTCGGAGTTGTCAGAAATTCGATCACTTCCTCTGCCAGCTGATAATGGAACTGATATATTTCAACAGTTGTGTCGCTGTCGTTGAACTCGCTCTCAAAATCATCGTCGCTTTCCTAGAATGCCCACACACAAGCACAACTCGCCACACTTGCACCACATGTACTACGAGGTTGGGAAGCCACAGAGATGATTAATTTTGGGGTTTTATTTTCTGTTGTTCTAAAGCAGCCATCGAGCTGTCTATAAGTCATGCCTTTTGCAATTGGGCAGGGCAACACGTGTTCCCCTGACTTCTCTCCAAATCGCAGCTTTCACCCATGCGTGGCAAGGTCTGTTGTGTCTGGTGTACGGGAAATGAGCATGCGCAAACGCAAATGTTGCATGGCCAAGTTGGGAGCAGAAAACAGAGAGAATAGCGAAACAACGAGAGGCAACAACGACTGCGAGTACATGACATAGTGCCTGTCGTCTCATTAGGATTAGACCCACGTTATTTAATTGCATGTTAGGGATTCCAGCTTATTTATAATGAGTTAGTTAAATACACACACGCACTCAGAGAGAGAGAGAGAGACTGTGACTCTGAACTGAGACTCTGAGCTGAGACTGAGCTCTGAGAGAAGGAACTCAGGGTTCTCGGTTGCAGGCGTTGCTGCTGTCCGCTGCCAGGGAACGAATGATTAATGATCGGAGCGAACGCGTTAGGCGGGTCCACTATTATCTGCCGTCTCTCTCGTGATGCTCTCTCGCTCTCGCTCTCTATTAATCTTTCCCTTCTCCATTTGCACCAGCTCTGTTGTTGGTTTTTCGTGAATTTATTTACAAATAAAATTATAGCTTCGCCTCGCACAGTCAACTTGCTGCAACAACAGCTGCCACAACAACAACGGCAACTTTGCTGGCCATTTAAACACCCCATAAACAATTTGCCATAATTTCGAGCAGACGACGACAACGTCGACGACGACGAAGTCGGCGCTCCCTCATTACAAAATGACGGCAAATTGCAATTTTCGTTGAACGTTGAGTGGAGCCCGCATGCCACAAGCCGCATGCCACAGTAGCAATAGCTGCAGCTTCAGTAGCCCATGCAAGACGCTGTGACAATCAACGCGCACGTCCCGCCTGATGATGTGATGTGATCTGATGTGATGAGTGCGTCTATCATATCGTCAACGTGCGTCGTCGTCGTCTACGTCGTCGTCGTCATCGTCATCCACATCGTCGTCACTGTCAACGACAACATCATCATGCAGTCGCAATCGCTGCAGTCGCCTTGATCTTGATCAGCCTCAGCTTCAGCTTCTCGCTCAGCTAAAGGGGCGCAGCGGCTCATCATCATCGTCATCGTCATCGTCATCGAAATTGTCATGTCACGAAAGTTGGCTCCCAGCTGCTAAAAACAGCTAAGGCTGCTGCTGCTGCTGCTGCCAATATCAACAGTAACAACAACAACTCCAACTTAACAACAACAATAAGAAATAAAAAGGCGGCGGCGTCTCCGAGCTTTATTGTGGCATTTGCGCAAAACCCTTTGGCCAAATGGGGTACGATAACTTTGTCATTAAGTGTGCGCCCTGCACTGCAATTAAGCATTTCAGTAAACGATATGCCCTTCATCTGGAACCCATCTCACAGCGGCGCAACCTGCTAAATTAGCCAGGCGACAATCGAGTTTATTTACTTATCGCAAAAGTCCATTACGACCTCATCAATATTACACTGTGCGATAAATAGCAGCATAAATTTAAATTCAATACTTGTATGTATTTACTTTTTTTTATTTATGTAAGTAGGTGCTGTAAAATCCAATTTAATAATTCGTAACGAATTTCATTACGAAAAGGAAATTTATTTTCTCAATTTAAAAAAATTGATTTAATCGCAAAAACATTCATAAACAAACAATTTTAATAATTTTAATTTGAAAAACAAATTTGATAATTATTTTGTTTTTTCATACCAATAATTTAATGAAAATAAAAAGTAAATTGATTAAATTAATCTTCTATGATTTATTTAAAAAGTTATCTTAATAAAATATGAATTTACAAATTTCCTTCTCTTATTGTTTATTTTATTGTCATGATTAATGTGCAAAGTTTGTCCCATAAACAAGCGAACAAAAGTGAAAATGCAGTGTAAACAATTATATTTGGAATCAGATAAAAATCGTTTAAATTTACTCATCAGATTATCTTTTCATATGCCCAAAAATTGAATGAGAATAAAAACTAGTGTAAAGAAAATAAATTAAATTGATTTATCGAATTCTGTGTAATGAAAAAATAAAAAGTATTTGCTACAAATTATTGATTTCTTAAATTTGTTCTTCTATTTTATCTTCATTGAGTGATATATGAATGAAAAAGGTCTCCACAACGCGAACGAAAGTAAAAGTAAAGTGTGAACAATTAATTTCAAGATAAAAAACGTTTTTAAATTTACTTATGAGATTATCTTGCCACTGCGTTCCAGTTTTTTAGTTTTCAATTCGAAGAAGTAATCAACCATTTAAGAGTCATCAATCAATCGAGACGGAGATAATATTAATTGAATTGTCAACAATTAGATTCAAATTTGTCAGTTTTCGTTGATATTTGTAGTATATAAATTATTCGTGGTTCAGCTGCGACTCGATTCACTTGCTTGTAATTGTTGAGCGGCAACGGTTGATATTGCTGCTGCTGCTGGTCTTGAGATTTTGTGGCTTAAATGCCTTTTAAATGCAGCTCCCCACGGGAATATGCTGCCGCCAGTCTGACTGAGTGCCTGTTGTTGTTGCTGTAGTTGTTGTTGTTGCTGCTGCTGCTGTTGACATTGTGATCAACGATAGCGGCCTGACAACTGATGGCAATCACTTGTCGCGCTTCAGATCATCCGCCTGTTGCCTGCGTCTGCTGCACGTTGCAAGTTTGATATTGAATGTTTGTTGCTGAATGTTGCCCATGGCTTGACACAGATTTGTTGGCCAAAGTTGGCGACAACGTCGTCGCCTTTTTAGGCCCAGGCGTCTAAGTTGCAGCCAACTTGTTGCCCCTTTTTGTGCCAATTGACAATTGACGCAACATCAAAACTGTCTAATTAAAAACATTGCCCGCAATGCGTAACTGAAATCGATGAGTCCGATGGCGATGCCGATGGCGATGCCGACAAAGCATTTGACTTTATGACATTTGCAATGAGTGAGCAACATGGCAAATAGACAGAGATAGCACCAACAACAACAACAATAACAACAACACACACTTTGCTATTTATTTTGTAATTTTTCTCAGCATTTTTCTTTCATTTCTGCTGCTGCTGCCGCTGCTGCTGCTAAATTATGGACTCTCCGGGCCGGGATAAGAGAAGAGCAGAGAAAAAAAATCGAAGAAACAACAATGATTCGTATAAATTGGAAACATTAAAAAAGCAATCAAAAATGTTCGGGCCAAGGCAACAACAACAGCAACAACCACACAAAAGAGATGCGGTCCGGTCCCCGGGTCAGTTTAACCTGCGCTGGCGTGTTAACCTGCTGCTGCCTCTCCACGCAACAGTTGAAATTTCCGATACAAGTTGCCCAGTTGTCCATGCAGCTTCACACGATTGCTGCGGGGCAGGGGAATGACCAAAAGAGAGGGGAGCGTACTCGATTGAACAGCCAGCGATCGAGATCGAGGTACGAGAATTTTGAAGATCTTGCGGCTTGAGGCTTGAGTCTATGCGGGGCACATTGCAACCTCACTCAAACTGAGCTGCGACGCGTTGACTGACTGATATGAGACAACAGCAACAACACCAACAACAACATTTCACATCAGCAACAACAGTCTGTCGATTGTTAATCAGTTAGATATAAAACAAAATACAGCCAGAAGAATCAAACTCGAATCTCTGCGCGTATCTACGACATGTTAATGATGTTTCTTATACTCTTCTTTTTTTGTTTTTTATTTTCTTTTCTCCTGGGTGTTAGATAAAAGACGACGCAGAAGACAGAGAGAGGGAGAATAAAACAAATACCAAAACTGAGACCGAAACAAAAAGAATGTTTAGAAAAACGTTTGGCCCACGTTTCCTAGAAGCAGCCAAGTTAAGAGCGACCTCTCCAGACCCGGTGCGCTGCGCTCTATTGATGTTATTTATGTGAAATGTCTGTGAAATTATTACCCTTTTTTTGGGCTAGAAATTTATTTGATTCGACTGTTGTGTTTTACTCGCTTTTAATTAGCAGTCGAAACAAACCAAAGTTCACAAAAGACAGCAATAGATAGACAGATGGACAGATGAACAGATGGGAAGATGGAGATCGTGAGCTGAAAGAACAAACATGGTAATTTAATCTGTGATCCGTTTTCTTGATTTCGATCTTGATTCACTTTGGGCACTCATCAACTACACATAGTACCATAGTGTCTGTCTATGGAACTTTAAAAAGTGATTCCAGCCAGACTTTTGATCGTTTCGGTATTTTCTACTTCGCTCTCGCTTATCTATCGTTAACAGTTCTGACGCTGTTTTGTTTACTTTTGATTGCATTTAGTTGCAAATTGATGACATATTAGTGAGATATAATGCACTTTGAGATTTGGGCTCCACTCATTATTTAAGATTGTGGGCAGATTGTGGCCTTTGGTTGCCAAGTTGATTAGATTTCGAGCCGCGACCTTTTTAGCTTTTTGGGTCACCAATTTTATTTTTAGGAAAAATTTAAATTGGACATTTGACTTTGTCTTATATGCACAGAGTGTGAAATTTTGTGTAGCTAAAGTATCTGGAATCATTAAACTTAAGTAGAGCAATCTGATTCGATTTGAAGATAATTAATAATGTGTCTTTTATCTTGTTCACTTAACTAACTGCGTGGCTCATTTATTTAAATATTTATAGATTCGGCTTCTTTTTATTATTCTACGTGCTTGCTTTCTTAGCTCATTATTGAGAGTGATTGTTTTTCTTTTACTTAATCAATGTTTGTATTTATTTACAATTTTATTTTTGAATTCGTACGTATTTCTTATCAATTGGTAATTTAAATTGATTTAGTATTTAATGAAATAATTCCAACAATTTGAAATTGGCTGATATTAATCTTAAAGCTTTTGATTTATTTTCTCAGTTTTAATAAATATTTATGTAATTGATATGGTTCAAATACAATATTCAGTTAATGTTGAAATTATTTTTGGAAATCTAAGAAGATAAGTCATAAATCGACGGAATTGCTTAAGTTTTAACAGCTTACTAATTTTTTGCTACTATTATTTATTTATAAAGTGTAGAATCCATACACATTGGAGAACATTAAAAATAGAGTAAATAGAAATTCATTTTATAAAGTTTGTTTAACATATTTGAAGATAGACTAAAAATTCTCATCTGAAGAGTTGTTTATCCACAAGGCTGGTGAGTTTTTTATTCCCCAACATAACATATTTTGTGAATTTGGCGTATCACTTAAGCCTAATATTTATTGCATTATGACTTTAAATTCGGGCATTTTCCATTATTTCGTAAACAATTGGGCGCATCAATGGATTCATTTTGGGCATAACTAATCTAATAAATATATTTTTAAATTCCATTCACAATGTTTTGTGTTTCGCGTCCACTGATCTCATCGCTTTGATGTGTCTCGTCAGCTGCGCTCGCGAATGGCGACAAGTTAATTGAATCGAATGCTTAGACTCATAGAACTCTTTCTTCTACGCGAACAATTCTTCCAGACATTAGCATACGGCGAACAGGCCTAGAAGTAGACGCTATATAGTCATCGGCTTGAATCGGCTTGAAGACCATTTCCTGTGAATTGTGGCGAGCCCTTTGTTAATTGTGAATGAATTGAATACCATTTTGTGTTGGACATCGCCAAACCCATTTGCCCATTTGCCAGTCTGGTTTTTATTTAGCAAGTGAATCGGTTGTATAATTTGACTAATTCTAATGGATAGAAATGAATCAGCCCGGTCTGCTTATGCTAATATTAAGTGCGTTCCGCCCAGACAATAAAGACAAGTATCGCCGACGTCGTCGTCGTGGGCCGCCTTCTTTACGATCTGAGGTCGGAGCCAGGGCGTTTCTGTATTGTTGTGCGCGTTTTGCATATGTTGATGGTCTGATGCTCTGACGGTTGTTGTCAGCTTGTAGTGCTATATGTATATGTACCTACTATGGTCAGTCGGATCAAGGTTGCTGTCGTTGTTTGCTCATCAAATTATATAGAGCTACCAGTTGAGCTACTCCGTGTATCCTGTGCAGCGACTCCTGTACGTTTCCTTCTGCCTCTGGCCTAACTAGCCAACAATTGGCCCGAAACAACAAAAGAGTCCCAGTAGAAATGCAACGTCTGAGACCAGAGAGCTGAGTTTGCTGTTCGAGCTGCCTGTTTGTCCGTGTCGTCTCAACGCGTCTTCTGACGCTGTCTCTTTCTGTGGCCGCCTCTGAACGCTGTGCGTCCAGTTGGAACGCAAAAAAGCCAGGCAACAGGCTGTTTGGGGCATGCGGCAAGGGGCAAGGGGCAAGAGCTGAGCTGAGTTGAGTCGTGCTGCCAAGTTTTTGAGAGCGCATTGTAGGTAAACACTCGCGCCTAAAAATATCTATAAGCTCTTGTCGTGCAACAACTTGGGCAACCACTTTGCAGGCAACCATTGAGACTGGAGTCGTTGCCGTTGAGGCAGCTGCAACGCGTTTCGTTTCGTTTCGTTTCGATTAGTTGCCACGGCGGCTGTCTGTCAGTTTGTCTGTCCGACTGTCCGTCTGTCTAGCAGTCAGTCAGTCAGTCAGGGCCTCGAGACCAGACAAAAAGCGACGCTGTCTTGTTAATTTTTTGAGCTATTTATTTTGATGTTTTCGCTTTTACGCTCTCGTTGAGTCGCTGAGAACAGACGCAATGCCAAACCGACCGACAGTCGCAATACAAACAATAAAAGAACTAAACAAAATGCATACTAAAAAGAAAATATATATATGTAGTACTTTACAAAATTCGCTGACCAGCAGAGACTGAGAATCTGACTGCAAATGCGAAAGCAAATACTCAGGGTGTCCATGTGTGTGTGTGTGTGTGTGTGTGTGTGTGTGTGTGCGTGTTTGTGCAACGTTGCATCACGAGATAGTTAAAAAGATATGCATACGAAATTGGAAATGCTAATTAATATGTTTTGCACAGCCAGATACGACGCGATACGCGGCAAGCGAAGAGCCAGAGAACTGCAAGTGAATCTGTTTACATAAGCGTTAACTGCACACCCACAAGATACAAGATACACACACACACACACACACACACACACAGAGGCTGTTACTACGGCAATACACAGACAAATTAAATTAATTTTTATTAGGCGTCAAGCCATAAAGAACATTAAGAACAGCTGAGCCATCTCCATTTGAAGCTGAGGCTGTATGTAGTTGAATGAATGGCAAGCTCACATGACAACGCTTTATAATTAAGAACAATGCCGAGTTATTCAAATAGACAGAGACAGCGTCAATCGGCGAGAGCGAGACGGGGCGAGTCAGCATGCAGCAAAGATAGAGTTGTTGGAACTCATTCATTTGCCGACTGATGAATGCCATTGCTATGACACATATTAATTGAAATGACGAAATTTCTGTTTGTTTTAATCAGCACAGGAAGTCAGTCCCTTGATACGCGCAATTGAAGCCACCAATTTAACTAGCTTTTCATCCAGAGTTTCTTACTAATAGTAATGGAACGCTTTCAGAATTGTTTCTTGACCTTGACAAGATTTTAGAAAAGGATTAAGTAATCAAAGCCATAATTAATGGTTGAATAAAATGTTACAAATAAATTCCGTTTTAATAACTATATTGTAAAAATTAAATTTTATATTTTTTATTTATTGACGTGTTTAATTATTATGCAAAAAAATAATATAACAACTTTAGGAAGGTAGTGCTAGTTACTAAGGCCATCGACTCGATTAAATTTTATATATTCTTGATGTTTGCAATCTTTAATTTGAAGTATGTACCTATAAGATACTGCATTCTTACTGTTAGTAATTTTCTTTATTTCGACCGTTTATAGTCGACTTTAAAATAAAATGTATTTATTTTATCAAGTGGAATATATTATACAATAATACATTTAAGAGACTAGGGTACTAACAACTAAATAAATATTTGCGTTAACATACTGTTTTTAATAATGTTAATCCAAATCCCTACTTCCATCTAAACCTGAAGTCTATTATTTTTATATAGATCAATATTTTTCTTATTACATTACCCCGTTTTATTTTTGGAATAATATTTAAAAATTGTTCCAGATAAAGAGCAATTGCAAGCTTAATTTTGTTTTGCATAAATTACGTATACGCTTTAAATGAAAGTTATATTATTAGAAAAATAAAGCACAAAATAAATAAAAATGAAAAATTCTAATTTTTAATATCCGTCTGGTTTTTGTTAACAGAAGTGTATTAAGTTTATTAGTTTATGAAAAGTTTAGCAGTGTATTGTGCTTAGGTGCTAATTGTCGGTCAATTAGGCATGCTCTGATATCTGAAAGCATAGTGAATTTGGGGTTGAGCTTCAAATTAACATTAATTAGAGTATCTTGTTGCTTCTAAGTTGTCATTTAACACGTTTGGGGTTTTTTAGCACAATAAAATAACAATTCTGACATAACAGCATAAATATTGAACTTCATCAAGCCCAAAACTTTTTGCTGATCAACGTGAAAATACAGACAAAGAATTTCAGTTGATTTTCGGGTTTATTTTGCTTTCGTAAACAACGTGAATCTGAAGTTCATGCCAATAAGATTTCTGCTTTATTTTGATACAACTTCCGGAGAGGAAGCAGTTGATTGATGTGTCAGTAGCTGAATGGATCGTTTTCATCTAGCTGATAAGCTCAATAAGCCCCTGGAGCTATAACAGATTGTTCAAGTTGGCCACTCAGATAGCGACAATGTACAATTTTAGGGTTGTCTATGGATTTGGATTGTTCCACAATTCGCTGGGGCGTTCATTGTCATTGATAAAGAGCAAAAAGAGAAGAAAAAATAAGCAATTACAATACGGCGAATAATTTTCGCAAGCGGCACGATGGCAGCTGGCAAAGTACCTACAGATTATGTGAGTCATAATAAGAGTGGGAACGGGGCATTGAGACGGGAAACAGAGAATTGTGACCCAATGAGCAATATGCACCTACAATACACGAATAGCAGCAAACACTTGGTTGGTTGGGCAACAATAAAGCCCAAGACAAGCGAAGCGATTACAAAGAAAAATAATTTGCGCAAATTGTGAACTGTGAGGGAGAGGAAAGGAAAAGAACTGAGCATAATGGCAGTGATCCGTCATCGAGGCGAATGTTACTGAACTCGACTAATCTAATCAAATCAAATCAAATCAATGACGACCCAGTATAAGATTACCTTCGCCCTGCCCCTGGCAGATTGTGCAATGCGAAGGCCTTAGCCTAATTTTGTTGTAGCACTTCCTGGCTTACACCCAACTGGCCTGATCGATCGATAAAAACACACAAAAGAACCGAGGCAGGAACAAACAATCGAGGCTCTGCTGCCAGCTTGTAACAAAATCCTAGCCAAAAGATGCCGGCTGAGGTGAAATGTACCTGAGAACGAACATGCCCAAGATGTTTGCACACGGTCAACTTTCAACAATTTGTAGGCTACCTGCAGTTTTCGGTGTGGCTTTTCCTGAGAACACAGACGAAGATCTCTGCTGACTGTGCTAACAGGCTGGCTGACAGATACGCATCGCTTGCAGCCGAAGTGGAGAGGAAGAGGATGAGTTTGGTTAATCAGCGGCAGCACCTGTCGAGGCAACAGTGGCGTCAACAGGTACACAGACTACAAATATTTTGGGAAAGTTTGAAAGTGTATTTAAAGTCATATGGAGCGATCATGCAAACAGATCAGCCCCCGTTCCATTTCGTGCCACAAGCAACAAAATCAAAATGAGTAAGCGCGTTGAGCAAACAAAGCGCGGACAGACGGACGGACGGACAGACAGATCGACAGTTTGCCAGTTCGTCAGCTTGCAAGCTCTGGCTGATTGACCAGCCGGTCAGGTCCAAGAGCGATCAGCGATCAGCGATCAAAGGCAGGCTGGGCCCAGCAACTGCTCTCATAAATCAAGAAAAATCAGTCAATTTTTTATGTGTGTACATATGGCGCGTATATCAAACTGACATTGCCTGCATTAACAATTGATTTCAATAATTTTTTATTATTATTTTTGCTCTCGTCGCTTAAGCCGCATTCGCCTCCAGATCAGATCGCAGCTCTCACGAACTCACTTTGCGCTCAATTCAGTTCTTTGTGTTTGCCTCTATTCAGCTAAACTCTCTCTCTCTCTCTCTCTCTCTCTCTCTATTCGATTTCACTCTCACGCTCAGTCGCTGAATATGAAACTCACTCAATTTGATTGTGGCTCATTTGGATCAAAGGAAACTCGTCTAACCGGTGTGACGAGTGTCAATGTCTCATTGGAAATTGTTCGCTTGGCGTTGACGCTCAACGAAACAGACAAGGGAGACACACACTGCACAGTGGCACAAAACAGCAGCAGGTTGCCAATTAATTGCACCGAAAATATACAAATTTATGATTTCACACAAATATTTTGAAATTCTAGATATTTTCGTAAAATATTCATTTAATCTCGGGAGGGGTTTCATTTTGCCTTGCCAATATATAATACTTCCTCATCTGTAAAAATAATTATTTAAGTAGTTGCTGTAACAATTATAGATACTACTGTTTGCATTTAAAATATTTCAAAAATACTTACATATGTTTAATATTTTCATTTATATCTCTTTCAATTTAATTTAAAAATATAGTAGAAAATATTTACTATTATGTAGCTCCTAAAAATTGTAATATTTACAAGCAGTCTATTGATCCCCTAAATTGCTGATTAAATAAACCAAATTATTCTATAAGCATTAAGATGCTGAAATTTGTATATTTTTTTATTTATTTTTTATAGGAAATTGTCACTTGGAATTTAATTCTAAAGAAAAATAATATGTATAGTTTAGGAAATCAATTGTATGACTTCTTCGTATTTTATTTTCATTCTATAACTATTTTAATACTTTACGAATATGTAAACATATATTTTTAGTTTCATTATCATCAATCGATTGCTCATTGCCCAAACAAAAATATTCCATTAGAGAGCATTAGAAGATGCTGCTTCAAGATGCTGTAATTTAGGCCTTCCATTATGTCAAGCTCTTGGCTTATCGCTGTGTTCATCTTTCGCATGTTAGTGCAGCTCAAATTCTAGCCTGCCATATCACCTGTTTATCTCTCGATCTCACTTCCTCGATCATCTTACATACCGGGATCACTTCCTACTCTCTCACGCTATCCTCAGCCCACACTCAGACGTGCAATAAAACATTGTCAATATACGCGGCCCACTGTGCATTGCGACTATTGTGCGTTGCGTTTGCATTGCATAGACAGAGACAGAGACAGAGACGCAGTCGCCTGGCAGTGTTTGCTTTGCTCGCCCCTTCCAGCCCAGGTAGTCTGGAGCACCCAACGCAAACGCTCTCAGTCTTTGTGTGCGTGCTCATTGAGTGCTCGCCCAGAGGCATAATGTGAGTGAGAAGCGAAATTCCACTCGACGACAGTCGACGGCAGCATTCGGTGAGGCACTTGCTGCTCTCTGCGATCAGTTTTTGAGTTGACTTCGAGCTGAGCGCACGCGTTGTCGGTTGAACGAATCGAAACGAGTCGCAGTAATGAATAGACGAGTGCTCGAAAGTTGTATCGCATAGTAGAGAAAAGAAATATTTATCAAAGCTGAATGAATCGCAATCGCAATCGCACCCCCCACTTGGATTACGGTCAGCGCGAATGAGCCAACAAACAAACAACAAGATCAAATTAAAAATATCGAATCGAATGAGTGCGACAGAGAATATCTAAAGAGAGAGAGATAAAAATAATAGCCACTACTCCATGGTGTAGATAGATGGTGAGTGTTGTGTGCTGTGTGCTTTACTATTGCTACACGCTCGGGTCGTGGATTGTGCAAGCAACGACAATTCGATAAAAAAGATATTCCAAATATCCACGAAAAATGGGCTGCAAATAACGCCGCGCGCGCAGAGTTCCCCTCAAACCCAACAGATTCCACAACGAATCCAAGTGAAGCCACAACAAAAAAATGCTGGCCAGCCACATGCTGTACGTCCTCATTGCCAGCTGTGTGATGCCCATTTTTGGGGCGGCGCTGAGCAAGACGGTGCTGTACCAGGCGCCGGACGAGTGCCGCTGGAGCGGCGGCGGGGAGCAGGACATTACCTTGGTCTGCCATCTGCGGACCATCAACTCGGAGCTGGAGAACACCAACTTCAGCGTGATCCAGCCACACAACACGGTGAGGCTGCGCCTCGAGTGCAGCGACGCCCTCTTCTTCCAGAGCAGCTTGAGTCCGGATAGCTTTCGGTCGCTGGTCGAGCTGCGCGACCTGACCATCGAGTACTGCAAGCTGGGCAACCTCACGGAGGGTTCGTTCCGGGGTCTGCACGAGCTGCGCAACCTGACGATTCGAACCCACAACGGCGACTGGTCAACGATGTCGCTGGAGATGGCGTCGAACAGTTTCGTCGAGTTCCGGCAGCTGGAGCGGCTGGACTTGAGCCTGAACAACATCTGGCTGATACCCGATGGCATGGTGTGTCCGCTGAAGTCGCTGCAGCACATGAACGCGTCGTACAACAAGATCCAGGACATCAGCAACTTTTACTTCAGCGCCTCGACGAGTTCGACGCGCAAGTCGCGGGTCTGCGGCTCGACGCTGCAGTCCCTCGACCTGAGCGCCAACAAGATGGTCAGCCTGCCGTCGGCCATGCTGTCCGCTCTGGTGCGTCTGACCCACCTGAATATGGCACGCAATAGCATGAGCTTTCTGGCCGATCGGGCGTTCGAGGGCCTGATATCGCTGCGCGTTGTCGATCTGTCGGCCAACCGACTGACCTCGCTGCCCCCCGAGCTGTTCGTGGAGACGAAGCAGCTGCAGGAGATCTATCTGAAGAACAATTCCATCAACGTGCTGGCGCCCGGCATCTTCAGCGAACTGGCGGAGCTGCTGGTGCTCGATCTGGCCAGCAACGAGCTCAACTCGCAGTGGATCAACGTGGAGACGTTTGTGGGCTTGAAGCAGCTGCTCAAACTCGATTTGTCGGCCAATAAAATCAGTCGCTTGGAGGCGCACATCTTTCGGCCGCTGGCCAGTCTGCAGATCCTCAAGCTGGAGGAGAACTACATCGATCAGCTGCCCGCCGGCATCTTTGGCGATCTCAGCAACCTGCACACCCTCATCCTCTCCAACAACCGCATCTCGGTGATCGAGCAGCGCACGCTCCAGGGGCTGCACAATCTGCAGGTGCTCTCCCTGGACTACAACCGGCTGGCCGCGCTCGATGCTCGATCGCTGATCAACTGCAGCCAGCTGCAGGATCTGCATCTGAACGACAACAAGCTGCAGGCGGTGCCCGAGGCGCTGATCCACGTGCCGCTGCTCAAGACGCTCGACGTCGGCGAGAACATGATCGGCCAGATCGAGAACACGAGCGTCACCCAGCTGGAGAATCTCTACGGCCTGCGCATGACCGAAAACTCCTTGACCCACATCCGCCGAGGAGTCTTCGATCGCATGCGAGCTTTACAAATTCTCAATCTCTCGGGGAATAAGCTGAAATCGATCGAAGCTGGCGCGTTGTTGAAGAATACTCAGCTGCAGGCGATCCGGCTGGATGGCAATCAGCTGAAGAGCATCGCGGGGCTGTTCACGGAGCTGAACAACCTCGTGTGGCTGAACATATCGGGCAACCGGCTGGAGAAGTTCGACTACTCGCACATCCCGTACGGGCTGCAGTGGCTGGACGTGCGGGCGAACCGCATCAGCCAGCTGGGCAACTACTTCGAGTACGACAACGAGCTGAGCCTGAGCACCTTCGATGCCAGCTACAACCAGCTGTCGGAGATCACGGCCAACTCGATACCGAACAGCGT
The DNA here is from genome assembly GCA_963583835.1 of Drosophila immigrans. NCBI lineage: Eukaryota > Metazoa > Arthropoda > Insecta > Diptera > Drosophilidae > Drosophila > Drosophila immigrans. Next base: position 32,077,722 of record OY757141.1, read on the forward strand.
GGAGGTGCTCTATCTGAACGACAATCAGATCAGCAAGATCCAGCCGTACACGTTCTTCAAGAAGCCCAATCTCACCCGCGTCGATCTCGTCCGCAACAGGCTGACGACCCTCGAACCGAACGCTCTCCGACTCTCCCCCATCGCCGAGGATCGCGACCTGCCCGAGTTCTACATCGGCCACAATGCGTACCAGTGCGATTGCAATCTGGACTGGCTGCAGAAGATCAATCGCGAGTCACGCACCCAGCCTCAGCTCATGGATCTCGATCAGATCCACTGCAAGCTGTCGTATGCACGCGGCGCCACGCATGTCTCGCTCATTGAGGCGAAGTCCAACGACTTCCTCTGCAAGTACGAGTCGCATTGCTTTGCGCTGTGCCACTGCTGCGACTTCCAGGCCTGCGACTGCAAGATGGAGTGTCCCGATCGCTGTGCCTGCTATCACGACCAGTCCTGGACCTCCAACGTCGTCGACTGCAGTCGCGCCTCCTACGATCGCGCCCTCCCCTCCCACATCCCCATGGATGCCACCCAACTCTACCTCGATGGCAACACGTTCTCGGAGCTGCAGAGTCATGCGTTCATCGGACGCAAGCGGCTCAAGGTGCTGCACCTGAACCACTCGCACATCGAGACCCTGCACAATCGCACCTTCTACGGCCTGCTCGAGCTCGAGGTGCTGCAGCTGCAAAACAATCTGCTGCGTCAGCTCAATGGGAATGAGTTCCAGGGCTTGGATAATCTGCAGGAACTGTATCTGCAGCACAATGCGATCGCCAGCATCGACACGCTGACGTTCACGCATCTGTATCACCTGAAGATCCTGCGACTCGATCACAATGCGATCGGCGCGTTCGCCGTCTGGAACTTCCTGCCCAGCTACCTCAACGAGCTGCGGCTCGCCGGCAATCCGTGGAGCTGTCGCTGCGACTTCATCGACAAGCTGCGCGACTTCATGGGACGCCACGAGTACGTCGTCGATCGCCCCAAGCTGCGCTGCGAGCTGCCCGGCAATAACACTCAACCACTCCAGATGGCCATCTATGCCGCCTCGGCGGATTCGTTGCCCGTGGTGCAGTGCAGCCAGACGCTGCAGCTGGGCCTGGACAACGGCTTCAACAACGCGGAAGGGCGGGCGGGCGAGACGCTCGACGGCAACATGACGTCCACCAAGATGATACTCACGCAGCCGCCCAAGCAGGATTACATCCCCATTCTGGTGGCCATTCTGACCGCCTTCATCTTCATCATGATCTGCACCCTGCTGGTCTTCATCTTCCGCCAGGAGATGCGCGTCTGGTGCCACTCGCGCTTCGGCGTCCGGCTCTTCTACAACGGGCAGAAGGACGTGGACAAGAACGAGCGAGAGAAACTGTTCGACGCCTTCATCTCGTACTCGTCCAAGGACGAGCTGTTCGTCAACGAGGAGCTGGCGCCGACGCTGGAGCTCGGCGAGCAGCGCTACAAGCTCTGCCTGCATCAGCGCGACTTTCCCGTCGGCGGCTATCTGCCCGAGACGATCGTCCAGGCCATCGACAGCAGCCGGCGCACCATCATGGTCGTCTCCGAGAACTTCATCAAGTCCGAGTGGTGCCGCTTCGAGTTCAAGTCGGCGCATCAGTCCGTGCTGCGCGACCGTCGCCGGCGGCTCATCGTCATCGTGCTGGGCGAGGTGCCGCAGAAGGAGCTGGATCCCGATCTGCGGCTGTATCTCAAGACCAACACGTATCTGCAGTGGGGCGACAAGCTGTTCTGGCAGAAGCTGCGCTTCGCTCTGCCCGACGTCTCGGCGTCGCGCGGCCAGCGTGCCCCGCAGCCCTGCCACGCCCCCATCAACCATCCCGCCTACCACCACCATCACCACGTGCACCAGCAGCAGCAGCAACAGTTGCCGTTGCCGCTGCCCCTCCCGCTGCACGCCCCGCATCCCCATCTGCATCCCCATCAGCAGCAGCAGCAGCAGCAACAGTTTATGCTGCCGCCGCAGCCGGGCAGCTTTCGACGCCAGCCGTCGACGCAGCAGTCGCATCGCGGCAACAACAACACCCAGCAGCAGCAGCAGCAGCAGGCAGCGCTGCTCATGGGCGGCAGCGCAGTTGGCGCCCCATCGAGCGGTGCGCCGCAAATGATTCCGCTGGCGGGCGGCATTCAGCAGCAGAGTCTGCCGCTGCCGCCGCAGTCGACGTCGCAGCCAACGCCAGCGTCGCGCAACCTGCACATGTGAGTGGGAGTGGAGCAGCAGCAAAGTTCAACGGGTGGTAAAATATAAGAGAAAGCGAGAGCGAGCGAGGTCAAGTAAAAGTCCTAAAGGACAGAGTGAGCGAGACAGCGACGTAGAGTGAAGTTGAAGTTCAAAAGAGAGCGAAACAAAGGCAGGCAACAACAATGCAATTAATGATCGCAAAGTTCTAAAGGGCAGCAAAGCAAAAGAGAGCAATGTGAACAGAGTGCAAAGAGAGCCAAGCAATGCAATTAATGTTCGATTAGCGCAGTTTAAAGAGAGTGAAGTAAGCTGAGCGTAAGTTCAGCTTTAAGAGAGCAAAGCTAGAATAATTTGCAGAACATTTTGCATATTTTTTTGTACAATTTTAAACAAGTTCTGCATTCATTCGACAGCAAATCAAAGAATCAAGCCCCGAAGCTCGGTTTTGTGCATTGGATTCAGTTTCAGTTACATTTTTGTAGAATTTTTTGAAACTTGTTTCTAACCCCACAATTGACATGCGGCTTACGAGCTTTGCAGAAAGCTTTCCCCCCTCCGCCTCCGCCTCCCCCGCAACAGCCACAGTCACAATTCACAGTCAATATGCAAATGAAAAGCGTTTAGCGATAAAAGCCTAGTTACATGTTAAAATAGCTGCAGCAAACGGCAACGGCAACAACAAAAATAAATGCAACAGCTAAGGGGCAAACGAGTAAAAGAAAGAATGAACAGCAACAACAGCAACAACAACAGCAACAGTAAAAAGTAAAATACCAAAAAGTCGGGGGCAGAAAGAGAGAAAGAGAGACGAGAGACGGGCCAATTGTTGTTGGCCCTGTTCTGTTTTCTGTTTTCTGTTTTCTTACGGCCAGCTATTTTCAGTTTCCTGGCTCGTAGCAAGATTCAGAAAATTGATGTTGCATGCAACAACCAGTTGGCAACAAAAGGGGGCAGACAGACGTCGACGGCGACGTCGGCGTCGAAGACGCAGCCAAGGCCCAAAACAATTTTTTTCCCTCCTGCCGCCTGCCTCTTGATTTTTGTTGTTATTTTCTGCTGTTGTTGTTGTTGTCGATTTCGTTTGTTGTTGCAACGCTCACTCGTTAGTTCATCTTAACTGCTGCATTTTACAGTAACAAGCGCGTGTGTGTGTGTGTGTGTGTGTGTGTGTGTGTGTGTGTGTGTGGGACATAGAAAATAGGCAACATCACAGAGCTCATGTCTAGGAGCAAAAAGAGAAACAAAACGGGCAACGAGCAAAGAGCAGGAAAAACAAAAGAAAAATGAAAAGAAAATTGTAACTACAACAGCAACAACAAAAAAGTGCGACATGAGCTGAGCTGAGCTGAGCGTCAGGGCCATTGCATTCAGTCAGTCAGAGCCGCAGCCAGACCGGCAACAGACAGTTACTGGGATACGTCGTATGTTGTGGCAGAGGCAGCTGCAACACACACACACACACACACACACACGGATAGTTTTTGGGACCCCGTTGCACGTGCCGATTAGCCAGCGTTGGCTGAGGCTAAGAGATCAGGCAGCAAATCAAGGCGAAAACTTTTGACAAAGGTCAGGCTGGAAGGTGAACCAAAGTGAAAAGAACTTCAACTTAACAGACAGTTGTGCAGCGATCTGGCAACGCCAGCGACAACATTAATATCCCATTTGATTTTGATCGTTGAAATTCTTTCACTGCCTGACCCAAAAATCAATTGAGAAATTGCATTGCATGACCTTGCTGAGTAAGCTTAAAAGTAAAGACAGTTCCGCCAACGATCTGGCAGCACTGCTAGTTAAGTTGGCTGCGCCAGCGACCTTGCTGAGGCAACTTTATACAGTACTATATTTCCCAGGCTGCATTTTGCTAGAGTTCGAAACTAGAAGGAAAAATATTCACACGTGTGCCGCTGGCCCAAACTCTCGATTCGTGTCGTGTCGTGTCGTGGGTTGTACTTGGGCCAAGGCATTCAGCAAAATCAAACTGGCAAATGCGCTTTCACAGACAGACAGACATTCATTGCGATGCAGATAAATAGAGGCAACGCGTGCAACAGAACAGAATGGAACTGAGAAACGTAACGAGAACCGAGAACTGAACACTGCTACAGATTAGTTGGATGCGATTAAAATCTACCTTGTTGTTGTTTGTTACGCCCGTTTAGCTCTCCCTCTCTCTCTCTGTCGCACTCTCTGTCCATCTCGCTCCCTCTACGACGTTCAACTGAATGCATTCCAAAAGCAAGAAACTAGTTAACTGTTAGTTGTGTGTAAAATTGTAAATATAAATCTTGTGCGTTAGGATCTACTTTGAAGCCCCGCTTAAATGTTAAATTGTACGTTTATTTGTTTAATAATTGTGATATTTTGTTTGATTAAGCTTCAATTACTATTACTACTACTATATGTGAAGAAAGAACACGAACTATTAATTTTACGCTACTTTGCCAGCATAACAATCGACAATAATAATGTATTTAAATTGTAAACTCTTCTCCTCATAAGTTATGTTAGTCTATAAGTTAATTAGCTCGAATCCGAACAAACACAGACACAAACACACAAGCGTTTATCCCATCAAAATATATATACAGCCATATTAACTCTACAAAATGTCGCATTTGTGTGTTTGTGTGTGTGTGTGTGGTAAAAACGAAATATAGAAAAGCATAAATCGACTGATTACATCTAGACATGTGGATACGTAGCTATAACTCTTCATATTGATATACGCAATGTGCTCGTCGTTGTAAATATTCTGTAGATGTAACTATAACTATAACTGTATTTTTGTATTTGTATTTTTATTTGTAATTTTATGTTTTCTAGTTTATAGCCAAAAAAGCGACAAAAATCTATACATATAAATATATCGAAACACAAATGATAATCGAAACAAAAAAAAAACACTCCCAGCATTTTTTATTTATACCTCATTTAATTTGCATTTTTATAGCTGAAATTTGCACGGCAGCAGTTTCTTCTCCTCGCTTCTTTTGGCCACACTATGAGTAGTATATGGCTGATAAGTCATAAACCATCCGCCTTGACATTTGATACCGAAACCAGGGCGTAAATAAATGGCAAACATATTTCCAGACCGCCCTCTCTCCCCCCGCGCTCGACCGGAATTCAATATCAGTATCTTAATCAGAAAGAGTGGGTTCATCGCACAGTCGACAGTTTGTGCTGTTTTTTTTCTGCTTATTGGAGCAGTTCGCTCCATAGTATCCATAATACTTAAGAAATTCGCAAGACCACTGAGAAAAGGAGAGCACACGAGAGCGGGTTGGAAAGTTGGTGAATAAATTAAAATAAATGGCATTTTAATAAATAAATTCAACAAGGTGATGATATTAAATATACTACTCTTGGCACACAATGGACGGAGTCTATGACATTTGCAGATAATAAGCGCGATAAAGATCTTTACAGCCTGTCTTAAGTGTGGATTCGTGTTCTGTGACAGAGCCACAGACAGAACCACAAAAAGTCATACTTCGGTGTGGATAATTTGTTGCTCACGGATGGGCCAGATGTATGTGAAAGGTTTCAAAGTTCAAAGCCCCAATTACTCGTAATACTAAAATACATTTTCCAATACTTGGCAATCACTGAAAATTGCATAGCTATTTAATTACTGGAATTTGGCATTCATTTGTATTTGTTGTGCTCAATTAACAAACTGTTTTTAATGCCCTCGTTTTACATTATTGATTCATTGGAATTTCTGGCTTAAACCCAATTTAGCCGCCTTCATTTTTCCCAAGCTCGTCTTCCACTCTTCCACTCATGCATATTTTACAGATAGCGTCGCACTATCATCGTATTTTTTGTATACTCTATTAGCTGTTGTTGCAGTTGTTGTTGTTGCAGTTCTTAGACCACGGGGCCCACAGCGTTGTATTATTGCTGATTTTGCAATCTCTGTAGAAATGAATGAATAATTTTTATGATCAATTAATTGCGCAATAAAATTGATGGGGCCCCCACGAAAAAGAAACGAGTCAACGTCCAGTAACAAGCTGCGTGCTGTGAATCCGAGTGTGAGTGTGAGTATGAGTGTGAGTGTGAGTGTGAGTTGCGATTCGCTGTGATTCGCGTCTACCAACATAAATTCACATTGCTTAAATTAGCAAAATTTACAATCAATCATTAGCTGGCGGAATGCCGCCAACGTCGACATCGACGCGTCTTTGATCTGCAATCAACGAGCCAGAAGGAATCTCAATATGTATCTGTATCTGTATCTCTATCTGTATCTCTATCTGTGTTTGTAACTTTTTTTCGTTTCGTTGGTACCTTATTGTTTTTCTGGCTGTATCTTTGAGCTACACATATGACTTGCACGTATATAGGTTAACCGGTACAAAGGCGCAAAAAGTTCAAGCGCAAGTTAAACCCTTTTCAATTTTTTGCTGCCCTCCCCGCCTAAATTGGTCTCCGCCCCTCGTCGCAGCTTCGTCATCGATGTACCTATTTCAATGCAAAAAGTTTCGCCAAAAAAAGATAGAATGAAAGAAAAAACACGTCAAATATTAAAAACTTTTCTTTCCCTTTTACTTTCTACGGGCTAAAATATATTTCTTCTGCTCTTTTTTTTATCAATTTCGTTTGTGGGATTTGTTACGCCGTAATGGATGAAACCATTCCATATCCACCCACTAAGCAAAACTTTCAATTGAATTCTTATTTTTTAAAGGCTGTCTTAGGGGCTGTGGAGAGTTTGGATTGGGCCTGCAGCTGCGGGTCGGCTGTCATTTGGTCTAAACACCGCCAGCCACCCGACGTAAATATTTCGGTTAACAAGTCAGTTTAGTGTCAAAAGAGAGGCTTCTTTTTATTTATAGATGCGCCAACTTGGCTGAGAACAGGGCTGCAAACGAGGAGTATACGGCGAATAAACTTAAGATTGGCTATCATTATGCCACTTGAATATATAATAGCAACTATAACTACAACTGTTTTTTTTATATGTGTCTTTAACTGTTAATTGCGCCCTTGGCTTGGCCGCCTGGGGTGCTGGCAGCGCTAAACCGGCCCTGAGTTAATTTGGGGCAAATAGCTTTTGAGCTTTGTGGCCAACATCTTGTACCTACATCAAAAAATTGCCACAGTTTGAAGTTTGCGGAGCTCAAAGTCAAATCAAAGTGCTTGCCCCCGCAGCTTATCATGCGCCATCCGCAATCCGCAACAACACCTGAACTTTTCGGCCATATATTAGAGCCCAACTAAATCAGGCAATTGCTTAGAGAGTCTCTCCGATTCAGCTGCCTGGCTGGCCGTTGACTGCCCCGTCAATTATTCGAACAGCCACCCAATGGTTGCATCAAGCATCAGGCACCAGCAACTTGCCACCACAAGCAAGCCGAGGCAAGCACTTGCCTCATTAGCCTCCAACGAATCGAGAGTCATAAACGTCTGCGATACAGCTACAATAACAATTCAGTACTCAACTCGTCGTAGCCATGTCCATGTCCATGTCCATGGCGGGGCTGTGTATAAATAAATATGCTTTTATTGGAAGACGACTACAACTGTTTGCAATAAAAGCAACATTTTTCTTAATTTCCATTTCTTGCTAATTTAGCAGCCATAAATTGCCGGTCCATGTGGCCCGGGGTCTCGTTACCCACTGGGCTAGCTGCTCTCAGTTTACTATATATGTATATACGGATTGGGATTCGGGGGCGATTCGGGGCACCCGAAACAAGCCAAGCTGAACCGCCGGTAGACACATAAAATTGGCTACAAATTATTGCACATTGTCAAAACAACATTGGTTTGCAATTTTCGCGCTTCAATGCAGATAGAGATTCCATCGACTACGCTGGAATGACAGGCGGCAGCAGGCAGGGGGGAAATCGTAGTAAAAATCCCAAAGAGGGAGAAAAACTGCCAAACCAACAACTGGAAACCGACAACCGACAACTGGCAATTGCAGATCTTCCCTCAGCCAGGTAATCAAACTATTCGGATACCCTTAAGCAGCTATTTAAATGTGGTGGGAAACGGATTCCATAAACTTATTATAGTATTATTGTTCGCTTCTTATTTTATTCATGGTCTAATCAACTTTGCAGAAATATAGTTATCTTCTTTTTATTGCGCCTATTTCTTGGCAAGTGACTAATCAAGTGTCGTAAAAAACGGATTAGAATTAAATGAGCTTTGTTTCAAGACAGCAAAATATAATAAATACAGTCAAAGTTGTTTTGCAACTGATTCCTAAATATTGACTTAAAGGTAATGTCAAAAAAAAACAAAAGAAATAATAATGGAGACAACATGAATTTAGGATAAATAAGAAAGGATAATTATATTATTCTATAATGTTTAAACACAAAGTATTTTAAAAATCGAATTTTATAGTTTGATATATTATTGAAAGCTTTAAAAATCAAATGAAAATATATAACACGTATGTGTAATAATGAGAATTCTAAATTTATTTAAGTTTTAATTTAAGTGAAAATATAAAACTCATATGTATGTATACATATGTACGATTCTATTTGTATTTCTTTTTAATAATATATTCAAAATCATTTGAATTTAAATCATATGCAAATAAATAACATATATTTTTGTTTTTTTTTAATTATTATTATTTTAAAATTATTTTAATTCGCATGTATTTATTTTAATACTGACAATTTAAACATTGATTAATTTTCAAAACGCGGAAACCTATTAAATTAGTTTATTATATTTTTCGTTATATTCGAACAATCAAGAGCTGCAACTAGCAGAGTATGCACGCTTCGCATATACCCTCGTTTTCGCGTGCTTTTACAGTTAGCACTGATAATTTGCGTATCTGTGTGTGGCTGAATTATAATGTTCTTGCTGGTGTGTGTGTGTGAGTGTGAAATGGGTTAGGTTATGGATGCAGAGCAGGAGAGAGGCAATGACATTGACATATTGGCGGGCGATTAATGAGAGACGAGAGAGCTGAGAGCTGAAAGCTGTTGATTGTTTTCATTGAAATAAATGACAGAGTTTGGGTTGTTGACACACGCATTCGAGGCACATTTGATACCCTGCATAAATAATCATAATTTTCACTCGGCGCTCTTGCATAAAGGCAAATTTGTATGTGATTTATCTTATCGCGATCACGTTGCATCTGTGGGCTGTGAATGATGCCGATGATGATGCCGATGATGATGCCGGTGATGATGATGACGATGGACGCGATGGACGCGTAAGTTTCACGTATTTTCATGCACGATTAAAGCCTTAATTTCGGACGTTGCCAACTGGACAAAATCTGCAGGTATCTGCAGCTCCTAATTAATGGTTTGCATCGGCTTCTTATCGCCCCGTACGCATCGCGATCGCCGCACCTTGCCTCGCCCCCTTTCCAGCTCCAACCTGACTTGGCAGCATCTTTTGGCTGTGGCTGAGGCTGTGGCTTTGCTTTGCTAAGTGTTCATGGATCGCTCGGCGGCACCTGATCAAGGCACACAAGGTACACAAAAGTACAACAAGAAAAGGAAAGATCCGACTTGTATCTTTGGGCCCTCTGTCTGCCGTCTGCCGTCTGCCGTCTGCGCACAATTTTGTAATTCCTTGTGGCCTCTCTGCGCACAGAGATTTTATGAGCTGTAGCATTGCACATTATTGATAATCCTGATACGCGTTTTGACTTGAACATTGCCCGAGATGCAACGTTGCAGGGGTGTTGTCAAGGCGAGCAAAATGCCTTGACTTTGCTGGCACCGTCGAGGCTACCTCACTGATAAGTCAGGCAGGCAGGCAGGCAGGCAGCATTGTTTTTGGGGTGTTGTGGCTGTTTCCGATAGCGATCGAATATCGGAATCGGCCAAGGTAAAAATGTCCTATGGTGTACTAAAGAGAAAGCTGCCCGAGAGGAGCAGGAGCAGCAACGGCAACTGGAATTTGATCGTGCAAAAGATCTGCAGATGGGAAATGTTATATAAGAGTGATAAGCCATAAGGTTAGTAAGTGGACTAAATACTTTTCGTGTATGCGCATGTTATTGATCATAAAAATCAGCACAACATGCATTAAAAGTGTTCTGATTCTCAGTTGAGATTTCGCCAAAAAATATTCCAAAAATGCCCAAAGGCAATAAATATATGGTTTTTAGTTAAACTAAATTTCTCGAGAATATGAATAAAATGCACTCATAAACTACGAATTAAGTGGCAATTTTATTACAACTGCCAATTACACGAATATTTTTAAACCGATCATTCAGGGCGAGTACAGCTGGAATAGACAAGATGCATCGATCTTTAAAAAGAACACAGTGGGGTGCAAACTCGGCCCGATCGACTCCCACAGATCGTTAACAGGAAGGCGATAGACTAAGGCTGGGAAAGAGTTAACTATAAATGTCAGGACACTTAATCATGCTGGCTCAGTTTATGGCCAGGCTTGAGTCATTCAGCTCCAACAATTGATTAGCTGACGTGCCTGGCTTTTGAACATGTCCAGAGAGGCAGCGTCAATTTCCAATTCATTACCAAGGCGGCATCGACACCAAAATGCAGTTAGCGCTGGAATTTGCTCCAGCGAAACAGAGACAGAGACTGAGACAGAGACTGAGACATAGAGAGGGAGAAAAATAAATAAGCGTTGCTTAAATGTTTCTTTTACAGAGAATTAGGCCGACGGAATGCAAGGGGGGCAGCCAGAAAGCCTCCGAGCTGGCCATCTCTCTCTCGCTGACCAGTTTCAAATTCGGTTTTCGGCACGATCAAGCATCGCGGCGATCAACCGCTTCGATCAACCGCTCATCGCTCAGACAACAACCAACAACCAACAACAAACAACAAACAGCAACAACAACAAAGAGACAAAGAGGTTCGCTTGGTTCGCATCTCAGTTATTTTTTTGCGTTAACGTTTTAATTGATCGCTTTCAGTTATAAACAAGTTGGCTTTTGATTTATGAGCGCGTGCGTGCAGCGACAGAAAAAATGCGTTTTAGGCCAAGTTAACAGAGGGCCATACGGCTGCCCTGCGACTTGCTCATCGTCTCATCGTCTTCTCATCGTCTTCTCATCGGCGACTCGCGTCGTCGTTTTGCGGCTTTGGCTTTTTTATATATTGTTTATGTAAATGAAGTCGAAACTCAAAGCTTTCAATAGCTCTTGATGATGTTGTGTGTGTCTTCGTGGCTCGCTTGTTGTTCTTTTATGGGGATCGGCGACAATGTCTCTATTTCTCTAATTTTGTATTGCCCCAGAGACTATAGAGACTATGCATGGGACTATCCCTGCGGCCAGTCGCCCCCTCCCCCCCCATCCGCTCACCACTCGATGCCCTGTTACCAAACAGATACACAAACTGGTGTTTAATATTATTTGTCTAACGGTCACGAGCATTTGCCTTCTCGCATTGTTATTGTTATTGTTATTGGTGTTGTTGTTTGTGGTTAAGCGTCAAATTTTTAAGAATTTCCCGCATCGTTTAACCAGCCATATTCGTTAGTTTGTGTTGTTGCTGCACTGACAACCAAATAAATCACGGCTTCTATCCCCAGCCTCAGTCTGGGCCTAGTCTCGCTCTCTCTCGCTCTCTCTCACTCTCTCGCTCTGTCTCGCTCTGTGCTGGCCTATTGTATAGCGTAGGCATCTTAACAAATATCTTTACATTTCGACCGAATCTTTCTTTATGTACATTTCTTTTAGAGGCGACAAATGTATTTGTTTTATCAGCTATTGTTGCGCAGTTTTTTTTTTTTCCAAAGAGAAAAAAAGCTTGTGAACTTTTTTTTCTTCTTGACTGACCATAAACTTCACTTTCACACACACACTAAGAGCAGAGGGCCTGAAAACAAGAAGAAAAATGTTTGTTGAAAATGAACAAACATAAAACACAGTTTTGGATTTCACTTTAGCTTTTTTTTGAGTGGCTTTTTAGGTTTTGCGGTTCGAGAGTTGTCAGTATGGCAATTAATCAACGCATCTTCAACAGAATCGAACCTCAGTGTGTGTGTGTGTGAGTGTGAGTGAGTGTGAGTGTGAGTGTGTGAGTGAGTCACCCACTCTGGAAGTTGGGAATGCGTTAACTCGTCTTTGGTGTGCTGGGCGAAATGATTCGATGCCATCAGATGCGATTCGATTCGATTTGTTTATAGAAAAACAAACACTTGGCTCTCTAGACACACTCTGTGTAGTAAGTGAGTGTGTGCGAGTGTGTGTGCGAGTGTGTGTGTGCTTGTGTGTGTTTTGGCCGCTGTCCGTTACTCATGGTTGGCTAAGTGGGTCGTGACTTTTCAAAATGCAAACGTGTCGTCGTCTGCGTCTTTGGCTTCGTCTTCGAAGCAATATGCATGCGCAGTTGGTTCAACTGCTCCCAGCAGCTCCCCAACTACGGTAACCCGCAACCTTCTCCTTCACCCCCTCCAACCCCCGGCTTGGTCACCCAGAACTCCCCTCGCAGTTATACATCCCGCCCCAAAAAAAAAAAACGGCGCACGTACGTAAACGTAATGAAATTCTTACCTCAAATAGCACTTAACTCCAGTTTAAAACGAGCCAAAAGTGAATGGTACTGACCCCAAACCGTTGCACGTTTGTCTTAACACTTTGTTGTTTACTTTTTCTACAATTCTGTGCATTTTTTTTCCATCGTTGTTGTTTTATTTTTTGGTTTTTTTTTGGGGCCAAAATAGAAAAGTTGGCGCTGCACTCAGCGATCGAGCGATCGAGCGCCGATCAGCCGATCGAAAATTTGTTTAATTGAATTGAATGTATGAAGGAGAAGCAAAAAAAAAAAAGGAGTCAGTGGACAAGTCAATGCGGCAATTTGAATGCGAGCTCATTTTAAGAGCATGCCTCGAACGAACCCCTTCCTCGGCCCCTTCCTCTGGCCCAGCTATGCAATCACGGTCATGTTTTCATGTTGCATGTTGCATGTTTCAAGATCAATAGCGGGAAAAAGTTGAGTTGAATAGTCTTGTGGTTATTTGAACTGCTTCTTGAACTTATCTGTTTGCATTTTGTCGCCTGACAATTAAATGCTTTGAATGAATGACAAGACAAACAAACGAATAAACGAATAAACGAATAAGCAACGAACGTCGCGACGTATGTTGCCACCGTTCGTTGTAAGTGTCGATCAGCAGGAAATTGTGATGAATGCCACAAAACAGAAAACGATGTCAAAAAGGCATATGAAAAGCTTAAGGCATGTGCTTTCTGCTTTCGGCTTTCAGCTCCCAGGTTCCAGCTTCCATCGTCCATCTAACCTGAGGCACAATCTCGAGGCGAACTGATCACTTTAGAAAGCAAATTACAGATGATCCTCAGTCATGATCCTCAGGTGGGGAGCAGCCGTGACTGCCACATTCAGATGCTGACAATTGCTAATGCGATAAGTGGATTTAATTTTTCTCCTTTTATTTTATTGAACTTCTTTTTGATTTTGTTTGGTTTGGCTTTGTATGTAGGTTTCACAGCGATCAGTCAAGATCAATCAATCGATCGATCGACGGGCTAAGGAGCATCTACTGTTTGCACTTGACTTCACAGTCTTATAAGTGATTTGGAATTGGAATTGGGAGATCATTAACGAATCGCGATATGCAAACAGTGACTGATTTTTGGGCTGATGTTATCACAACGCACTTGTATTTAAAGGTGTGAATGTACGAACTATTTTGAACACTTAAATATTGACAATTTAATTAGTAATATTCATAAAAATATATTGATTCTCATTTTATATTTCAAACATACACAGAGAGAAAAATTACGTTACAAAATAATAGAATTTCGTTCTTAATCAAATTTTTGTAACAATATAATATTTAATGAACTCTATTTTTTTCGCATATAAAATGGATACTTACAAAATTGTAAGGAATATTATTTCAAGAAGAGAATGGTCTCTTAATAAAATAGTCTGTCACCGAAACAAAATTATTAGATACAGAAGTTTATACAGAATCATGATTAATCATCAAATATTTGTATCCATACACCATTAAATTATCTTAAATATTAAAAAAACACAAACATATATTTTGTTAACAAATTAATTGATTTCGATTTACATATCGATGTAATTTTCGGTAAAAGCGAAAAATACTTTTATTGATAGTGTCGGTTTCTTACCAAATAAATATTTCGCATTCAATCGATATAAACCAGTTGGCAGAGGAAGTCCTAATTGGGTGGGTTCAATATGAAATCCTTTAATTATAACGGGACCCTGTGGATGTACTCAATATTAGAGTTAAATAAAATGTGAGTTCTAATTGTCTTTTGCTTACCTCATAAGGACAGGTGTGGTTAATGTTGGAATAATTTTTGTAAAGATTATAAACCAGTTTTCCAAATGGATCAAAAATGGATCGCTTGCAGCAGTTATAAAGTGTTTTAAGTAGCCAAGGCTTATAGCCATTGGCTCTCTTAAACAGTTGCATTTCTACGAAAATGTCGTTTGAAGAATACAAAATTGTTAAGTTGAGATTGAAAATCGTAAGATTTCGACTAACTGCCTTCAGACGGCACTCGTTGATATGCACTAACGATTCATTCAGACTCTCACAGATAACATTGGTCCACTTAAACTGGACAGCTTCCTTTAAACATACAATTTTTAAATGAATATTACTTTTTATATAGACTATTTATACTAACATTGTAAGAGAGGTGTGCAGCAAAAAGTCCAAACAGTACGCAAAAAACTATGAAACGATTTCCCATGTCGCAGAGTTTCCTATGAATACTGAATTATAATAAATCAGGTATATTATTTTTAATCGTAAATTGGCAACAATGTCATTATGTGGAAATTAAAATAAAAATGCTTGAAGATTATAAATGCTTACCGATTAAAAATTTCAAAATAATAATATCGAATTCTGCGGAGATATTTAAATCTAAATTTATAATTTGCAAATCATTTTAAAACAATACACAGCAACAAAAATGTTGATCGAAAAGTAAACTCTGAATATAAAATCTGTGAATGCGAAATATATATTTTTCAACGCTTGCAACTTGTGATCAATTTTTTTAGATTCACTTATTTATAAATCATTTACACATACCACAAAAAGTCGAAACATTAGTCTAAAAACACTTAAGTTAACTCCTATTGCAATAAAATACATTTCGGTTAATAATAAATTTTTTTTAACATTTAGAAAGCAGATACCTTCTTAAAATTTTGACATAATATATTTACATCTCAATCAGATGTACTCTGTAAAATAAAATTACAGAGCAAATATAATAATGCGTTACTTAAATGCCAATCATCTTATCATAATATCTTTGCATAAAATTTTTAAAAAACCATAATTTGTATCCATACACCATTAAATAAACATTAATATAAAAAGTCCTAAAAACAAACAAGTCGCCATCTACTTATATACAAAATAATAGACGGTTTTATTCTACATATCAATGACATTTTCGGTGAATGCAAAATATGCATTTACTTTTAATTGTAACTTCTTCTCGAACAACCATTTCGTATCCAATCGATATTGACCAGTTGGCAAAGGAAGTCCTAATTTGTCTGGCTCAACATGAAATCCTTTGATTATAATGGGACCCTATGGGTATACTCAATATTACGTTTTTTTAATATTTAAATTCTAAGAGTTGTACTTACCTCAAAGGGACAAGTGTGGTTAATGTTGGAATAATTTTTGTAAAGATTGTAAATCAGTTTTCCAAATGGATTATAAGCAGTTCGCAGGCCTCGGCAGCTGTCAACAACTGTTTTAAGTAACCATGGCTTATAGCCATTGGCTCTCTTAAACAGTTGCATTTCTACTATAATATCGTTTACTGGATAAAAAAATGTTGAGTTGAAATTGAAAACTGTCAGATTTCGACTTATTGCCTTCAGACGGCAATCGTAGATATACACCCATGATTCATTGAGACTCTCACAGATAACATTGGTCCACTTAAACTGGGCAGCTTTCTTTAAATATACTTTTTTAAACAATGTTACTTTTTAAATAGACTATTTACACTAACATTGCAGGAGAGGTGTGCAGCAAAGAGTCCAAACAGTACGCAAAAAACTATTATATGGTTTCCCATGTCGTTGAGTTTCCTATGAATACTGAATCATAATAAATCTGGTATATAATTTTTAACCGTAAATTGACAACAATACAAAAAGTGATTATGTTGAAATTAGCAATGCCCAACGATTATAAATGCTTACCAATTAAAAATGTATAAATAATAATATTGTAATCTGTTGAGTTATCTAGTTCTAAATGTATAATTTGCAAATCATTTTAAAACAATACATAGTAACAAAAAAGTTGCACGAAATATATACTCTGAACATAAAATTTAATGAAATAAAAAACTGTGAATTCAAAATATATATTTTTCAACGCTTGCAACTTGTGATCAATTTTTTTTTTAGATTCTCACTTATTTATTAATAATTTACATGTACCACAAATAGTCGAAACGGTAGTCTAAAAACACTTGAGTTAACTCCCATTGTAATAAAATGAATTTCAGTTAATAATAACAAATTTTTGAAATTAAGAAAGCAGATACCTTCTTAAAATTTTGACATAATACAGATAATCTGTAAAATAAACACCTGAGTCCTAATGTGATAACGAGACAGCGTGGTCTTTTTTCAATTAGGGCTCTCACGGAATAAATATAATTGTATAATAATGCGTTATCATCAAATCATAATATTTTTGCATAGAAACTTATACAAAACCATAATTTGTATCCATACACCATTAAATAAACATTAATATAAAAAGTACCATTTACAAACAAGTCGCCATCTACTTATATACAAAATAATAGACGGTTTTATTCTACATATCGATGACATTTTCGGTGAAAGCGAAATATGCATTTACTTTTAATTGTAACTTCTTATCGAATATCCATCTCGTATCCAATCGATATTGACCAGTTGGCATTGGAAGTCCTAATTTGTCTGGCTCAACATGAAATCCTTTGATTATAATGGGACCCTGTGGGTATACTCAACATTGCGTTTCAATAAAATTTAAATTATAAGAGTTGTACTTACCTCAAAGGGACAAGTGTGGTTAATGTTGGAATAATTTTTGTAGAGATTATAAACCAGTTTTCCAAATGGATTAAAAGTCGTTCGCAGGCTTCGGCAGCTGTCAAAAGCTGTTTTAAGTAACCAAGGCTTATAGCCATTGGCTCTCTTAAATAGTTGCATTTCTAGTATAATATCGTTTACTGGATAGAAAAATGTTGCGTTGAAATTGAAAACTGTCAGATTTCGACTTATTGCCTTCAGACGACAATCGTAGATATGCACCCATGATTCATTGAGACTCTCACAGATAACATTGGTTAACTTAAACTGCACAGCATCCTTTAAAAGGTCAAAAATGTTTAAGAATTTCACTTATTAAATGAACAATTAACACTAACATTGTACGAGAGGTGTGCAGCAAAGAGTCCAAACAGTAAGCAAAAAAACTTGAAATGATTTCCCATGGCGTTGAATATCATATGAATACTAAATCATACAAAGTCAGGTGTATAATTTTCAACTGCAAAATTTGAACAATGTAATAAGTGATTATGGTGAAATTAAATTAAAAATGCGTAACGATTTCAAATGCCTAATGATTAGAAATTCATAAAAAGTAATAACAATTAAAGTAATATATTAACCCGTGTGGATTTTTTATTCTACATTTAAAATTTGGGAAAGCTAACTATTGCAAAATATATTAAAATAATTCAAAGCCACTAAAGTTTATTTAATTATTTAAAATGTTCTTTTATCCTTTTGAGATTAATCAAGATTGTAAAATCTTTTAAAAATAATTGTTTATAACGGTTTGAAGTAGACACGTCCTGTTACTATTCCAGTATAGTATTCATGCAATTTAATATTTAATATTTTATATTATATCGTGAACGCAGTAAGATTCAATCATTTTGAAGGAACACTGACAATTTCCGATCACTGGCTTTTAGACAATTCTATTTCATGTGAACCCCTGATTTACTCGTGCAGTTCATTTAAGTTGAATTTATGATTTTAATGTAATATGTAAAAGATTGTAATACTTATTTTAGATCATTTTAGACAGTAATTTCAGAAGGTCATTAAAATTAATATTGAAATTGAAAGTTCTTATATTAACTTAAAATTAATTCTCTAGAAATTAATATATCTCTACTTTTTGCAGAAAAATTTGGTTCTGGTTGATTATGAAGAGAACCTCAAAATATTTATCATTTTAATGTTTATTTTGAGTCTTAGAGCAAAATATAACAACTTACCCCTAAACACTGTTGTGGCTAAATCTTGAATAATCTTCAAAATAAATATAATTTAATATAATATAATGTAATATAATTAAAAATTATATAATTGTTTAATCTGACTATCCCAGGTAATACACTATATAAAGTGACGAGCTTTCTTTTAATGTAAAGTATTTTAAATTAATTTAAATAAATTATTAATTTATACAAAAGTAGCCGAATTCCAATGAATTTCGTTTGAGTACTGAATTATCGAAAATTGGCATGGTTATTGTCAACTTAAATAATTCGGCTCAATCCATCGTTATATAGAACAAAACAAATGTATAACGACTACAAATGGTTAAATAATTAATGCAATAATAATAATCACATATGGTGATTGAAACCACTTCTTTTCGTATAACCACTTCATACTCATTAGATAAATTTTCAAGGTTAAAAGTAATTATTTGATTTTTAGTGGGTCCCTGGTTGAATTCAATATTAGTTAATAACATAGTTCTAAAAAATTGTGAAAGTCGACTACTTACACGATTATGACAGGGACAGTAAAGATTCTAAAAATCTTGTAAAATACTTAATAAATAAATAGTTCTTAAATAGGGATTGTAGAGTATTTTACGAAATATGCAATTATTAATTATGATTTTAAGTATCTATGGTTTATAACCGTTGGACATTCGTTTAGTGGATTGCGTTAGGTTAGAAAATTTTAAGGTTTCGTCTTATTGATTTCGGACGATACTCATTCATAAACTTGATGTATAGTATAGTGACTTACACAATTTCCATTTGTCCATTTAAGCTGAACAGCTTCCTTTGAAAGTAAATCGTTGCAGATTTTAATTTATTTATTAATCAATTATACCTCCAACATTATGAAACATTAAACACCCTTAAGTTAATTTTAATGAATAACGAACTTATACTAAGCTACCACAAATTTAATTCCAGCAGTTATGAGTTTAGCTCCCATAATGTTTATTTTCATACAAATACTGGACCATCAGAATAATTGCTAAATTTATTCTTAAAAATTTACATTTCCCTAATAGCTTCACTGCGGAAAGTGATGGTTTAGTTTTTTAAATTTTCCTTTTAGGTTAATAATATATAGTATGTTTGTGATTATAAATATTATGCTTTATATATACTTTAAAAGTTTTCTACATATCAATATAGTTTTCCGTGAATGAGAAATACACCTTTGTTGTTATCTGTATTTTCTTATCAAAAAACCATTTCATTAGCAAGAGATATTCGCCGGTTGGTAGAGGAAGTCCTATTTTTCCAGCTGGAATATGAAATCCTTTTATTATTACAGGACCCTGTTTGTGTATTCGTTATTAATAATCAATTTAATTTAATAAATATAGGCTACTACTTACCACATAAGGACAACTGTGGTTAATATTGGAGAAATCTTTAAAAAGACTATAAACAAGTCTTGCATATGGATTGTAAGCCTTTCTGAGAGCCCGACAGACGTCAATGAATGTTTTAATTAACCAAGGCTTATAACCATTGGCTCTCTTAAATAGTTGCATATCTAATGTTATATTGTTTGCAGGATATTTTAGAAGTTCATAAACATTAAAAATTGTGAGGTTTCGTCTAATCGCTTTCAGACGGCACTCATATACGTGAACCCAAGATTCATTGTGACTTGTACAGTTCACATTTGTAAATTTAACCTCAACAGCTTCCTTCGAATGTAAATCGTTGTAGATTGTCACTTATGTATTAGTCATTTATACCTACTGCATTATAGAAAACGTGTACAACAAATAGTCCCAGCAGTAGTCCAAACACATGGATGTTTACTTCCATTGCAGTGAATGTCGAATTTATACTAAGCTACCAAAGTTTCATTATGTTATCATCCAATTGAAAATTGTAGATTCGCTTCAAAAAACCAAATGATTGAGCAGAAATTTAATACAATATCAACATGTAAAAATATTTCAAAAATATTGTTAAATTATATTTTAAATATTTTATTTCACAGATACTCAGTTAAATAAGATCACATTACAATTATTTTTTGCATGGCATTCATTTTGAATATTTCGGTAAGGTCAGATAAATTTATTGATTGACTCCATTTTATTATATGTTAACCACGACACCTTGGGCTAAATGTAATATCGAGACAGTATGGTTAAAGAATGCAAAATTCAAATTTAACGTCAATTATAACTTATGTGAATTTAATCACTAAATAATTTTCTAACATTCAAAAAAAGTCAGTTTTGATTTAAGTTGCCATAATGTTGATTTTCACATGATCATCGGATCATCAAAGTGCTTAGTGGTTTTCTTCTTTACATTGATAATTACATACTCGCTTCACTGCGTTAAGTGAATGTTCAGTTCTTCTAATTTTTACTTTTGTATAGTAACACATATTTATGATTATAAATATTAAGGTTCTCCCGGAATTATTAACAAACAAATTTTCAACACTTATAAGTATAAAATGACAGAAGTCATTAAAATTGATGTTAAAAGTTTTCTACATATCAATATAGTTTTCGGTAAATGAGAAATATACTTTTGTTGTTACCTGTATTTTCTTATCAAAATACCATTTCATGAGCAACAGATATTCGCCGGTTGGTAGAGGAAGTCCTATTTTTCCAGCTGGAATATGAAATCCTTTAACTATTATTGGTCCCTGTTCGTATATTCGTTATTAATGATCAATTTAATTTAATAAATATTGGCTTACTACTTACCACATAAGGACAACTGTGGTTAATGTTGGAGAAATCCTTAAAAAGACTATAAACAAGTCTTGCATATGGATTGTAAGCCTTTCTGAGAGCCCGACAGACGTCAATGAATGTTTTTATTAGCCAAGGCTTATAACCATTGGCTCTCTTAAATAGTTGCATATCTAATGTAATATTGTTAGCAGGATATTTCACAAATTCGTTAACATTAAAAACTGTGAGGTTTCGACTAATCGCTTTCAGACGACACTCATATACATGAACCCAAGATTCATTGTGACTCGTACAGTTCACATTTGTAAATTTAACTTCAACTGCTTCCTTTAAAAGAAAAATTCTGTAGATTGTCACTTTATTATTTATTATTTATATCTACCACATTATAGATAAGGTGTACTGCAAAGTGTCCCAGCAGTAGTCCAAAAACACGGAAGTCAACTCCCATTTCAATGAACAACTAATCTGAACTAAACTACCAAAAATTCATTGTGTCATTTGCCAATTCAAAATTACAGATTCGCATCAGAAAATCAAATAATTGAAGTCAATTAAAAATGTGTCAAGAAGTAAAAATAGAAATATGAAAAAAGTTGTAAAGTTTACTCACTGATAATCAGTAGAATAGAATCACATTACCTACTATAATTGGCGATAGGAAAATAAATTATTGAATGAAAAATCAATAAGTTCATAATACTTTGCGACAAGGCTATCACATATCTAGATGACTATGTTGTTTGACTCTTAAAGTTCAAGCAGAAGCTGCTTTCTGCACTTCGAAGTTGTCTTTGTAGTTTTGCATTGATGCGATTAAAATCCTTTCACCGGATGCCAGATCTATTCAAACGGTAGCTGTAATTGAATCTAACAATGAGAGAGAAAGAGGAAAATATCATATGATATTTGTCGTATCGTTTTGAACTGAGTATTTGCAGCATGGCTTAAGTAGAGCTAAGTCGATTGACCTGCTTTGATGGGCTTTGATGAGATTTGATATAGAAACTCGGTCATTTTGAATTTAATATGCATAATATGATAATACGGTGAGATTTTTGATTTCATTTTGAGCTGCACCTATTCATATCGTCATATATAGATAGATAGGCGATACGTAGGCAGATGGATAGATATAACCATAATTATGTAAATCCAAATGCTAATGCAATAATGTAATCAGAGACTTATTGATGTGGCAATCATTGAGCGCGTAAGTTAGTTTCTAACCTATTTGGACATCTGATACCCAACTTGGAATCGCACACGACAAATGCAATTCGCTGCAGTCAGTCAGTCACTCAGTCAGTCAGTCGGTCAGTTTGCCATTCAATCGACAATTCTCCAAATGGACCAAATGAATGGATGGACGCAGGTCCATAAAGGTGGAAGGCTATTGTGGAAATTTATGAAGTTTATGACAAATATGATGACGGTCTAGGGCGCAACTTGGTTGCACTTTGTTATTGTGAAGTGGCCAGCGGAGAAGAAGGTGGAAGTTGGAGTTGGAGTTGCGAGTTGCGAGTTGGTAGAAGCAGGAGGAGATGCCTCCGTTTGCCATTGTCTTGTTGCTTTTTCTGTTTTTTTGTTCCCCTCTCTTTGAGTGCGTCGCACATTTTTGAATGAAAAACGAAAACAATGCCATTTACAAGACACTTAACGAGATGTCGAGTGAAAGCCAGAGTCATAGTGAAGCCGAGACGATGATGCCGATGGTGGAGCTGTTGTTGTTACTGTTGAGGCTTCTTGGCGATTGGCGCTGCCAGCGGCCCACAATTTTGATGTGCTGGCCATTCGCTGATGTGGATGATGACGATGACATGGGCGATGTGGATGTGGATGGCTATGGAGATGGTGATGGTGATGGCGATTGCGATTGCGATGTGTGTGTAGATTGGAGTCGAGTGTTGTGTGGCATGCGTACGTATGTGTGTGTGTGTGTGTGTGTAGTGGCCAAGTGACGTGGCTTGTTTTGGCGTACAAGTGCACTTCAGTTGAGTTTCAAGTCCAATCTAAAGAAGCACAAGTGAGCGCAGACTTTCGGTCTAGTGTCGACTCTCGACTCTCGACATTCAACGCTGCTTTTTTTTCTCTCTTCTAATGACAGGCAAACAAACAGATGATGCAGGTACCCACACCTCAGTCCGTTGTCCCCCTTTCTCTCTAAACCGTTCGGTTGCCAGTCACCAAAACCAAATCTCCACTCCACTCGCCGCTCTTCCTCTCGCTCTCTCTCTGTCTGCCTCATCTATTGTCTGCTGTCTGTCTTGTGGCAGCTACCGCTGCAACAGCAGCCGTACTTTCTCATGAATTTGTTGTCATAGTAATGGCACAAATGTGTGTACATACAGCAGAAGGCAAGCGGCAACAAATCGAAAGAGAAATAAAAGATTTATGGCCAAAACCATTCACCAATTGTTCGAGCTTTGCGGTTGCATGAGGCGACAACTAGGACAAAACTGTTTTTGGTCACATGACTCAAATTAGAAATGCATCGAGTACCGACCGACTACTTTACTATACAATAATAAATGAAAATTCAAATGCGCAAACACAGCGCCGAAACAGGTTAACAAAATGGCTAACAAGGCTAACACAACAGGTAACACAACTCTTCGATTCTCATTCTGATGCCGCGGCTGTTGCTGTTGCTGATTCCACCTCATCGTCATTCCAAATCCAATTCCGTTCGAACCGCGACCAGAGAGACCAGAATACCCGGCAACCCAACTGGCAACTGGCAGCCAAGAACTGGGGACTTGGGATCAGAACGCATGCGCGTTGACCGCCCGCCGAGCTACACATTCTGAGAACTTTCCACTTCAATTAATAACTAATTTGATGTGTGCCGCGGATCGCGGTGCATTTTATCGATTCGGACAGCGCCCAGGCCGCATTTGGAGCATCATCAGTTCAGCTGGACAGCGGACTCCGGACTGCGGTGTGTGGTGCGGGGGGCGCAGATAGGGCGGGCACTAGCAATGAGGATGACGATGACGATATCGATGCGACGTTTTCAAGCACCTTAGTTGCAACTCTGCACCCTGCAGCTACTCTCCAGTCAATTGATTGAGCAGGGTCTATGCGATAGCTGACAGCACATGTAACGCGGGCGGAAGGAGGCGTTGGGAAGGAAGATGAAAGCCAAGTAAGAATAACATAATTAAATAAGTATCTATTTTGGAAGGAACATAAACGCCAATAGAGAATAGAATATTTCGTTCTCATAATATTTTATTTGAGTAATAAAATATAAATTAATTATTTAATAATTTATTTGGGAAGAAAGATGGAAGGCAAATAATAATAATATAAATTTATAAGTATTCATTTTGAAAGGAACATGAGAATAATATATTTCATTCTTTATATAATTTATTTGAATAATAAAATACAAATAAAATACTAAGTAATTATTAATTATTTATTTGGGAAGCAAGATGAAAGCCAAATAAGAATAATAAAAATATATTCATTTTGGAAGGAACATAAATGCAAAAAGAGAATAGAATTTCGTTCTCATAATATTTTATTGAAATAATAGAATATTAATAAAATATTAGGTAATTATTTAATAATTTATTTGGGAAGAAAGATGCACGACAAATAATAGTAATATATTTATTGTCTTTTCAAAAGATTCAAATAATTTTATAATAATTTTATTATATTAAGAATGTAATAATAATATAATTCATTTCTTTCTCAAAATTTAAACTTAAATTAATTGGATTTAATATAAATATAAATTCCAATACAAATAAAACGTATATTTCTCATAATATTTAGTTAATATAATACACATTATCACCTATTTACCAATTACGATAAATAATTTCACCTCGGATTAAAATATATATATATATAAATATTTCAGATATTAAAATGGACCACATTTATTTCAACTTGAGATACATATCAAATAAAACCAAAATTATTTACACACACCAACAATCTTTTGCACATATATAAAATTACATATCGATAATATTTTCAGTGTATTCGAAATATACTTTAACCGTTAGCTATGACGTTTTTTCGATTATCCAATTCGTAACTATAAGATAATGACCAGTTGCCAGAGGAATGAACATTTTTTCAGCTTCGACATGAAATCCTTTTACTAAGAGGGGACCCTAAAATATTCAATTTTGCATTAAAGTTTCATTTCACCTAAGTCCAGAGAATCAATCAAGTACCTCGTATGGGCAGGTGTGATTAAGGTTGGAATAGTTTCTATAAAAACTAAATATAAATTTTCCATATGGATTACAATAATTTTTCATTGCACTACAAGCGTCTAAAGATGTATTAATTATAAACGGCTTGTATCCATTTGCCCTCTTAAACATTTGCAGATGAAGTATAACGTCGTTAACTGAATAATCCAATGTACTGTTAAAATTTAAGACTGTAAGATTGCGACGGATCGCTTTCAGGCGGCATTCATTGATGCGAATCCGTGTGTTGTTGAAAATCATGCATTTAACATTTGTAAATTTTAAGTAAACCGCTTCCTTTGAGTTTAGAGCATTGTTAGATTATTAATATTTAAACAATATTTTATACTTACATTATTCGACAAGTGTAGTGCAAATAGTCCCAGCACGAGGCCTAAGCTTATGAAATGTAATCCCATGGTATTGAGGTTCAAATGAATACTAAACGATCTTTTCAATCAGTTGTCGCTGTACCAAAGTTATTATCCAGCAATTGAAACCGATTACCGATAACCAGTATTTTTCCCCAATTTTATGACAATATGTTTTTCGGACACATATTTATTTTAATAACGGCTAGATTACAGTTCAAATTAATGTTTGTCTTAGTTGATCCAAAAAATTTTTGGTTTTAATCTGGTTACATATCGATAATATTTTCGGTGAATTCGAAAAATACTTTGACCGATATTCGTAACGCTTTGTTGATTATAAACTTCAAAACCAGAAGATAGTGCCCAGTTGCCAAAGGAAGCGCAATGTTTTCAGCTTGCACATGAAATCCTTTAATTAAAAGGGGACCCTAAAATTTAATTATTAGCATTAAAGAGTTATGTTTTTCAAAATTAAGAAGACAATCAAATACTTACCACATATGGGCAGGTGTGATTGAAATTGGAATAGTCTTTATAAAGATTATATACAAATTTTCCATATGGATTACAAAAATTTTTAATTGCACTGCAAGCGTCATAAGATGTATTTATTATAAATGGCTTGTATCCATTTGCTCTCTTAAACATTTGCAGATGAACTATAACGTCGTTTACTGAATAATCTAATGTGCCATTCATATTGAAAACAGTAAGATTTCGACGGATCGCTTTCAGGCGGCATTCATGAAAGCGAATCCATGTAGTGTTGTGAACTTTGCATTTCACATTTGTAAATCTTAAATAAACTGCTTCCTTTGAGTGTAAACCATTGCTAGATTATTCAAATTTAAATAATGTTCTATACCCACATTATAAGACATCTGCACTGCAAATAGTCCCAGCACAAGGCCTAAGCTTATGAAATGTAATCCCATGGTATTGAGGTTCGAATGAATACTAAACGATCTTTTCAATCTGTTGTCGCTGGACCAAAGTTATTATCCAGCAATTGAAACCGATTACCGATAACCAGTACTTTTGCCCAATTTAATGAAACTATGTTTTTCGGATACATATTTATTTTAATAACGGCTAAATTACACTTGAAATTTATGTTTATCTTCGTTGATCCGACACATTTTTGGTATCAATCTGGTTACATATCGATAATATTTTCGGTGAATTCGAAAAATACGTTGACCGTCAGTCCTAACGCTTTTCGGAGTATCCACTTCGTAGACAGGAGATATTGCCCACTTGCCAGAGGAAGCGCAATGTTTTCAGCTTGCACATGAAATCCTTTAATTATAAAGGGACCCTAAAATTAAATTATTTCCATTACAATGTGATGAGTTTGAAAATTAAGAAGAAAATCAAATATAGTACTTACCACATATGGGCAGGTGTGATTAATGTTTGAAAAGTTTCTATAAAGATTATATACAAATCTTCCGTATGGATTATACCTATTTCTCATAGCAGTGCAAGCGTCATAAGTTGTATTTATTATAAATGGCTTGTATCCATTTGCTCTCTTAAACATTTGCAAATGAAGCAGAGCCTCGTAAATTGGATAATCCAAAGTACCATTTAAATTGAAAACGGTTAGATTTCGACGGATTGCTTTCAGGCGGCATTCATGAATGTGAATCCATGTACTGTTGTGAACTTTGCATTTCACATTTGTAAATTTTAAGTAAACCGCTTCCTTTGAATTTAAAGCGTTTATAGATTATTAAAATTGAAATAAAGTTGTATACCCACATTGTAAGACATGTGCACTGCAAAAAGTCCCAGCACTAGGCCTAAGCTTAGGAAATTCAATCCCATGGTATTGAGTTTAGAATGAATACTAAACGATCAGTTATATCAGTTGCCGCAGTACCGAAGTTATTATCCAGCAATTGATGCCGATTACCGATAACCAGCACTTTTCCCCAATTTGATGACAATATGGTTTTCTGAAATGCATTCATTTTAAAAATTAATTGTTGGCTCTTTCTGTTTATATATTGATGATTTTTTCGGAGATTTCGAAATTTATTTTAACCGTTACTTGCAATAAATGTGAATGTTTTTAGTAAAATTAAGTTTGTATTTGCATTTTTTTTTATACATTTATTTTGTTTACAAGGTTTAACATTTTCTAACTAAGGTTAATGAGGTTGACTAAGAAATGATGAACAAATTTCGATGTGAACCGGCACTCACATAAGAAAATAGTTGTTTAATTGTAAATGCTATAAGTAAAATTTGTAAATAGACCCAGCACAATTTCAACCCTTTCTGAAATTTTATCCCATTGAATTTTGAATGAATGCTAAGCGATAAAAAAAACAGCTAATCAGCTATTATAAGACCCTAAATATAAGAACTAATTATTCAGGAAATAAAATTAGTTATTGATTGTATATATTTTACCAAAATAATTTTGCTGCAAGATTACATATTTGTATAAGATACTTACATTTCGTCTAGTCGATGGTTGTCGTCCATATAATATTTTGATCAATGTGTCAAAACCACAGTTCTTCAAAATTTGGATTTGTAACTAAAAATTGGTCGATTTATTTTGGTCACATTCGTTTAAGCACGCGGATAAACTTAAAACACAAATATCGAATTGACATTTATGAATAGTGGTGCCATAATAAATATTTTGTTCTGGATGATTATTGATAAAGTAATTACAAATCGTAAAATAAATAAATAATTACTAGTATAAGTAATAATCTGCTAATAAACTGCAACTATTGAATTGACATTTACAAGTGGTAATAACATATAAATATTATGTTTTGTTAAATGAATAAATAATAATAAACTGTTCATAACATGACGTCATATGAGAAACCATATTCAGATCCAGCAATTTGGCAATTCTCGGTTTTAGAGCCAGTGATTCAAAATATTGTCGAAAACGGAATCGTAAGAGTTTAGAGTGAGTTTTGTACAGTTAGTATAGAGCATTTTCAGATCTAAATCACCGCATCTGAACGTGTGTGTGTGAGTGTGTGTGTGCACAACCAGTCGGATCAACGTTTGGATAATTATGGCTTATTGTAGTCGTCGTACATGTGGTATGTGGTCGGTTCCTTGGGTGCAGGCGCGCAGCTGCTAGCTCCACTCCAGAGGCAGCTACACAGGAAGAGGTGAGGAGGAGGATGGGGATGGTTGAAGCGTCGACCGCTCCTCGTGAGATGCGGTGAGAAGCGGTGCACCGCCTGGCGTGCCTGGCAAAATAAATCACTGGCTAAATACCCCAAACGAAGTTTTTAGGCCCAACAACGCTTTGGTTTTGGTTTTGCTTTTGTGTTCTGTTGCTTTGCGCTTTTTGCTTTTTGCACTGCAACACTTCAACAATAAATAACCAAGTCATATTTTTCACCTCCGTTTTGCCGTTTTGTGTAGTTGTTGTTGAGTCACTTCCTGGTTTTTGAACTCCGCACAGAGTGAGATCAAGGCAGTTGCAGAGAGCCAAACCTGGGCCACATTAACGAGCATATTACCTACTATCTGCAGCCAGAGAGAAAAATATGCAAAAATTGTTGTAGTTGGAGTTGGAGTTGGAGTTGTTGTGAGTTGTAGCTGGGGAATCGCAGTCAAACTTGGAGCTGGAGCTGCAAATCATTAACATCTCTCCTGGGCCAGAACCACAGCCAGCACCACGAACATATTTTGCACGTGACCTTATTTCCCCCGCACTCCAGCTGGAGTTGGAGTTGTGTGGTTAGAGGTTTGGCTTTGGTTTTAGTTTTGGATTTGGTTTTGGATTTGCCTGCTTTGTAGCGCGCAACATCAATTTTCGATCACGTTTTAAGTGTCTTGCGCCGTTCGCGTCGCCATCTGCATCGCCATCGTCATCATCGTCGTAGTCGTCGTCGTCGTCATCACCATCATCGTCGCCGTCTTCTAGCCAAGTTAGATGATTTAAAACCAACAAAAAATATCGTGCCAAGTGCTGCATATTGCACATTTTGTGGCCCAGGTCCAAGCCCAAAAGGCCCAACAACGTCAGCGACTCGGGCAGTCACTCAATCCAATCCGAAGCAATCCAATCCGTTAGACGTTAGGCTCTGGCCCGGTTTGGACTCTGGCTAGTAGGTAAATTTCGCGACGCTGCCGCCGCTAACAACACAGCGGCGAATCGGCTCAGCCAGCACTTACTAAGCTGCATTATCACGCCTCTCCATTGCATTATTGGCAGCAGCAGCCGCCGTCGTTGCCATCGCCATTTCCATCACTTCGTGTAGGTTAAGGTGAAAACAAGCTCGGGCTGCAGATATAGCTGTAGTCGTTGTTGTTGTTGTTGCTGTAGCTGTTGTTGTTGTTGTGGCTGGACCCAGTGAAGCATCGATCCTAACTACACTTCACTAAGCAGCCACAAAAATATATCTGACAGATGCGACTCGCGCTCTGACTCGCAATGAAGCGGAGTGGGGAGTGAGGAGTGTGGACGGAGGAGACGTGGTTCGCATTGCTACGATTCGTTGCGCTATTCACATTTAGGTGTCTACTTAAAAAATCAAAAAGTTATACAATCCCAGCCAAAACGACATTGCACGCGGCGACTCGGGCTAACCGCAAACCCACAAAAAAAAGAAAGAAAAATTAAAGAAAAAACTAAAGCGGAGAAAATTTCAAATTTGCACTTCGACATACCCTCCATACTATTAAATTATTGCTATTATTACTATTATTTGCAACTCAGAGAATGCAAAGAGCAGGTCAAAGCAACTAAGGTCTTTAGGTGTCCCTATTTAGACTAATAATTGACTTAATACAAATAACAAAAGTGAATCTAATGGCGTGGAATTTCATATGAATACTAGGCTATCACAAAATCAATAACATATCTATAATTGCATCAGTAAATGAGGGATTTAATAATTATATAGTTATATGGCCATTGTAGATATTGCTGTAATAAATCTAACTGATATAATTAAAATGTTAGCGTAGGTTTTAGTGTAAAGGAATAAAAATAATTTCCTATAAATTAATAATTATTTCTGTGATACAATTTCCAAAATTGCTGAGAATAATTATGCATCGTTTAGAAAGAAAATTTGTATTTAATGTTGGAGTATTATCTAATTTAAATTTGATAGCAATACTTAAAAATTAAATACAGAATATTTATTGGAATTTTGAGTGACATTGGATTTTGTATTGAATATTAAGAATACTTAGTCTTTAGTCAACGTTCTTTTCTAACTGATTTTGTTATATTCCTCTCAAAAAACTCTTCTTAAAGCTGAAATAAGAAAAAATAGAAAATACCCGTTCGCGATATTTGCATACAGGGTATATAGAAATGACGTGGCAAATAAAACAGAGCGACGTCTGAAACTGGACAGAGACTTGCGACTGCGACTGAGATTGAGACCGAGACACGGAGCCTGAGATCGAAGACGAAGCTTTAACTTTGGCTTGTCTGCCTTGCATTGTGTGTTGTGTGTTGTGCGAGTGTTTGAGTGCTTGAGTGTGTGTGTAGTGTGAATGTTATGGAAATTTGTTAAGTTCTGCATACACAAAACTCGAAACCCGAAAAGCACTTGGCAATTTGCACGAAAGTTGCCCCCAAACGGCATTGCCAGCTGTGAGCTGTGAGCTGAGAGCAGGGTTCAACGAGGGGGGGAGGCTGAGATGTGTGAAGGAGGTTTAGATGCGAAGTTTCTTTTTGATTTTCACACCCAAACAACAGTGCCAAGGCACACAAAAGGCTTCTTCTTAGTGGCGGGCACATGTGACAGCTTTATTGGATTCCCATACACACCCAAAGCTATTTAACTGCACAGCCAATTGATATGAGAACTGAGAGCTCTCGGCTCTGCTCGGCCCGAGATTTGCGTAGACTTAACTTAACTTGCCACAAAATGATTTGTCAGTTATGGATTTGGTGCGGGCAGGCGGACAGACGACAGGGGACAGAGGACAATGTGGGGGGAACTGAGATGCCTAATGCATTTGGTATTCAATAATTTAAATGCTATTGGAAGTTGGAAGTTTCTCTTTCCCCTCTTCGATTCCGAATGCGATGCGATTGCTGCATACAATAGCTTTAGCCAGCTGCTGATTGATTGAGAGCTTAAGTCGTTATTTTTTACTTGAGCTTTGATGAGTTTACCAAGTCCTTGAAAATCCCTCAAAGGAGTTTTCTGCTAGATCATGTATGTACAAGGACAGCTGCACACACACACACACACAAGTTTAATATAAAAATTATAAATTCTTTGCAGCTCCTCTTTGAGCCAAAGGATTCACAGCGCTCGTTGAGCTGTCAACTTGACAGACAATCGCTAAGGCTACAAAACGGACACTTATCCCATCCTTATCCTAAACAGCAAATTAATCATGAGCGCTTGGCCAGGCTAACCATGAATATCTTTACTGAAAATAACACTTAAACTGTCCCTAGAAGTTTGATAAAGATATCTTTCTAGATTTAGTTTCCATCAAATGAAAACACAATTATCTTTCTTTGTGTCGATTATTCTGAATTATGAATGCCTCCTTTGCTTTAAAATATTTAATTTTATTGTTTAAATAAATTTATTAAATTTACATTGAATATTCAAATGTGTTATGCTGCTTGTTTACAAATTTAAGGTGCTGATTTTTAAAACATCATTTGAAATCCTTGTCAAAAAGAGTTAATTTCGGTATTTTCACACATTTATGGTTATAAGCAATTTTATTGCACGTTTTACATAAATAAAATTGCATTAAACAAATTTGTCTCGCATTTTTCTTTAATTTTTTTAGCAGATGATTTAAATAATTTCTTACAGGGACTTGTCGTCAAGAGTTAAATATTATAATTACAATTGTTATATTTTGTGTGTTGATTTTCTTTTAATGTCGAACAGTCGAAATATGTGAATATCGATTAGTAAATAAAATACTTTCAAAATTAAATGAATAATTTTATTTGATAATAATTTAAAATTATTCTTTAACAATATAAATTTAATTCAGAAGTCGCTGCAAGTACATATGTGTGAAAACCCAATCAGTTTAGATGAAAGGTTAGTAAATTATTTTGTTGGAATAAGTCAACGAATTAGTGTTATAAATAGTTCCTCATCAAATTGCATTAATCAAATGGTTATTGTGCGCTTTACTGCATTTTTTAAGAGAGTGCTGTAGATCCTCTTCCGCTGAAAATGAGAAAGAAAGGAAGTCTAGTCCCGAGTCAATCAAAACATTTCTTGTTTACAAGTATTTGTCTCCCACTGTGCATGGCTTACAATGGGCATGTGCTTCAGCTGACTGTGGGGAGCTGTTCATTTAGTGGCCAGCAGTGGCCACAGTAGTTGAATCCTGTCAGCCCACCTGGCAAGCCATGAGAACCGAGTCTCATAGTCGCCGTCGTGGAAACTCTTCGCTCAAGAAATGTCCACACAAATGGTGTGTGAACATGTGCAATTTTCAGGAACTATTTGTGGGGCATTCTCGATGAATGGAAAGCGACCAAAATTAAGACTATAAATAAACAAGGTAAATGAAAAGAATGCAGGGAAATGGGAAAGATTTAGAATGACGGCTAAGCAGATCGTTCAGTTCTTAAGCCCAAAAGAAAACGGAAAACGATCGATCAAAATAAATCACAAATGTATAGAAAACATTGAGGGCAAAACGAAGCGAACGAAGAAGACTGTCTCTAAGCCAGCAATGGCAATTGTGCGCGCACAATTTTCCAATTTTCCGGCTTTGTGCAAACGTTTTTTTGATTTTTGGGTAAACAAACGTTTTGCGTAACAAAAGGTGAGCACGGCGAGGACAAGAAAATGGCCTGCAGGGCGCAGCGAATATGCCCGAGAGGAGAGAAGACACAAAGAAGCAGCTGTCGAGAGTTGCCTGGCCCAAGAATGGTGAAGAGAAAGGCAGATAGAGTCCCGATAGGCGGATGGTTGGATGACTGAATAGGTAGATTGAGGTACGTTTTGGTTGTTGTTGGTCTTGCAAGAGGTAGAAGCGACCCATGGCGAAAAGCACAATTACTTTGCTCTGCTGGCTAAACAAACCCTTCGAGGCAAGAAAGGACAACAGCTGGCATGCTGTGAGCACATCGAAGGTGTTTCGAAACGCTCGGCAGGACTCAGTTAACTGGGCTGGGCTGCTTTGTTAGGCACGGCCAATTGCTTGGAAATAGTCAAAATTTGTGGTGTCCTTGTGCCGTCCTAGGTAGAGGACCCAAAATGTGTGGTCTTGGCTCGCGGTCAGGACAACGGCAATATATCAATCCCAACTGCGGTTGACCCGAACCAAGACACTAATCATAGCTCAAGCGTAGAGGCGTTGATAGCATGCAGCACAGGTACTGAGAATTTGACTTCGATTCCGACTTCAACTGTGACTTGTAATTCAACTGTGACTTTACTGATTGCGACTTCGACTTGGACTTCGACTTTGCGCTTCCAGAAACTCATTAGAGTTTTCTTTTCTACATTTTATTTTGAATTTTTGCAGTTAGCCAGCGCACAAAAATCTTAATAAATTCATCAAAAATCAGCAGCCAACATCTCACGACCCAACAAGCCAACACCAAGCGAAGGGCAGCTGAGGGGCAGAGGGGACTGAGCGGGGGGGAGGGGAACTGTGAGGCGTTACCGCTGGCTGAAAATCAATGCCAGGCGATCGTCAGCAACATATTTCAAAACACAAACTTACAAATATATTTAGCATTTTGTCGCTGCTGCCCCAAAAGCAAGAAGACGACGACGACGACGACGACGGCGATGAAGAAAACAACAAAAACAAAAAAACAAAAACAAAGCCAAAGCTGCTGCAATCGGACACGTTTCTGTCCGTGCCAGTTAGCCGGTTTCGGACTTGCGACTTGCCAGTTGCCAGTTGCGAGTTGCGACTTGCAACTTTATGCTGCACTGTTGGGGCTACGGCGGTGGAGGCGTCTTTACACATTTGCATGCTCAAACAGCAATCGATCACAGGCAGGCAACAGCAAACGGTTGAGGCAGCAACAACGGCAACAACCAGAAGACACCGTTCACCCAATCCAAACCATATGAGGAGCAGCAACAGGAGCTGAAGGACAGGCAGGGAGAGGTGAGGATGCGAAGGGGGGTTAAACTGGTTTACTCTGCGTACACATGCGATGTTATGCAGGCAAAAGAGAGGCGACTTATTGCTGAGATTTTTCGATCGTCGGCTACGTTTTTGGTTGTGCCAGGAGCAACAACGATGATGACGACGACGACGACGACGACGAGCTGCAAAGTGGAGGTTAAAAAAATTTGCAAAAATATTAACGAAACGTTGCCAGCAACTGCTGCTGCTGTGGCTGCTCGCCTTTTTCCACTGCAATCTGCAATTATAGCGCATGGTTAAGCGGGCTGAAGCTGCAGAGGGACTCGAAGGGGCAGAGATAGCGACTGGCCAAGTCGCAGTGCTTTTGACTGGGCGGTTTGTTGAACTTTGACAGGAAGTCGAGAGCCGAGAGTCGAAAGCCGAGCGAGACCAGACAGGAGACCGAGACTGAGACTAAAACTAAAGCTAAAGCTGTGGCTGCAACTGCAACTGAAGCCTCCTGCCTGCTGCCTGCTGCTGATGTTGAAGTTGAAGCTTTATTCTCCATTTTCAGTTGTTGTTTTGCAGTTCTTTTTTGATGTGTCTTGGCTTTTGTTTGCTGCTCGGCTGCTGCTGCTGCTGCTGCTGCCGTTGATGGGTGAAGGTTGTGGAGGACATGGACATGGACATGCAGAGTGCTGCAGACAATTGACAATGTGAAAACGATGTCGATTAAGTTGCTGCTGTTGCTGTTGCTTGCATACGACAGACCCTCAGACGGACGGACTTGCGAAGGGACTGCGGACTGCGGACTGAGGACAGCACACAAAACGCTCTTAACGATCAGCGTTGCCACAACGGCAAAGTTATGCGAGATTCGATTGTTGTTGCCCCCTCCGCCCGTTTTCACCGCCCGTCTGTCGCCGTCATTGCCTCGTCCCTGTTGGTGTAAATTGTTTTAACAGCCTTGAAGGATAAGCAGCCACCGGATTGTGGTTTGCCAATGTGCAGATGTGTGAACCAAAATGTGCATTTAGCAAGCCAGAAGCCGGCTGAGAACCGAGAACTGCCAACCGAAAACCGACATCCGACACATACTATAATTTTTGATCGGTTTATTTGACCTAGCTGTGGAAGACCTTGAGTTCGTCAACGCATTTGGCAAAAAAAAAACAACTAATTGCTATGCATTGTATAGGTAGATATGGGTTTTTTTTCCTACATATTGTTTTCGTTTATTACTTTGGGGTGAAAAAAAATATTTGCAAGTAGTTTGAAGGCTAAACTAAATTTCAATGCAATAAATAATTTGGTTTTTTATAATTTGTAACTATTTTAATTATAGAGATGCAATTTTTTATAAGTGTTACAAAAATATGCACGTTGAATGACAATCGATAAAGAACAACAATTCTTTTTGTTTGGCAATAATTTATATTTTGCTGAGAATTAAAATGCTCATTGATAATTCAACATTAATTTAAAGTTTCTTTGTTATAGATAACAATTTTCATTAAAATGTGATGATAAGAATGGATAGTTCCGTCAGTTGCGTATTAAGATAATATTTCAATTTCCACGTGATTTGAACAAGTTAAATAAAATTAAATTTAAAGGTGACGCTCTTCTTTCTATTGAAATACGACGAAAAAAGAATGGAAGAACTTGTTGTAATTAATTAGCAAATACATACATGTATTTTTATTTATGTATTGTGTGCTTTCTTATAAACTATTTGATTCATAATTAATATTATATAGAGTTTAGCTGGCCAAGGCTTTTCAACTGAATAATTTGTGCATTTCATTTAATATTTACATGATATAAGTAAGTATTTATTCAAAGTAAACAAAAACACATTCACAAATGTAGATAGTTTCATGTTCGTTCTTTAATTGAAAATACACATAGTGCAAAATAATTGGCACTTGGTTAACATACGAGTACATGAGATGCAATTGCGAGCTCGTTGCCTTCCGCCAACTAAATGTTGCATCTTATCGCTGGCAATCAGATTTTGCCACATAGTCAAGCGATGTTGCGAGCTGCAAGATAAGTATTACACCATGGAGAGATCTTCGACTTAATTTTGTAATTACTATAATATATCCCTTGTGCATGCGTTGGGCAGAGCTGCAGCATTCTCACTCACATCGATGTGAGCCGGCATCCTTAACGGCCAGAGATGCTCAAACAACTGCGGGGCACAGACTGAAAAGCGTTGCGCCATGCAACAATTTCAGTGAATGGCCGTGAAGCAGCAACAACACAAAGATTGAAATTAACTGCTCCCTGTTTATATTTATATTATATTACGCGTCATGCCACGACAACAACAACAACAACTGGGCAATAATAACAATAACGAGAGCAACGCAGCAACAAGTGAACGACGCGTTCTTCGTTATTTCTGGGGGTGTGTGTCTCGGCTAAAGAGCAGCGTTTAAGCCTCGCTGCCTCGCTGCTTTGCCTTTTACTTGCTGCGCAGACGCGCGCGTGTTTGCGCACCCCAACAACAACAACAAGCGCAGTAATAACAACAACATCGAGCGTCTCTCGAAATAATTATGGAAAATGCATTTGGTCGCGGC
This sequence comes from Drosophila immigrans, assembly GCA_963583835.1. NCBI lineage: Eukaryota > Metazoa > Arthropoda > Insecta > Diptera > Drosophilidae > Drosophila > Drosophila immigrans. Next base: position 32,115,121 of record OY757141.1, read on the forward strand.
GCAAGGGGAGACGGCTAGAGAGAGAGGGAGAGTGAATGGAATGGAATGGGATGGGATGTAGCATGTTTCCTTTGCTGCTTGGGCTATGGGCATGGGCATGGGCATGGGCAATGAGCTATGATGAAAAACAACAAGCTCATAATAAATAATAACCAGGCAGACGCAGAGGCGAACACGCGGCCGGCGGTGCGCGGGGTAACAAGCGCTAATTATCGACAACAAGCTAAAACAGTGGCCTACAATTACGCAGCGACGCCAGCAGCAGCAGCAGCAGCAGCGGCAGTTGCAGTTGCAGCAGTTGCAGCGAAGCCAGCTGAAGGCGCCCTACGCACTGAGCTGATCAACTGGCCTGGAACACATAACGACTGCGAGTTTGGGCCTCATCTGGTCTGGTCTGAGTTTACCTGTTGAAAGCCTGACTGACGATCCACTCCAGCTGAGGGGGGATGTCGCTTATGTTGCTGTTGCTGCTGTTGCTGCTGCTGCTGCTGCCGCGGATGCAACTGCAGCCATTAAAATTTACACAGCTCTTTTTAAGCATTCATCGTCAACGCAGCAACGCGGCTGCTGCTGCTGCTATTGCTTCTGCTGCCTCGCAGCCTCATTGCCTCATTGCCGCACAGCTTCGTCTCCAGCTTCGTCATCCTCACTCGCAGCCTTCGCCTCATCAGCGTCGTCATCGTCGACGGCCTTTCTCCCATTGGCGGCGACGGCGCAAACTTGTTAACTTCTTGGCATGATGGTCATCATGCAAGCCAAATTCAAGCGAGAGAGAACGCAAACACAACCCAGCAGCATGCAACATCAGCAGCAGCAGCAGCAACATCAACCTGAGCAACGCTTAGGCTGGTCAACGAATTTTAAATGCCCTTTCGGAAATACATAGAATGAGATAATGCAAAATATGTAACACAATATTACATATAGTTAAAATTGCATAAATCAGAAATATATCACTCCATATTAAAATAAAAAACAAAAAATGATAAAGCCGCTTTGAAATAAAATAATAAAATAAAAAAACAGCACTTATTATTTACAATTGTCTATCACATCATAAAAAATTCATGAAAATGTTAGTTGATGTTATGCAAATAATAATATTAATATGTTTATATTGCATATTTCCCAAATCCAAATCAAATGCCTTAAGACTATAAAATCAATGAAAGAGATTTATAACAAAAATATTATTACTATATATAACAAATTACAAATTTAATATTAATAATAAAGAAACATATAGAAAAAAATAAATATAATATAATAAAGTTTCTTTAGAGCATACAATTAATTAATTTATGCTCTTAAAGATAAATATTAATAACATGAATATTTGTGAATTGTATTATTGAAAAAATTAAAATTAATAAAATATATTTTGCTAAAGTTACAGCTTTCATATTAAGGAAATGTTTATTTTGATAATGATAAATACCTATTATGATTTGGTTAATTAAATATTATTTCTTTTATTTATGTCAAGAATTTGGCAAACGTTTGAAGCTAAAGAGAGAAAATATATCTTCAATGAGAAGACCTTTCACATGCAATGTGCATAATTGAAAAAATGGGCAAACTCATTCGATTGCTCTGAGAAGCATTCACTATGTGGTGCTCCGCGGCACATTGATGGATCTGGAAATGTTGCTCAAATTGCATGGCATAGTCCAGATTCCTTTGGGCCAACTTGCAGAGTCAAGAGGGTATAACAAGCAGCCGCGGGTCTGGGCCGCCGCGTGTATTGGTTGCAATTTATAGGCGCAGGATCGGTTACAAGCCAACGAGTTGGTAACACAAACCGGCGGCAGTTGCAAACGCTGAGCGGCAACTTTTCAGCTCGGACTACGTTGCCAGGAGATTTGCAACGCATCTCCGACTCTCGCTCGGGTTGTGGCTCTGACTCTGGCTCTGGCTCTGGCTCTGCTTGTGGTTGTGGCTGGGCGTTAACTGCGAAGTAATTGCGTTTCGGCTATGCAAGTACATAAATTGGATTTGAAATATGTACACATGTTGATGGATTCCTCCAAGCAAGCAGCAACATGAGCCAAAGTCGAAGCCGAAGCCGATGCAACAACAGCAACATCAGAAACATCAGCAGCAGCCCGTGCTGCGGCTATTCGTACCTGCTACCGCCTCCTATCTGTGGCTGCTATCTGCCGACTCAGCCTCAGCCTCTGCTCGGCAGGGACACCCGGACAGCCGCTGAGTGTTGCATTTCTAAACGGAGTCGATGGCGATGGTGATGCCGTTGAAGAAGTACAAAAAGTAGGAAAAAAAACACACAGGTTCGTACCATTTGTCTTTTGATAATTATCATTTCACTCTGATAGCATCAGTTTCAAAACAGATGATGATTTTTGCTTGCTGCGTGTGTCGCTCGTTAACAAGCCGACCAAGCGCAACCAGCTGCCGTAGCTGTGAGCAGGCTGATAAGTAAAATACTTCAGCAAAACGGTAGCCGATGCATTGCATAGACATCGCACCGGACAAGTGAGTGTCTTGCCCTAGCGTGCCACAAAAATGCTGCATCATGATCGATTTCAGCTGCTGCATTGGCATGTTAACGAACCGTAAACGGACGTGGGTCATATGCAATGCACAATCACACATTACGCAAGCCAGATTTCACCAAATATAATATTTCATTTGCAATAACAATTTAAAAATTTTTTTTTAAATTGAATAATTTTAAAATTATATTAAAAAACGTTGCATACTTTTAAGTGCCAAGCGAATAAAACTGTGCTTCAGTTAGGCAGCAGCAGATGGCGCCACAGTGCGCGCTGCAGTGAAATAAAAAGTGTAGCATACTTTTAGCTGGCAACAGATCTGGCTGAATGGTTTGAAACTTGGCTTATCTACAACAGATGGCGCTGCTGAGTATTTACGAACCTCAATCTACAGTGCACACAAAACTGTAACTCTCAAACTTTAATGTCTTCATTGCAGATTTCAAATTAATTAAAATGATTTATTTTTGTGGCGTCAAGATGCAGGTGCTCAAAGTACCACATCTGATGGGCGTTCATGCTGTTGCACGCCAACACCATGAGCTTGAACGAAGGATCAACCGTTAAGCAGAGCGTGTTGCTAACTAGATTATTGTAGTCCATGTCAAGGTGCCAATTTTGTGGCCCCCCCAGAGTGGTGCATGGACTCAGGGCCAGCTGGAGATTGGGCTGCACTTCAGCACAGTGATAATCGCCAAGTCGCAGATCGTTCATATAGCTCAGCGTCCAGTGCTGAGTTTGCCGTTGCAATGGATCGCAAGGCATTAAATTAATGCGATTAGTCTTCAGATCGCCCGTCAGACATTTATCGGGTTCTTGGGCAGGATGCAACGTGCCATTGGCAAAGTCGGTGCGAGGCTTCAGGGGGAAGTGCTGCAACAAATCAGGTGCCACATGCTGCAAGTACCAATCGAAGGACTTTAGCTGGGCGGTGTTAAAAGCCTGCTGCACATCTGTAATGTTGCCCAAGTCGGCATTTTTGATTTGCGGCTGATACTCGTAGATTAACGATTTATACTTGCTGTCGTTGAGCCAGATTTCCACCAAGCGCTTGTAGCTCTGCAAAGGACATTGTTAAATAATTTAATAATTTAAAAGAATATATAGATAATTACACTAAATTGCTGCGCCGCTATTTGCTGCAGACTGCCGTAGCGTCGCATGTAGCTGCGATCGCTGGGCTGCAAATGCGCCACACGGGAGCAGGGCACTTGGAGGATGCGGTGATTGGCGCGCCACATCTTGAAGCTCAGCTCCAACTCGAAGGCAGCCGGTGAATTGAGCTGCATATCGAACTCTGACATTTTCTCGAACACCTCCGCATGGGTGGCGAACACGGGCGGGTGCGGCACAGGCGTCTCGAAGGGGCGTGGCAAGTCCTTGAGTTGCTGCCACAGCAGCGGCACTTCGCGGCGTCTTAAGCTCCAGTCGAAGACGCCGCGTCGCTCCACAACTCGCGCATACTCCAGGGTCTGCTCATCGATCTCGTCCAGCTGCGGACACACCAGCGACACTTGCTGCTCCTGCAGCGCAGTCAACAGAGGTTCCAGCCAACCTGCGGTGAACTCCACGTTGGCGTCCACAAATACTAGATTATCGCATTGGGATTCGCGGGTTGCAAATCTGCGGGCGCGCACCAATCCCATCTGATCCTCCATGTGGAACATTTGCAACTCGCTGTAGATGTAATGTTTAACATACAGAGTAAATGCCCTTCTGGACAGCTCCTCTCGCCAGATGCCCATGTCGCTGTAATCGTTGATCACAATCAGCTCACCGATCAACGTCATGTTCGTGGTGTCCCGCAGGCTGTGCAGCATGCGCAGCAACGTTGCCAGCTGCTCGTTGCGAAAGATCACCACGATGGACACCGTTTCAGGTTCGTGATCGTACTCGATGTTCAGGCAGCGACTATCTCGCACTTCCTGCAACTCGCGACGCAGCGGCAGCCGCTCAGACAGCCAGGCATTATAGCCATACTCCAGAAAACGCTTCGTATACGCTTTAATGTCATCGACAGACCGAAGTTTCAAGTGCTCCTCGGACTCCACGATGCCATCCCAAGTGCTCAGCTGGTAATATATGGCCAATAGCAATAATGTTATTCCAAAAGCAGTCAGTTTTGTGCATTTGCATCTGTCACTTGCTCTAACTTCATTAGGTATCCAATAAATGCGCGACACTTGCATCTTCAGCGAGACGTTAGGGACACAACTGATTGCTGCAGTTCAAACTTGAAATCAACTGGTTGACATGGTTAATCAAGGCGTGAGAAACGCATTTGTTATCGCTACTAACCCAACAAGCCGCAAAGTGTGAAACAAATGCATCAATTATATTTGTATTTCATTAAAACACAAATTAAAAATATTAATAATAAATGTAATGTAAAAATCAACAATAAAATGAATATTTAAATTATGACTTTTATTAGTATTACTTGCAACATTTTTATCTTATTTTTTCAGTTTTAAAATGGTAATATAATTATATAATTTGAATTATTATTTAATAGGCAGACCATGTAAACTTTTTTAATTGTTATACATCAATATAAAATTTAAACAAAAATGAATTTGTATAAAACTAATATTGAAGAAAGTTGCGTCAGATTTAATGCACTGATCAGAAATACTCATAAAAGCATGTAATTTTATTTGACCCTCTTTGTGATATTAACAAATAGTATAATATCTAATAAGCAACCAATCCCAACATCATTTTCATCCTGCCAACGTAAGCAAATAAAAGTTTATTTATTAATTAAAATATGATGTATTTCAATTTGCTGCGATGGCATTGTCGAATGCAAAACAGCCCTAAATAGCCCTTTGACAATTTGAATTATGACATTAAAGAAGACAACCAAACAGCCAAACAGCATAAGAGAAAAATGTATGACAAAAGCCTAAACGAATGAGCGAATGAACGAAACGACGCATGAGGAACGAGAAACGAGGAACGAGGAACGAACGACGAAGGACATTTTCCCTGTGGTCTTGCAATAACACTGTAAAGCCAAACAATAACAACAACATCAAACAAAATAACAGAGCAGCAGCAACACAACAATAACAAATAACAGCAATAATAGCAACAATAACAAGAACAATTTCCCACGGTACAACGTTACGTATGCGCAATGTGTTTGCCAACCTGAACATGTGTAGCTATCTGTAACTGCGTGCGGAGGGTTTTGACTACAGCTCGAAGAAGACAGGGGCGGGGGCAGCAGAAGGGGCAGCACATGCAAAACACAACACAACACAACAGAAATAGAAGCAGAAATAGCATCAGCTTCGCATGTATGGAGCGAGATATCGAGATACGTTTAAACAACAACAATCGACATCAAGGGCAGGGCGGGGGAGGGGAAATTGCGCAGGGAAGGCGGGGGATGAAGGGCGCCAGGTTAGAGAGATAGTAGCAAAGATAGCGAGAAATGTACATTTCAAAAATTTATTTATTTACATTGACATTTTGTGCTACTTGTGCACTTTTTTCTTCCACCCACCTCCTCCGCGCCCTTCGCCTCTTTCTTTATGCCTCTCTCAGAGTGAGTGTCTCGTACCACTTCAGAAACTGCTAACAAAGCTCTAAGCGCTTGTTTAGGAGCCACCAGTTACCAGTTGCCAGCACCAGAAATGAGAAACAGGCAAGCCGAGACAGAGACAGAGACAGAGAGAGAGAGCGAGAGGAAGAGAGTGACAGGGGAGGAGACAATGTATAATATATTGACTCAACTACAATACGGACATTGTCATGGCGAGCGGAAGAGGACGAAAGACAGAACGGAAGACAGGTCAAGGGAGAGTTTATTTCCGCACCTGAAGCAACTCACAAGCGAACGCAACAGTAGCCGATGTGAAGTAGGGAAATCAAGACACAAACACAAATAAATATCTAATGCCTGCTATACGAACACAAAATACGCTGATACTTTTAAGATGAATCAAAATAATACAACCCATTGAGAGCGGTTTAACCTTGATAAGATGCAGTCAGATAAGAAATTTGATAGTGGAAGCTTTCTTTTGTTCTAGATAATTTCAGGAAAAGAGTCAAAGATTATATTGCAATCAAAGATTGTGCAGTCTAGAGACTAAAACGAAATGAAGCGGTTGAAGTGCAAATATGAAACAAATTAAATAGAGAATAAAATTAAACATTTGTTACATTCAATGTTGCATTTTAATAACTAATTTGAAAGAAAAAGTTTTTAAATTTGTGCAGTGTTAGTTGGACTCCAGTATATACCTAAAATAATTATGTTAAACTAGAATTAAAAACAGAAATTATGATGTATGTAGATTATTAACATCGCAAAATATCTCAATAATCTTAGACAGTTTATAAACAACTTAAACAGTAACTAAAGTATTTTACTTTTCGATTTTACTTCTCATACGATTAAAACATTTGCCAAATTTAAATACTTTTAATTAAATACTTATACTTGATCTAGAATTACAAATTCAAAATTTAAATATTATGATTTATTTAAATTAAAAATACCTAAATAGTCATAGGCAATTTGAAGTAAATTACTTTTAAGTATTACTCCACGTCGTTTAGACAAACTAGTAACCAAAACTTAAATACTTTGGTTAGGGTATCAAGCTTGTCAAGGCTTAGGGGTGGTGGGGGGCTGGACGGGGGTGGGGCTGCCAAATGTTTGCAAATGCTAAACATGCCCGTATTTCATGCATATTTACAAATTTCGATATTTACAACCCCTTTGCCAGGGCGGAGAGGAGGCGGCAGTCAGCTGAAGCTAGCTGAAGAGTTCACTTAACAGTTTTATTTGTCTTTGGAAAACTTTAGCCGACACACACACACACATACACATAGAGGCACACACGTATAGAGGACACACTCTTGAATGATTTGTTGGCCGTTGGGCTGCAGAGTGAGAAGATGTCGAAGTGTAAGATGGACAAAGAAGACAAGTTTGTCAGTTTGTCTCTCAACCTCTGGGTCTGCTCTCCTCCTTCCCTCCCTCTCCTGCTGCTGCTCTGCAATGTGGTCAAAGACAAGCCAAACGTGGCCAAGTCAAAGTGGGGGCTGGGTCGGTTCAATATCTTGGCGCACTTGAGCAATTTGTAACTTGATAGAGATAAATGCCAAACCGACTCAATGTTGTCTGTCTTCCTGTGTGTGTGCGTGTGTGTGAGTGTGTGTTGCTGTTGCTGTTGTTTTGTTTATGTTTTTCTTAGCTTTGCATTGACTTGCTGCTCGGACTCGGACTTTTGCAATTGAGAAGCGACTTAGAGGCAGCCTTATAGCATTTTCTTCTTTTCCTGCTGTTTGTCTAAAATATTTGCACTAAAATGGCAACAAAGGACAACAAAGAGATGCCACAACAGCGACTAGCAAACCAAATAACTGCACGCTCAACTCACAATAGAGAAAGAGAGATAGAGAGGGAAGTAAATTTCCCCCCGGCGACCATATTGAATATGAAAACAATGCCCGCTTTGAATTTCCGCTGTCTGATGAACTACATTTTATGCGGGACGCCAAACAAATCAAACATCAAACTCAGAGTCGACCAAAATATGACAAAATATGAATTGCACATTGCGCATTGCATTCCACATTTGTTCACTCTGCGCTCTGTACACTGCACACTGCACACAATAAACAATAAACAATAAATTCAGATGTGACCAAGCAGCAAACACAAAATGCATGCAAAAAATAAAAGGAACAAAAGCCGCAGCTAAGCTTAAACAAATGCAACTACAACGAACCTGCAACTACTCTTTATTAACCAAAACGGACTTAAATCTAATATTGCATATAATGAATTTAATAAAATTGTAAATGAAAAAGGAAAAGCTATAATTCAAAATAATGTAAATTTAATTTAATGTTCAACTATTTCCAATTAGAAGTTATTCAATTGCATGTTTGAATATTACATAAATCTTAAGTGTCACAAATAAAATATAATCATCCATTTAAAATATTTATTCCAAATAAGTAAAACCATACAATTCAAAATTAATTGTAACTTAAATTGATACTTGCTTCTATGATTTTATTTATAAATAAAATGCCTTAAAAATCACAGTAGAATTCGAATGAAATTTCAAATGATGCAAATAAATATTTTAAAAAAATCAACGACTTAACTTGCTTTATGAACGCATTAGTTTTTACCCAATGCCTTATTTTATTTACAATACATTTTTGCAACTCAACCGAGTCTTTTGCAAGAGCATAAATTTATTTTATTTATTTGCGTCATGCTGCAAGCTCAGCAGCTAATATCTTAGGCAAAGATCGATAAAGTCGAAAGGAGAATATTAAGTGGAACGGGATTGCATGTTCTAATATTTTAAGTGTATCCCTTTTAGGCTTCATAAATGATTTAGGCATAAAACCAATTACTTCATAAGTAAGCTAATATAATTCCTAATATTTAAGGCAAATGGTAAAGTCGACATGCTCCTTCCCCTAACCAAGGCCCAAATGAGAGTGCGTCGTGTGTGTGCGAGTGTGTGCGAGTGTGTGCCATAAAACAAATTGGTTAGGAAGTCACAACAACAACAACAGCAGCAGCAGCAGCAGCATGGAAGGGAATGGGAAACTCCGACGCTGCTGTATGCATGCATTTATGCCGAAAACGCTTGATGTTGGGAGCAGGAGCAGGACTCGGAACTGGAGCCGGTTCTAGGCCTAGGCGTTTGGACATTCGGCATTGGCGTCAACACAGACATTAGGACGAACAGGCTTGGGTGCTTAAAGGGGGCGACACGAGGGGCTGACTGTCTGTCAGTGGCAGGCGAAACTCGAGCGAGGCAAACAACACGGCAACAGGGAGAGAGAGGGGAGCGTGGGACATTGGTAGTTGTGTAGATTTGTGGCTAAAAGAGTTAACAGATAAAATCAAATATGCACTGTGCGGTGGCAGCAACGGCCACAGCGATTTGGGGCACGATTCGAACCTGCAGCAGGACATTGCCTGTCCCCTACCCACCAATCCTTTGGCCCCCTTGCAGTTCCATATTGCCCGGTCCAAGCAGAATTTTTAGTTTTTTGGAAACGCATGCGAATTTATTGTTCCGAGACGTTCGCATGCAATGCACAAGAGGCAGAAGGGGAGGAGATGAGGAGAGGCTTGTATGCACTGCATTTGGCATGACAACTGTGGTAGGCGTGGCCGTTGGCACGCCCACTGTCACAATCACATTTCCAACAACCGACGCCCCAGTGACGCATGTGTGTGTGTGTGTGTGCGAGAGAAAATTGACTAAAAGAAAAACTCAACGATTGACCTACAAAATTGCAGCCATGCAGCATGTGGCACGAACAGAGGCAGAGATGGAGATGGAGATGGACTGACGCTGAAGGTGGCAGCCGGACGGGCATACAAATCACAAAAATTTGTGCTGGGAGTGCGCCGAGCAAATCTCATGCCCAAAAGTGTTTGAAGCGAAATTACACAGAGGGAGGCACGCGAATCATCAAAAGGGAAATGCTGGACAGAGAGTGAGAGAGAAATTTGGCTGCAAAGACACATCAGAGGTAGAGGTGTGTGGGCAAGTGAATGGAAATGGCAAAGTCCGAGCGTCGTGTAATGAAAGCAGAAAAGCAACCAAATCGATTGGCGATTTCAATGGGACACACACACACACTCACACACACAGACATACACAGAAGGCAGCCCCAAAGGCAGCTTCAAAAAAGGCAAAAATGAGAAAAGAAATCAGCAAAAAAATCAAAATGAAGCAAAGAAAACAAGAAATCCGTGAAAAAGTGAAAAAATCTAAAATCAGGCAAATGAAAATGAAAATGAAAAGTGAGCTATGCGGCATAGAACTCGATTGTATTGCTTTTCAGCTGCTGTTCCACTAGAAACTCGCAATGGTTAAGACTAGTATACAAGCACGCTCAGCTATTGCGCGAACAAAGGCCAAATCGCATTCACAGCAATGCTATCACGCATTCCCTTTCAGCGATCTTGGCCAACAAACATCAGGGCCGAATCGGTAACTTGAACAACTTTCGCCTGGAAAGCTGTTCTAAGAAGCTTTAATACAGGTGCTGCTGAGGGATACCTTAGATGTCGCCATATTATAATTTTATTTTATTCTGTAAGCACAAGAAAAAATATATTAATTTTTTAATCGACAGAATTTCGGAATTATTTCTTGTACAGATAACAATATACAAAAACAGTTTGTGTTTGGTAGAACGTATCTTTTAAAAATGAATTTATATTTGGCGTTCTAATAAGACCAGCTAATGAAAAAAACCAGTTCTAGTTCTTTATTATTTGATTTAATATCACAATTTGTCGCTTTTACCTACACAAATCGAATGAACTAAATATGAGAGGCAAGCCTTTTTTCTATAACTTATCTTTGACTTTCATATTTGGTCGGTTTTTCTTTTGCATTCCTTTAAATTATTATTTCCACAAAAATCTAGTTATTGATTGATTAAATGTAATCTTAAATTGGTCTAGTGCTGGCAGCAGCTGGAGTATTTTATTGGGACAATTATTGGCAATATTGTAAAAATAAGTATCTTTTGGATGCACAAAGGAATTTTTCAAAAATAGAAGCTTTAATTTTTTTCTATTATCAACCCATTCGCTATCAATCACAAATTATCAAAAGATATCACAACAAAAACTTCGTGTGCCTTTCCACTTGTGCAATCGCTACGAATCTCGCATCCAAACTATTTCCAACTAAATATCCTGGCAATATTGTCAAAGATGTCAGCAAAGAAAAAGGTTATGAATAAATTTGAGTTGACAACTGGCTGGAAATGGAAATGGTCACTGAACTTTGAGGGAATCGTGTGTGGGGGCGAAACGATGAAAGTAAAAGTTGTTTGACAAATTTCCTGGGTGCGTCCCCAAAAAGTGTTTCTGCCTCCCTCCGCCCGCCAACAACAATTATACGCTAGGATATTATACACACACAACATGGGACCGCTCTAATTTGTGTGTTGTCTATTCTGGGTGACGTTAATTGCAGTGCATGGGTCAAATATTATAGCTAATACTGGCTGCCTGCCTCCCTTCTCCCCCTTTCAGATTACTCCTTGACTGCTCCCAACCACAACAACCACCTTTGTTGTCGCGCCCCTGAACCTGCACCCTGGAGGAAAAACACTTGCTGTGGGTGTGAGGGTGTGTGTGTGTGAATGTGAGTGTGCGTGTGTGCAATTTAGCACCGTTGGTGAGACATTTAAGAATGAATATACACTGAGCCCAAACAGCCGTCTCTCTCGCAGTCGCAGGCTCATTCACGGTCTCATTCACAGTCTCATTCTTATTCGAAGTCGCAGTCGCCGTCTCAGTTCCAATTCCGCTGAAAGGGGGAAGGGGAAGGGGAAGGGATCGCAACCCCAAGCGCTGCAAGCGGGCTGCAGTTATGGAGAAGAGCGTGCAAATTGGGGTTGGGTTGGGTTTTTACCCCGACAACAATAAATGACAATAAGAGCGCAGTTCAAGTGTCAGTCGTGGCCTCTTATTGTCACGCGTTTTCATATCCCTCTCCGCCCTTCTCTGCGCTACCCACTCGATGCCCAAAGGAATGCCTCCACACACCCACACACACACTCGCGCATGCACGCATGTACACACACACACACACACACACACACACGCGTATAAATATGGTGGCATTTCCGGTGCTCCGGATGGGCGCCCCAATGTGCTTCTGGCATAAATTATGAATAAGGCAAGAGGCGCGTGTTGTGTATGTGCCCCTTATGAGTGTGTTTGTGCTGTGCATGTGTGTGGGTGTGCGTTTGTGGTGAGCAAAATGAAGTAAAAGCGGCGACCAGAATAAAATGAAAGCAAGTGCTGTGAAGGGGGGAAGGCTGGAAATGAGGCAAGCAAAACAAGAAATGAAAACTATGCGCAAGTTGAACGAATGATCAATGCTCTTCTGTCTTAAAGAGGTCAATTAAGTATATAAATAATATTTATTATTTAGTAGAAATCATGGAAAGACTTTTCTTCACATTCACACTTTCATTAAAACTTAAAATTTTTGGTAATTTTACTAATTCAATTCTGAATGTACTGCACTCCTGAAAAGGTAAATTATATAAACAAGAAAAATTCATGAGGGAATACTTTTTCAATTTAAAAATGTATCATGTTATGTACCTTGAGTGTATTTCATTAAATGCATTCAGATTTTATGTAGAAAAGTTCGGTCTGTTGAGAAATTTCCATTTGTTTGCAAGCAAAATGTTCTAAAAATGATTAAATAAAATTAAAAATCGATATTTTGTTTAAATAATTTCCTATAAAACTAGAACTTTCTATAATTAAATAAATACAAATTTTTCCATTGATGATGATAATATCAATAAGAGAAAATTGATTGCTTCTGAATAGCTTACACCAAAATTTTAAAATTTTTAGTTATTTATTAAAGAGACGCATGCATAAAAACTGTTTGTAAATAAAACAAATAAAATGGTGTGTATTTTAAATAAGTTAATTTATGATAAGAAAGTATAGTAAATATAGCTTCAATTGTAATTACAAAATATGCAGGATATATTAAAGTTTATTTAAGTTTTGTCTTTTCAAATACATGTCTTCATTTGCTAATAAATAAAAGAGTTTTCACGCGCCTCAGCAGCTGATTACCGTCTTGATCTCACTGCATCTATCGATGTACCCAACTCTGGCAATACATTAAGCGAAAAACTGTCCACTTTCGTGCGTAGGCGAGAAGCAGCTGGGGTTGAAGGGGGCGGGCAAGAAGCCGCAGGTTACAGGACGACAGCGGAGGAGGTTGCGGGGCACGTTGCGAAAGCAAATGTGTCTGGGCTGTAGGCAACCACAAACGAGCTTGACTTCGTTTGCCTCGGCAGCAGCAGTGAAAGCAACTGTTTCATCAGAAGAAAGCGTGAAAGAGAGCGAAAGCAAGAGAGAGAGAGAGACGGGGAGTAAGTGTGTGTGTGTGTGTGTGTGGTGGTGAGAGTGAGTGAGAACTACCGCCACAGCTTCAGCTTGTTTATAGTATCTCAATAATTAATGAGCTCTTAGGAATTTTTGTGGCGTACGCAGGAGTTGTTTGGAGGCACAGGAAGAGGAAGCAACGAGACGAGTCGAGTTGGAGTCATGAAGGATGCGATGCTGAAAGGAGAAACAGAAACAAAGTCAACTGACGTGCTACGCTGGCTTTGCCTTTGGCAGTCGCTTTGTCGCAGTCTCTGCTGCTGTTGTTGTTGCTGTTGTTGCCACTGCTGTTGCCGCTGCGAAAACTTAATGTACAAATATAATTTGCCGCACACACAAACACTTATGTGGCCACCAATGTTGGTGTTGCTCTCGGTCTGCGAGGAAGAGGGAGAGGGAGAGGGCGAGGGAAAGTTCCCCTAATGGCCACCAGTCAAACCAGCATTTTGTTTTTGGCCCCCTCCGTCCGTCCGCAACTATGCGACCCACATAGCCCAAAAATGCTGTGCTACAAAGCTAGTTAGTCCCCAAGTCTCGCCCTCCGAAGGAAACTGTCTTCTGTCTGCCAGTTGTCACCAGCATCCTGCAGCATGTGAGGGCGAAGGGAGAGCGGGAGGATGAGTTCATATTTTATGAATATAACCATATTATAAGGCGCGATGGTCGACAAAACAGTCAGCGACAGAACGAGAAGCAGCAGCAGCAGCAGCAGCAGTTGGAGAGACAAACCAAAGGGACCTCCATTCAGACAAACACATCAAAGCATTTGACAGACAGCATACAGTAAAACATGTCCGAGAAGTGCTCTCAGACAGTTATGATGGCACTCTGCTATACCCTGTAAGGAAGAGCGCTTGAAGAGGTTGTTATCGTAACTAGACTAAATAGAGTATATTGAAAATTGAAATAACAAAATGAAAAACGGCCATTTTCATTCTTAAATATTTTCGTAAACACATAATTCGTGCATATTTCATAGCAATCAATTAAATTTTATATAAGCTTTGGTTCACTAAAATCAGTTTGGATGAACTATTCTTTCTATCGGAAATTAATTATTTTATATGAAATTATTAGAGATAGAAAAAAAAACCTATAACAAAAATATTTTATAAATTGATATTGCGACTCAATAAATTTAGCTACGATTTTTAAATCGAAATAATGCTTATCCCTAAACCAAAAAGACATACAAAATATATTTTAGATTTAGATTAAGTTAAATTTGGATTGCATTTAAAATTTTGATTGCACTTAATATTTATAATTTGACTACTTGACGAAAATAATGGATTATCAGAAATATAACTAAAAATAGAAAAATAAAAAAAAGAGAAACAAACAAAATGAAAGTTATATATGGGAAAACAGGTCTCGTTTTGTCGTAAGTCCTGTGACCGCCTAGAAGGACCCTCCTAGACGAACTGCTAGCTTACAGGGTATATGAAAACGTTATTCTCATTACTTATTCATTTGCGACGCTTTTAGCGCTAACTCTCTTACACTCCGCCCGCTCTCCGCTTCCATCGTGCCATCGTTGCTCCCTCATTTGCCTTCGCCTTTGATTTGCTTAATTTGTAAATTGCCGGGATGCAATGTGCCAAATGAAGGGGATGGGGGTGAATAGAAGGCCAGCAGGGGGGGGAGGGGAGAGCTGGGTATGGGGAATGCTTTTTCATGGCTTTTAAACGCTTCTGTTGGCACGAAATTGACCAAAGGATGTGTCGCATAGAATGCTCATAGTCCGAAAGCACATAAAATGTAAAGGCCATGCAACATTTACGAGAATGTATGTACAACTGTCTGTCTGTCTGTGTGTGTGTGTAAGTGTGTGTGTGTGTGTGTGTGGTGGCTACATATGTTTTAGTGCCATAAAAAACAACAATGCATAACAAGAACAACGCAGAGCACTGTGTGCATACATATTTTATAGCATATTTTATAATCTAATTACCGCGCAATATCGTCCAAAAAAATAAATGATCGCACAGCTGGGACACAGAGCCGAGTTGCAGAGGGCGTGGCCTGCAGGGGCTGATAGATGTGCGCGGGGCGGCGGGGGAAGCATAAAAATGCCACGAAATTAGCTCGACGCGCTTGGCATTAAAAGCGGCGCCCGAAGCGTGCGGCATTAAAATAAATTGCACAATACACGCGTACACACACACTGACACACACACACATACACTCCACACACACACCTTTTGGCACGCAAGTAACAAAAATGTGCCGCACACCTAACAAAGAAAGCAACATCCAAAGTGGATGGCGACCTCCAGGACCCGAGGACCTTATATTCAGCTCTGCCCAATCGAGCGCAGGTGTCGACGCTTTCAACGCCTTTTATGGTGCGATACCTCATCCCCTTCTCTGTACCCGCAAAAAGTGTCATATGGAACAGCAACAACAACAACAAAAACAGTCTCTGATAATAACAAAACACAATTTAACGCATTGGCGGCTACTTAAAAAGCGTCGCATGGCCAAGCGATAAGGCGTCGAGCTGGCGAACTCCAGCTCAGAGCTGGCCAAGATTATCACGAGGGGATGGTTACCATCCTATAGCTACAGCTACAGCTAGAAGGTTATCTTGGTGGTTGTTTGACCAAATGAATGTTAAGCAGTTGCCTTCGGCCCCTGTCCCTATGAACATGAATACAGAGATACGTTATAAAAGGCACGTGGAAGCCAAGCTGGAGGAGAACAGTTTAACTGCCGGTTGACAGGCAACATTCAGTTGCCAAACAAAAGGACACGACGAAATAAGGACAAACTGTGCCACCATTTGAGAGCCATTGAAATGGACAAGTGATTGGCATCGTTAAACTCAACACAAGAAACACACAACACAACTCAACACTGAAGCAGAACATCACAACACTTGCGTGAAGCGCTTAAAAAACTACGTAAATAAAAGACAAATAAAGCGCTTATAAACTTACAGTTTGTATGAACAACAATTTCAACTGCATAAACAAGTTCAATCATTTTGTTGGCAATGCGCAAAGTTATTTTCAAAGTATCAATTAGTTTGCTTCTAGAACAAATTTCAATTTAATCTTGGGTTATACTTCATTCGAAAATGTAATATAATTTCTATGATATTAAGTATAATACAAATTGAAGGCGAAGATGAGTATAACTTATACATTTGTACAACACATAATATTTCTGTTAATATCACATATATATATATATTCGAAACAAATAAAGCACACACACAAACTAAACAGGTTGTATCCACAATATTAATAACTGCAAACTACAAGTAAAATTGTTGACAATGAGCAAACCTATGTTCAAAGTATCAATTAATTCGCCATTAATAAATATTGAAAACAAATTTGCTTCTAGAATAACTTCGAATTAAATTATGATCTTTACTTCATTCGAAAACTTAATATAATTTCTATAATATTAAGTAAAAGTAGAGCACAAGTTGAAGGCGAAGATTAATATTCATTAATTAGTAATACAATGAACAACATTTTATTATTCTGTTAACACCAAAAATACATAACTTTATGACAACAAAATGACAGTTTGTGTCCACAATATTAGCAAACTACAGGTTAAATAATTTTGTTGCAAAGAGCGAAGTTATTTTCAAGATATCAATTATTTTACTTCCGATAAATATTGAGAGGCTTAATGAAGTTGAAGATTAGTATTCATTAATTAGTAATAAATTTGTATTAAACATAAAAATGTTGTTAAGATAAAAAAAATATAGATTCACGACAAATAAAGCGAAAATTAGTAAAGGTATTATTTATTTTACTTTTGATTTTCGTTTTCGATAAATAATGATAGGATTCAAAACAGCTTTAATTTTTCATTAACCATTTTATTTTTATCTTCTTTCGAAAAGGACTGTTGTTAAATTAAATTAAATTATATAGGTATACAATTTAAATGAAATACAGCAATATGAATAAACAATTAATAAAAAAACAAAAAAATGTCCTACAATAACTTTGAATTAAATGATGGACTTTATTGCATTCCAAAATTTAACATTTATTTATTCAGAATATCCTGTAAAAGTAGAGAAAGTGTTGAAGGCGACGATTTTTTAGTATCAAAACATCTATTGAAAAATACAACTTTCTCATTTGTAGTTGTCATTTTTAGTTTTCTTTTTGTTGGTTATTCACTACTCGGCAAGATTCCCATAAATATTTAATTTGTCATTGCTGGAATGAGGCTTTAGCTGAGTTGGAGTTGGGATTGGAAAAGGAGTCACATTGCCCCTCCAATTCGCTTTAACCCTTTTAGACGTTTTCAGTGAGACGATTGATTTTTGTTAAGCCATGACCTGCACAACATCAAAGGATTCGCATGATTGTGTTTACACTTCCCATAGGTTGAGCTGACAATGAAGTGCTTACACAATACGAACAACTTTGCGAGGGGCTGAAGCTGAATCTGAAGGTGATGCTGATGTTGAGGCTGATGAATTACAATCAGGCATTGAGACGCACTTATCACGGGGCTGAATCAAACGCAGATAATAGAAACATACTCAGCCTGTTTCAAATAATTATGTATAAAGTGGCCACATATAGCGGCATGATGGTTATAGGGAGCGATGATAGAGATCAATGCATTATTTAGGGGTTATATCATCTGCTCGAGTGCACGCGTTTAATGGGTTAAGGTTCAGTCGAGTTGCCTTTGTGGACTTACCGATTTCAGGGCCAATAGCGTTGCCATTGTTGATGCCTATTTAATATGCAGTTTCAATTGTTATCCTAACTCATACACACACATGACACAGACACAGATACACATACATATATATGGGAAATAAGTGAAGCGCGTGCACCTTAAAGCATTCAATGCAAACAATACAAAACATTTGCATATATTTATTTATTTTATGTCTCTGCTGTTCTACGGCGGCAGCAGAAGTTGGAGAATAGAGGAATAGCATTTTGTGAGGAGCAGGGAAGTAGGGAAGTAGGGGAGAGGGGCAGTCACAAGTAGGCATCAAGTAGAAAACTGCACAATAAAACTCAATGCGGTTGATGACTGCTTTTTATGCCAATGACAAACACACGCACAACTGTATGTGTGTCTTAGCAGCAGCTTGGACTCTCTCCACTCTCCACTGCATACAATATTTATTGGTTTATTTTATGATCCTTTTTGATATGTACTTAAAGAAAATTTTACATTTATTGGTTTGACAAGCGCAAACAACGACAACGACGACGACAAACAAGGTTGTTTGTTGGGTTCAAGACGATATACTCGGATTATAGTTGCTGGCCGAGGGTCAGCATCTCCTGCAGGAATATGATGGGTCAAATTCTGGTCAATGTCTTGTGCCATTTTCGGTTTGTAATCTGCTCATTTGCTTATAAAATTATTCACCTCATTTGTTGCCCCTTTTTCTGGTTGCGTGCGCTCAAGAAAATACATCCCTCTCCCTGCTGCTCTGCTGCTCTGGTAGCTGGTAGCTGGTGGCTGCTTGACAACAACGTTGGTCATTTGATGAGTTATGGCGATGGTTTGAGGCAGTGACAGCGGAGAGGAAGCTTGCCGGGCATCTGTTTACGGCCATTTTGTTGTTTTGTTGCCGAGTGCCGCACGTAAATTGTGGGCCATAAAAGTTGAAGTGTGTGCAAGTGTCTCCAGCTTCCCCGCCTCCTTCCCCATCCTCGGCCGGAAACGTTTAATGGCCAATGGCAATTACAATTTGAGGCTAGCAAAGCGAAGGCAAGCAGCAGGCAGCAGCCTGGCTCCAGTTTCTGTTTCAGGTCCAAAGGATTCGCAACCTTCTCGAGCCACTTGCCGGAGCAGCACTCAAGTGTCAATTAGATGCACTTCTCTCTTCACATGCGAGGCAATGGCGAAAACATGCCAACTCACATGCCGCCCTCCCTCTCGTCCCTCTCTTATGCTCCGGCCTTGAAGGCCGCTTTAAGTTCAACCCTCTTTCAAGCTGCCGTCGTCGCCCCCGCCCGCAACGTGTCTCCATGCGAGCATACAACTCGGCGCGGCCTTTGAAGTGTAGTTGACGTCATGATGAAGCAACTTCCTGTCGTTAAAACCGCTCCGCCCTCTCCGTTCTCTCGCCCCCCAACAACAATTTGCAAGAATTGCGACGTGCGAGGTGGGCGTGGCTGGGCCCATATACATATTGAGCTGGTTAGCTGGCGTCTTTGACGTCGAGTTCGTCTTGGCTTTGGCCTAAACAAAACCTCTCTTGCAGTGAGCTGCTGTAATGGCAGCTGAGTTGTCGACCAAATTAAATTAGTGCCATGATTTTCTATATTTAGCTTTATTGTATGGAGCGAACGTTTTTTCGCATGGACAGCGTGGACAACGCGACGTATGAGTAATGAGCGTGTAATGATTAGACGTTTGCCGACTCAATTAAGTGGGTCACCAGTGTTCGCAGGATTGATGATTTTAATACTATCACAATATTAACATACTATTTATGCTGAATTTTGTGATCGATATTTTATTTGGGCAAGTAGCTTAGAAAGAATTTACTTCGTCTGCGATTGAAATCATTATTCTATATAGATATATTTTAAGAAGATGAAAAACATTAAGACCAATTTCTATAAGAGAGAAGATTGTGTTCTTAAAATATTAAAATGAAATTTGAAACAAAATTGCTAAGAATATTAATCTGAAAAAACTTAAATTATAGATATAAGATTGTAAATAATTAAACATGTATGAGTACTGATATAGGTATTTAATTAAATATAAACAGGGTAGAAAGCATAATCATAAATTTCGTTAAAACATGCAAGTCACAAAATAAAAAATTTAAAATGAATATTACAAATTAATATATAAAATTTTAAATAAAACAATTTATTACATTTTTGTTTTTCATCTTCATTTTTTCCATCTCATCATCAAATATGCTTAAAACCAAGATACATTTTTTTGCATGAAGGTTTTTAAATTCTTGAGTCACTTTTTAGATTGAAAATTATTAGTAATGAGACCAAAATCCTTATGCCGGACATTTTTTTTAATTTGGTATACATTCATTACAAATATAAAATAATTTTATTTGGTGATTTGAAGCTTAAGAAACCATATCTAAGATAGATATTCGCCTAATTTACTGAAGCATCCTCTCTCTGCAACTGCTCTTCACATTATACGTAATTTGACGAATTTCCGTCTTAGTTTTTTTTTTGTATTTCTACTCTCGAATTATCTCAGCCTCTGTTGCTGTTTTCTTTTCTTCAACTTAATTGCCAAAGTGGAAAAAAGCGACGAAGAACATTTCCTACAAAAAAAGTGACTAAACAGAAAATAAAATAAAATAAAAAGAAAACGATTTTGTTGTGTTGTAAGCAAACATTGGGCGGGAGTTGGGGCGTAAACTCGGTTTGTATCTAGTGTAAGTCCTGTGTGTGGAGGATGGTGTATGTCCTGTTTTGCCATATCACTTTGTATGCAACCGTCGCTTCGTGGCGTATCAAATTGACGCATTGATGCGGAAGCGGCGATTGCCACGGCGAGTGCCGAGCGGTGAATGGCGGATGCGCCAAACAGCACAAACAGGACACACAGGACACAGGACTTTGGCGACAGACAAGTTTGCGAGAAGGCCAACATGACTTAGGCGCCAATTTTTGTTAGCTCAATGGCCTAAACACAAAACGCCTTGTAAATTAGCTTGTCGTTGTCGTTGTCCTTGTCCTCGTCATTGTTATTGTTGTAGTTGATGTTGTTCAGTCTGTTTTTGTTGCATGTCGCTGTGTGACTCGGCGAATTCTATTGCTGTTGGCTGTGGTCGAGTAAATTGTTCAATAGCTTCAAAAAGACAAACGCATGACGGGAGAGACTGAGAGAGAGGCGGAGAACTGCGGAGAATGACAGACAAAAAGGGCATTATTTTATACGATAATGAACAGGCTAAAATTCACTTGAAGCAGGTTTTATGCTTCAACAATTTTGTGAAATTCAATTTATGTTACCCAAGGACATAAAACATATACCGAATCATTACACACATGCACACACGCACACACACACACACACTCTAGTAGAGCACGTAAAATATCAGTTATAGTCATGAATACACGTGTGTGAGTGGATGCCCTTCCCCTTCCCCTTCCCCTTCCCCCTCACCACTCTTCCGCCACCCACAACGTCTTATTGCAGACGTGCAATGACGTAGTCAAAGCGTCAAATGCAGTCGAAAGGAGCAAACACAATGGCTCCCTGTCCTGTCAGCCATTCAGCCATTCAGCCATTCAAGCAGTCCGTCAGTCTGTCAGTCTCTGTCTGGCTTATCCTTTCGTTTTCCATGGCATTGGATAGCACGCATCAAATTCCTTCTCTCTCTCTTGTCTACCCCAAACGATACAAACTTCAAAGTCAAAATGCACATCTTCAAGCTTAATGATAACTTCGGAATAAAAAGGCCAAGCGAACGGTTTGAGCTTTTCAGATTCAGATGTTCCTCATATAGCCTCGATTCAGGTTTAAGTGTGGATTCAAAGCGACTAGTCCAGTGACATTCACACGTAGCGCACATAAATTTCACTTTATGGTTTGTTAACGAGTTAAATTCGAATACACTGTAAAGCGGACAAAGTTTGTCATTTGCCGCAGGAAGAAAGCACCAGCAGCAGAAACAGGAACTGAGGCGTCAGCTGGAGGGAGCAGGGACTGGAGGGCAGAAGCCAAACGTGCCAGAGTGTGGAGCGTGATAAGTATTATAGTTAATGGATTTTTGGGTTGGCTTTGGGGCCAGCAAACGTTCTAGTTGTAAAACTTGATTGCATTGTGTTTGCTCTCTAACATAAACATTAAGAAATAATTAAATAATTTTTATTTCACTTGCTATTGCCGCTGAAGAAGTTATCATTCGGCATTTAACTTCTTCTGAACAATTGTGTTTAATGTTCTATATATTCCAAATGATTGCTCGAAATATTCGAGATAATATAATATAAATATTATCATATGTGTGTATATACATTTAAATTTATGACTAGAAACTTAACTTTGTGATAATGTAATTTTCAAAATTATTAAAAAACAAGTAAGAAAGCTACAGTCGAGAGTGCTCGACCGTATGATACCCGCAACCCATTTCGAGAGAAAACAAAAAACATAAATGATATTTTAACAAAAAATATACCAAATATACTAAAACTTGTTTTTTTGTATATATTTGAAAATAGCGGGTAAAAATCCACAACACCGTTATGGTCACACTGTCAACTAAACAAACAAAGCGCGGGCAGCTGCAAGTGAATTTTGCATATAAAATTGATTCTTTAATAACTTCCTTGTTTTTCATTCGATCTCAACCAAATTCACAGGAATCATTAAGAATATAATTATTATTATGCATACCAAAATTCAATGCTCTAGGTCTATTATTACGGCTTTAACAGACTTTTGGGGGCGGAAAGGGGCGTGGCTTCCAACTTTTGAAATAAACTTGATCTGCGTAGGACCTATAGAAGTACTGTCCCTAAATTTGGTAGCTCTAGCTCTTATAGTCTCTGAGATCTAGGTGTTCATACAGACGGACAGACGGACAGACGGACAGACGGACAGACGGACAGACGGACATGGCTATATCGTCTCGGCTGTTGACACTGATCAAGAATATATATAGTTTATGTGGTCGGAGATGCCTCCTTCTGCCTGTTACATACATTTTCTGTTGGCACTAAGTCATAATACCCTTCTACCCTATGGGTAGCGGGTATAAAAATGGAAAGAATAGTATAGTAGTATTAATGAATTTATTGGCTATTGATAAAAACTATAAAAATGGTCGAATCTTACAAATCCTGATTTGACATTTATTCAAATTATTTTGTTACAATTCTTGTAATAATAATAATAATTTGTTCAAAAAGGGTTTAAGCTTATTTATTTTTACAGAAAAATGGAGAATAGATATTAGTACCTAGATTTAAATTTGAAACCATACATTTTACTTTATTTTCCATTCCTTGTTATATGCAATCGCTTTTAAGTTAGTTTTTTGACTTATCACAAAAACTATAAAACTTTGCCAAATCAGGATTTATATTCTTTCTTACAATTCTTGCAATAATAAAAGCAAAATAAAATCAAAAAGGGCTGAGGCCAACTAATTTCCATTCATTCCAATTGAAATTTTTCTCTTTATTTTAAAGCGATTAAGTTAATTATATATCATATATTAATATATCAGAAAATCTATAAAACAATGACAAAACTTCTAAATGGGGATTTTAAATTAGGAAAATCGCGAAGTGCTTAAGCTAATTAAGTTTGTTAATTTACATTTGCTCAGCTGTTTTATTTAAAGCTGCAACACAATGAAGATGGTGCATTAAGAATTCTATGAATATTTCAGGAATCAACGAGAACTCGCAACTTGCCAGCTCATTTCAGTGTTTGCCAAATAAGCCCAAGGCATTTCATTTTATATTCTTTTCTTTTGTGATACATTGACATATTAAAGTCGTTGCTCGTGAGCTATTTACCGTGATGCTAAGCTGCTGTTTTGGGTATTATATGGCTATAATCTGTCAGCTCTTGAGCGGCACTCCCCTTTTTTTTTGGTCTTTCGGGCTCTGTCTGCATTGATTACCCGCTCTGGCTGCAGTTTGAGATCTCATTCCTTGGCGACTTTGCTCATTAGCGTTTCATAAATTTGATTAAGACAATCCCATGGGTATTTCTCCCCGCCTTTCTCGATGTGTGTGTGTGTTGTGTGTGCCTGTCTATTTGTTTGTTTACTGTTGGATAAAGCAACCCTGAAACATCTGCCAAATTAGCAACAAAGCAGCAACCACCAAGCCGAATGCAATCATACTGAATACGGCAATGTATGTAGATGTAGTGTACCATAATATATGGGGTGGTAAGAGGGCTGTGCTGCCATATATATCATAAGGTCTTTTACAATTTTGACGCCACACTTTAATTGGATTAATTTGCATTAATATTTATTAGACGCAAATGCAGAAGGCAGTCGACAGACATCAAACGGGAGAAGATGGGAGGCAGGAGACAGGACCCTCTGGCTATTTAAGTGCCCATTTTGATATCCAGCCAGCGAGTAAAAGGACGCAGGGACGCAAGGACCGAGCGGCATTTGCAATGCAGAAAAAGGCGAACAAAATGGCAAAAGGCATGTGTAAGGACTCAAAAGGAAGAAACGGTGGAAGAAGCTGCAGGACCTGAAGCTGACGCTGTCGCTGAGCCAGTAGCTGAAGCAAACGTGGCTAAAATGTGCACTTGGAACTGTCAAAGCAAATATGTCAAACATCGTCGACGTTTGTCCTCCGTCGTCCGTCGCCCTTCGTCCTTGCTCCTCTTCGTGCTGCAGCAAAATTTTCTATTTGCTTTGCTTTCCAGCGTTGTTTGCACTCATATTGAATGTATGTGTGTGTGTGTCTCCTGGCGCGACTCCTGCTCCTGATGTGTGCATTTGTTTGTTAGCAAACATGTAAGTTGCCTTTGGCCAGCGACGAGCGACAACGTCAGCGCCAAGGGGCCAGACAACAGAGCGACTAACGGACGGACGGACGGACAGTCGAATAGGGGCGGGGACTGGAAGACAGACGGCTCAGCTCACTTCAATCATCTGGCACTTGGCTCGCCCCGAAATCGAAATTTTTCGCTCTGTTTTTTACAATGCAAGAAAATGCCATTCACGAGCAGCATTTCTTGCAGCCGATGTCTCCGCTCTCCCTCTCTCTCTCTATTTCTCTTTCTCTCTCTGCATTGTACACATTTCTTTTTCTGTATTTTTGGCAAATACTTCATACTTTACGCTATGCGCTCTCCAAGTCCCAATCCCAATCCCAATCCCATTCTCAATCCCATTCCCAGTCTGCTTCGTCGTCTTGGCTCATGTATTTGATTTCGCAAAGTGCGCGCTGGAAATTTGATTTCGCTGTTGCCTTTGCCACTGCAGCAGTTGTTGCTGCTGCTGCCGCTGCTGATGCTGCTTCGGTTGCTGCCACCAATACATCCCCTGTCAACTCAAAACTCAATAGCAATCACATGCACACTTCTTAGACGTCCAAACACACTCACACACACACACAACACTCCAGACGTCATGCATTGTCACATATGTCTGGCTGGAGCACAAAGAGCTGGGGCGAGAACAGGACACTGTTGGCAGGATGCAGGCAAATGGCAAAAGTCTTGCAGCTTGACTAAGTACTTAAATGTCTTCTCTGAGTATTAATTGTCAAGATTTCAACACCACAACTCACAACTCAGAGCACAGAATATACTTTATTATGCTGTACTTTGAATAGTATTTGGATTGCAGACCTCCCAGAGGATGCTCGACAGCATGTGGAGTGCAGCATCCCCCATTTCATATTCCCCCCTGTGGACACTCAGAATATATACGAAATCATATTCGAAGCAAAACTAATCTAATGAGGCCTAAGAACTCTTAGTTGGCAAGCGTCAAGTTGAGAGTGCTGAAACAACAATCTAATTACTATTTCTTGTGCTGGGCGTGATAATTACAATGCAACGTTTTATCTTCATGCCATTCAAAAATTACAAACTAGCAAATAAACAAGAATATATTTGTGAAACTAAATCAAAAGTATTCATTTATTTATTTACTTGTTGAATTATTATTATTATTATCATAGGATAAATTCAAAAGTAAAATATAATTAAATTGTGTAAATAAATATTGTTAAAAACATACAATGCTAAAATAATACAATCTACAAACCATTCAGTTGAATAGCTTTAATTGTTATTAAGTTTAAGTAGTTAAGCATAATGATAATTATTTCTAGCATTAAAATATCATAAAAATATTATTTAATTGTGTAAATAAACCCAAGTGAATTTAAAATGTTGCATAGTTAAAATAACATTGCTATAAATCATTCAAGTCTAATTTAATTTCTAAAGCATTTAAAATATTATTTAATCGTGTTGATAAATATAACTATAATTCAAAAGACATACAAATTTTGTTTAATCGTGCAAATAAATATTACAAAAATGCACAAGTCAATAAATTTGTATTTAATCAAGTAAATAAATATTGCTGAAACTAAAAAGTTATAAAGCTAAAATGAAATTGCTATAAATCATTCAAGAGTCTATTCTCACTTCTGCACAATCAATCTCTACTAATTTCAGGTGGAATTTGTACAATTGAATAGCTTTATTTGTTGTAGCTGACTGTAGTTGGGCAGGAGTTTCCTTTCCAATCGTATTTCGAGCCATTTCTCTTTCTCTCCTGCCAACTGTATAAATCAGAGTGCTTATAATTTCTGCTACATCGGCACCTTCCCAGTTAATCCCGAACTGCATCATTTGACTTAACAAATGACAAGCTGCTTACGAACAACAGAGCAACAAATGAAGCATCCATCATTTTAAGAGCCACCCAATCAATTATACAGGCTCTTTTGTTCCTGGCTTCCCTTTCTCTCTGCCTCCCACTCCCCCTCTTTCCCTCTCTCTGGCCATTTCATTGTGAATGTGGCGAGCACAATTATAACCATTCAAATAACTGCCTTCGTCTGACCTTTACGGCAATTAAGAACTCTTGAATTTGCTATAGAAGTGGGCGAGTATATCAGCATAAATCTCTCTAGCAATCTTATGCCCGGTTGAACCTTAATATGAGGGCTAAAGGCAAGGCGAACGCCGAGTTTCCAGTTACCAACTGTGGAGCCCTGAGCTGCATTAATAAGCCACCGGCAAAAAAGTAGCGAAAACTCCTCAACAATTTTCCTCACTCGTTTTGGCATGTGCAGCAACAGCAGTAATAACAACGACAATGAAAACATGGCACAACACAATCAAGAACGTTTAAAGGGAGCTTTTCACAATAATTATACTCTACTCATTAGCTAATAAATTATTTTGTTCTACTTTAAAAAATTAAAAATAAATATTTAATATATTTTCAATCGAATTTTTCTTTCGTTTCGAGTGATCAGTGTGTTTTACAAAATATTTAAATTTATTAACATTAATAAATTATTGCTAATTGCGAAATTTAATTATCAATACTATAAGATAATATTAATGTTTTACTTATCATTTTAAAGCCAGTTTTTAAATATTTAATTCAAGACATTAATGATTTTACCGGGAACCGTTTAATTCTCAGTTGACCATCTCAGTGATTCATTTTCCCATATTTTCCAAAATCCTTGCAATTGTAAATAATACAAGATTAATCCAATGTCCAATCACATTTGTAGTTTGTTACAATGGACTTGTCTCGGCTTACAATTGTAAACTGCATTCGATAGTTGTTATGCCCAAGCTGCGATTAAGTGCTCAAAAATCCATGATTCCTTCGTTCGCCTTCTTCTGCTCTCCTTATTTCTTGTTTCACTTCTCAGTCTCTATCCCTCTTGCTGTTGGCAGCAAATCATCATTAATATTCTAAAAGTTGTGGGCGAAGCTTTCAGCGCAAAGTTTTTGGCAAAACGTAAAAATTTTTACCCTGTTTAACTTGGCGTAAATTGTGCGCTATAATAAAAGCGCTGAAATAGCGGCGGCAATGGAAATGGCGATGGGTGCGAGGGCGGGAAAGGAGGCGTGGTGTTATACAAGGTTTAGTCCATCTTCAATTAATAATGAAGGTGTTAAATTGTCGAAATCTGTGCGGTGGCGCCACCTAGCGACCTACATTAAGCTTCTCCACACACAGCTCAGCGAAGAAGGAAAAGCGCTGCAGCAACAACAGCTGAAGAAGCAGCAACAACAGCAGCAACATCAGCATCAGCAGCAGCAGCAACGGCAACGGCAACATTGCCGGCTAATTAATGAAAATGCTTTGAAATAATTATGCATAATTTTTAGTGTATACATTGAGCAGTTTATGGCTGAGTTATTACAACAGCTGCTGTTGAAAGTAATTAGCATAAGGCCGTGGGTGGTGTTGCAGGCTGGAGGGGAGAACTTCTCTGAATGTTGCCGATTACATATGGTGTGGGGTTGAGCTTGCAACATTTTGGGGCATTTATGGCATGAGAATGCATTTTAAAATGCCAAACTCTTATGGAGAGGCAGCTTGACAACTCGATTTCAAAGTAAACAAATGAGCGAAACACACACACACACACACACACACACACACAAACGGAGAAAGAAAGAGAGAGAGAGAGAGGCACAGACTGTCTCATATAGTACAAGTTGCATTGCACAACATGTTTTCCATTTCGAGTGTAAACAAAATTCTAATACGCAGAACATATTGCTAGAAAATTGCTTTCCTTTCGGCAATGCCAACAACAACAACGGCAACAACAACAGCAACTGGCAACTGGCAAGAGCGAGCAACAAGGAGCCCAGCCAAACCAAGAAGCATTGTTAACAACAACAGCAACAGAAGTGGAGCCTCGGAGAGGGGGGGAGGAAAAGGTTCTGTGGCAACCGAACGAAGAACGTCAAACTTTTGATGTTGCAATTTGTAATTCAAGCAGAAAACGAAGCGAGCAAATTTTTTTTTTCCGTTCTCAAACTGACGAATATGTGAATGGCTAAATGTGTGAGTGTATATGAGTTTGTAAGTGAGTGTTGGGATATGCGTACGTAGAACTGGGTGGCTTGTATGTGAGTGTATTAGTGTCTGCGTGTGTGTGTGCGGCTATGCATTCAACGTATGTGTGCTAGAATTTTATTTCAAAAGTTTACAAAATTATAAAGTGACAAACCGAATTTCAAATATCCTAAATTTCAAACATTTGCTCTATTTCATTTTAGTTTTTGCGCTAAACACAACATTATTTTTTCTACTATAACAAAAAAATAGTTGAATTTAGAAATCTAAGAATTAAAAATTTATGAAATATCATAAACATAATTAAAAAATGATTGGGATAAAAGGCATTTATGAAGTTTTGTTTATTTAAGTACTGCATTCAACTAAAACAAATAAAACAACTTAACTAAAGTTAGTATAGAAAAGTGAACTTGATAGCTTCTATAAAATCATTTATAATAAGATTTGCATTTTAATAAATGTAATTACATTTATTAATTTATTTATCTGTTTTGCACTAAAAAATTACAATTTCAAGTTGCAACAAAGTACTCTTCAAGCATTAGTAATCATAAAAATCACTAAAAATATTTCATTTTCATTTGAAGTTGCTTCAGTTTTCATAATTTGTGTTGCATATGATTTAAATATGCAAATCCACTCAAAAAATCGAGCTACCTCAATTTGAGTTCCGTGTCGATTTGTCCTTGTTGTTGTTGCTGCTCCTTCTGGTGGCTGGTTGGTTTGGCATGGCTCAAGCTCGGCGAGTATTCGTAGGAGCTTTGCCTGAATTTTCTCATTCACATTTAGCCCGTAGAGTTTTCTTTTCGTTTGGCTCGTCTTTTCTTCCATTCTTTTTTTTTGTGTGTTGTTGGGCGCATTGTGTGGGCACAAACCATAAGAAAACTTTGGCGCTTGAAATATTGTTAAGCGTGGCGTTGTGTCCCCGCTTCCTCGCCCCTCGCACCCCTATTACCCTCTTGGCAGAGCCGCAAATAAGTGGAGTGGGAGCTGGGAGAAGGGAAACTGGGTCTGTAGATGAAGGCGACACAGCTGGCAGTCCGCCGAGGCATTTAAAATGTTTTCGAAGTTTTCGATTTGGCCATAATCCCGGGCACTTGTTTAGCGGCCGGAATCCAACTAATGATCAAATAAGAGTAAGTACCAAATACCAAATACTTTTCTTCATATTTTTCTGGATTATCATTGTCCTGTGCCCGCCCCTATAATTAGCGTCTTGTCATTAATTGTTTAAAGATTAAGATTGTTGCCTTCTCTTCCTTCCCTCAATTGTTGTTTACTTAGAGGCAGTTCCCTAGGTACTTCCATTTATATGTGAGTAGGGAGCGAAGCGGCTTGATCAACGACTTCACGCATCGGTGGCTGTCTATAAGAAATTGTAAATTGCGTTGAGCGCAGCTGTCGACGACATCATCACCCCTTTTCCAAAGTACAACAGATCCCGAAATTTCTATTTATTGGCAATTTAAGTGCGATATAAATAATTTGGCATTCAGGTAGTCGAACCCTGACTTAGATGGAGCATGTGAATGATCCCTTTATAGATAGATCGAGACGCAGATAATGCATTATCAATTTGCCAGGGTTGAGAATTAGTTCGATTTAAATGTTTTCGGTATCCTCGCTGCAAACTGCAATGAGAATTCACTTTTGTCTGTGGCCTCACCCTGACGATAGGGTTTAATTGATTATGCACAATTCTCTTCCATTATATATTACAAATAGGGGAAGGTTCGTTGTGATGTGCTTCGTTAGTTACTCTAGTGGCTTCAATTGTGGTGGTCCGACT
This sequence comes from Drosophila immigrans, assembly GCA_963583835.1. Taxonomy (NCBI): domain Eukaryota; kingdom Metazoa; phylum Arthropoda; class Insecta; order Diptera; family Drosophilidae; genus Drosophila; species Drosophila immigrans. The sequence goes on from OY757141.1 coordinate 32,145,882, forward strand.
TGATTTGAATGTGTTTTTCTTTCATTCTGTTTTTAATATATTCAAGTAGCTTCATAGAGGAAGTAAACTAGTTACATTTGGAATAAATTAACAATATAAATAAAGTCCTCCCTTCATTTTTGAATTTTCTGAACTTTGAAGTGCATTCACTGTATTGTATTTTTTCTAATTTAAATTCCGTATTTTAAAAAGCAATATATTTTATTTTAAACACTACTTATTTTTTGTCATTCTTGTTTATTTTTAATTTTAATTTTTAGTCCAATTCCAAAGCTATTATTTGAGGAATGTGTTCATTTTTTAAAGTACATTTCTTCTCGAACTTGCTAGATTAAATTGACTTATCTGTTCTTTGAAAGTAAGTTAAAGAATTTGAAGTATTTGCAATATTTCTATGGAATTTTACTCTTAATCAAACTCTGATTAGGTTAAATAGCTTGCCTGATTGCTACAACTCTGGGAAGAAGCAACTCAAATTGAGAGCAAAAAATTCATAATTAATTAAATTATTTAATTTGCTTTGTACCACATACACCGTAAAGCCCCGAAAATTCTCCCCTATCGAGGTACTCGGTGGAAACCTCAAGATAGCAACAAGATCCAAAATACTCACCGCAGTCAACAAAAAACCTTGTTAGTAATTGCGGTAAATGTGATTAGAAAGTTTCTTACAACGTTCTTCTGGTTGCTGGTTGGCAATGCTTTCCCCTATTTGATTTTTAGCACCAGAAAAACCGAAACTTTTAACCTAGACACCCACACACACACATACTTACTCACGCACACTCACACACACACACACACACACCCGTAAATAGTTGGCCTTTTACGTGCGTTAATGATGTTTTCTCAATCAAAAAGTTAAATCTTTCAGAGAGCGTAAGAACAAATTTTGCTAGCTGCCGAGGCACGCAAAAATGTGCTGCCACAGTGGGGCAAGTGGCAAGCGGGGCAAGTGGGGCAAGTTCGGTTTGGATAAGGCCTGCGTGTTAAGCGTTTTAGGAACTGTCGCTTTCGGGCTCTGCTTGCCAGCGAATCGAACAAGAAAAGCTAATTACAAGTAGCTAAAAGTTGTGCGTGTTTTCGCTTGAATGGTGGACAACTCGGTTACAGGAGAGGAAGCGCCGACATGAACCGAGGATGGGGATCCTGATTTAGTAGGAGGACTCTGCCGACTCTGTCGATGGGGGGAACACCTGTTCGAAACTGTTTCAAACTTTGATTGGTTTTATATGATTTTTTTGGGGGGGTCCTTGCAACTGGCAGCGTCTCGCCAAATGTGTCAATAATTGGCCTAAAAAGTTGCGAAATTTGTTGTGAAGCGTTAATAGAAATGCCGCGAACAAGTACGTGAAAATGACATAGTTCAACAATTTAAATTCCTGGCAAGAATTAGAATGTTCCCATTGAAAATTAAATATGATAATCACGAGTTGCTTTTGAAATGCTAAAGTGTTAAACTGCATTGATGTGGATGAGAGTTATCTTAGATATGTTTAAAATGCAGTTCTGCTAATGTATGTATATGAATACAGGAGAGAGGTGGTCAGAGGGAGGGAGAGGGAGCGAGAGATAGCGTCCGGCAGCAATTATGAATTCCATTCTAGTTGAGCAACTTTAGTGCTCCTTGCTAACTCTCATTCATTCGGCTATCTATTCATTCATTTATTCATTCATTTTTCGCCCTAAGCTGCTGCTGCTGCTGCTGCTGCAACATTCCTGAGCTTTATGGCTTTCCCCTCTTGAGTTTTGAAACTCCAGTTGAGTTCCAGTTTGGCGCAAAGTTGTGTGGCAAGGAGTTGCGTGTCCCTTTTGTGGCACTGCAGGGCTCAAGCCGAACACTTACTTAAAATCTGAACCCCTTTTTGGCTGCTCGAAAATCGTTTTGAGTTCAGTTTTCAGTTAGCTTCACTTTTAGTTCACTTGCACTCATTTTGCCAGCGCTTGTTTTCAGCTTCTTTCACTTTTCCACTCTCTTCCTCTTTTTTGGGGAATTTTAATATAAGCCAAGCTTTTGCTAACTGGAATTTGTTGTTTTGCCCGGCACTGGCTTGGGCGAAAAACTTTTTTATCTACGACCAAATAGTTTCGGACTATTTCTCCATCAATTTTATTGGTAATACTTAGACAAAAGTTTGCCCACATTACAGAGCGATATTTCGGCTTCCGCGGGGGAGAGTTGGAAATATTGAGCAAGAGCAAGATTTCAGCTTGTTTTAAATGAAAGGATTCAAAGCGTTAAAGTTTGTTGGCCAAACAAGATTTTGTTGGCGCGGGAATTTGAGCAGCGATTGTATTTGATAAATTTAGCAAAACGAAACTGCGCTCTCACACAGAGTGGGAAACTAATAAAGAACTTGCGACTGCAATTTTGTTTTGATGTGCATGTCTGTCTGCTTAATTGTAATTACTTTCGGGCCACTGACTCAGCTCGTGTTGACCCTGTAATTGCGACAATTGAGTGTAAAAGTTGCCAACTTGTAATTATCACTTACAACGCAGCCCCTCGTCGTCCCACTCTAAGCCTGCTGGCTGCTCCTCCTACACACACATGCAGCTTAATTAATAGACACGACAAACGGTCCATGGACCAAAATCCGCACACAATCCGCCTCTGGGTTTTGGCCTGATGCTTGCTCGCAACATGACGAAACAGAATTCTCTGGCCGCAATAATAATTTACATTTTAAGCCAATTCTGAAAATGCTACAGCAACAGCACAAAAAAACGACAATTTCCATTTTCACAGTTAAATAAAAATTAATTACAACAATTTATCGTCGTCGCTGCGGCCACAACAATAGCAAAAAAAAAATAAAGAGCGTCACAAACGCAACGTAACGAACGAATTACAAGGCATACAAGCCCCTAGGACCCAAACTACCCCCACAGCCATCCCATCCCCCACTTAGTCCCCACCCACTATGGCCCAGTAATATGCGGCTTGTTGTTGTTTCTGTTGCTGTTAAACGTCGCTCGAGCACTGGCTAAAACGCAAATGTTAAACCCTTTCGTTAATGCAGAATAATTGCCACGGTTCGTGGTCCGAGTTCCCCAGCTTCCAAGCTTCGAGCTTCGAGCTTCGCTCTGTCTGCTGAAAACGTCAAAAAGCAACGGTATTTTTTCTCCATTCTTTCACATTTTTTTACTCTGCATGTTTTTTTGTTTTCAGCACTGTCTTTCGAAATTAGAGCGACGGACGACGGTTGGCCGGGAAAAACGAGGAAAAGAGGAAAGGAGGAAAAGTGGGCGTATGCCGAGTTCCGTTTCATTTAGTTTTCAGTTTCCACCTAATTTACCCAATTGGGTAAAAGTGCTTTGTCATAATCAGCCCGGGAGCAGGGTTCGCATATCTAATGAATGAGCCTCAGCAGCAGCAACAAGAACGATGGACGATGAACGGGGAACGGGAACGAGGAGCAAAGAGAAAGGAGTCCGAGGTGGCGCCATAAAGTAAACTTTTCGCTGGGACAGCAGCATCATCATGAAAAAGTATCTGCTATGGAATGGGTCTATTTGCAGAACTCTCAGCTCTCCGCTGGGCACATATTTATCGAGTTGCTAATAGGCTGTCACATAATTAGCCTTGTAACAACAAAATCGGATACCCGAAAAGGTAGCCAAGTCAGGGCGACGGGGCGCGGAGCGATTGCGGACAAAGACAGAGCGAAAGGACATTAGCATTAGCCAGAATGAAAGCCAAAGATGTTAACGATAATGTCCAGCCAACGACTAATGCGCTTTTCACAATGTGTGTGTGTGTTCGAGTGTACGTCTGTGTGTGTGTGTGTGTGTGTGCGGGTTGAATTCCATTTGAAAGACAGTCCAATGCGCTGTAAACAGAGACACAGACTTATCTCACTCGACGAGATACAAGATAAGAGCGCTCGATGTGCAAGCGAAGGCAACTGCTTCCAAGATTAGAAGAGTTGATTCTGCTCAGAGTGTGAAGCTTAAAAGTCAACTTGAGATGCTCATAACCAAAAAGCCCTTCAGCTTATTATCTATGGCAAGAAACTTTTCACAAAGACGAGTTCACACGCGCCGCATATCGGACAATTAATTGACATCCTTTCGCATTTCATAATTTATTCTATTATCGAAAATACAAATCAAATATTGTAAAGTTATGGCTGTCAAAGCTTCCAAAATTATACTCATTTTGCACAGTCTTTTTGTCGAAATAAAAATTGATAAGAAATTGCAGTTTTTATCTATAGAGTTAATTTACTGCTCAAACTTAAAAACTATCAGCCAATAATAATAATATAAACCTATTAATCTACAAGTAGTAAAATAAACCTGTCTTAAGGAAATTTTACTGGTAAATATAATACAACAAATACTGATAAAATCTAATAGTTATTATAAGAAAAAAGTATCTTAAGATATAAAAGTATTATAAATTTAGTAATATACAAAATAAATTGTAATTTTTATTACAGTTGTTATTCTAAGTAATGCAAAATAACCAATTTAATTTCTTTAGTTTACTATTACTATATATGTAAAACTAGAAAACTATTGCTATTAAAAATAAGCTTTACCTTGTATCACTGTTGGACTACAGAAAAATAAATAAATAAAAAATAAACTTCATGGCATTGTTTTCCACTTTCCAATTGCCAACTAAGAAAACTATTTATATAAAATGGTTGCCAGCTCAGCCTATTCAAAAACAAAGCTACCCCAATAGTAGCACATAAAGAGGTAGCTTAGGTATCTTTTTACGTCAGTTGAATGCGACTTCCCAGAGGTGGCATTATATTTTTGCAAATTGACATTGAAAAATGGTGTGATAAACGGGTTTGAATCGTTGTCAAGGGCAGGGGCAGGCAGGCAACCCCTCCAACCTCTTATACAAAATTGTATCACAGTTAGCATTAAACGCATTTTGCATTTTGCATGGCTGTTGCAATTAACGACGCGTCGCGGCCTCAACGATAAGAGAAGAGAAGAGAAGCAGCAGCTGCAATCAGCCAATAAATATTCGATATGGCGACGAAACGCAATGTGATGCGATGCGATGTGATGTGAGGCGAGGCGATGATTATTGTTTCAACGCCTCAATAATTCGAACCATTTTTTAAAAAATCGCTTACAAAAATAAAAAAAAACACATACAATACATATACAAACAGCGGGATCCAGAAACCATAAAACGGACATGGGCAAATATTTGTTGCCGCTGGCCAAATGCAAAATGCAAACGCTGACCACGCGCTGTAAACTGATGTGTGTGTGTGTGTTTAATGTGTGTGTGTGTGTGTATGTGTGGAAGGCCATGTTGCTGGCTATGCCAATGGCCAGTGCTAATTGCCAATTATGGACAAATGCGTTCGTGCGCGAAATTAAATTAACCCCTTTTTTTATTCGACTCCCCGTTATCGCTTGTAGATATCTCTCCCCTACTCCCCGCTCTCCCCTCACTTAACATCGCCATCCTTGGGCAAGTGCAATCCTCGATCATTTTGTTGCCAAGTGGCCAGCATGTCATCAATCAGCTCTGCCAGGCGACATGCACAAAACACAACTACGACATGCACAAATATGAAATATATTTATTCCATCACATCTACAAATTGACGCTACGAAGAGGCTTACCCAATATTGCAGCCAAAATGAAACACATGCAAAAATGCTATATAATAATTAGATTATAAATATATTTAAATATTTATCTAAATATATTTATACACAACAAAAATATATAAATTTCCAAGTTTTCAAAAATAATACTATTCAAAACAATTGATACAAAATATTTATATTCTTCTTTACTCTTAGATTTCCGCTTAAGTATAGAGTATCTGCAAGTGAAATAGATTCTGTCGATGGAGCCCCTTTGCCATTTTGCCTGTGGTCAACTGACAATGTACATATCGAGGTGCAATTATTAAAAATTGACTGATTGGCACGGTTACATATTGATGAAAAAAGCGAAATAAAATCAAATGAAAAAACAAACACAAAAAATTATTAACGAAAAGACAAAAACAAGTCAACACCCAAATGAGTTAAGTGGCGAACTGAATCGAACCGCATTGGACTACATTACAAGCGCGCATTAAAAATAATACAATTTTGAAACTTTCATAAATAGCGACTGACATTACAATTTATTTAAGTTTTTACTACCCACTGAATCCGGCACGAGCCCCTGACAGATGCTGTTAATACCTCGGACACATTAAGCGGCGATAAAGAGTATAAAGATTATGGAAAGTTAACTTACACAACGAGCACAAATTATTTATGGTATTTATCTTGTAGTAATTTACATATTTACAGATTGTTGTGATTTTAAATTGCAATATTTTTTATTGTTTTACATATTTTATTAAAGTTCCTTATTTCGAAATTCTAACATAACAACAGTAATAAACTTTGAAATAAGTAAAGTCGATGTTCAAAATTAAATTTATTTATTTCATTAAAATAATTGTATTTATCCAAAGCTATAAATTCTCATACTATTTTAACTTAAATATTCAATAGTGCTCCATAAATAAATGCATTTTAAATTGATGCCTTTTCAATAAGTTAACGTCTAATTATTTGCTGGGTGACTTCACACCGTTCACACTAGAAGTATGATTATTGTTTTTACGAGCTTTTTGCCGAGGCTGGAAAATGCTGTCAAGTGCAAAAAATAATAACACGCAACGCGTCAGATTTTCAGATGTTCAGATATGATAATGCAAACAATGAGGCTTTTCACTTGTTGTTCTTGTCAGCTAGCAGGCATTTCGTGCCCTCCCCCGCCCAATGTTGCCACAGCGGGAAGCAGAGTCCCAGATCTGCCATTGTGTGCGTGAGTGTGTGGTTTATAAATGATTCAAAAAAACTGTGTACATTGTCTTAACCCATCAAAAGCCATTTTTGTCACTGAAATGCGCATGGAATTGCGCGTTGAGGTTTATTGCGATTTAAATCGAGACAAACAGGACTTTTTTAATTCATTGTTTACGGCTTTAATGTCCTGCAAATTTAATCCTTTCTCTCTGGTTTGTTATGGGACACTGATGTGTGAGATGCTGGCATCTCCTCCTCCTCCTCCTCCTCTCCTTCATCCTCGCCAATCAGCCGCTGGCTACTGCCGGCCGATGGAGGACGCAACATCGTGAGCACAAAGCGACTGTTGGTCGTCTTTTGATTGGAACGCATGTCCTGGTAGCGGTTCCGCATGCGTTCAATTCTCTCCCGATTGCGCTGATCGATCAGCTCCTCAAGGTTCACTACAACAAACAAAGCTATTGAGGGACATTTTGAACTTAAATGACTTTAACTTACAGCTTGTGGGACTTGGCTGGATGATGATCACTTCGGATTGAACGGGATCTCCTCCATTTGGAGTTTCCTGGACTCTCGCATCACGTTTCTGATCAGAAAAAGATTCGGATGCGGTGGCTGGAACAAATGTTAAAGAAGACGCGTTTCGCTTTCCATTGAAATCCGCATTAGATTTGACTTGTCCCAATTTGGCTGTGGAGCTTTGCGGTATAAGAGGACGCTTCGATTCATCGGCGTAGGGCAGCTCATTGGGAGACACTTCATCCCAGTACTGATCCTTGACCAACTGCGGATGCTCCTGATGCATTTCATCCACAATCAAATAGGACACTTGCAGATTGCGATCAATCATCCAGTTGAGCTCGAAATCATCGTCATCCTCGCCGAAGGGATTGATCAGGGACTCGGCCACCTTCAGCCAGCCCATGTAGAAGAAGAACTGGAGAATCGTCAGTACGGGAAAGTATTTAAATATCACATTCTGGCTGGATGCACTTTTCTCCGAGTCCACCCACTGATGTCCCATGATGGTGCACAGGAAGAACGAGTAGGTGGCCAGTGTGACCACCTGCGTGTAAACCAGGGGCACACTGACCCAATCGTAGTACAGCAGGAATCCACACCAACCGCGAAAAGTGTTCAGCTCATCGATGATCGACTTGACCGCATAATCATCGCGTATCTTGTTCTCACGTCGAGCCCGATTCACAATGCTGGCAGCCCAAACGATGGGCATCCAGTGCTTGGGATAGTAGGGAAATGCCATGTCCAGCACCTCAATGATGCCCTTCTCGTTCTCTTGTAGCAGACCCGCCTCAACGAGATGGTTGTAGGTGGGAAAACGCTTCTTGACACTCGGCGATATCATCGTGAACACAATCACCTGACAAAGGCAGACATAACGCATTATTGTGCGTCGCATCGCACGGGCCCGATCGTCTGCTCCTTGTATCGAGGAGCTGATCAGCAGAGCCACCGAATCGGGCCAAGGAATACTCTTGTACTGCGCCCACCAACGTCCCATCACAATGCTCACGAAGAAGCCCAGCACAAAGGACAATGGGATGAGAGTTGAGTACATGGCACAGTAGACGACAACTCCCTCAAAGGTGCTACATCGAAATGCGGTCGAAATTAATGATTATACTATATACTTGGCCATAGATCTTACCTGCGCACTGATTCGTCCATCAGATAGCGATACGATAGCGTCAGAGCAATGTATAGAGTGAGGAATAGAAGTAAATCCATCCAGACGAGCTTGTAAATGCTGCCTCGCCATCTACGTAGAGCCACAAAACAATTAATCGATTCGAATAAATTACAAAATTGTTTTTAATTTACTTGACTAGCAGACGCAAAAAGTTGCTTAAACGCCTCGATGTGGTCACTTGAGAAGTATAAGTTACCGTCATGATTGCACAAGTTGCACTGACTTTAATGAAAAGCAACTAAATGTCAAACAAATATCGTCAACTGAAGCAAAGGCTACTTCAGTATTCATTTTGCTAGCAAGAATTTACTTTACTTGAGTTGGCTATTTAAATTAATTTATTCGCAAAGTAAATATAAAATGCTTTGACCTCTCTCATTCATAGGAGCTCATCAGAAGCTCATCGATGACAAACTAATTTTATCAAATTGATTGATATTGAATATTTACCAAATTTGTTACTTTTATTTTGTTTGGTATTTACGCTGTCAAGCTATTTAAAGGGCTTAAGATGATAATTATAATTTATCTTGTTGAGTGCGAGCTTCATATTAAAATACACTAACTTCGTTTTTATTATTATTTTTTGTGGTATCGGCAAATTTACTCATATCAAACAATGACTTTTTAGAAACGAAAAATAAATTAATCCTTAACAAGCAAATATGCAACGAATACTTTTGTTATAATGATAATAATGTGCAAGGTTTTTATTCAATAAAATTATAATAATCTTTCGATCCAGGGTGTCTACAAAGAAAATTGCTCTGAAGTGGAAAGTAACAGAAAATGTATTATTCCTTTGGTTTATTCGGATCAGTGTCTTGAGATTTGCTTTGAGATTCTTCCACTTGTCGCCTTGAAGGTCTGGAAGAGGTTTGTTGGGGATGATTCGACGAATTGGGACCCGAGGGATGTTGCAGCTCCTCTTTAATGAGATCAAGTGCCAAAGCTGCGTTTTGCAGTTGCCTGGCATGTCGTTCACGCTCCCGTTCCTCTATCAAACGATCAAAATCATCTTTGCTGGTTCCGTGACTCTCCAAACCAGCTTGTTGCTCTTCCTCGCCCTGCTCGTCGTCATCCTCTTCTTCTATGCGACTGTCCTGGGACCACAATGGCACGGGATATGGAATGGAAATGGAAGAGGAGCTGCGATGGATATTGAAGCGACGTGAGGCGAATCGAATGCGCAGCTCATTGTCATAGGAGGCATCATCTTCAGCCCCGAAATTGGTGAAATCCAGCTCTTCAGTGGTGGATGTTGGTGTCCGCAACTTCGGTATGTGAGAGGAAGTAATTTTGGACAAGTCCAATTTGGCCGTAGATGGTTCTGGAGGAGCATGTCGTTGAGATTCATCGGCGTAGGGCAGTTCATTGGGAAAGACCTCGTCCCAGTATTGATCCTTCACCAGTGTCGGGTGATCGTTGTGCATCTCGTCCACGATCAAGTAACTCACTTGCAGATTCCGGTCAATCGCCCAATTGAGATCAAAGTCATCGTCATCGTCGCCAAATGGACAAATCAAAGTTTCAGCCACTTTCAGCCAGCCCATAAAAAAGAAGAATTCCAGTGTGCTGAAGACCGGAAAGTAATAGTTGATAATGCTGTTGAAGGTGGTATCATTCTTATTGATGTACTGATGTCCGAAGATGGCAGCCAGGAAGTACGTATACACGGCCAGTGTAACCACCTGTGTGTAGACTAGCGGCACACTGATCATATCGTAATGGATCAGCAAAATGCAGCCCGATCGAAACTTGTTCAGCTCATCGATCATGGACTTGAGCGAGAAATCATCCCAAATGCGTCCCTCTCGACGAGCTCGTGTCATGATGCTGGAGGCCCACATAATTGGCATCCAGTACTTGAAATGTCCTGGGAACTTCTCATCCATGGTCGCCAGAATGTTGGCTTCATTCTTATTGAGCAACCCGGCCTCAATGAGAAAATCATAGGTGGGAAAGCGACGTTTGATGCCCGGTGAAATCATGGTCAGCACCATGGTCAGCGAGAGGCAGACATAACGCATTATGGTGCGGCGCATGAGGCGTCCATGCTCATCCTGGCCACGCACCAAGGTGCTCACGTACACGGCCAAAGGATCCGGCCAGGGCACCGAAGTATATTGACTCCACCAGCGCTCCACGATGATCGACACATAGAAGCCGAGCACAAAGGAAAGCGGTATCAGGGCGCCATAATTGCGGCAATAAAGAACGAGATCCTCGAAAAAGCTAAGCAACTCAATTAACAGATAAATAAAATAAATAAAGCGAGCAATTTATTAACTCACCGCTTCTCGTCTTCGTCGAGTATCACGCGATACAACAATGCCATGGCATAGAAGCAGAACAGAAATATCAACAAATCGAACCAGATTATCTTGTAGATACTTGCACGCCATCTAGCGGTGGTTGGCTTACAACAACACGTCTCGTTAATTGCCAAACTCGCTTACCTGGCCAACAGTTTCCAGAAGCAGCCACAACGCTGGCAGGTAGCAACCTCGGCGGTATAGGAGACTGTCATGTTTCCGCAGGTTCGGCAAACAAATCCAAAACGGTTTCAATTGCTCTAGAGTCAACGCTATTCTCAATTGTTTGCCCGGAAACAATTTTTGCCAGGCCTACTGTAAATTCGACAAAAAATCCCATTTTGTTTGCTGTCTGCTCAAATTTGTCAATCGAAATCAATTAGACAAAACGAAAAGCCAATAGCAAAAACTCATTTAAGATTATTTTCAATAATCCCAAATGACATCAAGGCAACAACATATTGAAGGGAAAATATAAGTAGAACATAACTTGAAATATGTTGCGAGAACGAATATATTTAAGGCCTAATTTAATTAGTTTAAATTACTAAAGGAGAAATAGAAATTCAAATATTCTAAGAAAATTATTAAATTGGATGAAGTTGCTTAATAAATAATAATTTCCCACTAAATTGTATATGAACTTGCTGTTGATTGTGCTGTTTAAACAGATTTGTCTTTATCAGGTAAATTATTGCTTAATGAACAATGCAAACTGCTTTTGCGGTTTTGGAATTTTGCTCCAAGTCAGAGGCATTTGTGGAACAGTTTTGATTGTCTCTGGCAGCTAATTTGATGCTGTCATTCTGGCGTTAAATGAAGGCGGCAACACAATTTGAGGCAACACATTTGTGGGCGTAATTATTTAAATTAGATCATTTATATTTGCTGGCGACAACAAAGGCAATCACAAATGCCAATTTGCAATCCCAGCCACATGTGCTTAGCACATCTCTGCGCATTTTCTTCGCAAACTCCCAACAAACTCTCCCTTCCCCTCCCCGTTCTTCGTCTTAATATCTAAAAGTTCCAGCAGCTAATACACAAATGTGTATGTGGATGAGTGTATTTGTTTGTGTGTGCAAATACTTAGTAGGTAGCTGCGTCAGTGGCAGTAAAATTTTAATGCCCATACAACGCGTGCTGCCGTGATTTCGACCCCCGCACCTTGCGCCATCTCTGCACCCCTTCGGGGCAGTACTTTTGGTATCAAGAGTGAAAGTGTGAAGAGCATTGCGAGTATCTTATCAGCATGGCGAGCATGTATTGTACGATTACGTATACGACTATGAGCACGAGAACGACTGCGACCACGACTACGACTGCGACTATGAATGTGAGTACGAGTATGAGTACTGCCATAGTCATGTATTAGCTCACGATGATCGTTGCTTCCATGGCAATAGCTGCGTAATCCAAATGACGCATACACGGCACGAAAAGGTACAGCTGCTTATTTAATTTCAAGATAATAATAAAATCAAACATAAATGGTAATATTACAAAAATATACAAAATTAGATTATAAATACTAAATGCGAAAAATGTTACTATTATTGCATTTTATTTACTTATTTTTTTGTTTTAGTTTAAATTTTAGTTTAAATTTTTTCTATTATCTCGTATTATTATCGTATTTAATTTCGAACTAAAACATCGAGCAAATTCAATTACAAATATTAAATGCAAATTTCATGCGATTTACTGTAACTTAATTAACATTTTTTATTTAAATTTAAATTAAAGCTACTACTAATAAGAATACATCTACAACTATTCATTTATGTAAATAAAATTACAAAATAAGACAGACCTATTGAACATTTAATTAAAATTGATTATTATTTTTTATTATTATAATATTTATACAAATGAATACTATAATTATTTGTATGATTTCTCTCTGTGTAGTGCCATTGTGACGCATAGTCCCTGCCGTAAACATCAGTAAACACATAGTGGCCTTAGGCCACAGACCCTCCTCAGTTTAATAATGGCCGTAATCAGTTTATAGATAATTTAATAGTTGCTAATAGATGAGCATTTATCACACATACGACAATTGAGTGTGGCCGTCCTATAAATAAACGAATATATATATAGTCGCAATACTATATGTCGATTTCAGGGGTATCAGTCTTATAATTATTTCGTCAACTATTTAACAATTTATTTATTTAAGCTATCACTTCAGACAATTATGAGTGCGATTAAGTGATGCAATCTTAATAATCTGGAACTGGAGAGTGCCAGACCAAACTGAATATATACTTATCAGTATACATAAATTATATATTTTATTGTTCACATATAAAATAATTGGCGTACATGTCTTTGACACTTGAGAGTGTTGCGATTGCATTCTGCACTTCAACCTTATCGAGAGCCATTCCAAGTGAAACAATTCAAATTTAGTAGAAATATATTTAAAATCAAGCATAAATAAAGCGATGAAAATCGTTTAATTAATGGCGGGCATTTGGGATATTTTGGGAACTGCATTTAAGAATGGGATTTCCATCGATAAATCATTCAACTCATTTCTGCAGCTGACCCAATTGTTAGCCAAACACAATCCGAGCAAGCTTAAGTGTTATTCAAGAGTCAAGAGTTTCTCTCCTTCTCTCTCTCGCTTCTCTGATATTGCAGTATATTTTTTGCTGGCAATATAGCAAAGCGTTTATTATCTTACAGTTTCAGTTAACGTTTTTCACTGAGCGCGTCAACAGCAAAACGATTAACACGAATCGCGTCGGCGCTAAAGCCGTGTCGGCAGATCGGAAACAAATACGCGAGAACAACAATCGATACGTCAATATCAACTCGTACAACGGGAATACTAACAATCTTATCTGAACAACATAAATAACAATAAATGACAAGTGCAAACACGCGGGCGACGTCGAGAGCCAGCTGAGAAATCAGTTGATATCTCTAAATCGTAAGATCGCAGATCGTAAAATTCGTCTCTGAGGACGTAACAGCATCCCCTCCTCTCCCTCTCTCTCTCTCTCATTTGTCATCTCTCTCGCACGTTCTCTCGATCTTTGTCTCTTGCCGGTTTACCTGCTAATTTTCATAGTCGCTCTAATTATACGCCCTCAAGCAAACTGCCTCGCCTCCCGTTTTATCATCTACCTGACGCATTTGAAGTTTCGTTATTTATCGCTCTCTGCGTTCTCTCTTTTTGGGCTTGTGTCTGTTATCAGTTTGTGATGCTCAAACGGTTTCTCCCGCACTCTCACGGCTCGGAACATTGTCTTCTTATCTTAAAGAACAATTCGAATACTCGACTGTAACTCATCGTTGGCCTGGACAGACGCAGTCAGAGCGCGAAGTCTGCCAGTTGTTGTCATCGGAAGCGAATTTCATTTCAATTGAATACACACATCTATTCGCATTTGCAGTCGTCAGGCAGAAGTCAAAAACTCTCTAACACTTCCCTCCTCCACAATAAAAAATACGTCATTTATTGCAAGCAAATATTTGGCCAGAGTTTGCAGCAACTGCATTTGAGACAACAGTCGGCAGTCGGTAAGTACATAAATAAGAGCATAAAGCGCGATATTATGTAAATTAAACATAACTCTTCATTCGACACTGAAAATGGCTTTGCCTAGACCCATTTAATTATCTTTATAATGAACGCGAAAAAAACAACAAAAATATAAAGGCAAGAAGCAGAGCCCACAAATGTAAATAATGAAGAATGAACAGCTAATAGTTAAGCATCTATTCTTATCAGCTAGCTTGCTTAGTCATTGGATAAGAGGACCAAGCCCAAAGAAAAAAAAAACCAAAGAAAACGCACCTCCAAAAGGGCTGCATAGGAAAGAGTAGTAATGGAGCTAGACAAATTATAGAAATTAACTTGACAATTAATTAAGTGAATTAACTTAATGCAGTTGATCTTCTGATTCTGACAAATAGAGCAAGAAGTCGCTTCACTATTATTAGAAATCTATGCCGCAGACTGTGTGGAAAGTAAGGAAAATATTCCGGTGCGTCACTTCTTTGTTACATAGAAAACTGCCTATTTACCGACTATAATCGAGGCAACAATAACATATTATATATATTGACTTGCCCTCGACTCGCCATCGATTGCGAATTGAGCTCAATAATTTGTACCGGATTGAATAATCAGGAGCCTCGTAAGCTGAGAACGGAATTGTGACAGTTGGCAGATAAGCGACTGGGACAACGTGTATATACTATATAGCAAAGTCATTAAATTTGCATGATCTTGGCAGCCACAGCTGAGCTTCTTCTATGCACTTGGAGCAATGAATGAACCCTAAGCCTAATTGATAGAGTGATGGAATTTTTGAGCTAGACACAAATCACAAAGTTTAACGAACCTTCCATTGTTTTTGCCAGCAACAACGAATATCGAGGAGGATGGTGCATCAGTATTCGGCGTGGAAGGTGCTAACGCGTCGCAAAAATCTGACTGCGGATGGCAGCGAGGGCGAAACAAAGCTTAATCGTGTCCTGGGACTCTGGGATCTCACGGCACTCGGCGTGGGCTCGACGCTCGGCGCCGGCGTTTATGTCCTGGCCGGCCAAATAGCCAAGGAGCAGGCGGGTCCCTCGGTCATCATATCGTTTGCCATTGCAGCACTTGCCTCACTCCTCGCAGGTGAGTACGGAGCAGTTGCCTCCTCGCCTTGTTGTGCATCTATTTATGGCTACAATTGCATCTCCTGTCAGGTATTTGCTATGCTGAGTTCGGCGCTCGAGTCCCCAAGGCGGGCTCCGCTTATGTCTACAGTTATGTGTGCATCGGGGAGTTCGTGGCCTTTGTTATTGGCTGGAATCTGATCCTGGAGTATGTCATCGGCACCGCCAGTGTCTGTCGAGGCATTAGCCTCTATTTGGACACGCTGCTCAACGACACGTTGAAGGAAACATTCGCCGAAGTCGCTCCAATGAATGTCAGCTTCATGGGAAGCTACTTTGACTTTCTCGCCTTCGGTTTGGTCGTCGTCTTTGGCGGTAAGTTAAAAACACATTAGATGAAAATGTTTACAAAATTTTAAACAATTTAATTATTTATTCATTTAATAATGCAAAAAAAATTAAAAACTAATTTTGGCAAAAAGCACTAGGAGCAAGGCCATAAGCTCTTGTTTTTTGTTAACAATTAAAAAATAAAGCTCTGCTCAATTGGCAAATATTAAATGTATTTGTAGTAACCAGAATTAGTTTCAGAGTTTTTGAGAAGTTATAAAATATTTAGTTATTTTTATAAGTATAAATAACAATGCGCAATGCAAATAATTTTCGGCTTAAAAAACCCGAAATTATAATAATGATTATGCTATATTGTTGAGAATAGTCAAAACAAAATATTTATAGTACATTCTGAATTTACTAGAATAAATTCAAATATATATAATTTGAATTTAAAATATTGAACTTTCGAAATATTTTTTTTCTCAAAACTATCTACTGTTTTGGAAAAAGGTTTATCTAGTGTTTTAAAATACGAATTATATCTATTACCTTGTCTTTTTAAAATTAAATATTTTTAAATATTCGATTATATTAATCTAGTATTCTAATTTTCCAGTTGCTCTGGCCTTCGGCGTGGAGACCTCTGCAATGGCCAACAACTTTGTCACCTGCGTCAACATTTTCATACTTGGTTTCGTCATCGTTGCGGGTGCTGTGAAAGGTAAACCACATTTTAATAGAATTTATTTTTCATAGTAATAACACACTCTTCTCTCTATAGCTGACTTTAGCAACTGGACTGTGGATGCAGCAACAACGAATGTTACCAACGTGGGCAATGGCGGCTTCTTCCCCTTCGGCTTCGAGGGCACTCTCCAAGGAGCCGCCACCTGCTTCTTCGGCTTTGTAGGCTTCGATTGCATAGCCACCACAGGGGAGGAGGTGCGTGAGCCTCGCAAGAATATTCCACGCTCGATCCTGCTCTCGCTGCTCATCATCTTCCTCTGCTACTTTGGCGTCTCCACGGTGCTGACATTGATGCTGCCCTACTACGTCCAGGACGTGAATGCTCCGCTGCCTTATGCCTTCGAGTATGTGGGCTGGCCGGTGGCCATGTGGATCGTCACCATTGGTGGCCTGGTGGGATTGCTGGCCAGCTTATTTGGAGCCTTGTTTCCACTGCCCAGAGTCATGTATTCCATGGCGCAGGATGGGCTGCTCTTCCGCTTTCTGGGCAAGATCAGTCCACGCTTCAAGGTGCCTGTGACGGGCTCTATTGTCGCAGCTCTATTCACTGCTCTCATTGCTGGCTTGTTTGATCTCGCCCAGCTGGTGAGTCTGCTCTCCATCGGCACTCTGTTGGCCTACAGCGTGGTGGCCATTTCCATCACTATCCTGCGCTATATGGAGTACAACGAGTCGCAGGAACAGACGATCCAAGGCATCTCGGAGACGACTTCTCTGACATCGCGCAGCGAACGCTTCACCTGGAGTTCCTTGTGCACTCAGCTCTTCAATGTGCATCGCACTCCCGAACCCAATGCGATCTCCACCAGGATTGTCAGCGTGCTCACCATAGTCTTCTGTGGGTATCAGAGTTCTTTTCTCTTCTTTATCCTCATCTAATCGTTTCCTTACTTTACAGGTCTGCTTTCTCTGGGTCTGGGCGTGCTGCTAATGCAAAGCTATGCGGCCATCAGTTCTGGTCAAGCTTGGGCTTTGACGTTGCTCATTCTGCTCATTGTGCTGATTGCTGTGGTCCTTCTGCTCACCTGTCTGCAGCCACGTGAGCCTCGAAGTCGCCTTTTCCGTGTGCCCTTTGTGCCTGTGGTGCCCGCCATCAGCATCTTCATCAACATTTATCTGATGCTGCAGCTAGACAGCTGGACTTGGATACGTTTTGGAGTCTGGATGGTTGTGGGTGAGTCTTGCACTTTAATTTACAATATTTACATTAAAAAGAGAAAGTTTCTAAAATCGAGAATAAAAACAATGAATATTAATCAGAAAATAGGTCTATATGTATGATATGTATTCAGTAATATTTTTGTAGTTAATGGACTCTTAGTATTGAATAGTTAAAAAATAATAATATATGGTGATGTCGCTTCTTGACGGTTCTGTTAATTTCGTTCAATTCTATTAATTTCACATGTTAATTGCACTACGTAGTTCTACTATTTACAACTTTTTGACAACAACTTTCTTCTTGTGTTTTTCAACAACTGATTCAGTCAGATTTTTTCTCTAATAATAACCGATAATCCAGAACAATATTACGACTCTTTAAAACTATTAGATTTTGTTCACTTATTAATGAGAGTTATTATAATAAAATATTCTTAAGATATAAATGCATTTTCTTACTTCAAGAATTGCATGTTCTCTATTTTTATATGAAAATATGTATTTCTTGATTTTAGAACCTTTCTTTTTATCAGTGTAGCATTTTTAGGTAGTTGTAGCTGTTGTCTAATGCATGTTATACTAACCCATGTACTACTAACCGACCCTAGGCATACCCGTATTTATTGCATGCTGGTGTCTCTATGACATACGAAACCCCAAAAAACGAAACCCCGAACGCATTGCCTTCTACAAGGCTTTGAAACAGCCCAAAGAGCCGCCAACTCGTATGGTAATCAATGGCAATGGAGTTGGCTCCAAAGCGAGCACACTGACAACTGAAACGCAGCTGGTGAGGAATTCCAATAGCTTGGACCAGATACAGAACTTGAGCGAGGTCTGCGATGAGCTGAAGGAACGCAAGCACGCGAATGGCAAAATATTCTATGTGGAGGACACAAAAAGCGAGCATTCGAGGACTACTTTGGGTCTGAGTGAGGCCGAGATGCGAGAGGATGAGCACTCGGTGATTGCCATGCTGGACGATGTGCTCGAGGCGGAAGATTCCCAGCAGCAGGAGCTAGAGCAACACCAGATTTTCTATCGCAACTTCAGCATTGATTCGGAGCTGTTGCCCAGCGTGATAGAGACAACAATTGTGGCCACGGTGCACAACAGCAGCAGCGATGACGACGACATCAGTCAGCGTTCACTGGAGATGGATAGATTGCATGAATGCCAAATGGCAGCCAGTCAAATGCTGGAGGAGATGTTTGACAGCGATGCCTTCTACGAGCAGCTGCAGGCAGCAAAAGAGCAAAAGAGCAGCAGGCAGGAGAAGACTGAAGTTGAGGAAACAACTCCAACGCTGCTCAGACCACAATTGAAGCGAGTTCCATCTGCCATCTCCACGGCATCGCAGGCTTCACTCAGCTCGGCTGTGGAGGATCCATTGCATTCGGAGCAATTTAAGAATCGACTGAGCCATCTCATCATGCATCCAACAACACACAAGCCAAAGCGAGAACCAGCCGAGAGCCAGCAGATAATCACGGCCAAAGAGAAGCCGACAAGGCCGCAACTGAAGCAATCGAAAAGTGAAACCGATGTCCGGCTGCTGTTGCTGAAGGCCATTCGAGAGCTGAAATCGGACAGCGATGATGCCGAGACGGAGACGCGGACGCAGACGGAGACGGGTTACGGTAATGCTAATGGTGATAAGGCTGCTACAGTAACTGCATCGCCTCGGGCTGGCAGCCATGTCGGCCATATACCGCGCCCCCCCAAATTCGATCCGGTTTTGTACAAGACCATAAACAGCATTAGTTTGCACAAACAGCGACCCAGTTTAAGCCGAGAGCTCGCCGCCGATGCCAAGAACATGAAGGTAGCTGCAGCCATCGAGGCAGACCCGCTTCCCTCCGAACCGGAGTCGGCAACAGCAACAGCAGAGCCAGAGCCGGTGCTATTCAAAGCGAAATTGGAGGCCATATTGCAGCGAGGTCCCTCGCACCGCCTGCAGCAGCGACCGGGAGCAGGAGCAGGAGCTGGAGCAGGAGCGGATGCGGGATTGCGCCGACGGCCGCAATCGACGTACATCGAGGAAACAGCAATTGAATGAGCCCAAAGAGGCTGCAATTTTGTAGCATACTGTAAAACTAGACTACACACTCTACTAATGTAATCTAATGTTAAGTAGTTGTTGCTTCACATCGCACAGCACAGTTGTAGTTGAATTCCCGGTTGTGTAGCTGTTAGCTGTTAGCTAGTTAAATGGAAGCAATACTAGATGATAAGTGCGGCATTGGGGGCGCATCGGCAAATGCATAAAATTCAATTGCGAGTTTCTCGTATTTGTGAAAATTTCGTAAATTTCGTAAATTCCGCTGGCGGTGGCACGCTGCCAATTGCCGCGTTGTGGCAGTGCAACGCGAAATCTGTTGAGTGGCAGTATTCGGCAAATATAAGTAGGGAAGCAGCTAATGAAGAGCCCCGGCTTATGTCCATATGCTGTTCGCAATGTCTATAGAGCTTATAGGGAAAACTCAACATTCATTGCAAAAGTTTCACAGCACAGCCAAAGTAGCCAAGTATTAATTATTTCATAAACTCTGAGAGTTAACTTTAGAGTTTACGCTTCAAGCTAGTTAATTAACTTAACTTCTACTTAACCCTGGACGTCATTCTTTATTTTTTTTTAAATTCCGAAATTGATTTAATTATTTTCATTATTTCATTTTCATTCAATAAGTCATAATTATAAATATATTTTTAATTGTTTTGCTTAAACTAAAAATTATTGTATTCAAAGTTGTGATGAAGGATGGCGGAGCAGGGTTTAAAACAAAAGTATATAGATCAAGCTTCTTTTTTAATTGGTAAACCATTTATGTATTTTATTTAAGAAGTAGTTTTTATTAGACTTGTGATATGAAGCAAATACTAACAGGCATAATAATTCAAAGAATATTCGATTAACATAGTTAATGTCGTAAGACAAACAATATTTAACACAGAAAACTGTATCCCACTGTATTTACTGATAAATTATTGTCATTAAATAAATTCCAGCGTAGTTTCTTTATTTCAACAGCCTGGTATTACAAATTGTTTGATTGCATGTGCATGATGCTTAAGTATTGTAAAATATAATTCCAGTCGGTGAATTAATCCTTCAAGTACACTTTTCAATTATTATAGGTCTGTCCATATACTTTTTCTATGGCCTGCCCAATAGCTATAGAGAAATGCGAAGACAACGCGCCGGCTGGCAGAAGCTCAGATATAGCGGAGAATTTTAAGATGAGCAGAGAAATGCATGAATAGAATGGAGCACAATCAAAACTTGATAATTACATAGATGTATGTTCTAAGCCAATTTGATAAATGCGACCAATTTGTTGTTATAAATAAAAATCTAGTTGTAATTAATAAAAGTCAAATGTCTTTACCTTTTGCCAAGACTCCCGAAAAAGAAATGTCGAGAGCAACTGCAACTGTTGCCGCTTCCGGAAAATAAAGAGAGAGACATGGAACCCAAGACGATCGTTAGCGCAGAGCTGGCTGTTTATTAATAACTCATGAATGGATCGACATTGTCGTTTAATTCCCGAAGGTCTTGTCTTCCACTGACTTTGATAAATTAATTGATGTCGGCTGATCGTCGAGCAAAAGGAGAAGTGGAAGGAGAGAGGCAGCGTGTGCCAAGCGTTTTTGGTAGTGTATGTAACATAGTTTATTCCCCTTGCATTGATTTTGATTAGACTCAAGCATCCCCTGGGCTGTTTCCCTTTCACCCAATCGATTTGAACAACAGAAGGCTGACTGCCTGATTTATGCGCCCGTTTTCTGGGCATTTCTCTGGTCAGGTTGATGTTGATGTTGATGTTGATGTTGTGATGTTGCCAGATTCCACAGTTGAGATTCCCGACAAAAATTTGTATAACCACAAGACAACACAACAACTGGCGACTGGCGACTCTTTGGCGTCGCAAAGCCAGCTTTCTTCGAAGGGGGATGGACTGACTTTTTGTGCTGTGTAAGTGTAACAAATTGTAATCGTATTTGGCGGCATCACTGACGACGACTGCCGAATCTCTGGATCTCAGTCTGTCTGGCTGCGGACTGAGCACTGAGGACTGAGGGCGGGTCTCTGACCCCCTTTGCTTTATTATTATTAACTTTGTTATGGTACACAGTAGTCGCGTAAGTCTCTGAAGTCTCTCACAACTCCCGCAAGACCCGCTTGTCTTGCAATTCTCCCTCCTCTTCCGATGATATGATGGTGGTGGTTTTCGGTTTGTCTTGGCCCGTTTGCTACACTTGCTGTCCGCCCAGTTTATCTAGTCGAGCGACCAAATAGTTTTATGGCATATTTATGGGCGCCAAAACTTAAAGTCAGTCTCCCGGGCTAAGACTTTAAGACACTCCAGCATCATCCACATGCGACGCTGTGACAAATTGCAGAACCCGAAACTAATTAACAGAGCAGCGAGCGCATTACTTTCTGTACAATAAGTAGAAGCTCTCTTCCATGCGCTCTTGCTCTCGGAGTCTTTCCATTTTCCCGCTACAGAGGTTATGCATTATGTTTACAGGTTGAACAGCAGACCATTTATGACTTTGATTCGCCATGATTAATCGTCAGCTAAATGGATTAAATTGGAGCTAAATAAAACTGTCCAAATATGGTGAATCAATAAATCATTATTAAAGAGGCAAACTTGGAAAATAATGGAAAATAAATAATTATATTTTCTATAAATAAAGAAATAATGTAAGAGTTTTGTATTACTATTTTGGGAATATTTATAAATAATGTGTATTTATTATAGTACAGATAAAAGAGAAAACTTACAATTTTATATATAAATTCAAATTAGCTATTGTCTGAATCAAATTTAAGAAAATATTTTAAAGAAAATGTACGTAATGAATGTAATTTTTTGTAAATCAATAAATAATGTAAATGGTTTTTCTTAATATTTCACGAATATTTGTTGACAATTAAAGTAAAGATAAAATCAAAATTTAATTTGAATATAAAGGAGTTAAATTAATATATTTTATATAATTTACAAATAACAAAGGATTTTAATTTGCCTATTGTCAGCGTCTAAATACCCACAATGTGCCAGCATTGTTAGGGTATGCCGGCATGTAAGCTTTCGGACTGAGCTCTAATAACATACCCTTACTCCTTTTTTGTTTCTGTTTCTCTGATGTTTTTGTTTGAAGTTAGTTAGTTCTGCTGGCCAAAGCGGCTTTTCATATTCATAAAAATTGCGAGTTTTCCATTTCCATTTGCTCGGCAATAGACGAAAAACATAATCCGCTTACAGTCGCTACGTCTGCGTATTGGACTCTACTTGGACGCTCTACACCATTTTTATGCTTATCTTCTATCTTTTATTTTTATTTCTACTTTTTGTTCGTTCGTGAATTGTTTTCAAAATTAAAATATGTGTGTGGGTTTAGTCCAAGCCAAACGACAAAACGGAAATTGTCAACATCGAAAGGGCTCAGGTAAAACAGGAATACGAATACGAGTACGAGTACGACTGAATGTGAATGTGAATATGAATGTGAGTGTATGTGCGAATGCGGGTTGTGTGCAACCTGCATGGAAAAACAAATAGTAGGAGGAGAGTTGAGGCAAAGTCAATGGGCACTCAACAAAAACATTTTGTCAAAACATAAAGGCGGCTGCTACTGTACGCAAAGTGGATCAGTGGATTTGTCATTGGCAGCAGTTTGTGGCAACAATAACAACAGCTGCACAGAGTTGCAGGTACTGCAACTGCAACTGCAACTGCCACTGCCGAAAAAGGATTATCATTTGGCTCAATGAATCGGTTGCTGTGTCTATGTCAAGGTCCGACTGTGGTCTGCAGACAAAGTTGCATATGTTCAAGGCACTGATTGCATTAAACTGTTCTAGCTCGTGTAAAAGTTGGATTTAACTGGTTTGAAATGGGATTAAGTGGTTTGGCTTAGCAGAGCGAATCACTTTGAAGATTATTATTAGCATTAACGTGTTGAATAAGAATCCCATTGGAATGGTCTTTAAATTCTCTTTGTTTTACTTTCGACTCTTTTTCGACTGCAACAAATTGCTCAAAAAAATTGTACGCAGTAAATCTCTTAATCCGCTCAAAAGAATCATTTTTTGTAACCAAGCTGAGCGCATCAGAAATGCAGAAAATGAAAGCCAAAATTCGTATGAATGAATTTATGGTTTTTCTGTAGGTAATGAATTTAAATTAAGAATATTTGAATAACCTGATGATAAATATTATTTTCAATTTAGATTAATTTGAAAGATCTGCTCCAGATTATTATTTAATTAATTTTCTAATTGAGCTCCAAATACATATCTAGATTATTTAATTAATTTTCTAATTTAATTCAATTGAACTGCAAATTAATTCACTTTCAGCTGTCGCAAACTCAATTGGTTTCCACTCACTCCCAAAATGGAATTGTCTTCTATTTTCATTGCAATTTATTTGTGTTCATTGTGTATTAAATGTGTTTTCACCTTTCGGTTTGCAATCGAATGGACACGTCTTTAAAGTTGCTTTTGTACCTTGGCCAAATTGATAATCACAATTTGTTTGAATTTCATTATAATTCGCTTGATTTGTCAGCACTTTCATTGCATCCTTGTCTTGGCCTGTCCTGTCCTGACCTATTGCTTTCTGTTCTTGGTGCTCAGCATAATTGCTCCTTTGTCATTTGCCACAACAAGGAGCAGCAGCAACAGCAACAGCAACAATGCGAGCTGTGCACAACAAAACCAGAAAAATAATACGCTTCTGATTTTCTACTCGACTTCAATTGATTTTTATAGCCAGTTGGCCGTGCTGGCCTGTCTCTTTCCTTCCATTCTTCTGTTCTCTGCTCTTCACTCTCCTCTCATTCATCCCATTGTGCATTGCCTGGGTTCTCAGCATTTTTTCCCATTTATCTTCGTTTCACTTTTGCTTTGGCCTTATAGTATTTTTCGACAAATGGTGTGCTTGTCATAACCTTTTTAATTTTTTCATACTACTACGAGTATCTTGTATCTCCTCCGAGAAGCTGCCGCTTCTACATTTTTTAAGAAGAATAATATTTACAGAGCACGCACAATAGACCTAGGCAGCAGGCACCAGGCACCGGGCACCGGGCACCCATCCTGCAGGACTCCTACGACTTTGCTGGGCATTGTTTTCACACTGAATTCCATGACAATGAGCACGTTATTGAGCTCAAGATGTGGAGAGGAGACTCAGACACAGAGAAGACACAAGAAGACACCGAGTGCATAGAATAGCAAGCAGTCGTCTCACAGTCAACCAGCCAACCAACCAATTCAAATTCAATTTGCCCCATTATTTGAGGCCCATTGTTCATGTGAAATTCTGGTTTATGAGCAGGGCAGGAGTTACAATGCACAGAGAGAGAGAGACTGCAACGTAAGTTAAGTGCAGCACAAAAGGCGGCAGATTAAAAATAGCAAAGAGATGAGCCCAAGATGAGACGAGTTCTCTTTTCGCAAATGAGGAAATGTGGTCCAAAGTGTCACAGTCAGACAGAGAGACAGAGAGAGAGAGAGAGAGAGGGCAGCTAGACTAAATGAATGCAATAAGTAAATAACAAAATGTCGTTAGCATTTGTGACTGACACTCACAGCAGCCAGGGACGGAGAACTGAGAACTGAGAGCAGAACCAAACAGGACAGGGCAGGACAATGGCAAATGGCAAATGCCTGTGACTGGGACATTGCCTTCTGCTTCTGCTACTGCTTCTGCAATGGGTTTGCTGCCCTTCTTGATGGCATCCTTTTGGCCTGAATGCAGCAGCAACTACAGCAACAGCAACAGCAACAACAATATCTCACAGCTGTCAACAGCAACAAATTGCGCGCTAAGCTGACATTAGATTCTGCGCTATGTAGACCGCATGGCAGAAATGGGTCTACTATGATACATGGCCCATAAACTGGTGATGGCTTTAAGGCATAACGAAACTGAAATGCTCTTAGCACACAGCACAACATAAATTATCAACTCGTACTATATTTAGAGGTATCTCCGCAAATTGCATAAATCTAATATAGATGACTTCTATTCGATGGCGTTTCACGCACAAATAATTGGGCTTATTTATTGCTGTCCGATTATTGCCAATTTAAATTTGGATAACAGTAACGTCCTATTAATAAATAACTAAACAGCACTTTCATTTGATAGCTGCATAATAAATTATTGCGATTCAATTTGAACTACAATTTTGATAGGCGAGACAGCTCGTAACTGAAATAATCAGCATTCAACTGGCGTCGCTTTAAATACATATTTTAATTAGAACACTTAAATGAGCAGTTAAATTTGGAAATTCCAACTAAATAAATTGCAAAATATTAATACGTAAAGCGACATTTTTAATGGATTATCTTTTCAATAAAACAAGTTGCACAAAGTACATAAAAGCAGTTATATTTAGATGCCATAAAACTGCTTTCAAAGTTTATAAAATTCTCAACAAACAAAAATACAAATTAACATAAAATATTCATTTTGACACGTGGGTACAAAATGTTTTAATTTAACATTCATTTAAATGCTTTTAATAAGAATAAGACAGACACAAATTATTTTAAAGCGTTTATAATTAGAACTGCTATTATAAATTTATTAAATTCTTAATGATATAATAAATACGGGTATATATGACTAATATGAAATTATATATATAATATGTAATTATATTGTAGACATAAATTGAATAAATTTAAATCATAAACAATAAATTATTTTGTAGAATACAACCAATATTTAGATGCAATAAAACTGATATGAAAGTTTAGCAATATCTCTGTATATTAATGTATTTATTCTCACGTAATATATTTAAATCATGAATTTAAATTCTTTTAAAAATAAATAACTATTATATAAACTCTGCATTTGCTTTTCATTGTATAGCACATTATAATTATGTTTAAATACGGTTAGCTTAGATGGGGTCGCCAAGCTAATGAGAGAGTCGGAGTCCTCGACTGAGGCTGAGGCTATTATGAAGCATTCATTTTAGTGCCGCAATGCGCTAGCTCGTTTGGCAGCCATACAGAGTGGCCCATCAGGACATCAAGTGGCAATCATATTAACTGGGGCTAATTGTCAACACACAGGGCAAAACAACGAGTCGATGCCAGGTCCAATGCTCCGTCCGACCTGAGCGTCAATTCCCCGGCCCGATCCCAATCCCAATCCCAACCGGACTCGACTGCCTAGCGGCTCTGCCGGGTTGCGGGTGTCGGGCTTGTTAACAAGTTGGCAACGGCACGTTAACGCTTCTGGCCAACTGCAAAACAGTGGCTGTCTTGCTTGCGCCTGCTGGATGTCAATGTTTGCCTGCTGATAGGCAAATGTGCGTATTTCAAATGCTCATTAGCCACAATTTTTCGGACACTAAAAGTGCGTTAGTTGCCATTGGCGATGTTACCAATTGTCAGTTGCCAGTCGCCAGTTGCCAGGTGGCACGTGAGTTTTCGGCCAGTTGCTGCTGATTGCCTGCCATCCAGTTACAGTTACATAACAGTCAAATGTTTATCTGTCTGTCCGTCTGTCTGTCCGGGTGTCTGGCTAATGTGTAAGCTCTAACTAACTAACTGAGCGACTAACGTGCTGCTAACAAGGCTCGCACATAATCACTCACACACGCTCACACGCACACTCGCTTGAGCATACACATTAGATTAAACGCGAACACACAACACACCGTCGACCACGCCCAGTAACAAGCACAATTACAATTACAACAAAAGCCGCCCCCGAAATTCGCGTTGTTCGACATTATCAATTCCTTTAGTATTCAAATGCTCATTTGTGTTGTTGTACTTCAACAATAGTCGTTGTTGTTGCTCTGCTGTTGTCGTTGTTGTTGCTGCTGTTGCTAGTTGAAGTAGTTGCAAATGGCATTACGCGCTTAAAGCGTGAAACCGCGAAATTAAGCACTGACGATGACGACGACGATGATGATGATGACAACGTTGCCTGCCAGCCACTTGTCAACAAGGCTTCATCTTCAACCTCCATCCACCAGCTCATCCAATCTCATCTTCATAGATATACACATACACCCAACAATTACCCACCAACCACCCACCAGCCTCTGTCTCTTATCTCCCCTCGTCTTCTCTGCTTACCACGTCAAATTGTATGCAAACTAATCACACGCAAGTATTTGATGCGTTTAAAACACACACATTCTCTGCGAAAGACACAAATAGGAGGGAATTCAATGTGCCAGCGAGGGTCGATCAACCAGTAAGCCAAAAAATGTTGAACATAATTAACATATTAAGAAATCTAATAAAAAACGATTAAGTTCACACTTAACCAATTTTGCAAATAAATACAAAATATATTATAAATTAACCATATTTATAATTGTGCAAAAATCTAAGTAATAACTGCTGAAGTATCTTTTTTAATATGCAAAATTAAGAGCATTCAAATGTTTTAAGACTTCTACATTACTTTAATTTTACAAAAATATTTAAAGGGCGCAATTCTAATAAATTGTATTCACAAGAATTGGATATAAAGAACAAGTTTTATTTAAATAAAATAAAAACATCTCTGTAAGAGTAACTTAACTATTTATGTCGAAATTAGGTGAAATTTTTAAACTGAAGTAAAATATTAAGGTTAAAGTCAATCTAAAGTAAAAATGAATGCATTAATTTATTATGTAGTATTTATTTAATTCAAAGTTTTAAATATCAATAAATAATTGGCATATAAACTAAATAAAATTCTGTGAATCATATTTGAAATCACACAATTAAATGTCAATAAATTGGTTTATTGAATAAATAAAAGAATAATTATTCAGTGACTCAAGTAGATCAAATTCGCTCATTAACTTGTGATACTTATTGGGCAACCCTCGATTTAGCTACTGACTGAACAGAGCTGAGCTGAGCTGAGAGCTGACGCTGTTCATCTTTTATAATGTTGGTAATTTGAACATTTCAAATCAAATCTAAACGTCAGTTGGTTACCAGCTGTGGTTCACTTGGCTCGAGGACGTGCACGGAGTACACAGGAATGAGCAGAAGTATGATTCGGGATGAGCGACGGAGGCGGGTGGCGAATGAATGGAATTGGCGCCAAATGGAAATTGTCAACGGGCATTGAAATGAAAGTGCAGATTGGAAAATGGCAGCAGTGGCATAGAGTAGAACCCACAGGCAGTTTTGATGAGAAGCAGCTACCACAACCTCACAATTCCAACTGTCGCCCACACTCCGCACTTCTCGCATCCTGCTCATCGTGCCCAGATCCTTTCACTGTTGGCTTGCATAATAAATCGACTTGTAAATGCAATAAATTTTCAATTGGTGCCACAAAAGGCGCGCATTGAATTTAAAACGCTTAAAGCTTGCAACATAATGAAGAGCAGCCACCAGGCAGTCAGACAACAAGTCAGACACTCGACGCTCGAAGCAGAGGAGAGCGAGGGCCAAGGGGAAGGTAACAGACTGCTCCAGTCCTAGTTTGGGGCAAGGAACGCCAAAAATGTGCAAACGAAAGGCCAGAAACGGGGGAGGAGTTGGAAGAAAGTGCCAGGCGAAAACAAGAAAACAAATCACGTTTTAATTTTGTTTAACTAAATACGAAAATCGCACAGAGGCTCACTGTCTAGAGGGGCTGCGAGAGGGAGGGTGGACAGAGGGGGCAGCTGGCAGGCAGCTTCGCCTGATGACGTGCAACTCTCGTCGCCATTTTGTGCGCTGTCATGCCGCACACAATTAAAGCGCCCCGTCTTCAGTAGGAGCTCTCCATCCCCCTTTCCCTCTCCCCCTCCATCGCCCTGGCGGTGGGTTGTGGCGTGGCATGAGGCAAGCTCTGAGCTTCTGAGATGGCGCACACGTCTATCTCAACCGTCTAGTTGTAGGGAAATTAAATTAAAATTCACTTGTACGCAAAAGTCGAGACAGCCCAACGGGGATGGGGAAGGGAACGGCGAACCAAGAGGGGGAAAAGCGGGAAAGCAGCAGCAGTCAGTAAGTCAGCGTGCGATTGGAAAACAGCGCAGATTTTTCGCCTTTGCTCTGCTTTCCCAATTTTTATTTCATTTTTCCTGCTTTTTTGGCCCAATGTGGAGCAACAAATTAAATCGTTGCACTGCGAGGGGAAAACTATGCTAATGATATTCGAAATGGAAATTTTCTAAGAATATGCTAAAATTTGGTGAGCAATTTTTCTTGACTCCATAAGTTGCTTAATGCTCTGCGTCAGTCTTGTGGCATTTCATAGAGCAAAATTTAAGTTGAAAGTTTAATGCAATTGTTAAGCCGGTTATCAAATTATTTATTAAATATTCATTATCCTGGCTCACTGAACTCTCAACGCATAGACTGAAATTTAAATCACAATTTTATTTTGTTATTATGTGTGAAAGCAATACAGGTGAATCAAATTTTAATTGATTAACAGCATCTGTTTTGAAACAAAATAATTTAATTACAAATTAATGTATGATTATAAATGAATTAAGTCCTAAACCTTCAAGGTGCAAGTTGAGTAACGATACAAATTATTATCTGATTTGAATTCATTACATATTATTTCCTTATTGAATTTATATGATTCATAGCACAAATTTGAAAAGGAAATAATCTAATAAAAGATTAATATATGAACATGAAAATAAAATAATTTATTCTTTAACCTGAAACCCCAAAAATTAAATTAAAATTCTCGTGTTTTCTAGATGTAACATCTAAAACATATTGTGAAAATATGCAAAGTATTTTGTGGTTTGCATTATTTTATAAAACTTCCCACCAGTTAAGATGATAGTCCAACTATAGATACTATAATATATGAAATAATTTATTCTTAATCCTTAAAAGCAACACAAATAATTATTTTCGCTTTTAAAATCATTATTTTTGAAGTCATCGATGTCATTTAAACTCAGCATACTTTCCAGATCAGACTCGCGCATAATCTCTGCCTTCGTCTAAAGGCAATGAAGTACTCGACTTCATCATCGATTGCATAATTTGAACTGATGGCCGCCAGGCCATTTATTAACTCTAAAGAAGTGCAGCGCGACGCAGTTATTTTTAGTGCTTGGACCAAGGGAAACTGCTGCAGAAGGTCATGATAAATGACACCAAAAGTATCAAAATACACAAAACTATCTGGAACATGCCAAGGCAGAGAGAGAAACTCAATTGCAAGCCGAGAAGAAAATGTCCTTAGACGGAACAGAGCACTTAGGAGGAGTTTGTTGAGGAGGAGGAGGAGGCGGAGGATCTCCAAGGATATGACAGCTGCTGCTAAGTACCCATTGGCAGGGGCGTTAGATTTAGTGCCTCACTATCGGCATGCAGATATATTCCAGAGATATATGTATATGCATACATATTTAGATGATGATGAGCTGTGTGCACCACAAAGTTGTTGGCAGTTTTATGACTGCTACAAGAAAAACCTTTTTTCTTTGCCCTCCAACTGCAGCCAGAGAATGCATAAAAAACGCTTCAACAAGAGAGACAGACACACAGCCACATGGCCTTCACCTTGGCCCCCAAACGCCTGTCAGCATCTTATTGAGCGTACATAAGCACATTAGCTGCGGTTTTATGTGCAGCGCATCCAACGGATACATGGATAGAACATCTCGCAGATACATCGTGGCATCGGCATCCCTTTGGTCCGCAGCCGAAACCGAAACCGAAACTGAAACTAATTTCCAAAAGAGAATAAAAACGGAAAAGGATAATTGCCGAAAAGAGTATAACATATGGCAGCTAGTGTCGGTTATTCGGGCGTGTTCTCAGACTCAGACTCAGACTCAACCCAAGCCATATGGCTTGGCAACAGCAGGCAAAGAGTTTTTTCGAAAGTCATTCTCGAAGTCGGACTCGAGCTCGGACTCGGTCTCAGAGTCTATCGCCAGACAGCCGGCGCACGGATTTGTCATGATCTCGTTTATTTTGTGCTGCTTGTGATAAATAGATTTTCGAAGAGCAGGCGGAGACGCCCATGTTTTTTATGGTCTCAGTCTTGCGGGCATCAAATTATAGAGCTCAGACCTAACATGAAACTTGTTAAGACGATACATGGGTTTGCCTTGTGAAGAAAATGCTCCGTCATTTCCGATGCAATCGCTGTGATCTTGTTTGAATTTTCCGATAAGCTAAGCAGCCTGTTGTTTGGAAAATTGAAATCATAGATAGGCTACCAGAACATTAAAAGCGACTCGTGTGTTTGATAAAAAGGTGTGAAGATCTGCCCTGTGTTGGCGTCAGATTATGTCCGAGTTTTGAACAAGCATTGGCTTTTATTTGGCCATTTCAAAAGCTATAAAATTCAGCTTGAAATATTGGTATTTCTTTTTTACATGGCAATGTTATGTAAGAATTGAGAAAAAATACTTTGCGACACTCGGAAGGCATCTACCTGACAGTCGTTGACAGCAGCAATTGTTTCAATTGCGCTAAAGCCGATTAAAGCGAAAAACGAGGATCGCTCCTTAACAAAGGTTTTCGCCGAGTGCAGCTGCCACATGTTGCAGGACTGCTGCAGCATCTAATAGGATTTACGACCCTTCGCAGAAGTAGAGGCTGCAGCAGCAACAGCAACAGCAGTACTTGAGACATGCCCAATCTGTTGTGACAACAAGAAATTTGAGACCCAAAGATCCAAATTACAAAGTCGGTTAAGAAGTTAACGTGAAATGTGAAAAGTTTTCATGTTCTACCAATTTGCTACCACTTCCGTTCGAGTGCGATTTCCAGGTAACGAGTAAACTGATATCCTAACAAATTTCACACGATCTGCACTCAATAGAGTTAAAGATAAACTGAGGTTCTAATATTTGGTTGTAATTGAAGTTATTTTGGGGAGGTGTTTGAAATTCGACATAAACGTAAATGAAAAAATTTTACTAAATTGAAATTAAATTTTGACACCATCTTCAATTATTGGAGTTTATAGATAAGAAAATGTTCCAATATTTCGGTTTAATTGTTTTGGTGTCTAAATAGTATATCGCAATTTAGTATAATCTTAGGTGGAAACTAATTATTGCATCAACATTTTTTATTTTCTTTAATTTCAATCTGTGAAAAACTATTTCGTTTATGGGAATATGAATTGAAATTATTTCTAATTTACAGAATTGACAGCCCAAGCTGGAAATATTATATTTATTTATGTTTATGTTGTGTTTTATTTTCCAATTGCATATTATTATATATTATGCTATGAATCATTCAAGTTTATATTTTATTTAAAATAAATAACTATTTTACAGATTAGAAAGATTAGTGTGAATTATGCCTAATAAACGATGACACATATTTATAAATGATGTGGAGACTCCACAATGTTATTTTGACCTTAACACAGAGACCAAAGAGTCCCATTCAATGGCCATTCACATTGTCGTTGAATTGAATTGCAACTAATAGTTTGCAATCAGTTGGGTCTCTGATTTCGATAGAACAATTACCAAAGGATGCGTCTCAAATATCTACTAATAACACATGTCCACAGCATGTGCAATGCTGTCAATGTATCTCAAACATTGGGTTTGAGAGCAACCAGCAACCAACTAGTCAATTTATCAATGGCCAATTGCCATTGAATGCCAAAACTGTAACACAATTTGCGTGCTCTCTGTGCAAATATTTGGACTTGTTGTATAGATTTGAAAGAGTTTTGTGGGGCAGTGAGATTTGCATTCTGTTCTAAATTTGATAATCAAATGCATGAAATGTGATTCTTGCCGACGTTGTCCAAATGTTTGGTCAAAAACCCAAAATGTGTCAAATCGATAATTGACAAAAACATGTTGCAAGCAGAGAACAGAACAGAAGAGAACTCAGATTGGACTTGACTTGTGTCTGTCAAAGGGTTGTGTTGCTCCTCATGTGCAGCTTGTGGTCAATGACGACAGTGATAACGACTTGGTTGATGATAATGATGATGAGCTTTAGATTGTTGGGAATGCAATTGGAAAACAAAAAGTGTCATTATTGCCACCAGCAAGTGCACTCGAAATCGAAATCGAAATAGTATGTGGCAATATGTGACAGACACTTATGTAAATTACAAGCCAAGTCGCAATGCGACAAACTGCGGAGTTTCGGCATGACTGGATTTTCGAATGCGACTCAAAACAGCAACTCAAACTTGCGTCCTGTGGCAGCAGCAAGAACAGCCAACAACAACACAGAGAGTTGAAGAAGAAGTAGAACAAGAACTACATAAATCGAATTATGTGAACACAACGAGGAGGCACTTAAGTGTCCTTCTTGCCTGCTTGTGCACTTTAAATTTGTGTGTGTGCCACATACAAAATTCTACTTCATTTGTCTAATTCTCGTTGTCGTCTAGAGCCCTCCACAACACATTGACACACACTGACAGAGCGACAGAGCGACACACACATACGCACTCCTCGAATACAAATGAAAGTAAATCCTTGGACTAAGCCTAGGCAACAGTAGTGGTGTGTGTGTGTGTGCATGTGTGGGTGCGGCAAAGGATAATCTGCATTTGAATAAGAGCATTTTAGTGTTATTTTTTTTCATCCAACTATGTGTAGTCGGTGGAGTGTGTGCTTGCCACGCCCATACGCCCATGTGTTGGCGAACAGACTGACGGACGGACAGCCGGAGAGACAGGTCAGAACGTCAGCCTTTTTGCTGTTGCCGATACCCTATCGAAGCTAAGTCTTGCTTACTTTGCCTCAACTTCAAAGCTGACAAACCATAAGCTTAAATCGCACTTTGTGGTTTTATTTAAAAAAATAATGAAACAGAAATATAACGAGTAATTTATTAATCTACCTTAAATTTGAGTAAAGAATTTTAGTAGCTACAATATTTTTAAGTATTTTCTTCAATAACAATTATATGTAAAATGTAAAATGTAATTTACCATTAATTAAATTAATCTTAAAATACATACAAAAAAAATAATTATTTGCTAAGTAAAGAATTTTGCTAGCTACAATATTCTGTTTGTGTTCTCTTATGATAATGAAATTTATTAATGAGTGTAGTTTTAAAATGGAATATAAAGTTTATCATAAGGGAACTATCAAGAAATGATTTATAATTATTTATATAATGACTTTAGATAAAATTATTGCTGTCGTATTTTCATGGTCTATTATATATGCAAAATGAAATTAAATCCGGCTGAGCAAAGAATTTTAGAAGCTGCAATAGTTTTCAATGTTCTCTTCAATAGTTATGTTAATTAATTAAACCTCTTGGGAACTATCGTGATATTATTTATTATTCACTCAATTATACTTAACATTGATGGAATTATTGTTATTTTATTTTCATGCTCATCTCATTCCAAGCTCATTCTCTCAATATGACTTTCGCATTTATATAAACGTGTTCTCGGCTGTCTAAATTGAATTCAATTTTCTTCATCGACTGTCGAATATTTTTAACTTTTCTCAAATTTCAATCACACTTTGATTGTTTTCGTGGAGGCCGAGAGTTAGAGTATACACAAATTTGTATGCCACGTTCAAAAAGTTCATGCAATCTTTCGTTTTTCTTCATTTCATTTGAATTCTGCTATTTTGGTCCATTTTGAAGAAGTTTTCGTTTTGTTTTTCTATTTGGACGTCGTCTGAGTTTGGCTAATGTCCCAAGCAAAGCTTTCCCTCTCCCGTCTCCCTCCCAGTCACTATTTCCATCTCGCTTCCTTTCTCTTGCCAGTTTGCCAGCTTTAAAATAATCGATTTTCTAATTTTGTTGTCTGGGGCGAGGCAGCATTTTGGCAAACAAAAAGAAAAAGAAGAAAATGAAAGAAACAAGATTTCTTGTGATTTGGTATTTGTGTCAAAGCAACTGACAATGTGGAAATTAATATAATTTGCCTGATTTGGGCTGTCTGATGTCTCGCCCTGAGATTTGTTTGGCACAAATCGAAAATCAAAATCAATTTTAAGGATTTTGTATCGCCTACACGCCAAAAACAAAACCCAAGATGAAAAACAAAACAACCACAAAGCGAATGGAGGAAACTGCTGCCACAGTGTTGCTGATAACACGCAGCTTCCCTCCCTGGACTCCCTCTTAGCAGGCAGATTAAACTAATTGATAAAAATGTCGCCCGTTTTCTGCACGTTGCCAACGTACGTGGGGCATGCCACACAGTCCCTGCTGTATGGGTGTGTGTGTGTGTGTGTGTGGCGCTCTGTTGCTTGTTTTTGTAATTTATGTAAAATAGCAACGTGTAAGTCGCAATTTGTTTGTACCCGGGTCAACGGCAGCTTCAGTGGCAGCATCACTGCTGTGGCAAGCACTCCAACCCCCTCCAGACAACAGCAACATCGAATCCCTTAGAGCTGAAGCCGCCTGGCAACGCGGAGCCAACAACATGTCTTGACTTTTAAATCCAAATGTATTAAATTTCCATGCCAAGTTCTGAAGAGCGAGACGCCTGCCTGGCCCTGGCTGCTGTTATTTGTTTGCCAGCCAAGAGGATGAATATGGAGCGGAACTCAAGACAGGGAACAGGAGGCAGGAGGCACAAGCAGAAGCAGAAGCTGCAGCAAAGTCCGCAGCAAGTGCCCCTGGCATTGCCATGTGTATGTGTGTGTGTATGTGTGTGTGCTCGTCGTTATGCTCATCTGGTTTGGCTCTCCAGCATTCGGCATGGCAGCAATTATTCAACAAAAGCTACTGACAATTATGGCACACCAACCATACAACATACCGAGCAACACAATGCTGCAAGGCCACCTACCACGGAGGGGTTGAGGGGGTTGTTGGGCGGCAGAGGCCACACGTTGTATTACCACGAGGGCGGCCAAACAAGTTCTTAGCACTGCACCACTCTCAATCTGATAATGAGATATAATAATTCAAAGTATGACTTAAGCTACATTCCGTGGAACTTCAATTTCTTTTGCACAATTTTTAAATTGATTTAATACAAAACTGCCTTGGGGCTTCGCCTGTCAATGGTAATTCTATTTTTAAGCAGAATTTCGAGATTTACCATTATTCAATTTGTGTGCTGATGGCCTTCAAATTGTGAAAGTTCAATTTACGATGGAAAATGGATTTCACATTATTCAGGCAATAATAAACAATCATTCAATTTTCATGGAAAATATTTCAATCATTATTTCATAATGAATTGAAATTCATTACATTATAAATTTAAGTAACTTTGTGAACTAACGCTTTAAAATAATTATTACAAAATGAATTATTATTTAATGAGTTTCATAAATTCGCTCCAAAAATAATGATTATTGCAACTCAACCAATAATAATTATTCTTGAGAACAAAAATAAATTTCAGGAAATAATGATTATTGCGGGCTTTTTCTTTGGAAATAAGAACACAAATCATATTAATTTAATGTCTGTGTAAAACGACTTGTTTTTAAGTAACCTTGAATGTATTGAAAATATATAACGTACTTGGTATTCTCTATTTAAATTTAATTTAAAATTTTCTTTGTTATACTTTTTATATTTTTATATATTTATATTTAAATTGTAAACCCAAAATATATTTTCTAATAATTTTTTGAGATGGTTACTCGTTTAATGTGATGCAAAATCTCATGAATTTTAGTGAGTTAAAATGATTTGCAGCGAGAGAAAATTCCTTAAATAAGTCTATTTAACGTTGCAATAAAATTTGCTTTACTCTTAAAAATCTTTTCATATAAAATACCTGTCAAACATCATCTTAAGTCAGATTTGAGTAGCACATCTGAACGAATTGTAAAACAACTTTTAACATGGCCCTCTGCCAATTGCACCTAAACACACCTGGCTAACTGTATGTGGCTGGGAAAACCAGAGTAACAACAACTGGCACAACCACAGAGCAGAGCAGAGCACATCTGCTGGTGCTGCCTCATCTCCTGCTGCTTCTGATGTTGTTGTTGTTGTTGCTGTTGTTGCTGCTGCTGCTGTTGCTTCTGCTCGGATATGTACGATTGTCTGCGTATGCAAAAATATAATTTAACACACATTTGCGCAATTAGATTCATTCGTGCAGAGCAGGAGAAAGCAGCAGGAAGAAGGCGACCTGCAGGAGCGAGGGAGAGAATGACATACAAATGAATATCTATGACTATGAAAAGTGGAGCACATGTGTGTATGTATTTGTTTGTGTGTTGGTGTGTCGCTGTAAATGTCACAATTTGAATACATAAAATGCAAAATAGGAGCACAACCCACGACGATTGCGGATGTGAATGCGATGACGATGGCGATGGAGATGGCGATGGCAAGGAGAAGGAGTAGACCAGATTCTAGACATCGCACATTTCGCATCCAAAATAAATTGCTTCCAATGCAGACATCTATTAAAAGCATATAAAACCATATACCGGAAATGATGTATAGGCGGAGGCAAATGCAAACGGAAACGGAAACGCAAACGGAACTGGCGCCCTCAATGGCTTCAGGTAAACCGAAATTGCAGCGAAAGTAAAAGCGCAAACATAAAGGGGCAAACTCTTGGCTCCTTGCGACCTGTTGCCCCACATTCGTTGTGGCTAATTTCCAGCCAGCGTTGCAGGTGTAGTTGACCCCCCTGCCCCCTGCCACGTGTCTCCTGTCTTCCTTCGGTTCCTTGACAACTCCCTCGCTAAACCTCGAAGCACTCCGCATGCGACAATATATAATGAAATTTACACACTTGCAAATGTCGGGCTTGTTCTGGGTTTATGTGCCAGCTCTCTCGCTCGCTCTCTGTCTGTCTATCTCGCTTGCGCTGCCACAGCATGAAATATGCTAGGCAAAATGCTTACAAGTGTAAACCACAGCCCGGGCACATGTAGAGCTGTCAGGGTTTTGCCGGGGCTGCCGGGCCAGGGGAGCCTGGTTGGGGTTTCTGTGGGCGGACTTTTGCTATACGTAATTGTTTTTCATAAAATTTAATTTATGGCATTTTTCCACACACGTACGCCCGCATACATTCACATACACATACATCTATATATATATATGTGCATATATAGTGTGTGTGTGAGTTTTTGGACTGCACTTGAAACTTCAACCGTTTGCCATGTGTGTGTTTGCAGCTGGCATTAAAATTTATTTGCGCATTTTCAAATATGCAGCAAAAAAATCTACTAGAACATTTTGTGACATTTCACAATGGCACACAGTCTGTCTCAGTGTGTGTGTGTTGTGTTTTGACAAATTTAACGCCTGCACATCAAAACTAAAAGCTGCCTAAAAAGCGAGAACTATGCGGGAGTTTTCCCCAGCAGCCGGCTTAACGAAGGGCATATCGAAGCTTTGCTCTCATATTACAATTGACATGATTTTAATGGTATTTTACAGCACATGACAGCCCATATACACCATATTTGTGTGTGTGTGTGTGTGTGTGTGTGTGTGAATAGTTGTCCTGTGGCTTTGCCTTTTATTTAGCTACACAATGAGCAGTTTTTATATTCGAGATTGCTTTGAATGTTCACAGCAATCCAATTGATGCCTTTGTATCACATTCCAAATTGTGTTTACAATATTACAATTTGAGTGCCAGAGATCGAGTAGGTTATTTAAATACACCAATTGAAGATCCTTTGTCTGTTTATTACATTTTTTGTTGTGTTTGCGGTTGCTTAATTTCTATTTCTATATTTATGTGAACGTATTTCTAATACTCGAGTGCATTGTAAACATGTGAATTCGTGTTTAATTGAATATTTATTAAATAAAAGAACAAAACTCATATCTTGGAGATGTAATAAAATACAATATACATTTTCATACATTTAGATTTTATTTATAAAATTGTGCAAAAAAGAATGGTATTTAAAGGAGAAACTTGGATTTTCTTAAATCTCCGTAAATGCCAAATAAATTATTTATAGAGATTTAAACTGAAAATTAATTTAGGAAATAAAAATAAAATAAGAACAGTCCTATTGAAAATATTTCTAACTAAATTGACCTCTTTTCATTGTCTTTTACTTGTATACACATTTTGTAATTTAATTATATTACTATTCAACGAAATTCAAATACTTGAGTATTTTACTTTTCTCTTCAACATTTTTAATTTAAAAACTCAAATTGCAAAATAGAAAAGAATTCAAATTTAAATATTCAAATACCCATAAGTTATTAGTGTTAGTTTTTATACCATTTTTAAATGCTTCAATTATTTATATAACTCTGAAGAAAAAAATCTTTTGCAAATATCAAAAATATTGGAATTAATAATCGCTTAATTTAATTTCTTTCAACATATTCTAACCTGTTTAAATGCTTGTACGCTACTTAGAAATAAAAATGGAAGCCTTGCTCACTGTTATTTTAGTTAGGCTTTGAAGTTATGCATCAGGAATTTAGGCGATGCGAAACTTTCATTTGTTGTGGTTTCCCTCAGTTGCCGACGAATTCTAGTTTCCCAGTAAAAATGTTGAAGAGCCGCCGAAAAATGTAATTTCCATATCCCCTGCGCCCCAAACTCGATCAGGGTGTAACTCCCAATTTGGCAGCCTGGTAGAGGAATAGGAATAGGAACAGGAATATTTTAATTAATTTCCCCCAACACCGCAGCGAGTTCTAATTGCTCTCGTTGACTTTTTTGATGTTTTGAAGCGGACGCTTTCATGTCAATTATTTGCTTTGGTTATGCCTGAAAAATTTGGCGGCAAGCCCCCATTGTCATCCCCATTGGCAGTTCGATTGTTGCCATGGTGCAACCCACGAAGCTTCTTCATTTTCCGCTTTTCACTTTTCACTTTGCCATTTCACCATCTCCCATTCACCATTTACCACTTTTCACTGTTCTGCGTTGACTGTTGGCTGCGTTCATTTTTGGCTGTTATCCCTGGGGGGCAAAAGCCTTGCAGGACTGACAATTGTTACTTTGTGTTACCTTTGGCTAAAATCAAAGCCAGAATGCCGCACCAGACGCTCCGCAAACTGCCACGAGGCACTTTAATGGATGTTTCCAGTTTGAGTTGTTGCCTCGTAGGCGCCTCGGTTGCCCCACCTGTCAACCTCCCGCTGCCCCTTCTGCTGTTTGTTGCCACCTCGGCCATATTTGCGGTTGCAGAGCTGCTGCTGCTGCTGTTGCTGCTTTCAACGTCGCCTGACGTCAGTCTTCCGCCTGCCACAGTGCGTGGCGCGTTGAGCTCCACGCACAACTATTTGGTTCAACCGAGCATGAAACTAAAACTTGCCTTGAAAGTGTGTCAAAATTGAGGCGCCACCGCCACACACAACTGCCAACTGCGAACTGCGAACTGAGAACTCAGCCACCGCTCGAGTACCTCTAAAAGGATGGAGGCATATAGCTTCTGCTGCTCGCATGGATGTGGATACCACAGGGGACTCGACGGCTGAGCGCTCCAAGCGAAAGTTTCTGATGAAAGAGCCCACATGCATATATAGTACATAACGCATTGTATGAAAAACTGTATCACGTATTTCCATATGCATGCGAATATGAGTGAAATCTTCCATTAAAGAGTTTTATTCTTGGAACTGCCAAAGATAAATATATGCCATCGACTACGCAGACGAACTTCCAATTAAAATTGTATACTCAAAAAAGGGGAAATCGATGAGGGAATACTCTGTGAAAATTCCAGTTAATT
This sequence comes from Drosophila immigrans, assembly GCA_963583835.1. Classification (NCBI taxonomy): domain Eukaryota; kingdom Metazoa; phylum Arthropoda; class Insecta; order Diptera; family Drosophilidae; genus Drosophila; species Drosophila immigrans. The sequence goes on from OY757141.1 coordinate 32,187,144, forward strand.
TACTTATTTATTATGAGCTATATATATTTAAAATTATTATGACGGAATTAAAATAAACTGTAATGTTATTTAGAATTAAATAAAATTCAGAGGAATATTCAATTTATCATGTGTAATTTTATTGAAGAGACAAATCTCTTGAGCAAGTGTAAATATACAAAATATAACAAAATATAAGTTTCTTGGAAATTGACAAATAAATTTTAATGCTATTCGGAATTCTGTTAAATTAAATGGAAAATTCAGTTTATCGTATGTATTTTTATTGAAGTGACAAATCTCTTAAGAAGTTGAGCAATCAAACAGTGTATCTAAAACAAAATATATTAAATTATTGTGGAGAAATCAAACAAAAATTATTAATGAACTTAATAAATTATTAGGATATATGATAGTATTTTTATTGAAGAAGTTTCTTGGGAATTCACTAACAAAATTGTGTAAAAAAACCAAAAAGAAGAAAATCAAAGACAGAAAGATGTTTGATAAGTATTGTAGTGGATTATTAGATGAATAATTAAATATAATCAAGAAATAAATAAAAAGCATATATTGTGTAATTTCTTCTTTTCAATCTTGTTGAGCTGCAACATGATATGGGTGCAATGAGGCACCGTTCGTTGTGTGTTGCAACATGCGGCAAAGGCATCTCAAGACGTTGTAGAGCCTTGGGCTAAGCTTGTTTGTGTCAAGAGGAAGAGCTGCTAATTAGCGAGTGAAATTCCATTCACGCCAATTCAAAAGATGCAACTCAAAGCCTGCCACATTCTGGTGCAGTTGAATGGAGCTCAAGTTGCAGCAGGTGCAGCTGGCAACCTGTCCGTGCAACAGTTCAATTGATGTCAATAAATATGAAATTATTTGGCAAACGTGACGAAAAGAGCGAGTTCAGGTGAGGCGTCGTCTCACAAGGACGCGCTGCAGGACGAGACTGACATTGACATCGAATTCGGGCGGAAAGTAAGTCACGAGACGCCGGCAGCAGCAGAAACCAAAATCGAGACTCAGATTGAGACCGCGAGTCCTTTGGCTGCAGTCGAGGCTGGCTGAAGAAACTCAAAGGCAAATGAAAGCTACCAGCATAGTTAGAATGATTATGCATCAATTAATTAAAACTTATTTTAGTAGCAACAACAAGAGCAATAACGCAGCTAACGAGCACAACAACAACAACAAAAAGAAGAGTAAAACACAAACATAAAAACGACAAACCTACTCCAGAAATGTGTCACCCACAACACACAGTGAGAGTTGAGAGTGGCAGGGCAAGTAAAAAAAAATTTCCCTTACTGACCCACTGAAGCAGCAGCAGCAGCACGAAGCGAGCTGAGAGCGCCAGCGAGAGAGAGAGAGAGTGTGTGGGAGAGCGACTGTGAGAGAGCGCGCTGAAGTTGTGCGAAAGCGTGAGGCTGTGGTGAATTGTGGTAGTGTCTGCAAAGGCTGCACAGCCAAACTCACCACGGCGAACAGCTGTCGTGCTCTCAGCTTCATTTACCTAACTCACACACACACGCACACACGCACACCATGTCCTGCACATGGTGCCATCTTGGTCACAGTTAAATTTTCTTTTCCTTCAGCGAGAGTCTTTGAATTTTTGTTTTTTTTTGTTTTCCGTGAGTCTCATGCGGTGCACAGCTAAAGCATTTTCTTTGGGACAACTGCACAACTGACTTTTCCGTCTAACGCTATTCGTATTGTTTTTCATTAGTTATATTTTCCATTATCCTTGCGAAGCGAAGGGCTGGAGGAGGAGGAGCATTGATTTAATGAGTTTTTGGTGTGAAATCCTGCGGCGCTGTCCATGCTGTTAATAGCATTATAGTAGCTGTCATACAGCGCAGTCACACTTTTGCAGGACACAGAACTCGCTCGCAGGACATTGTCACAAGCCATGATTGACAGCCAAATGTCAAGCTAAACAGTGTGAAATCCACAGGACTCGAGACAAAGCAACGCTGATTGCTTGGGCCCAATGCAATTGCATTGTTTTCACGCCTTTGTTTCGATCCAACTGCTAAAAGTTGTGCCGTTTTTATGCCAGAAAAACCCAACCCAACGAGCATCACAAGTAAAAAAAAGTGGAAAAACAAAATAAAAGGTAAATAATGAAACAAGCCAACAACACGAGCTCGAGCACTTGGATTGAAATCGCTTGGAAATTGACACTTTCTCTCAGTTAAGGGCGGTCGCCGGTCCTCGAACCCTGGATCAGACCCCGCAAGGACCCCGACTCGAACCACACGTTAATTTATGAAATCGGAGTAGGCGCTAGGACTCGTAACGAGAGAGCACTCAATTGGGTCAGAGGAACGGCAGAACAAAAAGCATACGATAGTCCTGAAAAATAATTGTCTGATTGTGTGATTTGTAGCTGCAGTTTCTTTCCCCGTTCTCGTCCCCGTCCCAGCTCTGCGATTGCTTTGACAGCAGACAGCAGACACAGGCCAAAAGCCAACAGCAATAGCAACAGCAAAAGCCTTAGCCTGCAAATCTTTGAGACGAGTTGAGCATCAAGTGAAATTGTGAAATTACAAATGATAAATGGAACCTGTTAAGATTCAGTTATTGAGTTGCCTACGAAATGAAGTCGTAGACATAAATGTATTCGCATTCACAATGCATTCACAACTACAGACAGCATTCATTGTTTTGCATGTCCCAGTGTTTTGATGGATAACTTTTCAAATTTCCAGTTGATCGATAGCCTCCTCATTGAGGGTTGTAAAATTGAATTGTACCTCAAGCGTTTCCAAAAGTCTTCTATTGCCTGCCCAAAAAGAAATTACATTTGACGTCTTCGAATTGAAATGGAAATAATTGTAAAAGATTTAATGATCTGCCTTCCTCTGCATTTCAAATGAATCCCCGAAATTGAAGAGGATGGCACAGAATTATCTTTGCCAACACAATGGATTACTTTGGATTACAACGCCTCTCAAATAATTTTGAGAATGTGATGAATGAGTAATGAAAAAAATTAACATATGCAAACATAAAACATATCTATCACATTTATTATAACTTTTCTATTGCCATTGATCATAGGAACTTAGAATGTAGAAAATTGATCATATTATAAAACTAATCTTCGACCTTAAACATGTTTTGCAATTTCATATTATTTTATTCCCTAATTTGTTTTATAGTTTTTAAAGTTAACTCGAATTTATTGCATCAGAACTTACAATTTAATTGGATTTCAGCCACATATTTGAATTCTCTTTTGGTGTGGTCACAACTAACCTTCCAGAACTTCTGTCTCAGCCAAACAAATTTATTGTTATGAGCTGTGAAATAACTGGACAAAGTCGTCATCTGTTGTCTCCATTAGAATACCTCATAGTAGTTATAATCTGGTTGATGGAAAGCTGTTTTCACAGTCATTTTCAAGGCCAACAGCTCTATAAACACATTTCCTAGAAGTCTGTGGCTCAGATAAAGGCCAGAAGAAGAATGTGGCGAAGAAGCTTTGCTAATGGGTCAGTAAAAACAGTTGGCTTACTACTTAGCCCAGTTTCCACAGTCGGTTGGAGTTGCAGTCGGGATATTAGCTTATCTTTGATGGTCGTAAGTAATACTCCTTAAAGTGTTTGGCCTGAGCAAACAAGCGCTAAAAACACGCTGCAAATTACGTCAACTCGGGCCCCGCTTCCCATTCACTGGGCTAATGATTTGCCTAATGTTTCTAACAATTATGTGCCTGGCCACACAAAAGAATATATTATGTAAGTTATTAAAATTATATCACCAGACGCCGAGCCCGCCAAGCAGGAGCTGGAGCTCTAATAAGCCGCAGCTTCTCGGCATCGTTGGATTCCACGGCTCCTGTCGCCATTATGCCCCGGAGGCATTTGCTTTTGCTTTTGCTTTCAAATGTAAATGGCGCCGACTTTCGTTCAACTCCTCCAGCTCCTGCTCAGCTCCTCCGTCGACGTCTTCGCCGCTTGTCGTCGACTGCTGGATTTTTTTGCGTCCACATGCGAGCAACTTTTTTGGTGGTTATCAATTTGGGCCCATTGTGATGGCGGAGCCGAAAGTAGGCTAGCTTATTTATGTGCTCCTGGCTCCCTCGACTTCTTTATTTTTATTCATTTTTTCTCACTTTTTTCTTTCGTTTTTTGATTACGCGAATGACAAGATTTTCATCAACGTCATTAATATTAACTTTGGCAATAATTCTCGGCTCGTAGCAAAATTATGAGAAATGACCGAGAAGATAAACGTCGCAGCGTTGTCCACTTTTCGACAGTGCCATAACTCTCGCTCGTCGGTCGTCCTGGCGCAGGACCTCACACACAATGGCATTAGCCAAGCGGCTTTCGAGTCAATCTTAATTGTGCGTTCCGGCTCCAACTTGAACTGCTGCTCCTCCATGTCCTTTGTGCGTCTCCAGCTCAGAGTACTACGCAGCGCCTAATGACAGCATTTCGGATTACTTTCACTCAACGCAAGAGGCGCACGGCGCAAAAGGTTGCATATTTTACGGGGATGCTGCCGACTAAAAGGCTGCAGGATGAAGGCTGAAGGCTGAAAGCTGCTTTAGCACGAAGACAAAAATCACAATTAAATGTAACAATTGCGTCTCTGGGGGCATTAAACGACAAACGTTGTCGGGATGCTTTCGGCTGGGGGAGACGGAATCCGTATCCTGCCAGGACATGCCTCCCTCTCTCACAACTCGCCTGTCAGTTGCTTGTCCAATGCCAGCTTAAATTGCCCATACACGTCAGGACACTCTGCAGTCCGCAGTCCGCAGTCCTCCGAGCTCGCTGCCCCCGTTTCGAATGTCCTTAAACAGCAGCGCTGAGATACAGATACGCAGCGTCCGATGTGGTCTCCGTTTCAGCTTCGTCCTGCCAGCTCTATTCTTTGGCTCTGTATGTTTGCGTTTATTAATTGTTGCCTTTATTTGGCCTCATTTTATTTGATTTGGTTTTCCTCCTCCATTCTCTCTCGCTCTCTGTCTTTCACTCTGTATTTTTTCATCGCTTTCAGTCCGCTCTTGGCTCTCTTTGGGCTTTTGTTTTGGTCGCCAGTGGCAGCTATAAAGCCAAACCTAATTGACTTATCTTTGCCGGGTTTGCTAATTTCTTGGCCATTGTGTTTGGGCCTGGTCCTAACGCTGATGCCGCTGCTGAAGCTGTCTCTGGGTCTGAGTCTGAGTCTGGTTTGCGTTTGCGTTGCGTTTGGGTTATAAAAATGGCACGATAAGTCAGCAGCGAACGCAGATAGAAATCTTCAGCGGACTAATTAGCAATTGACATGAATTGCTCATTAGCAGCAAACTAAAGCTAAAACTTACAGCCAGGCTTTTGCTCATTGCCTAGTTGAGCTCAACTGCCCCTCCACCTCCTCCTTCTCCTCCTTCTATGAAAAAAAAGGACTACAAATTGGGAATGTTAATGGGCGCACAGTCATCAAGCCAGTGAAAGAATGACAGCCGACAGATAAAAGATATATCCTCTGTCCTCTTATAAGCTTGAAAGAATCCCCATAAAAATTTCACTTTTTATAGAATTACTCGTACCTCAAATGATAAAACTTTCATAATGAAATTTAGACAGCGGACAATAAAAAGGTCAGTTTGAAAGACTGATTAAAGTTGAATGCTCAGCTATAGTCTAAAAGTATAAATTACAATTTATTTGATTATAAGAATTCAAATACAAGTTTAACCCATATTTCAAATTTCATCATTTCAATAAACATATATATGTCGGAGATGGATTGATTACTTGAATTGTGCGCCCAGGCGAAGTAGCTTGTGTTGGAAAAGGTGATATCCTTTTGAGTTACATAACACTAAAAAGAGTGGGACGACAACATACGTTGTCGTCAGTGTTGCCCAGTGTTAGGTTGAGTGTGTTGGAAAAATACCTGAACTGCCACGTGGGGCAGCGAAATTAATCCTTTGTATCTTGACGCGCACACTGGGACTCGCTCCGCTCCGTTTTAAGTAAGAGAATGACTGAGAATATTAATCCCGAAGAGTCGATTCGGTACGTTATGGATGATTATTCGACATATAGTAAAAATATAATAATATATATTAATCTAAATAGTAATTTTGTATAGTGCCATGTACAAAATTAATTTAAATGTAATATTCAAGCCATAGAAGAATATAAATGAATAATATATTATATATATATATTATATATATATATTATATATATTGAATATCTATCGACAAAAATATTGCGTAATTTACAAATGCCTCAACCTTATGATCCTTGAAAACGTGCACAAACGGAGATCAATAAAGATAGAACACAATTTACCTTGCTCTACATAAATATTGGATAAGATACAAAGCATCAGAAAAACATCTTGTACTTTTGTCAATGGGTCGCTTATTTGGCAACATCTAATGGCCAAAAGTCGGTGCATGTATAACAAGTGTAGTCAAGGACACACACGCTGAGGGACATCGGAGGGGAGGAGGCGGAGGAAACCGGGACAGCTGAAACGGTAGCGGAACCTTGGACTGCAGTCGCTATTAGCTGGAAATAGTAATTGCTTTGCTGACCTTCATGGCGATATTCCGCAGCACTGGCCACAGTCTTGTGGGTTATACAAAAGAAAGGAAAATATACAAACCAGGAGAAAAAAATATAGAGAGAGAGAGAGGAAGGAAGGAAAGACAACCGGAAATCAAGCCATGTGTCAAGTCAAATGGTCAATAACTGTATGGCTGACATTTAATTTATAAAGTGCAGGCCTGAACCTGGCTCCGAGTCCGTCTCTGGGTGGGCCTCGTTCACATTAGCCGAGTTTGGCTGCCGGGCTGTCTGGCGATTTAGTTGTCAAAATACGCCAAAATGTAAACAATCAAAAGGCGAAAATCAATAGCCATTATATGGAGAAATATGGCCATGACAAGGCCAGACTCTCTCCAACTGGGTGAGTTGACATCTTTACCTACATGCGAGTTGCGAGTTGAGAGTTCTAAGTTGCGAGTCCTGCTTCCTGCTTCCTGTTCCAACAGGGACTCTTTTTTCTGCCCACACAATGCAGCCAGCCTCATAAAGACATTTCAGGCAGTCGGTCAGTCAGTGAGGCGGGCAGGCAAACTGACAAACAAAATTTTTATATCCTCGATGCAGCAGGAGAGACGACAACCGACTCCTTCGAAGATAAATTGCCATGAGCACAAAATGTCCTTTAAAGCGAATGTATATCTATAGCTATATCTATATCTTTATGAATGCAGAGCACTGGACCACCATCAACTTCTTTTCCTCTCCATCTCTGTCTTCGCTCTGTGTGTCTCTTTATAATCTTTCACATCCGCAAGTGTTTACCTTATACTTTCCTTTCATTCCCATTTGTCCTTATGCTCACAATTGTGAATTGTGCATGACTATTGGCTTTTGCATTAGAGGAATGTCGAGAAGGACAACCGGCAAATCGGCTTGTCCGCAAAACGGATGCACTTCACATTACACATTACATATATTCTTGAATTCCCATACTCATTCTCAATCTGATTCTCATCCGCATCCTCGCTCGTCTATCTGCATCTTAATCAGGACTCAAGGATACAGCGTCTTTTGCGTTTTAGCGCATTTCTTCGTATAAGGATTGTAAACGCTTTAAGCGCATTCTTTATGCTGCAGCATCTTGATTAGACTGCTGAGATTTGTGTTTACCAAACAAGTTGAGACTCTTTGAGGCACCTTACTCTCTACTCTCTACCTGTGCGCCAGCAGAGAGCTCAGCTGATGAGATGCTTAACTTCGAGATGGGCTAAGGTGCGAATCAGTGAAAATGCATTAGCAGTTTTTGCATGCCGTCTAATTTATCTCGATGGTCAAACTGTGAGAAACTCCCCAGCAAGATGCTACGATTAAAGGATTAGTACCTTTTTAATAAGTAACTATGGGAAAGTGATTGCAGATAAAGTTTTCTTCAGTTTCAGATAAATAAATGTAAAGCAAGGTAAACACAATTTTAATCTTACGCGTAATTTTAATTATTGTAGACCATTTTAATACATACAGCAACCATCTTAGCGTTGCCATTCAAGATTTTAAATAAATCATATGTGAATATTTTCTAAACTTCGCCAAAATAACAAAAATATTTAAATTCAAGTTAAATTGAACAAAAATCGTAGGCATGCCATTTAGTCTAATTTTCAAATTTATAGTAAAATGAGTTGAATAAAATTTCTTTAGTTTGATAGAATTAAGAGATTTTTTTTCCTATAATGAAATATGTACTTCTGCTCTTGAAATTATTTTCCATGCTAAACTTTAATAATTCTATATAGAAATTAAGTATCATAAATTAGAGAATAATTTTGCTATAAAGAGAAATTCCATTTCATAATAAAATGGAATTGTGATCTCATAAAAGTACCATTAAATAATTTCACGCCTGAATATTTTCCATCCTTTACTTGAATAACTCAATTTATAAATTGAGTTTCTTAAATTTGAAAGCTTTTAAATTAAATTTGTTGCTAAAAAGAAAGATTTGTGGACTTTCCATTATGTCATATTTAAACTAAAATAAAATTTAACAAAAATGCTATTAAATAATTTCACTCTCGAATATTTTCCATACCACACTTACGTAAATCCATTTATAAATTGGATATCTTTAATTTTCTATATTTTAAAGAATTATATTGCCATAAAGAAAAATTTGTGCATTGCCATATTTCGTGATTAAACAATATTTGCTTTCTCGATTTTTCGTTCGGCCTTCAAGCGTTTGGAAAATAGAAGAACAAACGGCCTAACGGCCTACAACCATATATCCTTGTTTGTCTGCTTCCTGTTTGTCCATCATCATCATCATTTGGGGCATTTTTTTTTATTTCGCTCATAAAGAAAAGTGCAGCATATTGATTTTTGAAGCGAGCCGAACCTAACCCAAAGGAGATTCCGTTGAACCCAATTTAGAAATTATCATAAAGCCGACGAGAACAAGCTGCAATCATCAGCCTAACGATGCTGATGATGATGATGAGAGTAATTTCGAGTGAAGTCGAAAGGACCAAAAAAAAGGATGTCGTCAAGCTGAAGCGCAAACAAAACAGTTTAATTAAAATTATTATTGTAATTTAATGAAATGTAAGGAATTATTTTATTTTATATGTCACACATACACACACGCACATACACAAGCAGTCAGACAGAGCACACACACACACACACATGCGTATAAAAATAAATTACATTTGTATGAAGATTGGCGCTGGCCTGCACATCATATATTTTCATTATCAAAACAGAGACAAAGTCGAAGTCACAGTCGAAGTCGCAATGGGAGACGAGACGACGAGCAAAAGTACCAAAAGGCAGAACGGACGCCAGCTGTTTGATGCGATTAGAAACCCCTAAGCAGCAGCATCCTCACTCACCAAAACTCTCTTTCAAGCCGCCGCTCTCGCTCGCACACAAACTCAGCCAAGCGGAGTAAATTTCCCCAAGGCGCGCAGCGCTCTCTTCACAAATTTCCCTCTGCCGTTGCGGCGGCCGTTGCTGCTCGGCTGGCGCAAACGGTCGTGCGGTCGGTCGTCTCTCTATTTAAGTGAGAGTTGCGCACGTTGCGACAGTCAGTCGACACTCAGCTAACGTGCGCGCCAGACGTACTGCAAGCGAGCACTACGCACACACACAAACGCACACGCACACACACCCACATAACGTGAACCGATACAACCGATTGAAAGTAGCAGCAACAACAACAACAATAGCGAGCAAGAAATAAAAACGAAAAGTGATAAGTGTGTTTTTTGTGGCCCGCAGCAATTAAAGTTGAAGTGCTAAAGCGAAAATGATAACGAAATTAACATGTGGCAAGGAGTGAATTTTGGCCACGCCAATTGCAATTAACTCAAGCGAACGGAAGCAGGGTCGAAAATATGTGCGCAAACTTTTTACCCGGCAGCAAGTGGAATTGATTTTCAGTTCGTTTCTTCTGATTTCTTACGTTACACCCACACACACACTCACACCCACACACATACACACTCAGTGATATCAATTAAAATGCGCAAAATGTTGCATCCATTGTGCCTCAGCTTGAGCCTCTGCTGCCTGCTGCTGCTTGCAACGTGCGGCAGCAGCCAACGCAGCCAGGAGACGACTTCACAGTCCGCAGCAGCAGCCGCAGCAGCAGCAGCGGCAGCAGATGCATCGGCGACGCTGCATCAACAGCATCAGACGCAGTCGCATTCGAACGCCATCATGGGCGAGGCGGGCGTCTCCAGCACCCAGCTGCTGCAGCCTTCGACGCCGGCTCGAACCCTGCGTCCCATTGCCAGCGGCGGGGCAGATGCGGGTCTCTATGATGCGCCCGACGATTGTCATTTTCTGCCCGCTGCGGGTCTCGAGCAGCCCGAAATCGCGCTGACCTGCAATCTGCGGACGGTGAACAGCGAGTTCGACACCACAAACTTCAGCGTCATTCCCGCCGAGCACACGGTCGCTTTGCACATTTTGTGCAACGACGAGATCATGGCCAAGAGTCGCTTGGAGGCGCAATCCTTCGCCCACTTGGCGCGCCTGCAGCAGCTGTCCATCCAGTACTGCAAGCTGAGCAAGCTGGGACGCCAGGTGCTCGATGGACTGCAGCAGCTGCGTAATCTGACGCTGCGCACCCACAACGTGCTGTGGCCGGCGTTGAACTTTGAGATCGAGGCTGACGCGTTCGCGGTGACCAAGCAGCTGGAGCGCCTGGATCTCAGTTCGAACAACATTTGGTCGCTGCCCGACAACATCTTCTGCGCGCTGTCCGCCTTGGTTGCTCTGAACATGAGCGAGAACCGACTGCAGGACGTGAACGAGCTCGGGTTCAGGGACCGCAGCAAGGAGGCGGCCTCAGGTTCGACTTCCACCGAAACGAGTGCCACCACGGAGGGCGCTGGCAGGCGGCAGGGCAGCTCCTGCAGCCTGGACCTGCAGCTGCTCGACGTCAGCTACAATCACTTTGTGCTGCTGCCCGCCAATGGCTTCGGCACCCTGCGTCGCCTGCGCGTGTTGCACGTGAACAACAACGAGATCTCCATGATTGCGGACAAGGCGCTGAGTGGCCTCAAGAATCTGCAGGTGCTGAACTTGAGCTCCAACAAGATTGTGGCGCTGCCCTCGGAGCTGTTCGCCGAGCAGTCGCAGAGCATTCAGGAGGTCTATCTGCAGAACAACTCCATCAGCGTGCTGAGTCCGCAGCTCTTCTCCAATCTCGACCAGCTGCAGGCGCTCGACTTGTCCCTCAATCAAATCACCTCCACGTGGACGGATCGCAACACCTTCGCCGGCCTCATTCGCCTCGTGCTGCTGAATCTCTCGCACAACAAGCTGACCAAGCTGGAGCCCGAAATCTTCACTGACTTGTACACGCTGCAGATCCTGAATCTGCGCCACAATCAGCTGGAGAACATTGCCGCAGACACCTTCGCGCCCATGAACAATCTGCACACGCTGCTCCTGTCCCACAACAAGCTCAAGTATCTCGATGCTTATGCTCTCAACGGACTCTACGTGTTGTCCCTGCTGTCGCTGGACAACAACGCGCTGATTGGCGTGCATCCGGATGCGTTCAGAAACTGCAGTGCGCTGCAGGACCTCAATCTGAATGGCAACCAGCTGAAGACGGTGCCGCTGGCCTTGAGGAACATGCGCCTGCTGCGCACCGTGGACCTCGGCGAGAACATGATTACGGTGCTGGAGGAGAACGCCTTCAAGGGGCTGGGCAACCTGTATGGACTGCGTTTGATTGGCAACTATCTGGAGAACATTACGATGCACACGTTCCGCGACTTGCCCAGCTTGCAGATCCTGAATCTGGCCAGGAACCGCATTGCGGTCGTCGAGCCCGGCGCCTTCGAGATGACGTCCAGCATTCAGGCCATTCGGTTGGACGGCAACGATTTGTCCGACATCAATGGACTGTTCAGCAACATGCCTTCGCTGTTGTGGCTGAACATCTCCGACAATCGCTTGGAGACCTTCGACTACGGCCACGTGCCGAGCACGCTGCAGTGGCTGGATCTGCACAAGAATCGCCTCGGGTTGCTCTCGAATCGCTTCGGTCTGGATGCCGAGATTCGGCTGCAAACGCTCGACGTCAGCTTCAATCAGCTGCAGCGCATTGCTCCCGGCTCCATCCCGAACTCCATCGAGCTGTTGTTCCTGAACGACAATCTGATCACCACTGTGGATCCCGACACCTTCATGCACAAGACGAACCTGACGCGCGTGGATCTGTACGCCAACCAGATCACCACGCTGGACATCAAGTCGCTGAGGATTCTGCCTGTGGCCGAGCAGCGAGCGCTGCCCGAGTTCTACATTGGCGGCAATCCGTTCACCTGCGACTGCAACATTGACTGGCTGCAGAAGATCAACCACATCAGCTCGCGGCAGTATCCGCGCATCATGGACCTCGAGACCATCTACTGCAAGCTGCTGAACAACCGGGAGCGTGCTTACATCCCTCTGCTGGAGGCGGAGCCGAAGCACTTCCTGTGCACGTACAAGACGCACTGCTTCGCAGTCTGCCACTGCTGCGAGTTCGATGCCTGCGACTGCGAGATGACCTGCCCCACGAACTGCACGTGCTTCCACGACCAGACCTGGTCCACCAACATCGTCGAGTGCTCCGGCGCCGCCTACTCCGAGATGCCGCGCCGAGTGCCCATGGACACCACCGAGCTGTACATTGATGGCAACAATTTCGTGGAGCTCGCCGGACACTCGTTTCTGGGCCGCAAGAATCTCGCCGTGTTGTACGCCAACAACTCGAATGTGGCGCACATCTACAACACCACGTTCAGCGGACTGAAGCGTCTGCTGGTGCTGCACCTGGAGGACAATCACATCGTCTCCCTGGAGGGCAACGAGTTCCACAACCTGGAGAACCTACGCGAACTCTATCTGCAGTCGAACCGCATCGCGAGCATCGCCAACGGCAGCTTCCAGATGCTGCGCAAGCTCGAAGTGCTCCGGCTCGATGGCAACCGCTTGCTGCACTTTGAGGTGTGGCAGCTGTCGGCCAATCCGTATCTGGTGGAGATCAGCCTGGCCGACAACCAGTGGAGCTGCGAGTGCGGCTACTTGTCGCGCTTCCGCAACTACCTCGCCCAGAGCTCCGAGAAGATTGTGGACGCGGCGCGCGTCAGTTGCATCTACAACAACGCCACCAGCGTGCTGCGCGAGAAGAACGGCACGAAGTGCACGCTGCGGGATGGCGTCGCCCACTACATGCACACCACGGAGATCGAGGGATTGTTGCCGCTGCTGCTGGTGGCCACGTGCGCCTTCGTGGGCTTCTTCGGGTTGATCTTTGCGCTGTTCTGCTACCGCCACGAGCTAAAGATGTGGGCGCACTCGAGCAGCTGCCTCATGACGCTCTGCTACCGCTCGCCGCGCTTCGCCGTCGACCAGCTGGACAAGGAGCGGCCCAACGACGCGTACTTCGCGTACAGCCTGCAGGACGAGCACTTCGTCAACCAGATCCTGGCCAACACGCTGGAGAGCGACATCGGCTACCGCCTCTGCCTGCACTACCGCGACGTCAACATCAACGCCTACATCACGGACGCGCTCATCGAGGCCGCCGAGAGCGCCAAGCAGTTCGTCCTCGTGCTCTCCAAGAACTTTCTGTACAACGAGTGGACGCGCTTCGAGTACAAAAGCGCGTTGCACGAGCTGGTGAAGCGTCGCAAGCGCGTCGTCTTCATCCTGTACGGCGACCTGCCGCAGCGCGACATCGACCTGGACATGCGACACTATCTGCGCACGAGCACCTGCATCGAGTGGGACGACAAGAAGTTCTGGCAGAAGCTGCGCCTCGCCCTGCCCCTGCCCCACGGCCGTGGCAACAACAACAAGCGCGTCACCGGCTGCCTCGCCGCCCGCAGCTCCTCGGTCAACATGTATGCCACCGCGCACGAGTATCAGGCGGGAGTGGGCGTGGCCGTTGGTGGCGTGCCGGTGGCAGGCGGGGCACGCATCGGCGACAAGCTGTACGCGGACTGCGGCAGCAACAACTATGCGACCATCAACGAGTGCGGCGCCACCCGAGGCTACAAGCCCATCCCGACCTCGGCGAGTGCTGCAGCTGCCGCCTGCAAGTTCAACACGATGAACCAGCTGTCGAAGAAGCAGCGCGAGATGAGTGTGGCAGGCATGGCCAAGACTCTCGAGCATCAGCATCATCATCATGCTCCGACCGTGGCGACTGGTGGGGCACAGACCATGAACATGCAGCAGCAGCAGCAGCATCGACGCAGCCAGCACGAGTATGCGGTGCCCGCTTACCTTGCCACTGCCACAGGCGGCGTGCCCGCCTACGACAGCGTCGACTACGCCAAGCAGCAGCAGCAGCAGCGTGGCAACAACTGCGAGTGCATCGGGACGGCGAAGCGGTCGGTGAAGAGCCAGGCGACGGCGCTGCCCAGCTCGTTCAGCTCGAACTTTGTGGCGCCCGCGCTGGTGGCGAGTGGCGCGTACAACTGCAAGAAGCCGTGCAACTGCAACGCCGACGACGAGCTGCTCTGCGGCTGCGGGGGGCTGGAGAGCGGCACGCAGAGCAGCGCCACGATGAGCAGCAGCAGCAACAACAGCCGCCAGCCGGAGCTCACGCACTACGAGTCCAATTTGAGTCTCAACGAGCTGGACGACGGCGGCGTCACGAAGCCGCTCCACGACCTGTGGGCGTAACCAAGCCAAGGGGCGTGACTAGTGACGGAGACCAGTGAATTTACAAGCAAGGCAAAGCAACTAAACTAAACTAAACTAAACTAAAGTAAACTTTAACTATAAACTATGAAGTAAACTAACTTGAATTCAGAATATAGGTTTTGGAGGTGGGGTCGGATGAGAAGCATAGCATACTTTTTGGGGCAGTGGAACAGACTGATACTTTTAGTTCTTTAATTAATTAAATTATTACTACGATTAATTGTACATAAATACCCGCACCCCTCTAGCGATTGATACTCTTCAAATAATAATAATACTAACCGCAAGTTGAATAACTTATGCATTGTATAAATATTTAAACACAACTCTCATTTAGCCCATAGATATTTGTACATACAAGACTTCAACTTAAATTATTAAAGCATTAATTATGATTAATACGAAAAAACTATCCCAAAAAACAAACAAAAAAAACCAAAAACCAAAAACAAATCAAATAAAATACAAATTGTTCAATAAACAAAAATACATTTTTATTTGTTAAACACTCGCACACACACACACACACACATCAAATCAAACGAAAACGAAACCGAAACCGAAAGCAGCATTTTTTACAGCTACGGAAATGCGTTTTCCCCTCGACCAGACTCAGATTCAGAAGCAACTAAAATCCAAGTCCGCCACCACAACTAAAACACATTAAAATATCCGCTTTAATTGGGCTCTGTGCGATGCGAAGCCAACTGGACAGGACAGGCAAATTAATTACCATGTAAGGAAATTGTATGATAAAAATCAAACAATTGATAAACCAAAAAGCGAGGAGAATAAATATAAATACCCAACAATAAAAGGCATCACATAATAACTGCGATGAAAAATAATAATAATAATATTATTATTAATAGCTGACACTCAACGAATTGAAAATAAATTTATAGTAAATCACACACACACACACATTCCACACCATAATGATGAGCCTGACGCAGTTGTTGATAACAATTAAGCCAGCGAACCGCAAACAACGAACAACCAAACTGACTACCGAACCAATAACCACAACTTACCAAACCCAAACCCAAACCCAACAAAAGCGAAGTGGACCCAAACCTCATATTTAAGTTGCCACCTGTTCTCATTAACAACCTGAACTTAATCGAGCTGAAACTGACGCTACTTAATGACAAATAATTTGATCAATTTATCATCACAACCCGAGAACTTCATTTATTTGCATTTTTCATTTACAGCTGGCTTCTTAAACACTAACAATAAATTTGCCAAAATTCTAAATGCACTAATTATATTTATGTTAACATTCAACGATAGAGATTACATTTAAATTAATTCTGCATTTGAAACACAAAATGAATATTTATTATATTTTTATAAATTTATCCTTTTAAGCTAAATAAGTAACTGAATCTATGCCATTTCTAATCTAAATAGCTTCAAATCAATTTGAGTTGTTCAGAGAAATAAATTAGAAAATATTTTACTTTGCATTCCAAGTTAATATTTCATTATCTCTGACTGCTGCTCA
Organism: Drosophila immigrans; assembly: GCA_963583835.1. NCBI lineage: Eukaryota > Metazoa > Arthropoda > Insecta > Diptera > Drosophilidae > Drosophila > Drosophila immigrans. The sequence goes on from OY757141.1 coordinate 32,203,356, forward strand.
TAATCCATCGCAAAGTTATCAGACTCCTTTTTATAATGCATTTAAATACGCCCGCTCAACGCCTTTATTAACACATATGCGATATTTTCATTGTTGTTTCATTTTTTTTTGCCGTGAAGTTAAGCGCAATGGGTAAATTTATGTGTTGTTTTTTATCCATTTTTTATTCGGTTGCTTGTAAATTGATTGAGGAATCTGTTGGAATTTGTGGAAAAAAAACAAGAGCTACAAACAATGAGACGACCTTTTTTTATGCCGTTCATTGCTCATACAAAGCATTTAATGAAATTATTTAATGGCATGCCATTAAAACAACAAAAGGCGCAACAATAACAACAACTATGAGCAAAGGAGGCAGCAGCAGTTTGGCCGGCATTATTGTTGATTGAATGGGGGCGTGGCATTTGCGTCAGGCAACAACATGCATATTTAAAAAAATAAAACAAAACAAAGGCAGTAAGGGAAGCAACAAAACAAAATGCGTGCATCACCAATACACATGAATAAATAATATTTTTCGCATGCTTGTGTGCGTTATGTACATACGTATAAATATATAAATAGTTTATATACACACACAGTATGTGCATTGTATTTACAACTGCCAATAAATTAAATACGAGAAAAAAAACCCCGTTTCAAAACAGTCAGAGATGAATTTAAATGCAAGCAAAGCTAATAAAATAAAGTAAAAACGAAACGAAAAAAACACAAAAAATACTAAATGATAAAAAGCATTTGAGATACTAAAACGTACGAATATTTACCAGCATTTTAATTATAGAACATTTGTGCATTGTAAATTGAACAATTTTTGGTTTTTTGTTGAGCTAAGACAAGTGCAGTAACTGCCACATTAAAAAGTTATTCGCAATTTTTAGCTAAATTTAAATCAAATTAAACAACAATCACACTCACTCGAACAACTTTCACTCGTACATAACAGCATTTTACATTTTACATTTTGCATTTTACATTTTGCAAAACTACCCAATTTTTAACTCCATTAACAAGCAAACGAAATAAATACATAATTAAATTTACATTCACAATTTCAACTGTAAAGTTTCAAGCATTTTTCAACTCAAAAGCTAATCATCGTATTCCTTTTTCGACAATTGCCCACAAAAGTAGGCAACAAAAAAACAAGAACAACAGCAGACGGAGTATAATCAGAAGCTGAAGCAGCTGAAATGCTATTATAACATTTTGTGTTCCTAAAGAAGCCACTTTTGCAATTATAATATAACTACAGAAATACATAAAGTATATATAAATATATATATACTTCTATAGAGAAGACAAGAAAAATGGAAAATAAACAAAGTTTTTTCGTTAGTTTGATGTAAACATGGCCCATTATTTAGTTTGTAAGTGAAATTTATTTTAAATAATCGCACAGCAGTTGCAAAAGACAGCGCTGTAATAAGCATAAAAGGGAGATAAATGAAAAGAAAAACGATAAACAACAGGCAAACAATAATAAACAAATTTATTTCAAAAACTTAATGCGTCGAATGTGTTTTTATTATGGTTACATCTACGGCTTTAAAGACCAAACGTGACGAATGACTTTTATTTCTGCAACCAATTTAAATGCAAAATTTGCATAAGATAATTCATTTTATGTTACCAATTTTTACGAGTTGCTATTTAATTAAATTGCTATTAAATTGAGAAATGGTAAGTGACTTGACGAGAATGAAGTGCGAGGCAAAATACCTTAACAGTACTGCTAAAAACCACTACTCTTATTTTTATTGTTAATTGGTAATTATAATTTACAATTTGTTTCAGAAATACATCAGCTGGAAACCACAAATATTTATGCATAACAGGAGTTCGCTTTAATGAGTTTGTCACCCATTAAATTGGACTGAGTTCCAACTCGCTTCTTTGACTGCCCTTTTTAATATAGCGTTTTTTATGGCCCATAATTACACAGCGTTTTTTAAGAGTGTTTTGCATATTGAAAAAGGAAATGATTAAAATGAATTATATTCCACATAAAAATCAAATTACAAGTTCTGAGTGAAAACATTTCGTTTTTTCTGCAATAATCTTTTATTTTGAGGCCATTTTTATTGAGTTATAAATTGCGTAAATATAAAATTATGATTAAAATTTCCAGCCACTCGAACTTAATTCATATAGCATATAGAAAACGAATTTGAAAAACGTTCGTTCTCTGAGCTATACTATATGCACAGCGCATCTTAGAAATCTGTTCAGTCATTCGGTTATTATGCGAACATTTTTATGCCATCCTGAGCCTTTTGAAATTCCTCTATCAATCTGCATAATGCGATTGAATCTTTTTCATGGCGAAAGTGCGTATAAAATATATATAAATGGAGAGAGGGAGAGAGTATGAATACATATAGCTGTCGGCTGCTCGTCGATTCGAGTTATACCCACACATGCATATAGACCTTTCGCAGATACATATAGATACACATAAATGAACTGTATGCGATACTCTGCCACTTAACACAACCACAAGCAATTCATATTCATATGAAAAGTGCCATACAAAACGCACGTTCAACTGTCCAATTCACATCCCCTTGCCAGCCTCTTCGTCTGCCCCCTTCTGTGTCCTCCGGGAAGTCCAGTCCCTGTGGCAGTTTTTGCTGACGTCCAGACCGAGGCCATGTCCACTTTGGTTCACTTGTATGCCTGCTGGCCGTGGAGGTGTCGACTGCAAGAGCCTGTTGATGTGGCGGCTTGGCACGCACTTTACTACACGAAGCGATGCGATGCGATGCCGTGGAGGAGAAGGTGAAGGGAGGTGAGGTGAGGTGAGGAGGCGTTATCCGACAGGGGATAACATGAACTATGCATGCAGCTCAGCACCGGATTAAGCTCAACACAAAATTTAATTTTATTTAATTGCTTTTCGCAAAGTCCATTTAAATTATAATGCCCGCAAAATCATTGAAAGGAGCAACGGGGAAGAGGTGACGCATCAAAGAGGATACAAACGACGGACGGGAGGGGGGGAAGTGAAGCGAAGGGGAAGGCCTGTCTTTTTTTGCATCCATTGATGCATATTTATGGGGCATACGCAGACAGTTGTCGAATGGGCGCATTCCTTTGATTTGTTGTTGCCGTTGCAGTTGCAATTAGACTGCGTTTTCAACATGATTACAAAACGGCGTCAGGGGCAAAGGCAATAGATGGGGGGATGAGGGAGGGGCAGGGGCAGGCTTGATAATTTATGTGGCATAGCAATAAATTTTTCGTGCGCATTTGTTATTGTTGTTGTTGTGGCTGTCGCGAGTGACGCTGTTGTTGCTGTACTTTATTAACGCAATGCAATTAGTGAAATTTGTCAGTTAATGGCATCGAGCAGCTGATAAATAAGCTCTCAATTTAATGCATTTTAGCAATAAATAATAATGCATAACCGAAAAAGCGAAATTAATGCATTTTAAATGCCAACTCATTAATAAATGGCCAAAATTAATTGCATATTTTTAGGCCAAAATTAATTGCAGTCAGCAAACATAGAAAACTAGGTCTCTCGCAGCCCTTGAGGCAACAACAACTATTACAACAATAAAGAGAGACAACAACAAGTCGAGCAAGAGGTCAACCAAATAAATAGGCAACAATTAGACCATGGCCAAAAGCAACAAAAACATTTCTGAGCCTTAATTACAATTACTGTTCAAAATTGCAGTCAAGTTGAGCAATTACCGAAAAGAAATTGTGCAATTGTTCTCTGGCTGTTTACAACAAGCTCAACAATGGCCAAAACGAGACGTGGGGCTGCAAAGGACAATGCTATGGGTTTGAGGCTGGCAGAATAATGCTCTTAAAATGGTTTAGTTAATTTAGAAATAGCGGGAGGCAAACTAATTAGAGCTCATTATTATTTTCTAAAACATATAATTATAATTTCATAAGCATATTGATGCACGAGCAATTAAAATGTAATTTCGATTATAGGTATTATAACAAATATTAGATTTGATACATGTATAAATAGATAATATTTAAATATAAATAAATATGAAATAACTTGCTTTTTTTAATTTAAATAAATAACTACGCATTTTAAATTATATCGAGTCATGAAAACATTTTTAACATGCTTTTTTATTGACTAAAATAATCAGATTTCTGCACAAAAATACAAATCGATTATAGTTTTTCTTTACAACACAATTATTATGTGAACCAAGGCCATGTTGTGTGTGCACAAAAAATAGTTGCTGTCACAATAAAAGCGAATAAATAATTTGAAAAAATTGCATATTTGCAGAAGTGAAATGAACATCAACTCAAATATATATTTTTAAATGCTGTATAAATAATTAAGCGCAAAATTAAAAATAAACCAGTATCGAAGTGCTTCAGACATTATTTGTTTTTATTAGTACATTTTATGTTGATTGACAAATGCTTGCTATTTGCTTGACACAATTCAATTTTGATAACGTAAATTTAGTTGGAAGTCATTATTTTGTAGACGAAAGCATAATTAGAAGATGTCACTTTTGCTTTCGAGGAATCATGAACGCAGCATTAATGATTGATAAATTAGATCGATGTTTTTTTGGCGAGATGAATAATCGAGCCTGTCTGCAGACAGACTTCGTTGTCAAACGATGTCAAATATTAAACTCTTTGACAGACATTGGACAGAGAATTAATGACGCGTGCAGGTAACTGCGACAATTCGGCTCAATCAATTAGGTTAACTCGAACAAATTGATTCTGCGTAAAAGTTATTGGTATCTGTTTACTGATGCTGCTCCTTTCTCGCAGCTCGCAGCTCGCATCTAGATTCTCGTTTCCTTTCATCGATTTCTTTTCGCTTTCGCTGTTTGTTTTCGCTTTGCCTTCTCTTGGAAAAGAACTCATCAATTTGTTGTGAACTCATTTGATAAAGCGTATGTGTATCTGATGAGGTCAAAAGGGGCTGCGGCGCAGGACGAAACAACAGACAGGTCCTTTATGAGTTGTTGTGTTGTGTTCGTGTCGTGTTCACAATTTAGTTTTAGTTCACAATAAAGTCACAGTGGCTAATTATGCCATGTGCTTATGTTTTATGCTTGCGTTTGCTTAATTGTAAATTATAAGGTCATAATTTAGGCTGACAAACGGCAGGAGCTCATTTTAATACTCCCAGGCCACACATCAGGCCACGCCCAACGCCTCCACTCTGCTGTTGTTATATATCTTCGTTGTGGTTGTCGCACTCGTTCTCGTTCTCATTCCCAGTCTCATTGTTGTCATCGTTGTGGTTAAGTCAAGGTCCTTGCTGTAGTTGTTGTTGTTGTTGTTGTGGCTGCTTGTTCTCAATAAAAATCTCATTCGCTGACGCATAACTTTTACTTTTAATTAGTTGTATTATCTCCCTTGCTGGCAGCTAATTGCTTTATTGCTTGCTGCCAGCTTTGCTGCATTCTCGATAATTCTCTCTTCGCTCCTCACTCTTCGCCAGGACTTGTTCGGCGCCTCGTCCTCTCGCGCTCTTTGAAATCTTTTTGTCGCAACTTTATCAGCATGTCCCCGTTGACATTTATTGATTTTTCGCTGGCTGCTGCCGCTCCTCTCTCTTTCGGCGACTCCTCTGCTGCTTATAAAATGAAAACCAAAATCTGCCACAACAACAACATTCGGGACATCTACAACTGAGGGAACCCCGCCAGTCAGCTGGCAATTCATAAAACACATCCTTTCTCCCTCAGCCTCTCCTCGCTCCATGTCTCTCGTCTCTCGTCGCTCGTCTCCACAGCAAGCACAATTTTCTGACCTACATATGCTCGCTGCTTGACTCTGAATCTCGCTCGCATCTCGGGCGTCCTTCCGATAGCGCCACTGTCTCGACTTTGGTCATGTCATGAAAATAACAAGCATACCCTAGAAAATGTTTACATGCAGGGCATGGACTGCTTAATAGAAGCATGTCGTTTTGATCAGTACTAAAAAGTAAAATTAATTAAGGTTGCAACTTTTAATATATATTTATTTTCTATCTAAGTTAATTTGAAGTCAGACAATTTAAATTATTTTCCCACTAGCCTATTAAATTATAGAGATTTTGCACTACAAAAAAATTCACAAGTTAATTAAAAATTTCTTAATTTAAAATTAATTAAAATTAATTTTGTGTGGAATATCAAATCATTTATATTAAATTGTAGTGAATAAATTTAAATTAATTTGTCACTTGTTTATTAAATTCAATTAATTTCTCACTTTTAAAATTATGATCAGGTAATCAAATATTTTGTAAAATAATATTGTTTTTATTTATTATTTACAATCAACATTTAACATGTACGCCAAGTAAAGCTAAAGCCTTCAGACTGACTTCTATAATTGAAATTGAAAATATTAAATTTTGCAACATTGTTTTAAATGTTGTAATTTTATTCGAGCCAACCATAATTATTGACGAATTTTGAATCCTTTGACAAACCAAATTACCAATTTAATGAATACAACTTTGTAGCCAGAACAAAACAAAGCATTAAATTAGCACAGTTATTTGATGCGAAATACCAAAAAGTAAATTAATTTAATTTGTTGGAAATACTTTGCAATTATGTACCTTAAATTACAGAACATGTAATTAGTTGTTCTGGCAGTTTATTAAAATAATTGCAATGTTGCGAACGCGCTTCAAGGGGTTCAATAGACTCCATGAAGAGGGTATACAGCTAGAAATGTTTTTGGTTTGGCGTTTTGGCCCCGCCGTCTCGTATTTTATTTTATCGCCAATTTTGCCGCATTCTCGCTGGGAACCTCGCTGGCAACATCGTTCTCCATATCTTTGCAAAGATTTGCAGGCAACGCTTGCGTCTTGTGCGTTGCATGTCGCTTTTAGTTTTCAGTTGTGTCTCGGGCATCCGTTTCGTTTGGTTTCGTTTTAGTTTGTTGTTTTGTTTGCTGCCTTTGCGTATGAGTGCGTCGTCGTCTTTGGCACAACTTGTGTCCTGCCACGCCCACAGTCGCCTGAGACACACACACACGCACAAGCACACACACACTCAACACTGACACTGACTAGTCCACACATGAGAGCGCAGCGTGGACCGAAAGTCAGCGTACTCTCATTTCATTCACAAGCAATTTATTCGTCCATTAGAGCGACGACCAGGACGAGCATGAAGCTGAGACTGAGACTGCGACTCCGACTGCGACTGAGACGAAGGATGTGGCAGAGGACGGGAGTGTGGACGACGTCGAGGCGACCCATGCGTCCTGCCCTTCTAGGATTACAGCTGCTAGAGCCAAGTGCGTCTGTGTGAGTGCGACTCAGCCTCCCTCTGTGTCTGTGTGTCTGTATGTGAGTTTGTTTTGCTTTTATTTATTCTCTGTTTTTGCTGCCCCTTGTCTCGTGTCCTCTTTGTTACGCTTAAGTGTGTGTGCGTGGCTGCGTGTGTGCTTGTGTGTGTGTGGATAAAGATTTCCCCTCCATCTGTCGTTGTGTAGTGTCTAAATAAGTTGAGAGTCAACTTACAAAGTAAACCAAAGATTCTTAATTGGAATTTTACAAATTCGTTGGGTCCTCTCTCTCTCTAAGTGTGCGTGCGTGTGTGTGTGTGTGTGTGTGTGTGTGTGTGTCCTTGTCCTGCCGCTGGGCTGCTCAAATAACTTATCGCCAGCATAGTTGCATATATAAAAAATGAAGGCATGAAAATAAAAATAATAAAAAAACAACAACAACAACAACTGAGCACAGCAAACAAACATTGTGCAGAAAGTAGAACTTAAATAAGTATGTAACTTATAGGGTAGGTTTGCCCAACCCTGGCCGGGCTGGGGTCCAGGGCTGGGGTGTTCGGTTTGTATTGCCCCGCAGCGATAAGTGAAAAATTCGACGTCTTTTGAGCAAGGATTACAAATTTGCAGCATCTTGAGTTTTTGTCTAATTCGAAGGGTTCATTTGAGTTAAAGTCTAGGCAAGCTTAGGTCGGGGGGATTTGTTGTTTCCCTTTGGCTTATCGCATGTGAAGTTGCTCCCTGTGTGCGTATGTGTGCGTATGTGTGTGTGTGTGTGTAAGTGCTTGTGTCGACCATGGGATTGACTTGGATTTACACCAAGCAACAACGTGACAGCTGAGGGACCCTTGAAGGTTTCGCATGCTTTAGATTGATCGAAGAGCTTCACAACATAAGCTGTCCGATAGACAAAAAAGCGAGTTGCGACGGCATTGAGTTACAATAAATGACAAAGGTTCACTTGAAATATGAATAGGGTAGGTCACAGTCGCTAATCTGATTAGAATTAAACATGAGTGCGTTCACAAAAAAGGAGCTCAACCAGCGAGGCTTAATGGTGGCTACTGTTTGAAGCACTTTTAATTATACATTGTACTCCAGGTTCAGGTTGTTCCATTCAATGCTTTCCATTCAATTTATTCTTATTAAAAAGATAGCTTCTTATGCTAGTCTAATAAATTCAATTTACTAAAATCAAGAGATATAATCAAATAGAGTATGTTAACAAGAACTATAAAGTTTATTCAATTATTATTGTTTGATTTCCATTTCAATCCACTATTTTTTGTTAATATTAATACAAATTATCTTCAAGAAATTAAATTTGTTTAATTATTTCCTTATATTTTATTTATCATTTTATTAATATATATATTTTTTGTGTATTTCACTAATTGCATGATGCTTTATATCCGTTCCATTATTTTCTTTTAGCTATCCATATTAATTGACTTTTAAATATAATTGCACTCTGATTTTCTGCGTTATTTAATCTTATTTTAAACCACAATATTTTCTACTTGAATTTAATAATAATATGTTCACAATTCGCATGATATTTTCTGTTCAAGAATGCGACTATTATAGTATTATATATTATTTTATAGTATTATATATATTTTGTTATTAATTTTCAAATATTATATTCATTTCATCAACTTAATTTTTTAATGCAATATTTAGTACATCTTTTTTAATATCATATCGTTCTTTTCTAATTTCTAAATCTTATTTCAATCCTTCGTAAGCTTTTAACCCCATGTTTAATATACCTTTAAAAAGTGTAATTTCTTAAGTTAAAATCCCTTTTTTGCCCTTCGCTCGCTGGCTGCTTTGCACTTTGCTGTTTATTAGAGGAATTCTGCTTATGCTGTGGCTTCTTCTCTTTAAGTTAAGCTCAGCTAAGAACTTTAAGCATGCCATAAAAATGAGAAGTCCCTTTTAGTCCATCCAGGGGTAGAGTAACCAGGGTTGTCACCACACACAACGGAGCGGACAAAGGAGAAAAATCTGCAATAGAGCTCGCCCCAACTTAGTGTGGCCTAATGTTATTGTTAACAGCTTAATGGAGCATTTCATCATGGTGCAGATATAACTTCTACTCCGTTCATCTACTGGCAACAACAACCAAGACGACGACGACGACGACGACGACAACGACAGCAGCAGCAGCAGAAGGCAACAAAACAGCAATAATAAAGATTATACACGGGCAATAATTACTAGATATTGTTGCTGCTGTTGTTGGCCTCGTTGTGTAGTACAGAATGTCCTACAGAACAGCTGGCGGTGTCGGAGTCCTGGGCTGCTTGTACTTATCCTTGCCGCTGGCATCGTCTTTCACTAGCTCCTTTTTCGCTCAAGGTTTCGCGGTTCGTTGCGTACTCTGTGTGTGAGTGTAGGTGTGGTTGTGTGTGTGTATGTGTGTGTGTGCGAGGACCATCGTAATATGCACCTAATCCTTTTTACAAAATCATAATCACACAGCCAAGCACAGAGCGTAATCACAGCAACGCAGCAAGCAGCGAGCAGCGAGCGCGAAGCATCAACAGCGAAAGGAGAGTTGAAGCAGCAGCGGTGGCAGGATCAGCGGCAAGGACATTCTACGATGAGTCCCCCCCACTAACCATTCGCTTAGTTGCTACTTTCAGTTTTAATGCCTTTAATACCAGTTTCATAACTCGTGCGCTCACTGGGGCGCAGAAACCCAGCAATTAACGCCAACGAAGACGAAGACAAGTCCTGGCAGTGTGGCAATATAACTATAGTGTGCTAGGGGGTTGGCAGAATATCGATAGTCGTACAGTAGGGCATAGCCTTGAACCGGGACTACGTACAACTACAACAATTAGAACCCATCCAGACCAGACTAGACCTACAATTAATCAAACGCCAGACAAGAAACAATTCAGCCTCGACCTCAACCTCAGTTACAACGTCAACCATCGCTCAACTCTTTTCCAGCGATTTGGAGGGAAATCCAATCTAAATAGGGGTTTTCCCTTCTGTCGCCTAATCAAGCGCGCAATGACGAAAAATTATAAATTGATATAAATTTTTAAAAAATGAATTGCGCTCCCGTTTCGCCCTTTGCCGCTTGCCGCTTTCCAGTTGCCGTTTTGCCTCTCAGTGTTTGTGACATTTGACAATAAATATTTCGCTTTTTTGTCTCCCCCTTTAAATTATATACAGGCCACAGTGTGGCAAGGGCTGAGCAGGGCTGAGCAGGGCGGGGCGGGTCACAGGGCGTGCAATGATGATGGATGACTCTGTATTCAGTTTTTCATTTGCTTGGACTGTTTTTGATAAAAACCGTGCACAACCAAACAGATTGGCCTCGGATTTATTTTGGGTCGCCCGTGTTTGGGGTTGGCTTCACTTTGGCTTTTGCTTTGCATATGAGTTTCCAAATTTTATAACCAACAGTGGAAAGAAAACAAAATACAAAAAAAATTAAATAAAAATTAATTAAAAATTAATTAAATGAAATTGTTGAAGCGGTTGCCGCTGTCGCTTCTGCTTTTGCTGCTGCTTTTGTGTGGCATGAGGGCCAAACGATTCATAAAATATGACAGACAGTTGGTAAAAATTCGTCTTGATTCTATCATGAGGGTGATTGCACAGATTGCTAATGACTTGGGTCTCAAACGAAAAAAGGGGCCATCTTTAATGATTTGGAAGTAATGTGAGGGATCAATGATTGATCTTAAGTTGACGTACTAAGTCCCAACAATTAGGAAGGTTTTAAACGTTGCTGATTGCAATTGGAAGCAATGTGGACTGAATTAAAATGAATAGAATCTAAAAATATATTTTAATATGAGAAGAAATTTATAAAATATCATGAGACATTTTAAAATAATTGTTTTAAACTTAAAGCACAACACATAAAATAATATATTCATTCAGTCATTTATAAAATTTTAAAAACTGAAAATTTAATTGAAATTTCTGAACTAAATTAAATTACTTCAGTATGAAATGTGTTTAAATTGATAAACATAATCTCATGAGCAATGTGTAGTGCAAGTGGTTAAGACAATTAGTTTGTTGTGTAAACAGTTCGAGCAGAGGTTTGTAAAATTATGTAAGCTGTAAATTTATAATACTAAATATCTGCAAAAAGCAATTAGATAATGGAAATCCAAATAAAAATTGGCAGTAGATATAAAAGTCATTTCAATTCGATTTAAAAGACCATTCTTTTTCCCAGACATTGCTACATCGGCTAGCCTATTCTTTTCATTAAATTAACTGCGCATCCTGAACAGGATTCCCTTCCATCCTGTCGATGGCTGGCTGTGTGTCCACCTGGCTGCATCGTCGCATCGCTCAACCGCCGTGGCTAGACGATTTTTCGATAGTCTCCTTACATAATTTAGCATATCGTTTCACCTGCATCTTGCATAAATATTGCAACATGCATTATCCATGCCCGTTTGCAGTTGAGACAGGACTACAGCTACGACTACGACTACGACTAGGATGAGGACGACAACGAGAACTTAAGCGAGCGGTAGGCAATATCTCATGTACATTTGCCTGATGTCAACTGGCAAATTTATGCACATGCAGTCGCCTTCGATAGACTTTTTCGACAGCAGGCTGGCTTGGCAAGCTTTTTCTTGTTATTCTTATTGGCTTTAGCATTTTTTTTGCTATACTCTGTGCGAAAAATCAAAGGGTAGTAACGAAGTTAAGATTCCAAAATTTGGGATTTAGACACAAAAAAAACCAGTTAATGTCAATAAAAAATTGAACTGAGAAGATAAATAATACATTTCATAATATTTTCATTTTTTATTTTTTATTAATTATTAATAAACGATTATCTACACTTAGTTACACCTTTATTTTAATATTCCTTTATATTTTAATATTAAGCGTTTTATCAAAGGACTTGTACATAAAAGTAAACAATTCTTTAGGTTAAAAAGAATTTTAGTAATTTTGAGAAGAAAAACCAAAATTAAATAGCTGAAAAAAATTTAAATATAAAATTTCTTTTCTTAAGATCGGAATATTCTCAAATTCAGGAATTGTTTTCTTATTTCAAGAACGTTATTATCTTCTCTGTGTATTGTTTTCTCCGAATTATCTGTCTTTCTTTCCCCATTCCATTGGTTTTTTTCTTCCATTGAAAAAGTAGTATCTAAATACAGGATATCTGCTTGCTGTGCAGTCTCACTTTAAGCGTTTCTTGTTGTTGCTGTTGCGGCTGTCACTTTATCAACATGGTGAGGCAGCAAAAGTCGCTAAACTTTTGCCACACAAAACAAAACCAAAACAAAAAAAAAAAATTGAAAACAGGAAAAAATTTTATTGGATTTCGCGTGTCGCATGGCGGCGTTTACAGTTAGTTTTTGAACTCTGTTGTTGTCGATTGTCGGTTGGTTAGCTGATGTTGGTTCCAATTGTTGTTGTTCTTGTTGCTGTTGTTGCTGCAGTTGTTGTTGCTGCTGTTGTTGTTGGCATTGTGCCAATGGCTTTTTCAATTATACTAATGACATTCAAAAAGAATTTGTAGATGTGCCAAGCGAAATGTCTGCATACGAATAGCGTACGCCATTTTGTATCATCACACATGTGAACTCTTTCTCGTCGCCCTCTCTCTCTCTGTCCCTCTCTACGGACTATATGCATCTAACTCCTTGACACCCTGTAGATTTATACTTCCACAAAAGGTATCTTCAACTAGGCAATGATGTACTAGATGAAGCTGATTCATTAAGTTGCATATTGTTATTTGTAATTTATTTAAGAAAAAATATAATATTTAATTTAAGCGACCAACCAACAAATTAAAATAAGGAACAAAATATAATACATTTTAATGTTACTACTTTGTGTATCTTTCATTTAAAGAATATATAAAATCTTTATGTTAAACCTTCTTCATAGTAAATTGTAATTCCACAATTTCATATATTTAAATAACAATGATGACAAATATACTTTTCTTTGCAAGATTGAGCAATCTTAAATTATTATAAATAGAAAGGGTTAAAAATAATTGGATTCTAAGCAAAACATCACGCATCTATAAATTTGAAATTACTATAAATACCTTCTGTGAAAAGTCTTTTACGACTTTTATAATCTGCACGAAAAAGGTGCTCCAAATATTTTAAGCTGTCATAACTTTTAAAGGGTATTCTGCGAGTCTGTTAGTTTAACAACATAATCTTTTGTTTGTTTTCGTTGTTTTTGTTGTTGGCGTCACTGACTGCAAATAAAAACAATTTGCGCCAAATTAAACTTATGAGGCATAAAGATATTTTTGGCTGCTGCTGCCTCCCGTTAATGCCGCACAAAAACAAAAACAATGACAAAAACAGCCAGGAATACGAGCGGCAGAATCTAGGCAGAAGGGGTGCTGAACAAAAAGCTTTGACAATGCGGAGACGAGCAGCAGCAAAGTCCAGAAGCCATGTGGAGGATTCCAAAGCAAAAAAAAAAATAAACATTAAATTACATATACATACAGAGTATGTATCTATGTGTACAAATAATACGAAAACAACAGCAACTGTGGCAAGTGATAAATCTAGGCAAGACACACACACTATGTATTTGCACACACACATCTGTGAATATATATTGTATATATAAGAAGTATATAGCGGCATTCTCTAAGACAAGCCGTCACATAGAGCGTGACAATAACAACAACAGTGCGGGGGAGAGAGCGCCGAAAAAAAAGACCAAAGTCAACGCTGAGAAAGGATATTAAAGATTAAATGATATAAGCGAAAAGTTGGGGGAAGCCCCTCCACCTCCCCTCCCCTCTTGCCGCACACACTCACACACATGTGAAATCTGAGCTGAGGGTTGGCGATTTGGTTGGCGTAGATAAAAACATGATGCGTCTTGTGTGACATTGAAAAGGATAACGGCAGCAGCAAGGACAACGACAACACGATGAGCTCCACTCCTTCCCCCCTTGGTCTCGCCCCCTCTGCTCACCACAGAAATACCATTGGCATGCCATATTTCGGCTGTGGCCTCCTTTTTGCTCTCCGCATACGAATGTGTGTGTGTCTAATTAACCGCGTGCGTGGCGCATCATAAATCGTTGCTTGCACATGGCCATTAAAATATATGCGTAATAAAAAGTACTAGAAATCTGTGGCCATGTTCTCATATTCGTCATCATATCGCCAAAAGTGCACGTACGCTCAGAGATAAAATATCCAAAAACAGAACGATAAATGTGCATTACAAATTTATCTGCTAACTGGAAAAGCATTTTCAAAAATCCTTCTATTTATGCCAAGTTTGATGCCAAACATAAAAATAACGAAAATATGTTTTTAGTCAAAAATAAATTGTATTAATCGAATAAATTTAAATTCAAACGACAAATGTGAATTACAAATATGTCTGCGATGTTCAAAACTCTTAAAATGTAAAATAAATGCCGAAATGAAAAATTATAAAACAAATTTAAATATACACGTTAAATGTGCATTATAAAATTATCTAATAACAAATCTTTGTATTTATGCAAAGCAGTAAAATATTACAAATGTATTTATTATCCACATTAATTTGAATTATATAGTTTACTTTCTGGGAACACCACAATTTTGAGAGAAATTAAAACGATAAACTTGGCCATATTTCATGTTCATATTTGAATATCAAATAACTGACACTTTCGACTAACCTTGGCCACATTAATTATTAAGCGTTACTTGAAACATACTCGTATATATTTTTTGGCAACTTTAATCATTTTGACCCTAGAAACCTCTCAGCAGCAGCAACAGCATTGGCAACAGCAAACTCATTGCACAGACCGAAACTGTGGGGACCACATGTGAGCACTTGTAATTATAATTTCCACTTATTATTTCTCTGGCTTTTTGTTTTATGTTAATGTAAAACGCCAAAGCTGTTTTCGACATTTTTGCGACAATTAAATTACTTTTCTCGGCCAGACATTTGTGGGTGGTTATGTTAACTGCGAATGTGTTCGAATGTGTGTTAGTGTTTGTGTTTGTCATGGCGTCGGCATGTTTATGTCTATGTGTGTGTGTGTCTGTCAGTATGTATACATATTTATAATTTCATAATTTTCCATAGTTTTGTATGGAGAAGTTTTCTGCGCCGCAGATGTCCTGCTGTGAAAACGTACGTATGTGGCTTTCTGCACTACAAATTATGTGAGTTTGCCGGATTTTTCCGAGAGCTCTCTCTGATGAGCTCAACTCGGATACACTCTATAGCGGAAAATGTGTCTAAAGTGTCTGACTTTAAGACTTGAGTGCAGACATTCAGTGGCAGACTGGCTATGAGCAAAAGTTAAGTGCTTGGAAACGAAATTAAACTTTAGATTTAAATCAAGATATTAAAAGAAAAAATCTTAAAAATGTGACATTTTTATGTTATGCAGTAAATATTTTGTTAAGTTGCATTTTTTTATGAACTCTATTTTTACATGTTTTATTAATTTACTTTGGCCAAAAAAATACTACATTTAATTTAGAAGAGAGAAAAAAAAATTTTAAATAAATTTAAAATAATAGTTTGCTCAGTTCGTGAATTGCACATAAAAAAATGGATGCAATACTTTTTTAGACAGGTCTTGATATTTTAACCCTCATAATTATTATTTGCGGTCCGTATAAAAAGTTTACATAATAAAAATCTAATTTTATGCCCAAGCAAGTATTCGTCAATAAAGTTGGTAATTCATTTTCACACAAATATCTTTATTAACTAAGAGACTATATTTCGTCCATTCAAATTATCTCTCTGACTGTCACCCATTCCCCTCCTAAATCTGATTACATTATCGTGTGTTCGTAGCCAGTGTCTGGGTGTAGCTCATTTGCAGGTCCACTTTATCAAAGGTACACTTCATTCGGTGTCCTGTGGCACACAGTTACACATCAACATAATTGCAAGTTGTTGCGCGCTGAAAGCATTTTGTGAGTGTTTCCGTTGCCAGAATTGACATCTCTTCGCCCTCCCCCCGACCCGCGTCGACCGCCCAAGTTACAGAAATAAAGACGCGCCACCCGTTGAGAGCGGCAAAAACTCGGCAATATGTTGATCCCCGTCGGATGTGTGAGTGAAAACAGGAGGCGTTATTCACCATCAGGCGGCAACCCCGAAACGCACACTACAACAAAAAAAATAGTAAACTAAGTGTTTTGGCGATTTGCGCAAAAACACCCCATTGATATTTCATTAACGCTTCAACACGGCCACGCCCCGCTCTCTGCTCGCTCTCTCCACTGTCAATTACAGTTGCCGCTGGGCCTCAAACTTAATTGCGAGCGAGAATGAGACTGAGACTGAGAGTGAGTGAGTGAGTGAAGAAAAGAGAATAATGTACGGAAAATTATTAATCAATGCAGCTGCGAATTGTGCGATAAGGAATAATCGCAGGCAGGCTGACGGGCAAGGACTCTAATGAGGCGATGCATTCACTCACTCACTGCCTATCCAGCTGTCTATCTGAGCTGTCTTGGCCCGGTCTTTTGGGCTTGGCTTGTCTTCTGGTTAACGCCCCGTCTGATCTTTAGCAGAAATCTCTCGAATTTAGCGGAAGCAATGACAAGTCAAGTCATTATCCTGGCAACTCCCTGCTTGGGTGGGCGACAATTCACCTCATCTCACATCACTTCACCTTCGTTGAGTTCCGTTTTGTACTCTATTCGGTTCCGTTCTGTTCCGCTCTGCATGTGTTGGCGTGTTGACGCAGTAATTACCAGATGATGGATTGTTGCCTTGCGTTTAAATTTAATTTCTCTGACATTTGGCGCGTTGTAGGTTTACCAAATGGATGCGAGAAATGCGTGCACGCATTTTGTTCTTGTTGTTGCCTGACTGCTGACTGCTGCCTGCCTGCCTGCCTTGTCTGTCCAAAGAACTGTGAAATTATCTACAGTATCTACTGAGTACATTTATACACACACTTCACATACATGTGTATGTATGCATGTGTATAGGCCAGGAAACGGAAGTTAAGTAATGTGTCAGTCAGTCAGTCAGACAAGCAGGCAGCGCTCTCTGCATTACGTATATAGACTTCCCACACACAGGATGGTAAATTGGTTCAGCTCTCGTTCTGGGTGCGGGTCTTTTGCGCAGTTAATGATAATGTCATAAAGCAACCGCGGTGCCGAGTGCAATGCAAAGGCATTTTAATCATTTGCTATCGCGAATTTAAGATATTCAAATTAATGCACAATTTCCCACAATGTGTCGGCGAAAGACAGCCATAAGATTATAAGTAAAGTACAAATATTTGTCTGTAACGACTTTTGTGTTGTTGTATAAGAGAAACAATTTGAAGAATGCAGTGGGACTTCAAAGGAATTTTAATTAATTGTTTTTACCAGCTCTCGCAACAAAGTATGTGAAAGTTGAGGGGAATCGCTACTGAGGCAAGATAATAATAGAAGTTAATAAATCAAAGCATCCCGAAAGGACAATGTAATGATTTAATGATGATCACCTGCAGCTCTATTGTTGATTTCTAGATCACACCTCGACTGTGGTCGACTTTATTACACAAAAGTGAAGAATCCTGTGGAGCTATTACAAAACACTTAAAACTCATAAAGAATATTATGTATAGACAGTTTATTAAGGTTGAATTAAAGACTCACAGTCAATGGGGATTCAGAAGGGGCTTAAAGTCAAGAATGAATTATATTTTTTAAAATTTACATTCACAAAGAAATTTTAAAGCTGCCATCTATTTATTTCAGTTGTCATTCACTTAGAAAAATTAAAATTAATTTGTGGAAAATATGAAAATATTAATTTGTACCTTTTGGTCGCAGGAAGCGATCTTATCTGTCTTCCTGTTGAACTAACGTTTAAGGACCGAGAACAGCCGCCACACCTAGTGAGCTACAAATTTGTTAATCTTGTCAATCAGCCCATAGAACCCCATAAAACCAGCGTTGCATAACGAAATAAAAATTCCGGAGTAGTTATTTCTGTTTTAATTGTTGCTGTTGAATGCGCTGCACGCACTTGGTAAATAGTTGCGACCGCCCGCATTGCTCCATAAATTGTGAATAGACCCATGGACGACACCTTTTAGTGGCATTATAAAATAGCTCACGCAACAATAAATTGAATTGAACGCGCCGAGCTGCAATTTAAGATTTCACACACCACGGCAAGGCAAGGCAAGGAGGGAGTTTTATTCTGAACACCTTTCGTCTAATCGAAATGTGAAAACAATGCGCAAAACCACAGAAAAGGTTGCAAGACAATAAATTATGTATGCCAGCGCGGATCTTTCATCGGGAGGGAGCCCAAAACAAAAAGTCTATGGCGTAACAAATTAAATAACACACCACAGAAAGAGAGAAAGACAGAGTTACAACGGTTTCGTTTTCGATTTCGTTTCGTTTGTGGCACATTTGCCACATTTACCGCATTTTCACATTCTACCTGCGACCTCGAGGAGACCCAGCTCAACGTCATTGTGCCCCATCGAGGCTCGTCATTGTCTCTGGCCGTCGTAAATGCCGGCGAGTTGGCCAATGGACATTGATGGTGGTCCTTTAGCTGCCGCTGCCGCTGCCGCTGCCGCTGCTCCTGGGCATAATTTGTAATGTCCGACACGTCAAAGTCGAAGGCAGCCGAGGCACGGCGACACGGCGTTGCAGGTGCACACACGCATCACGCACTTTGTGGCACAGGAAACCGGCACAACTACAACTCGGAGCTCGCAACTCGCAACTGGCAACGCAGCAAGCGCCGCTGGTTGAATTTGTAATGAGGCGCGGGTGGTTGTGGGGAACAAGATTTGCTGTAAGCACAGCGCGTAGCCCAACGACCGACTGGGTCTTATTATGTAATAAAAAGGCGTAGCAGCGACTCGAGGACAGGAACCGACCTCTACCCTCCCTCTCCCCGCCTTTGTCTGGGCATGTGTGTGCACGCATTTACAAGCTTTTTATTAAATTAAAGTGTGTAATAAGGCGCCTATGAACTTGGGACACGCAATCTACAGTCCCCAGTTACCCCAGCTCCAACACAACTCCACAACTCCTGTCCCATCCTCGTTCTCACCCTCACACGTACTGCCCTATCGGGGCGTTCAAGGAAGCGACATTAGAAAAATGTCATAGTAATTATGACGTTGGGTTTATGGAAATGGTTTCTACTTTCATTTCTATTTTTTTGTTTCGTTCTTTTTTTTTTTGGATAAAACAAAACGCCCTCAGCTCATAATATTAGAGACGAGGGCAGGGCAGAGTGGCTAAGTGATAATGTGGCGATTCTATGGGTGCTTCTCCATGCTAACAACGGGCAAGATAATATACAAATATACTTAACTGCTGCATGTTTCAGATACATTAGGCCTTAACACAAGTGCAGAAGAAGTGCTAAACTCCAACTGTGAACTTCTAATAAAGAACAGAACTTTAATTTAAATATAAATTTGATATAAATTGGAAGATAGAAAATAATTTATACGCGTTCATTAAAATATTAGCGACAATGCGTTTTTGATTACTTACCGAGATTAAATATCAGTTTTCCATGCCAACAAAATTAAATAAAATACGATTACTATTATTATAAATTATCGAACAATTTTCGTATTGCTGATCACATCTAAAAACGATAACGTTTATTTAAAATATCTTGAATAATTGTCAAATTAAATTTATTGGCTTGAAATTTGAATTGCATATATATATATATTTATTGCATTAATAATCTTTTGCATTTAGTTAATTAAATTTGCAAACATTGTTTAATAAAATAACCGTCAAAATTAATTTATTAGCTTTAACTTTAAACTACTATAAATAAATGTTCACTGCCTAAATTTATAGCATTGCAACTTAAATTATTAACTAAAATTGCAAAGATGGATTTAGGATACATTCTCAAAGCTTTCGCTTTATTTTGATTGAAGTGAGCGAACCTCTGATTATGGCACATTTCATGGACACTTTTCAGTTTTGTTTTAGTTTGTTTTCGAGTTGATTACGTCATCTGGCTGAATATGTTATCGTAAGGTAATTAAGGTAACTTTATTATAATCGTCGAGGCAACTTTTGTTTGTGTATGAGTTCAAGTTGAGGAGCATCTATCTGTACTCCACATTTATTCCCCTGCCAAATAAACACAATTTATGACACTCGCATATCAAAATCTTGCACTGACAAGACAGCAGAGAAACTTTGCTCCCTCTCCCTCTCTCGTTCTCGCAATATGTGTTCTATTTCCTAACTTGTGCCTTCGATATGGCAACATCAAAAGCATTTCATATAAAATAAATAGCATTTTATGATGGCACAATATGTACATAAAATGAAAGAGAGAATGAACAGTGGGCGGGGGGCAACTAATGGCTTGTAGACCAAAAAATGGGGAAAACTACTTCAATTTAGTATAAACTTGAAGTGCGAGTGTATTTTTGGCTCGCTTTACTCTTTGCATAATATTATTACAGAGAATTTTATGTAAATAGTTGATACAAGTTTATTATGCTGTTTATCAATTGATTTGATCTTAAGCACTCTCGTATATTTATTGCACACACACACACACACATAAGCATACGCACACATCTGCACAGAGGAAGATTAAAGGAAGTTACACGGAAATCACAGTAACATATTCCGATTCCCTCATTGTCCTTGCCTAGGTCCGGTCCCTGGCCATAACCTAAAATGTTATGTAAGTTCAATAAAAGAGCAGGGACTTCAATGTATCTATCTCTCTGTGCGAGTGTGTGTGTGTTTGTGTGTCTCTAAAGCTCTTAACTGATTGTTTGTCTTGCCAACTGCCACTAGACATGGCTCTCTGGCTTGTACTCGATACTTGGGCTACTTGGCAAAATATTTCGCAACTATTTTCTATATTAGAAGCACACAGCACAGCACAGCAATTCAAACAGCAGATCCATAGACAAAGGTGTAACGTGTGTGTGTGTGTGTGTGCGTGTGTGTATTGTTGATATTTATTTGAATCTTGAATGTCTCCTACATCCTGTAGATACATATGTACTCGTATGTTTATCTACTAGCTTTGCTCTTTGTACCAAGCGATTTTCATTTGAAATTGAACTTGTTTTTGCGCCAATAAATTGTATAGCCAAAGTATTTTGATTGCGTTTGTTCTAACCGTTCTGGAGCCAACAACTACAACAACACACAGCCATAGAGATCGAGTCGGAGTTTGGCATAGAAATGGGAATGGGGATGCGAAAACCTGTGTTTTATTTCCGGCTCACAAATGGAACACAAAAACTAAAAACTAGACATCGAACTAAATGCCAATGCAATAGGCTAAAAGTAAATCAACAGTAAAAGCAACTAAACCAAGTGGAGCATAAACGGGAGGGGCGGAACGGAAGGACTGGAATGAGTAGTTCTAACTGTCGAATTGAAGAGTGGGTTACCGAGTTGAACAAAAAGTTTTCTTTTTTATTACACTCAGCCACGTTACTGAGTGTGTGTGTGTGTGTGTGTGTGTGAATGTGCTGTGTGTTGTGTTTGTGTTTGTGCCGTAAACTCGTTTGAGCAATTCAAATAAATACCACGATTTATTTGTTAGGGGCGTCAAAGGAAAACTTAATGTACTAATTTCTCAATTGAAGTCAAGTGAATAAGATGCACAAGAGTCGGTCAGAGGGTTCAACAGAACTGCACCGAATACTTGACACACTTTCAACTCAATGTAACTAATAAAATAAATTGACATTTACTATATGACTAACATTGTGCGGAATTTATTAAAAACATAAAAATATAATTATTAGAAAAACAAACTTTTGATATAGATTTTAAAGAGTAAAGGCAGAATCAATAGTCATATGATTCGAGGGCCCACGAGAAGTACCCTCAACAATAGTTATGTTTCTATATTTTTAATTAATCATAATTTTCTTAATAAATATACTGATTAATACTTTAAATTTATAAAATGTGAATATAATTTAATTATTTAAAAACCCGTGTTAAGCAATTTCTAATTGTTTAGATAAGATATAATAACAAAATAATGTATAGTATATTTTTTTATATTTAATATTTTAACTAAGCTCGCGAATAAAGTATTATTTATTAATATACTCGCATTCCCTCGTTGATTTTATTGTGTAATTAAAATGCATTTTTCAAGTCTATAAGTATTCCATCTTATTCATTTGCTAAGATCATCAAACTGCTTAAGAAAACCGCAATGCTGGAAAACTTTGTAGTTGCGGGTTTTGTTTGTTTGAAGATGATGATGAAGAGGGATGAAGATGGAGGAATGAAAGAGAGAGAGATGAGGAGACGGGGGCAGCAAAGGGGCAGTAAGGCAAACTTTTATGCTGTGGCTTTAAAACTAAACAGCGCACTTATCTATCGAGGAGCATCATGAGAGGAGCGTCGAAGAAATTGCCGAAAACTATCCAAAAGAGCCACATCGAAAACTCAGCTCAAAACTTGCCAAACGACTTTCAATGGGCGCCTCCATAATAACACTCATTTGCAGTATTACCGCAGTGGGCGTGGCCGGGGGAGGGAGCGGTTAAATTGCAATGGGCTGGGCGATTGGCAAGCTCGACTTTTACGCTTTGCCGGGCGTGCAAACAAACAAATCAACTTTGGATAATTATTGCACATCAATCGTTCAGTGTCTGGCAGCTGCCGAGTCAGCTCCAAGTTTCAACAGCAACTCCAACAACAGCAACAGCCAAATAAAACAAAACAAAGCACACAACAAGACTTGGAGAGGACAATCGGAAGGATAATGCAGGAGAAGGAAGCAGCAGGCCAAGTTTCAATGCAGCAGCAATCATACTATGTAGTTGTAGTTGTGGTTGTATCGGGGAATGCCCTGAGGTGATGATTCTCTGTGCATTGCTGAAAAGTTTTCTGTGCGGTTTTTGCGTACATTTGTCTGATTTGGCAGTCGTCAGACGAGGAGACCCATGATCATAATGATCTGCCAGCAAAAAGATAATTATCATCGAGCAGCAGCAACGTCATCGTCATCGCCATCGCCATCGCCATCGACGTTGTCCTTGTCCATGTCATCTCTTCATTGAAATCGTTACGACCAGCTTCCGTTTCGTTTACAAATTTCGTGCGGCAATAACCGCAGTAATGTTCCACTTTCCTCTTCCTCCCCTTTCGCCTTCTCAGCCCCCGCCCACAACTTCAATCGTTTCATTGCGTTGCGTTGCGTTGCGTTGCGTTACGTTGATTGTCAGTTCGAATCGGAATCGGAATCGGTCTGGGAATATGAGTGGAGGCGAGGGAGTTTGTTTGGCTCAGCTACCCACATGGAACTTGAACTAATACGACTGGACTCGACTACTTGCCATGGCACATCATTTAGTGTATGTTAGATGCTGATGCATCGTAAATTTTTACAGTTATGTCATGTAATTGGACAAAATGAAGCTATCGGAATGCTGCATATCGGAGCAGAGACAACAAACAGACAACACGGCAAACACAACTTGCAAACAAAAATGAAGTTCCCGCTGGGAACCACAGTCAATTGCCAAATATGCAGTATGCATATTTAATGGGACATGCAAGGTTATGACTACTGTACTGCGAGAGTTCTCCTAATACCTAATACCGGAAGCTCCCAAGCTCCCAAGGAGACAGAGACAGAGAGAGAACTTCTTTCAGTTTTACGGCTGCAAGGCAAGCAAAGGTTATTGTGTTGTTATTGAATGTTGTCGAATGTGCAAACATAATTTATGGGCAACATTTCCTCAGTTCAGAGTCTTGAGAACAATTTGCATTTTTATAAAGAAGGATTAGCACAAAAGTTGACTAAATACTTTTATTTCATTTTAAACATCCATAACTGTCACTTTGCATCCAATGAAAATTGATTGGGCATTCAACAAACTAAAATTATTTGTGCAACTCTTTTGTTATCTTTCGCTTATGCAAAATTTATACAAAAATTTGTATCGTATTTTTATTGGTTTAACCGCTCAGGCAAAATAAACAGAAAATGTTTAATATTTACTTGCAGTATTTAAAATAATAAAAATATAATGAAATAATTTAAATTACTACCTTTCAGCTGTTTACCCAAAAATAAAATATGTATTTTTTTTATTCTTTTGAATGCAGCTAGAAATTGAAATAAAGAGAAAATGTTTTATGTTTACTTGCAGTATTTAAAATAACAAAAATGAAATAATTTCAATTACAACTTTGTAGCTGCTTATGCAAAAATAGTAATATTTATTTTATTTTCGTGTCAACTGGAAATTGAAACGACTCAAACTGAATTAGTCCAGGTCAACTGGATGTCGCCTCTCTGACCCACAAAGTGAATACAAAATCAAAATAAAAATCCAACTTTGATCTAGTTGCGAGTAAAGTATTTAGAAACGACATCCTCCCTCTGAAACTGAATGCACGAGATGAAAATGACAAACCAAAGCTCAAACGCACGTCTCGAGTTTATTAAATTTGTGGCAACACTTGGAACTAAAGCAAGGAGGACGAGGACGAGGACGAGGAGGAGGAGTATGGAAGTGTTTTGTCTGCTGCCAGTGACTGCCCCTGACATTTGTGCGATGGGGTCTCGCAGCTCGACTCGTAAAATGATTGCACGCTCTACATAACAGGACACACACATGCACAAAGAGCGAGCCAGGGAGCGAGCCAGGGAGCGAGGAGCGGAGAAAACACTTAGCAGCAGGTAGAAAAGCCAAAGCTAAAGCCAAAGACAAATGTGAAGGCTGGAAGGTACAGTAAAGCTCTGTGGCCCAGACCAGAAAACTCCCAGGCGTCACCATAAACATTACCCAATGCCATAGTCATAGCCATCATCATAGACACCGTCGTCCCCGTCATCATCATCATCATCATCATCATCAGAGTCTCGCCCACATTAATGATAACATGCCCAGCAGTACTGAGGTCTGTCCTCCCTCGCCCTCTCCCTCTCTGTCTAACTCATATTTCTGTCCCTCTTTGGCCGTGTTGTATATGTGTGTGCGGCAAATATGAAATTTATAGTTTTATGATGACTGCTGAGTGTGCCACTGCCAACGCCTTTTACGGCGGGTCCAACTAAACTTTACGAGCCACCGACTCGACTAGAAGCCAACTCCCGCTCCTGGCTCGCCTACTGGCTTGACTGCTCCTGGCTTTCGTGCTCCTGGCTGCCTTCTGGCATAAATAAAATCATACAGCGGCAGCATTCAGCAGCCAGCCAGCAGCGTTCTCTGCGTTTATTTCCGCCTACTTGGGCGCTACATTGCCGATTGCTGTTGCTGTTGCTGTTGCAGTTTTTACCCACTCGCCGTGCCGTGCCGTGCCGGCTGTATCAAAAATCTGCGGCAAACCTAAAGCTCGAATTCATACCCAAAATACCAAGAATGACAGCATCTACACTTGGCGAACACACAAATTTAATTCTTACTCTTTCAAAAAAACTTAAAACTTTTTTGTTTCTTAATTTTTAGAACACAATATTTCGTTTATGTCAAAAATAGATATCGGATATCATAAAGTGTTCATTTAAAAAATACATTTGTACAATATTATCATTTCAAGGTTTTAAATTTAATGAATAATCCAAATCAAACACAATTTAAAAATCAATTAGGGAACATAAACTTAAATGCAAATGGAAATATTAAGACGATTTTAAAAATAATAAAAATGATAATAATTTATTATTTAAAAAAAACACATCTTTATACTGATTATTTATCATTATTATTAAGTGAATTGCTAAATTTTAAAGTCACAGCCTTCGAGTGAAATACTTGGTCACCTATTGATATTGAACTTAGCTCTTTAAATAAAGGTAAACAATTTTAAGAGCTTAATTGAAGTGTTCGAGTTTTCTCCAAGTGTCGCCATTTGCAGAGCGAAGCAAAGTTGAAGTTTTATGTGGAAAATTTCTGTGGCGAAGAGGCCGCTAAGAGTGGAAAGCTGCATGAGGTCGACTCGAATCGCAGTTCTCGTTCTCGTCTCGCTCTCAGACTCCTTCTCCTTGTCGGTCGTATTCGTAGTAATGCATGCCCGCAAATATGTTTTTGATTATTATGACTCTTCGAGATTATGCAATTTTATGAATATGAATGGGGTTTATGGGTGTTCTTCAGGTATTTTGCAGTTTTGTGGCCTCCATTCGAGTTCCGAGCTCGCCTTTGAAAGCATAAAATGAATTGCAATGCAGTTGCCTGAATGCGCCCAACGTTCGAGCTCAATGATAGCAATGATAACTACGATAACAATAATGATGATGATGATGCTCTGGCTCTGGCTGGTGCTGTGAATTTACTTAGCACAAAAGAGCCAAGTTATAAAGTCTCTTTAAATTCGAATTTAAATCTAATTCTCTTGCTGTCGACATACTCAAACCCATATGAGTGACTTACTGACTGACACCAGTCAGTCACTGCCCGCGGGGCTTCTCAAGAGAGAGAGTTAGAGGAAGCGGTTTTAATGTCACAGGCGGACCACAGAGGCCGAAATCTGACAGTGAAATAGAGAGCGGGATAACCAGTCAACGAATAAAGTTGGCAATAGCGATCAGAGAATGCGCTAAAAGGATCAACATCTGTGGAATGCTGCTTTGTCAGCTTTTTTTCCATCGTGCGCTTAATTTTATTTACCAGTCTTAAATATTTAATCTTTAAAGCTATAATTTAAAATTTCACATATTTAATATTGCACTTAAAATTGGCTAGTTAAAGACATATAACTTTTTTAAATGTTTTTATTTCCTTATTTCTTATTGTCAATTTTTAAAAATGAACTTTAAAATGAATAACATAAAATATGAAACGAAATTAATATAAAATATACATTTAATCAATACATTAAAATATAAGTTTCAATTTAAAAGCTTTTGATAGTTAAGTTCTATGTATCATTAATTATGTATCAAAAACTTTATGTGAATGTAATGTAAAATAATTTTAAATATTTTTTTTCATACCTTGAGATAGTTAAGTAAACTCTATAAATATCAAGTACTTATATGCCCTACAACTATAGTCAAGCTCACCAAAAATACACACACACATGGCAAACAACGAGATAACCAAAAAAATGAAGGAGAGGGAATTGAGGAAGGGAACTCTAGCAGAAATGACTGCAATCTGTCGTCTCAACGTTGATGACATTTTGAGTGAATGAACGGCGCACAAATGTGACCAGCCTACCCTCTGGCCTCCCTGGCCCGCCCCTCTGCTCAGCTTGGAGCCACGTTTTTTAACAAATTGGTGTGATCCCAGAGTGACGCGTCATATTCGCAGACACTTTAGCTGGCTGGTCGAGCAGGACCCCGAACCGGGAGCAGCACCAGCACCAGGACCAGGACACAGCAGCCAGCAGCTAACAGCCAACAGCAGGCACAACAGGATGGGAATGAGGATGAGAATGAGGCGGCCTCAACTGATAGAGCGACAGCAGAGAAATTGCAAACGAGTTGAGTCGTTGAGCCAAAAAACCAAAACATACGCAGCATTTATAAGGCACAACCAACAATGAAAACTCTCTCACTCTCCCCCTCGCTCTTGCTCTTCCACTTGCCCCTTATCCGTCCATCTGCCGCAATCAGGCCCCCGTCCCCTTGTATCCGATCCGCAGGCATATTGTTAACGCCCACTCAACTCTATGCCATTTTGTATTGATGGCCTGTCTGCCGCACAGCTTTTATATAAAGCCCCAGAGCTTCGGCGGGGGCGCAGCCTTTGGCATCATGTTTTGGTTTTTTCTATTTTTGTCGTTTTTGTTCTCCTCGTTATTCTTGTTGTTGTGGAAAACAAATCACTAAACAAAAAAAGCGCACAATGCAGTTAAAGGCAAAGGCATAAAATAGGGCGAATTGTGAGGCAAGATGAATGGCAGTAAATTGATCAAATCAACGCACTTTCTATACTCTAACCAAACACAATCACATTCAATGGTTAAATAAATAAATAGAGTTTGATATGATGAAACTTGTTGAATTTATACAATTGCTTGAGATTACAAGACTATTTCGAAATATGCCAAAACATAATAGAAATGTAATATAAATTAAAAGACTGGTGAAAAAAAGACTCACATTAATTATTAAAAAATAAAATAAAACGAATTCGATATTGACAAATAATAAAAAAAATATTCGCGTGTGACATTAAATTCTTGCTCCTAGCCAACTCCTCGCAGAAGTCAATTCAAAACCATATAAGAAAACATATCAATATGACAAAGAGTAAACTTTAAATTAAAGTAGCCTTAAGGCTCTGTTTTTATTATTGTATTATATAATCTAATTCTTAGCACCAATTATATTAAATAAATACATTTTAAAATCGAAAACACGAGAAGTCTATGCTTATTTGACAAATTTCAACATAATAGAATATCTAAGTTAAAATAAATAAATGCATTTGAAGGCCAAAATAATGTGATTATTTCAATTTTTCAACTGCATATTTTGAAAATATTCTATAAATATTATTATTATATTTCATATTCTTGGATACTATCAATTTCAATGTTTCAACTCGCAGTTTCCAAAGGCAAGGATTTAGCGAAGTAACTTTTCCATAATCAAGTGTTTTGATTGAAAAAACAACGCGTCTATTTTCATCAAACGCGAAATTGCTGTGAATTTAATCCACGTGTTGGTTTCCACACATACATGTATATGTCTTTGTGTTTTTTCCCCTCCCTGCGTGTGTGTGCGAGTGTGAGAGAGTTCGTTTATGTGTGTATTTGTGTGGCTTATGCCGCGCGTCTCGCGTTCTGTCAATTTGCACGCGTAAAGAGCGCCATCTAGCGTCGTTTATGCGCACATTTGCGCACATTAATTTGCGGTGCAGACATTAGACTTTGCATTTTTTATTAAACGCGCGACACATGCGGCGTATGCGTAATGTGGCTGAAATGTGTTTGCGGCAGCAAGTGGCGCTGAGAGATGAGCTCTAATGTCCATTAATTGTTGCACCTGCACATCAAAACAGAAAGCGAGTTATCTGCCAGTTACCTTTGCACTCATTCCTCACTTTCTGCACTGTCAATCAGTGCATGTGGTTCATTTGTGATGCGGCGTCTTTTTGTCTTTGATTAGCTGCAAACATCGCCAGACAGTCCGGAGACACAATCACCACCACCAACATCAACATCAACGCCAGCCCAGTCAAGTCAAGCTGGCCGACACAAAGTCTATGTGCTGTAGCTCATTGGAGAAATTGCATTTACATATTAAAATATGCCAAATGCATGGACAGCAGAGCATCCTTTACACGTCCTGTGAGTCTCACTACTGCCCCCTTGAAGCCTTTGGTCAATTGCCCAGCCATGTGGTGAATGTTGCCTTGTTGCACGCATTGCTTATGCATAGGCCGAGCTCATGGAGGACGAGAACGATGTGCTCTGCTCACTCGCCTCGCTAACCTCCCTGGAGAAAGCAATGTCTAGTCATGCGGCCAGGGCCAGTCAGATATACCTGACTACACGCATACATATCCAGCATATGCACAACATACTCATATATATGCAGTGCAGTGCGATGATACATATAAAATACATATATGCACCGAGGACATATTACATAGCTTGCAGGTGAAACGGGTTTCTTCGAAAGTTGAGACAATGCCTAATGAAATTGAAAACAGCTTTTTGTTGAATAAATAGTGGATATTTAAGTTTGGTTTTAAATTTAATAAAGCTCATTACATTAAAAACTGTTTTTACTTTAATGATTCTAGCGAAATAACAACAACCTATAACTTATTTAAGATTTTTAATAGAAAAACTGGTCCTATTTCTAAAAATATAATATTACAAAAAAGATGCCTTGAGGGTTGTTGTAGAATGTAAATTAAATTGATAAGCAACATTTTTCAGTTGTAACATTTATCATACATATGTATGTACATTCAAATAATCTAAGTCTTAAAAGAATATCTTCTACTTTACTGCTTTACTCTACAGTTGAAAAATAAAAATAAGAAATTAGCTTTGAGTGTTGTTGAAAAAAGAATCAAACTTTTTTGAGATAAAGAATTTGTCATCTTATCTGTTATGTACTTAAACAGAATAATAGATAATTAAAAAGATTTTAAAATAAATTGTTGGACCCACAACTCAACCGAAATCTTTTGAAATACAGAATATACTTCCATGTATTTGAATGTCTGTCTTAGAGGACTACTCTATTTTACAATTCTATTAATATTTCTGAATCAATTAAATTAATTTAGATTGATTAGTAAATTAAAGGGCAACTAAATAAGCGACTCTCGCTGCTTCTCTACGACAATATCGTACAGCAAAATGTTGCCCCATGGCCTTTTTAGGATCTTGTGCACTTTGTAAGCCCCCGTTGGCTGTTTTGTCATGATTTCTGTTGGCGTTGTTACTGCCGCTCGGCTATTGCATATTATGCAAAATTGTTTATGCAAATATTGCAAAAAAGAATTAATTTATTTGACTTGCATGCTAATTTACGAGCCAATAAATGCAGTTGCAGACCAACGAAGGGGGCGTGCGGCTGTTCGAACATTGGCCAGGCTATTGTTAATTTATTGGTGGGCACGATACAGCCCATGCCACCCTCGACAACACCTCCCACTCACTCCGCCCTCTAACATGTGTAGACACATTTTAAATTTAAGCCACGGCAACAACAATGAAAAGAACAGGAGCAACAGCAACTACACCAACGACAACAACAACAACAAACGCAGCATGAAATTATAACGCATTGGACCCAAAAATCAACAGCTGCCTACCCACAAAAACCAACAAACCGCATGTCGAAATCTCCCGAGCTTCGCCCGCTGCACCAGTTTACTCCTCAGCTGCCATCCAAACAGGAACTCGGCTGACCGAACGCCTAAACGGCACTGACCGCATAAGAGAGAGAGCGTTCCAGAGAGCTGATGAGTGGGAGGAGGGGAGCGTTGAAGAGGTAAGAGGGGCTGGAAATCAAAAAACCAATTTTAAAACTGCCGCAGCCGCCAAAAGTTCAAAGTTGAGAAGCAACCAAGCGCTCAATGGGCAGGGAAGGGAAATGGCAGCGCCTAAAAGCAGGCATCACAAAATCTACGCAATTCACAGCCAGGGCTGCAATCGATTTTTAAAGGCCCTATTTGATTTCATCTCAAAAATATAGTGATATATTATATTTAAAATAATGTTCATTTAATTAAGGCCAAAAACTATCAACAGTTTAAAAATATTAAATATATTTGAACTTACTAGTAATAATAATATAAATGAAGTCATATATTTGAATCTTATTACTTCTGCCGATAATCCTTTAATTTAAAATAAATGGTCCTCAAAAACAAGTTTTGATGTAACCCTGGCCGAAATCAAGGCAAAACTAAAATGCAATGTGCCACACCCACTTGGACACGCCACAAATTCAACAGTTTAACAACAGTTTTTTTTTTAAATGCCAACTAACGTCAACGGCTGCGTTTTCTCGTCGCGTTTTGATAAGGTGCAAATCGTTGAGAAGCATAAAAATGGTTGTGGGACGGGTTTTTGTTTAATGCTGCATAATTTTAGGCGTTAAAAAAACAAAACAAATTGGCAGTGTTTGCTGTGGCCTCGGAACGCCCTCATCAAATATTCAAACGGTTGCCAGTTGTCCCTCAAACCTCATGATGGGCTTTCTTTCCTCTACTCCACGCTGCCACCTTGCGTACCTTACACGGCACGGCAGCGTTAACAAAACAAACAGCAAAGCAAAAACAAGCGAAAAGGCTGGCAAGCGCACAGAAAGTATTAGGCGCAGAGATACTCTGTAAAGGAACGTGAAATAGATTGTAAGCTAATTACTTTTATTTGCTGCTGCTCAAATAATCAAACAATTTAATGAAGTTTCCCTCATTTGCTTTCCTCACTTACTTATCGATAGATTCACTAATTAAAATCATTTAATTTAATTGAATGGTTTACACCCTATATACAATTTAATTGATTTAAAAATGGAAAGCTGTAGATTGCACATATAACATTTAATTGAAATATAATTTATTTATTTCCTAAAATTATACTTTATCAACTCTTCCTCTAAAAATATTCAGGAGCATACTCCTGACATATCATCCACTTGTGAAATATTGTAGCACAGGGTTAAAATACCTATTTTTAAACCATTGCCGATGGGTCTTGCATACAGGGTATAAAAAACGGCGTCAACAAAAGCCATCATAACAATTAATTTTGAAAACACGTGTAGATTGCTTTTTGCGGTTAGCAGCAGCAACAGAAGCAGCAGCAGCAGCAGGACCTGTTATATTCCCGCTTCACGGTCCAGTCCGCTGGCAACCGAGATCGCTCGACCGGCAGTGCAAAAGTGGAGTGGAGGGGAGGTGGGGTGAAATGCCAACAACGCGACCCCATCGACCTCTCGCATGGCCTGGCAATCATAAAACACTTTAAACATGTTTTCCTACTAGTTTATTAGTGTAAAACCCGGACGCGTTTCCTTCATCCCCCCATAACTTGCAGCGAGCTCCCCACATTAATTATTTCAATGTCAACGAAGCTGTCCACATAGCATCGGCGATGCTCTAACTGATGAGGGTCAACAAAGAATTCCATTTAAATATGGCAGTTATAAGAATAATATCTAGCATCCTGAACGAATAAAGCAAAAATTCCCAAATCTCGCAACATTTATTTTAGAGCACTACAAAATTACCTTGTAGGAATTTATTGATTTAATTAAACGAAGCTTGCTGGTTTCCTCTTCACGTTATTAAATTAATACCGCAAAATATTGCTGCAATTTGGCAGGGTATAATAGTTGTTGCATATGCTAGTTGTATCCACTTTTTTTTCATCTTGTATCATTAAAATGTCCAGTCAGACCGCCCGTTGGCTGTCGGCTGTGATTTCTAGCCTCTCTGGTAACGCTCTAATGGGTTCTCGGACCGCTGTCTGGCCATGGCATCGTTTGCACTGTTGGGTTAACAGGAGGTTGGGGAACTTGACTTTAAATTTATTATAATTTCAAATGGTTTCCAACTCGTTTTTGCTGCTCCCCATCCATCGCTTGCATTGCTTTCGCCTCTATGTTGTGTTAAATAATTAATGTTTTGTTGTTCTTTCAGCACATTCGGTAAGTTTGGCTAAATAATTTTTCGGCACATATTATGGCCTATTGAAATAATTTGCATAACATGGCCAAAGGATATGAAATGGACATGCAGCATATGCCAGGCCGACAGACAGACAGACTCACAGGACAGACGACTCCAGACAGCCATGCAGCCGCATAGCCTTACAGCCTTACAGATGTGTCCTGGCCCCAACTGCTCGTCTCATTCCCAAATCTGGCTATGGCTTTAGCCAGACGCTGGGGCAGCCAGCTGCTTGAGGCATTGCAGAAGAGGCCACAAAGTCAACAGCTAGGTATAATTTATATGCAAATACACACGTTCCAAGTCCAAGCACAGGCGACCTGCAGACCATAACAACAACAACAACAACAGGAACAACAGCAACACCGGCAGCAAAAACAATAACAGAAGAGGGACAATGGGACAGGGGGCAGGGGGCAACGACGACTACGAATGTCTATTAAAATTTATTCGAGCGTAAGTACTGGGGAGCAAGAACTGAGCTCTGAAAACTGAAATCATGTTTTGCGCACTACTGAAAAGAAAATATATGCAAGCTAAATGCTAAATAATCAAATGTATAGCAGCTATGCAGGAGACGTAGACGCAGCCAACAAACACACAGGTGAACCGGCAGGTGGGCCGTTTGACAACTTCGCAATGAATGAATGAACGCGTACCTGAGCAGAGAAAACTTTTATTTTAAAACTTTTCAATTAATTTCATTTATGAACAGCCACGATGCGTTTAAATCATTATCTCTGTAAAGTAATAACTATTTCTTAAATTGCATTTCTTTGATGATCGTCAATTATGAGTTTTTCTTCGATAGTCATATTATTATATGAATTATATTTTCTTAAGTTTTGTGTGTCTTAAATTGAATAGTTGTCTTAATATATCTATACCCATCTATGCGAATATATTTATAAGGTATTACAATGGTTCAACTTTTTTATCTATATAAAATTTGGTTCAACTTTTAAAGTTAAACAGAAAATTATATTTTTGGTACACGATAATTTTGTAAAAATATCAATATATTTTGTCAGCTAAAAGAACAAAGATTGTGACCCAATATAAATAATTTTATTTTTATTTGTTTATATCTGAAATTATGAATATTTGAATTACTTTTATTAACTTAAAATTAATAAAATAAAATATCTAAATATGAATGAATTACTAATTGCCAATCAAAATATTGCGCCTCTTTGAATTAAAACAAGAGTTATACGACTCTTTTATAAAACGTATTAATATTAGTTTTTAAATGCATTCCTGAAGTTGCTAAGATGGTAACTACTAAATTAAATGTTTAAAATTTTTGTAGAATGCAAAAAGTTATATTAAGATTGTCAAGTTGCTTTTACTTTTAAGTAAAATTTTGTTAGTCTTCCGTCAAGTATTTTGGACGTTGTCAAGGATTTTTGAAACCACCTACTGCCTTTGGTGGTTCCTGCCCCTCGACAAAAGCGTCGTCTAGTTTTTGGCCAAGGCAAGTTAGGTGCTAAACAGCGCATGTCGTGGACTGGACTTGCTCCAAGCCGAGGAGGCACAGTGAAGAGGGACAGAGAGGGAGGGAAAGAATAAGAGGGAGAGGGAAGTGTTCGTCAGTCCGCAGGTAGCGCGAGTTTTGCTATCCGTGGATAGAGGAGTGTACAACTTTGTAAGTAGTTTAATTAAATTAATAAAACTTAAAGCTCGAGGAGGTCACAGTGAGCGCTACGTGTGTGCCTGTGTTTATCTGACTGTCTGTGTGTGTGTGTAAGTTGGAGACCCTCGAAGTGCTCAGGAGTCTCAGGACGGGACACTCTGAGAAAGTAAAGTTGACAGCAAAACAAATGCAATGACGAGTAAAGTGCTCGTTGCGTATTTTAATTTGGTTTAAAAACATTGTTTCGCAAAATCCCCAAGTGTACGTCAGTTCAGCTGACATCACGTCACACAGCGGCAACTCAGAGAGAGAGAGAGAGACAGAGAGAGAAAGAGATGAAGACGAAGGACAGGCGTAAAGAATCTGCTGAGGAGTGGGGCTAGTGAGCTTCAGTTTCTGCTCCTGTTCTTGTTATTGTTACTCTGCAAGTGTGTGTGAGTGTGAGTGTGTTGTGACAGCAGTGCAAAAACCGCGCTGACAGCGAGCACAAGCTCGGGGAGCTGGGGGATTCCCGGTTCGCTTCGGTACGGTTCGGTTCAGTTCAGTTTGGTGGGGTTCCTTTTTCGGGATACATTGTGAATGTAAGAAATGTAAATTGTGCGCTTTTGGTGCGCACTTTTTGCATTCACGTGCAACATTTTCATGAGCTTCGCCCAGCTCCCATCTCTGGGAGCTCAAAGAGGAGAAGCAGCAGAAGCAGCCAGAATGAGATGGCACAGAGCGAGATGAATATGGCAATGCTGGAGGCGCGTTATGGGCAACCGCGTTTGCTCAGCGGCGTAATGAACTCAAAAACCAACTCATAATTAAACTGGGGAGTTATGTGACATAGACAACGGCAACGGCCGAAGCAGCAGCAGCAGCTGCGGCAGCAGCATCAGGCAAATGCAACTCTGGGGTGGCATTCAGACAACATTTGCGACATTTTTCTTGTCCAAGTTGAATGGAAGAGAAGAGGGTCTGTTGTCCGAGGATTTGTTGCTGCCACTGTCCTATAAAATGCCGAAAAGTTCAGTTCAGTTCTGTTCAGCCTGGCGCTGTAAAGTGCATACAAAATGTGACAGAGCTGACACGAGTTACTCTGCAACAAGTAACTAAGCAGCACTCACCACTCGCTGCTCGCCATCAAGCCACAAGCCAGATTGAATGGGGAGGCTCAGATGCAATAAGCACTATGCTCTTTGTTTGCAATGAATTAATGGTATGCCATATCAAAAACTTCATATGCCACCACACTGCAGTGTATAGCATTAAATTCTGGATAGCTGTCAAGCTTTGAGGCCAGCACTATATTGTGGTTAGCATTTAGTTAAAACTCGCAGCTCCAGATCATGTGTTTTCTCTCTTTATAGCTGATAGCTTCATAATAAATACAGTTTATTGTTTCTTTAACTCACAATTAACATTAAAGTGTTTTTAAGACAACATATATCAGAATATTGTCAAATAATTTTCAAAGAGAAATGAGAACTTTGACTATTATAAAATAGTCTACACAAAATATTAATTTGTGATGTTGCTCCTTTAATTTAATTACCATGGCTTGTAATAATTGCAATTCAAACGATTCTAAAATTATCAAATATATTTGAATGTATACCCCAAAAAAATAAATATGAGAGGGCGGTATCAAAAAACTTGTTTATATAATAGAGAGACATTGTTAATATTTGTCTAAAAAAAAAAAGAAAATAATCTATATAGTTGTACAATATTTGAAAATCTTTAGTACTTAACTGATTATTTTCCTAAAATAACGCAATAGATTTGTTAAAATGCATCCAAGATATATTTTTGTATTTCGAATGCCTAGCAAATATCCTTTTTGTGAATGTTTGAATAAGGGTGCTCTATTATTATTTTCTAAAGTTCTCTGGATTAAGACAATATCGTAAATAAACTGAAATAAAAGAAGTTTTCTTCACTAAAACTCTGAAACTAAAAATATCCTGGTTAGTAATGAAATTAATCAACGATTAACTCAAGTAATAATTTTAATTAGTACGAAATTGTTGGACTTACAGTAACATATTTCCCGCGAACTGTTAACAATGCAGTTAAGGCGAATTGCTAATTGTAAGGACAGTATTTTCTTGTGATGAAATCCGGCAATTGCATGGCTTTTAGCGCTGAAGTGCCGTGCCGCAAAACGCAAACGCAAAACGCAAAACGCAAACGCAACCGCTCGAGTGGCTCCAAGGCCAATTCGGATTCTATAGCCACGCTCTCTTAAGCCATTTCGTGTGCTTGGTGGCACAACAAAAGCTTTTGGGCGCGCCCTCATTTCATGGCAAAAGCCACAAAACTTTTCGCACCGCCACAAAACCCAACTCATTAAAAAGATCAGCAGCAGCAGCAGCACAACTACACAGCTCCCCGCTCCCCACTGTCCTCTCCTCCAGCCACCGACAGCAGCGATGAACAATCGAACAATATCAACGCTTCATGGCAGCCCACAGAAAGCGGCAAGAAAAGTGACAGCGAAAAAAAAGGCGTAGAAAACACAAACTGACAAAAGCCGAGCCTTAACCTCACCCAACAGCAGCAGTCCTATATATATACATATATATTGTGTATATATGTTTGAGTATGAAAAAAAAATTAGGGCACTTACGCGTGTTGGCGTAAAAAGCAGGCAGAGGCAAAGTTTTTTCGCTGCTGCTTTCCCTCCCTCTCTCTGCCTGTTAACCCCGGATGGAGCGGCAAGTTTTAAGCAAATGTCAGTCAGTGCCTCCTCCTGATGATGACCCTACTTTTTGAAAATGTGTCAGAGCTACAAGTGAAGAGCAACTGTTGCAACACAGCGCGACAGCAGCGGCAGGAGCAGGAGAATGGGCGCCAGGGCGTGGCTAACGCAGCCTGATGGGTGGGCTTTGATGGTTCGTTGCTGTCGCTGCCGCTGCCGCTGCTGCTGCATAAATATTCAAAGCTTTTACATGGCTGCAGGCTGGCTAAAAATGTGCAACAGAATTGCGGCAGTGGCAGCCTGACGTGGGTGAGGGTAAATGGTAAGTGCAGTGCAATGCAGCCCTGGCCCGTATCGAGCTACTTTCACAGAGGGTTGGCCCCAAAGTATTTGCTCGGCAGCATCAAGTGCTAAGGCACGACAGACAACTCACAAACGAGCGGGGGGAATTAATTAATTTGTACAAAAAATGCTTGGGCACTTTTATGATACTCGATTGTTTGCTTGGGGAGCCACTTGTCCATAATATTTGCAAACTGATTTTAATATTAAATGCTGCCTCTTACTGAACTTTGTTGCCATCGAATTTTCAGCAAAAATATTGACAGCTGAGCATATTGAAAGCCAGAATTGAATAGTTGCTATAAAATGTAAAAAAAATACACAAGCTACATTATTTTCTTGGATTTCAAAGTGTGTTAATAAATATAAAAGTAACTTGAATTATGTACAAATGAATATACGCAAATTTAAATTTTGTCTTTGCCTAGAAGTGTACAAAGTGTATTTCAGCAAACTCTCACATATTAAACTATTTTCTTTGATTTCAAATGTGTATAAACATACTAATAATATTTAAAAGTATATTTTAAGTAAAAAATAAATTTAATTACTTTCTTTACTTCAAATGTATTTAAAATGAATAAATATATTTTATAATGTATTTCAAATATATTAAATTACTTCGTTTGCTACAAATATGTATAAGTAATTATAAATACAGTTAAAATCAGTCAATAGCTATAAAATAAAATAAGTACATAAATAATTTTTTTATTAAAATAACTACAATAAATAATAATAGAGTTGCTAAGTATTTTACACATTTTGTGGAAGCAGCCCTCGCAATTGTAGCGTAAAATTGTCTTTCAGCGTGTCCGTTGTTGCAATATAAAAACGCAACAGCAGCTACTGTGGCAACAGCGGCAACATGAGCAGCGAGCACTAATAACAACTGCAGCGGCAAACAACAACAACAACAACAACAACAACGATGACGACGACGACGACGACGATGTTGTTGCTGGCCTCTGTCAGGACTAACTGTCAACGAGCTGGCAACCACTTAAAGCCTTCAAAATGGCGCAAGTTTAAATTAAAATTTTGAAGTACACATCCCGACACCAACAACAGCAACAACAACTAAACATGAGGCGGCTACGTCGCTTTTGGGTACAAGGCAAAACTTTGTGTAATTTCGCTGGCGAATGCTGGCTGAAGGGAAGGGAAGGCGAGGGGACGGGAGGTGGAAACGTGGCGGGATCTGCAGCAAGTGCATTTGTGAAAAACTTTAACGATTTAGGCTCAACATGTTGGCGCAAAAACAGCAACAACAACGGGACCAAGTGGAGCAACAGCGCAACATTCCAGGCAATTGTTTCTGCGAGACACAGGCACAAGTGATGGAGAGCGCGCCAAAAAGCATGCAACACATTTTATGATGATTTTTTGTTGTCGTCGTTGTCGCTGCGTCTTTTTTTCGGTTTGAATGCTTTTGT
This sequence comes from Drosophila immigrans, assembly GCA_963583835.1. Taxonomy (NCBI): domain Eukaryota; kingdom Metazoa; phylum Arthropoda; class Insecta; order Diptera; family Drosophilidae; genus Drosophila; species Drosophila immigrans. Next base: position 32,242,769 of record OY757141.1, read on the forward strand.
ATTTGCCTGTTGTCGCTCGTCGCTCGTCTGTTGTCTGTTTTGTGTTTTGTGTTGTTGCGCTGTTGTCCTTGGTGCTTGTTTTTGCCGCACTTTAGTGCCACCGCATTGACAAAGTTTCCATCTGCCGCGAGCCTGAGAGCACACGCACACACACACACACTGAGAGAAAATGTGATCTATGCCTTTTTCTGGGGCAACAACAAAATAATACAAACTGCAAAATTTCAAATTCAGCAGCCGCAGCCAGCACATGCGATCCGAAAGCGAACTTTCCACCAGCAGCAAAAGTTTGTCTTTGTCGAGCTCGGGAATGCGGATGAAAAGGAGGCCCACGACGACCGTCGTCGTCGGCTGCAAGTAATTTTGCAGCTCTTTATGCTACCGCAAGTTTTTACTGCACTTTGCCAACTAACCGACTCGTGGACTCCGGCTCAACATCAGCAGCAGCAGCAGCAGCATCAGGCATCAGTTCTAGCTGCAGCAGCAACAGCAACAGCAGCTCCAGCTACAGCTTTGGCTTTTGGATTCACTGTCTGGTCTCTCTGGCATCCGCTTGCCACAGCTTTAGCCTTCAGTTTTAAGAATTTGCAGCTTTTGCTTTTTGTCCGTCTGTCTTCTGTCCCCTATTCTCTGTCCTCTGTCCTCTTTTTCTCCCCCGCTAATCCCGAGTGTGCTTTTGCGGTGCACAGATTTTTGTGCCAAGTTCTGGGCCAACAACTGCTTCTGCCTTAGCCTCAGGGTGTCGTTGGAATCACAGTTTTGTAAATTTACTAGGCACATGACAAGAACTGTAGGTCTAAAATGAGTTAGGGCACGTTCATCTATACCAAACAAGTTTTGTGGCTTTCACTCTGAAAGTGAAAATTGGAAAACTGTTTATTCACTCGTACTCGTTCAGCAGTTGCACCGGAAACACCTTGCCAACATCGACAGAAAGTTAATAAGGTCATATACGAGATACGAGTTGGCTCAAAAGAAAAACGTGAGTCATGTGTAATTTTATGAAATTGATTCGAAAGTGCAGTTTGCAAGGGAGTTTTATGCTTTAGCACAGAAGGAGACACATGTTTTTTGCAAAAGCAAAACATGATAGTTTATATGTTTTCATTTACATGAAAATTCATTATTTCTGATAAGAGCTTGAGTCGTTTGCTTAGATATAATAAATTGATGTAAAGTCATGAGCCAGATTAAATATCGGTTAAACATATAAGGATGCAATCAATACCTTACTTTGTATATTTTTTTTAAATTGTACTATATAAATTAAAAATAAGAATTGAATACAAATTAAAATTGCATTATTATTTCATCATAGTAATTTATTGGAAAAAAAAAACAAATAAGAGATACAAATGAATTGAAAGAAACTTTTTTTGTCCATATTTTATGCAATGCATTGCAATGTATAATTTTTATTTGCAATCCATGAGCTATGTAAAAAAAACGGATTTCAATAATAGATTTTTTGATATTTTTTGCTTTACTTATATTAATGTGTATATCCAATATTGATGCGAGAAAAGAAGAAACATTTTTTTGTTTTTATGAAATGTACCTGAAGGAAATAAGTTAGGCCATGTGCACGCAAATTATTATGAATTGAAATATTTGTAACAAAACACAACAAATTAATTTTTTGTATTTATTGTAGTAGGACCAAAAAAATGTATTTAAGTTAAAATTCGAACAGTAGCCATTGAAAAAATTCCTATTGTTATATATTCAAATTAGAAAATAAAAGACTAAAAGTATTCTATAGTTAAAACTTTCAATTTAATGAATGTAAATATAAATAAATTATACATTTAAAATGTAAAGTGGATTATTTCATTTGACTTTTATCATAGTTGTAATTCAGTTTTAAAACTAGTCACGCTGCGTTTTTCTGGTTTGTTTTCCAATAGTTCTAATCATTCTTTTTTTTAAATCCTTTTCCAGCATGTTTGATTAACTGAACTGTGTAACATTAGCACAGAGCTGAACAAAGGAATCCGCTCGGATGTGTGGTCAGTAACCGTTGCGTCGAACAAAGCCGCCGTCCATTGTCCGTCAGTTGGAGGCACTTCAATGGCAAACTACGAGCACGAGTATTGTCGGCAAGTTCAAGTCAAACATGGCAACAAGACACATATCAAACTTATACATAATGCGTGCTGCAGCGCCAAGCTATGGCCGCAACTCATCTTCATCAAGCAAGAGTCTCAACTCTCGGTCATAATGTAAACAATGACCAGTTAGTGATAGCTTCTCCCCGTCTGTGCTATTCACACACACTCAACACACACGCACACACACATACGCACTCGCACTCGCACACACACGCTAAGCTCAATGCACACAGAAAATTTGTTTGGCATACAAACGGTCTGAGAAGAGACGAGACTCGATGCTCAAAAGCCAAACAAGGAGCATTAGCGTGGGTCCAGGACTCGGCAGCCGCTGGTTGCAGCTTCCTCTCTCTCGCCCTCCCCTTCGCAGATTTGTCAATTTAAAGTGCGGGAAAGAGGAGTGAAAACTTTATGAACTACTCGACGACTTTAGGGCCCTGGAGAAGGCAACATGCAAAACAGACCCTCAGATACCCTGAGCTCTCAGCTCTCAGCTAGACCTGTTCCGGTGCCATCTTTCCGGGCCGTGTCCTGCGTTCTCTGTCTCCTGTGTCCGTCTGTTGCGGAAGTCAAGCAAAACTCGGCACACAGACACTTCTACAGAGAGAATGAGAGCGAGAGAAGAGCGGCGAGCGGAGAGCAGAGAGCAGAGAAATTTGCAACACCTGGCAAAAGTTTTTAATTATATTAGGAAACTGCAAAAGAAAATTTGCGTCACGGCTTGAGGGTAGTCAGAGCACTGAACTAAATTGGGCTGTGTGCACAGCAATTGGTGGGCGTGGCATTGGCGTCTTTGCGAATTAATTGACACGAATTGATGGGTCTCAATGTCAAAAGGCCAATAGCAACAACGGCAGCAACAACAACGACAAGGACAAGCAAACTAGCAGAAACAGTCAAAAAAGTTTTTAACTTTACCTGCAATTTGACAGCAGACGTTGCGTATACGTTATGTCTTGACGTCCTGGCTAGACAATTTTAACAGGACTCCCTTTAATTGGCGTAATTTTGTCATCGATTTAATTAAATGCCCATAGCTTATATCCAAAACTCTTCAACTTCCTCGTCTCCCGTGTCCTTCTCAATCGCCTTGCAGCGCCAACAACGGAAGTCGCAAGCTCTTTCACTTGATTCGATGGCACAAGTACATATATATACATATATATAGATGGAATATATATATAGAGGGGGCGGGTGTTAAATGCGCCATGGCGGAACGACTCGAGGCGAGAAGTTTGTTTGCAAAGAACTCTTGTGGTTTCCATTGCCTGTTGTTAAACAATTGATTTCTCAATAAATCGTGCAATGCACTGAACTCTCTTCCTTTCTCCCACTCTCTCGGCTCTGCTCTGAGCAGCTCCATGAGGCAAAAACAATTAATTACAAATAGCATGTTGACTTGCAAACAAAAAGGGGTAGAATCCTTTAGCAGCCCAGCAGAAGCAGTTGCGCAGCTCGATTATATAAGCACCGTGGGCTGCTCTCCGCGAGACTCGCAAATGGAAACCCTTCAGGATCATTGACAAAAGCTGATCGATATGTATTAACAACAATGTGATTATTGCTGCGTGATGAAAGCTGAACTGAAGGAGGAATGTTCGTTATTTTCGAAAGAGCATCTTATAAGAATTATTCATGTTTAAGAGAGTTTCATTTATTTTAATTATATTATTAATTTTAAATAAATTCCTAGAAAACCAGAAAGTGCTACACAGAAGTTGTATCTAATTTTCTAGCTTCCTACTTGCTAGAAACGAGGGAACCAACATTATCAATTACATTGACAAATTCTTATAAATTTTTCATTTTAAAATACATAATAAAATAATAAAAATTGTGAATTATATTATAAAGTATCTGATTTTTGCTGCTTGAAAGAAGATGAACTGCAGGTACGTTATTTAAGAATGAGTTCAGGTTTATACAAAATGATAATTTCTTTAGACAATTTCTCTATTAAAATACAAACATTTTTCCTAATAAACAAATTCAAAAATTTTGGCAAATTAAAAGCAAACTTATTAATAAATTATTCACCTCTGTTTTATCGTATTTGTCGTCGTCAAATCTTTCTCGTCAAATAAATTGCAGCAATTGTGTTGTCAAGATATCAACACAAATACTTCGACGGTTTGAGCTTGATTTTATTGAGCTGAGACTAAAAGTTTTAGCTACGCTGCGATCCACTGTTAATTGGCGACAATGCCACAGGCAGAAGTTGAAACAAAAGTCCAATAGACTGAGGGAGGAGCACGTACCAAGTTGACTGAGTGACAGACAAACGGCCTGATTCGACAAATAGAGGAGCAGACAAGGAAACGGGGGCGAAGCATGCACGACTCAGGCTAGACAATAAACAATTTCGAATCCTTTTAATGCCAATAATGATAAACAAATTCACGAGCAGCCAAAGCAGGGTATCAGCAGAAGGTGGAAAACTCCGAAGCGAGCACGAGCTGGGCAGAGCATGAAAGGCAAACAGAAGGAACGACAGGAGCAGCCGAAACGCCATTGAGCAGGACTAAATGAACGAATCGAGTGAAGTAGTCGAGTGTTTGAGTAACTGGAGCTCGAGTTGGAGCTGGAGTTGAAGCTGGAGATTGCGTCTGCTAGCCAACACAATGCATCAATATAACAAAAACGTCCTTCAAACTGCCGGGGAATCAGGATGAGAGCGAGGAGAGCTGCAGAGGGCTGTCGTCTCATCAACTTAATTTAATCAGACACTCTGTGTATACAAAAATGCAGCAAGTGATGGAGCTAACCCCCAACTCCAGTGCGTCAATAAGGTCTAGTCAATGCCTACGCGTGGACTCACAAAAGCAGCTGAAGGGGGGGGCCAAAGGGGAACTGCCTGCTGTCTGCCAGAGAGCTGAATGGAAGGGACTGTTGTTTGGCCTGATGATGGAACTGAACTGAACTGACGGGCAATTGTTGTGTTGTGTTGTGTTGTGCGTCGTTGGTTGGATGTCTCCTGCTGGGTTCCATTGCGAACGATGATGGCTTTTGGTGCCCGCCTGTGCTCGTCAAGTATTCCAGCAATTTTCCAATTGAAATCATTAAACAATTTGCATTCCACTTGAAAATTGCGTTAAAATAACAACAGTTTACAGCGCACTCTGCTGTTCTGATAGCAAGCGTAAAAGCAAAAGCAAAAGCTAAAAGAGAGTGGAGAAAGTGTGCAGTCCAACCATGTCGTCATTGTCCTGGACATCCAGTCAGCACAATGCGTAGCACATTTCAATTGCTCAAAAATGTAAAATGTAAAACGTTTCCAGTGTCCCTGGCAATACTGATGACCATGGACCATGGCTCTGACTCTGACTCTGATTCTGATTCTGTTGCTGTCCCTGTTTGGATTTCGACTTCAGCCAAATGCCTTTGTTGCACAAATTGAGCGAGTCGACGACGCTTTGAAGCAACAAAGTTTAATTACGGCCCATACAATAAATACGGCTAACGGGGGAGAGAAATACGCAAAAATGGAACTTCAAAAATGTGCATTTTGTATGCAACAATTGTGCAAATATTGCAGAGTCCTTCAACTTGGTTGTGATTTGAGGGGATTGCGAATGATGCTGATCAAAAATGCAAACTGTTGTGGCACAACTCAAAAGAAAAATGCTGTTAACAATTTTTAAAAATTTTAATAAAACTTTATTGTAATTTATGGAAAGGTTATGGTATAAAAATATTTAATAATTAAATTGTTTTAAATGTATTTGCAATAAAATCAAACTCTCTTCTTAAATGTCTATTAAATTCGAGACAAATTGAAGATATACCTACACTGATCACATTCTCTTTCATTTGCATTTGGTCTCTACCTTTTCATTTTCTATGTTTCATTTTATTTGCATGTAAAAAAATACTATTCAAGCAAAATTATACTTTAACGAATAGTACGTAAATTTTATTGATTTTAAATAACTTTGACAAAACAAATAATATTTATTCTCGGATTATTTCAAGATAATATAAATTTACCTACGAAATACATTTATACTTATGCTATTTTCTTTCTGTCATTTAATCTCTTCCTCTTCCTTTTGTCCATTTAATTTGCCGCTGTATATCCCTGGGATCCTTTGATGACTCGCAATTCCATTTGAAATGCTATTGGTATCGCATATCGAATGTTCCCCTAATGGCAAAATACACAAAAACATAAACAATCCCCATTAAATTAATCAAAATCAACTAATAACTCTTACGTTCCTTGGGCACAATGGCAGTCAGTCTGCATTTGTGTAGGACATTTTGGCTGCAGGATATTATTGCCGAACTGGGTTCGTTGGTCGTAACCCCTCATTCACTTTGCATTCGATGCATAACTAAGCACTTTGGGCCATTCAATAAGGCACTCCAACCGAGTCTGTTGCAGCTCTCTAGGTACTTAGTATAGTGCATTTCCAATCGAACTGCTCTGCAATTCATCAACTGTCAAATCCCATTTAATTTTAGATTATAGCAAATAATTATAGAGGCAGTCAGGCGGGCAGGCAGGCAGGCAGGCAGGCAGGCCATATGGCTGTCTATCCGTCTGCCTGTCCGTCTAGCTGTCTGTCAGTGCAGCCACTCTGTCAGGTAACTCTGACCGCCCCACTTAATGCCACGAAGATAACAACAACAATAACAACGACACGACCTGCAACAAGCCAGAACACTCAAAAGCTACTTGGCCGTGCCAACGCAGAAGACACAACCGCCCCATTCTCCCCCCTAAGCTGGCCCAAAATGGCTGTCAAGGTTGCAATTGTTGCCTGGTCGAATGCTTGTGAGGCTAGAGTTTGCATTTGGGCGGCTTACGGCATATGCACAGTGTAACAAGATTCAATTAAGGCAACACCTCTGAAGCTGAAGTACACTCTCATAAGCGAAAGTCAACAGTTATTTGTTAGTTATTTAAAATTGTTAAATGAATATTTTAATTTTTGCCCAATTAAAAGTGCAACTTTTATCAATTTGGGTATTAAGTAATTATTCCCATAGAATACTTGGAATAATAAATAATCGCGATCGCTGAAGGCGTGGGTTCGATTTCTGTCAGGGATAATACTTTTATAATATTACTTTTTTGTAAGCGGAAGGCAACAATGTTAAAAGTTGGTGACAAATAAAAACTTCATAATTATTACTAATTTTTTAATTTTTAAACTTAGTTATTTTAAAAATTTGTTGATTTCAGAATAAAAAAAACTACATGGAGTTAAGAAATGGGATAATAAAAATAAAAAAAAAGTATTTCAAAGTGCACCGCGGCTGAAGCTATGGATCTAATTAATAAATCTTCATGTTTTCTCGTTTGTAAAAGAATTATATATATATTGTAGGTATATTTATATCAGTTATAATCATTTATTAATTTTAGTAATTTTGTACAGACCGAAGTGCATTTCAAACAGCTTCTGTAATGCAGAAACGGTGTAGCAGTCAGCTTTTGCACCACTGTTCGGAGCTCAAGGGGCATTTTATGGGCCAATATTGCTGAGTGCAGCGAATTTGAAGCGAGGCTGTGACGACGATGACGCTGACGACTAACAAACAAAGTTTTGTCTAGCGATTGAAAATTGCTGTGGCTGCTGGCAAAACACTTGGCTTGATCTGTCGGGAGGGGAGGAGAAGGGAGCATAGTGTGACCAGACATACAGGATAGTACTGAGTGGAGTCCTGGACCTGGGCACGTCTAGATTTATTTACATTTGAATTTTTGAACAAGTTGATGAAATTTGCGCACTGAGCAAACTACGAGTATGTCTGGCTGGTTTTGCTTGTTTGGCTCGCTCTGTTGTTTGTGGGTGATTGGCGGGTGGCGAAGGGGGAAAACGAACATCAATAAAGGTGGCGACTGCTTTTGTGGCGGCCTTTTGTGTGCATATAATTAAAAATGCTACCAGCCCCTAGCCCAAAGGTAAATAAAGAATGAGAAGGAGAGACAGAGAGAGAATGCGTTGCAGTGGCAAGCAAACAAACCGACAAACAAAGCGATGGAGGCGGGCTGCATTTTTGCAAGTGCTTGCGAAAATTTGTTTGGCCATTAGAAATATTCATGGCTGAAAATTATTCAATTAAAGTTCGGGCCAGAATCAACAGTAAGCACGACAAAGGCAACAACAGCAAATCGGAGATGAGGGCTTAGAGGAAGGCATTCAGCCCGGCAGACCAAAAGTCAAACACAACAAATACATAATGAGCAGTCAGGCGGCACACACACACACACACACACACACACTTGCACACAAAGATATGGCACACACACACACACAGACACAATGCACACAGGATGTCCGGGAATGTACGCGGCACTTCACAAGCGGCTGGCAAAATTAACGGCAAATGCGCTTTAAATAGCAACAATGGCGAATTCCAGAGCCGCCATCGCCGCTCTATTGACCCACTGCACTGTATAGAGCAGCAGATAGCGCTGTGGCATGCGGCAATGCCACGCCCCTCCTGGGGCACAAGCGGAACTTCGGTTTGCAGCGGACATGGAAATGCAGCGGGGTCTCCGTTAGACGTTTAACCGAAACACCAGCTAAAGGAAACTGTAACAGATTAAACTTGGCACTTGCAACGCAAAGCTGGCTGGCAAGCAATGCCAAATGTCAGAGGGGCGTGGAGCAGAGGGGGCGAAAAGTAGATGAAGAGCATCTACAGATACAAGCCATGTTGATGCCTGCCAACAAAGTAGACTAGATAAGGGAACATGCTAAATCGACGAACAGCTGCTCTGCAAATTAACAAGTTTAGATTATAACGACAACAATAAAAATTAGTCTATTAGGATTTTTTGTAGTCATAAATTTGCAAAAGTTCTTAAAAATAAAATTCTGCAATAAATGCAACATTAAATTACAATTAAATTCTAAAGTAGTACATTTAAAAGAATTAATTATGTCTGGTTTTATCAAATTGAACACAAAGCTAAATATTTATTTTTTAAATTATTTATCATTAATTATTTAAATTACATTTTATTGAAAGTTCAACAAGAATTACATATTTTTTAGGATGGAGTAAAACTTGTTATCTGTTCTAAACATTTTTAGAGTTATGTTTCATGCTATGTTATTTACTCAATTCCATAAAGAATCTTGAATCCAAAAATCAAAGTAATATTCAATGTTTTATAAAAACTGCTGGTTTTATAAGCTTAAGTAAAATTTTAATTTTTTTAAAACTTTATGTTTGTAATAACTATTTATTTATTTCAAATATGCCATCTACAGAATTCAACTTTTTGAGATATATTAGACTGATACTGCTATCTGGTTGTACCCTCGAATTTAAGTATGTTGCAAATAAAAGCTTCTTCGTTTTGTTTTATTTTTTAAATTACTTATTACATATTTTTATTATGCCAATTTTGTAATTTGACTATCGCGTTGTGCCTATTAAAGCAGGTTTCAAATAATATAATTTTTAAGAAAAATTGTAGATATTCTCGACATCCTACTATTTTAGTAGCTACCTTTGGAAATTACTAAAATAAAATATTCCTAGATAGCACTGCACTGCGATGCCAGTTCTCCTTTAAAATCAATTCACCTGCCTCTAGATAATCCTAAAAACTGTCAATAACAGTAACGTGTTCTTACACACTCGCGAGGATTATAATCCAGTTTGATAGTTAATCGACTTCAGTTCGTTGGTTTTGATGTGTTAGAGTGTATAATAATGGGCCATATGAAGTGCAAACAAAAGCCGTTGCATGTGAGGGAATATAAAAGTTAATATAACGCACGTTGAGTGGTTATGGCATTGAGGTCTCTGGCATTAGTACTCATATTTTGCCGAGCAATTGCAAATACCCAGCACACATACCAATGTAAAAACACTCACACACGCACGTAATCGCATATAGAGAGAGAGAAAGAGAGAGAACGCCGCACGATATGAGCAGTTTTTAGATTTATACATATATAATATATGCCACACTGGCTGGCAAACAATAAGAAGTCAGACATGAATCTGCGGAAGCGTGGGAGGGAGTCAAAGAGCGAGAGAGGGGTGTAGAGGGGGTAGCATATACTCATCTCTAGCTTTCTGTTACTGTATATGCATATATTAGTTATTAATGCGTACGTGGAACGCATATTGAGAAATGCCGCAGAGCCAACTCCCCAATTTGCCAGTAAGTCTATGAGAGACATGTGTGAGAGTGTGTGCGTGAGTGTGCGAGTGTGTGTGTGTTTGCGTGGCAGATTTATGTGGTTTTTGCAGCAAAGAATGCATAATGTTTGTTCTAGCTATATTTGAAATATGCCAGCAACGAGATTTGTGGCGCGACGTCGACGACGACGACGATGTCGGACTTGGACTTGGACTTGCACCCCATTAAAGATTCATTCATTTGCAGCACCCTTTTTGCTTCGCTTGGCTCTCGCTGCGGTTGCAGTTTCCGCAGAGGGGTCGCTTGATGCGATTAGATGTGTAAAGTTCTTCGGATGTGGTTAAAATACGCTCTGAGATTGCTTTGTTCACTTCTTCACTGCAGCGAAAAGGGTACAACTTTGCATAGACTCTGCTTTAAGATGTGATTCAATATTTAAAGAGATGAAAATGTGTAGAGGCAAAAAACATTGATTGATGGGTTTTAATTTAAGAGCCTTGTTCACTTACTTTTGCGCTAGCTACACTTTCGCTCTATGATAGATGGTTGGCCACACTTTCACTTTTTCACTCCTGGGATGGTCCCAGCTTTAAAAACAACTTTCACTTGGCGAGCATCTTTTTTACAATTGCTGGACGGGAAACAACTTTTTATATTCTACTCGATAACATTGTTTTCCTTTCTTTTGGTTACATTGCTAAACTTTCGTTTGATTAATTTAATTCCTTCTTTCTTGCTCTCATCAATCATTAAACTTCAAAAAGCTGTGGCCTCCAGGTTTCGACGTGCATGTAAATCAAAATCTCACCACTTATTAGTTTTCCATATAATTTACAGAAATTCAACTTTGGCCAATTATGAAAAACTAGAATAAAAATGCAAATTTCAAGCAACTCGTGTCCAGCGGCACACACCGAAAAATGAATAAAATGTGTAGAAACTTTACTTTGCGCCAAGCCGAACCCAACTTCAACCCAATGCCAGATAAGCCTAACAAATTTTTTAAAATAAATTACAGAGTAGAGCAAACAAATTTGCATACACAAGAGAGGGTGTCAGAGAAAGTTCGGCAGGGCATGAGGGCGCTGGATAAAAAAAGGTTTCCCTCTCTCTCCCTCCTCTTCTCCTCCTGCGCTTATCTTTCTCACTTCTTTTTTTCACGCCACAAAGCAAATCAAGCAAAATTTCGAGTGGGGCAGAAAAATGAGTTATTGCACATGTTGGCCAAGGCGGGGGGAAAGAGGATAAGTAGAAAGTCCAGGAGCCTAGAAAACCTCCTCTGTCTAAAGGTCGCAACACTTTTGATAATATCAAGGCGAAGGCAAAGGGCTCAGTGCCTAAAAATGGGCTGCCAGACGATGCCAAAAAGAAAGAAAAAGAAAATGCAGGAAAATAAAACAAAAATTCAAGCTAGTATACGCTTAATAAAGTGGCTGTAGCAATCAGGGGGGGGGGGGGGGGGGCGAGGAGGCGCTGCTTTTGCTTTTCGGGGTCGAGGCCCAAGAAATGTGCTCGGGCACAAACTTTATTAAAACTCTTGAATTAAATGAATTAGTCAACCATATAGCCCAGCTCTTGGCTGCTGCCCAGCCACGGTTCATGGACCGGGGAACGTCGCTTAACCCGCCTCATCTCTCCATCTACTTTTCGCTTTTTCCGACTGGCGACTCCCGACTCCAGACTTCAGTTGTGCCCACTCCTCTCCTTCCTCTCCTTGCCTTTATCTATTTCTTCTTCAGTGCGGCTTGAAAAACAATTTTCGTAAGCAAAAGTGTAATGAGCGTAGAAATGAACTTTAGAGTCGGTGGGGCTCCAAGGTCCAAAGGGATGTGGCAAGGGGCTGGGCAAATTAAATGAAATCTCCTTGTGCCACAGAGCGAGCGTCTTCTTGGCCGCCGAAAAAAAAATATATAAGCGAGAAGAAGGAAGCATTAAAATATCAGTGCAAAGAAGGAAAGGGCTAAACGACTAAAACTTTTACCAAAAGTATGGTATACCGAAAAACCCCAAACCAAAAGCAAATCCAGAAAGCGAACCAAACCTCCAACTAAACCAGAAGCGAAGAAGCAAAGCCGACTCGAGTCAAAAGTTTTGTGCCTTTTTGTAACTGATTCGTACGCTTTCCACTGAAATTTTTCTTATGATTTCCTTTTTAATTTAATCCGAAAGACATTGCTAAATTGCTGTTAAAATGTAAAAAAGAAAAATAAAATAGAAACATAATGGAATTCGGCGGCATGAGTCATCTTCTACTCAGGCACTAGGCTGCGAGGTAAATATTATTTAAAGTAGGCAAATAAATAATAATGATGGAAATCTGGAAATTTTAATTAAAGACAAGCCTAATTTGATCCAAGTCTCGAACGGCAGAGATAGCAATAAAATACTTCTAAGAATTCAGAAGTACAACTTGAGAATTCAGCAAGTACTTTGTTGATGTTCCTGCTTATGATATAGACTTCCTTAATTCCAGTAGCTGTCACAACTATTTAAATAGCATTTTGTTGTGCTGTGTAATTACGCGAGAACCTTTTTTGAGAAGCCTTAGAGGGAATGACTGGACGTTGACAACTGTTGGCCAAAACCGGCCAACTCGGCCGTTGGATTTGCCGGCTTTCTCGCATAGTAGTTTCGCCAAAAGGAACAAGAAAAAAATTACTCAAGCCACAACTGGAAATTGAAACTTGATTATGTGCAGAAAGGCAGAAAAAGTTGCAATGCTGGTAGCATTGACTCTCTCTGGGCTACGGGTTTCGTTAGGGTTTGGGATTGGGTTTTTAGTGCGTTGTCAGGCGTAGAAATTTATGCTCTTTGCCAAAAACTTTGCAGCCCTCGGCCCGTCTGTCCGACCGTCCGTCTGTCTGGTATAAAACAGCTCTTAAAACTATTTGGTTGCCTTGCTTTTCGGTATTAAAAGCAACTTCCTTATATATGTTATGTTATGCTCTGTACATCTTTTCGGCATCATAAAACTTGATAGTTTATGTTTTGGTTTCATTTTGTAGTGCTTTTGCCAAATGAAATACACAACAAACAGCAAGCTGCAATCGAGAAATACATAGAGTTTTATACACACATTATTTATTCATGCCCAATGCATGCGCAATTAAAATTTGTGAATTAGTCACAAAATCGATTTACGATTGGCAACAGCAACAGCAGCAACAGCAGCAACAAAATCAACAACAGAAACATTTATTCCCCGTTTGCAGAATTCGCCTTGTAAATTGGCAGTTCAAATAATGCAGCCATAACTTTTTATATACTTCGTTTCAGATGAAATGCGTTCGACTCAAAAACTTTTGGCTGTAGGGGTTATTTTTATGGCAGTTGTGCATTTAGTTAGCTTCCAACTGTTGGCAAAAGGGGAACACAAGAAACTGCTGCTGCAGATCGGAAAAGTTGTGCAAATTCAGATTCTGTAACATAAGTTACGGCCTGCTCAGTGAAAAAGAATCCATCTTAAGTAAATCATCATACATGCTTGTGCCCCAATTTTTATTTTGAAAAACTCTTGCACATTAAATATGACATTGATGTCTTTAAGCTTTGCCGGCTATATTGTATAATTTCTAGACCATTGAAGTGATTGAATTTTATTTTATTGTTATAAATAATTAACATACATTAGAGTGTTACTGAGAGTTGAATTCACTTAAAACAAAACCATTTTAATGGTTTATGCAGCCAATATTCGCCGAAGATTTTAACTTGCTTCTGTTTTATTTTGTATAGTCCCAAGACTGCAAATTGATATTATAATTTCCAGTGTCCTTGCCTAAAATGTCAAAGATTGATTGGCTTTCAAATGAGCACATAACACAACAGTTCATTCGATTTCACATCATTGTTCACAGAATTTATATAAATTACATTTGCAGCTGAGAAAATGGAATTTTTGAAATCTTTTCGACTTCCTGTTGTGAGGGCGGATGACGACGAAGCTGAATTAGTTGACCCCCAAGCTAGTCTAAGAGTAAGTATATATTTTTATTGTAGGTGCATTCAATTCTCTATTATTTTATATGAAGGACTCTTGCAAAGAAAAAAGTCACATTGAGTCGTTGTTTAACAAATACCAGGAATGCAACGATCGTGTGAACGGCCGCAAAAAAACAACAGAGACCTGCGTGGAGGAGCTCTATGATTACGTATCTGAGTTGGATCACTGTGTGGCTCATCATCTTTTCAGCAAGCTGAAGTAGATGAACAATACAAAGCATATACTTACGTAAGAGTAATATTGTTACTGAATTTGGTTTTATATTTGAAGTGAGAAGCATACACCAATAAATACGTTGAAACGTCTTGACATCATTTTTGACAACTACTGTCGTCACAATAGTTTTTTTTTGTAGATCTAAATATAACAGATTGGGCGATCGCCGATTACTGTATTTAACTTCGAATATATTATCGAGAGATGGACCTTTAATGGAATGGATAAACTTTAATTATTATGAAGGTATAGAAAGTATTATTATAATTTATTTTAAAATCAGCGAACTTAGTTCGTAATTTATGTAGTTATTCGATATTTTTTGAACACTTACGAATTTAAATAATTTGCAGATTAACTAAGTTAACAGCAAATTAGATTATTATTAGATTGAAAGATTACAAACATGTTTATAAACACACAATTCTTACGCTTCATAAAGTATTTAGTTGTATTTGTATTTGAGAAATCATGATCATAAATATATTTTATTGCAGTTTTGTTAAGTGTGAAAAAGTTGTATTGACCAGATCTGTTCACAAAATGTTTGCTGTTCGTTGATTGGCATTTATTTTAAAATTAATCTTGCAAGAACTAAAAGTTGTTAAGCCACAAGTTAGTGGGGATTTCATTATTGAGGTTTCGCTCTCAGCTCGTCTAACATATACTAGATACGTGTAAGACTGAGATAATTTGGCAAAGTTCATATTAAATTCACTTAATATACAGAGGAACTTAACAAAGTACGTTTATAATTAATAAGTCGTTCCGCCCAATGCAACCATAAAATGCTCTCACGCACTTTCCTTTTGCTGCCTTTTGCCTTTTGCTTCTTCTGCGATTTCTCCTTCCACTCAATTTATTGCTATGAGAGCTAAAAACTTTTATGCACAGCACCCGCCACCCGCCTCACTCCCCCCCTTGCACCGCTTTTCTGGCTACTAACCAAGCAAATATACTAAAAAAAAGAGGAATAAAAAATAAAAACTGGTGTGGAAAATGGAAAACTTTTGCATAATAGACTCGGCTCTAGAGTTTAAAGTTCAAAGCTTTTGTAGGTTATGCAAATTAGAAATTAATAATACCGAGCGGAGAGCTCACACACACACACACACACAGACACACACGCGCGCGTGGTCGCCTGGGGAGAGCGAGAAAGATATTAGACTCTAATACCAATACACACATAAATTAGGCTCCGCTTCAACGTTTTTATCAACGTGGCTGATTCGACACTGGCTAACGGCTAACGACCAACGGGCGAAGGGTGACGGGCGAAGGGTGACGGGTAACGGGGCGGCACTCAATGCCACAAAATTATGATAAATGATTTGGAAATGTGCACAAGCAGGCAACATACCGACCACCAGCAACAACAACATGCCACAACAACAAGCGAAGCAGCAGCAGCAGCAACCGAACCACGACGCAGAACCGAACACATCCTTTTCCTGTGATGTTGTTGCTGTTGCTGTAACTGTTACTCTGGCTGTTGTTATTGCTCCAGTTGTTGTTGGTGCTCCTCTCAAGCCGGCTGGCGAAAAACTTTTCGAGTTGAAGGAAATGTAATTTCGTATATATTTTCTTTCATATTTTTTAGTTTTATACCCGCTACGCCAAATCTAGCAGGGTATTACGACTTAGTGCTAACCAATAATTTATGCAAGATGAGATTCCATCGAACCATCTATCTGCCTAAGAAACCACAAGAGCTGAAGCCAATAAATTTGATAGCAATGTTCATGATTGTTTTAAAATTCAATCACTCCACAAAATATAGTATACATTAAACAAAAATGTATATTTACTTATGTAAAATATTTAAAATATATAAAAAAAAATATATATTTTTAAAACATATTTTAAAATTAGATATTATAAATTCAATAGTATTTTTCGAAATATTATACACAATTCTAAACATAATATGATTGAACCCTGAATGATTAGTTAAGATTGAATTCAATAAACATTTATTTGAATTTCGACTGATAAATCCAATGAAGTGACTTATTTTATTCTATTAAAAATAAGTTTAGGTATCTCAGAGTCGTCTTCAGTCGTCTGCTGCTTTCATGCTCGTCTTTTTTTTCATCTTATTCGCTCTACACACAAGACGACAGGCATCGAGGACGACGATGAGGAAGTCGCTGCCTAAAATCACTGAACTAAAACGCTGAGAGGGCGCCCGTTTTGGGGTTTCTCGCAACTATTGCGCGATTGCTACAAGTGCATGCTGTGCACAATAATATCAAATGCTCAGCGCCAACTACAAGGGAAATAAGAAGCAGAATAGGAAAGATGAGGCGAAGGCAAACTTGCACCGCAGAGCCGAAATTCGTATGCTCATCGTTGGGACAGGAAGCGTACATCATAAAATATTGATATTTTGCTGCTTTGATTTTTCAACGCGCTGTTTAAGTAATGGCTCCACACAGCATTCGTCTGCTCTCCGACGACAATTCCCGTTCTTGCTGTTCCGTTTTGCAGTTTTTTGTCACATCGCCGCAACCTCAACCTCAACCACAGCATCAGCATCAACTTGAAGTTGAACCTGAGCGACATTAGGGCGACGACTATGGCTAACACCGACAAATGCCAAAGAGCGCAACAATCCACGAATTTAGTTTCCTTTTGGGGTTTTGCCCCGCCGCCACTAAAATGCCAACTGACTGTATGCTAGACAAAGAATGCGATTTGAGATGGAGTCGCAGTCGCAGTCGGAGTTAAAGTCGGTGTAGGCAACCTGTGCTTAGTTACAGCCTGGACAGACGAGACCAGACACCAGACAACCAGACAAAGTGGTTGGAGTCATGTAGACCGCTGCCACAGCACTGGGGCTGCAATATGCCAGACGAGGAATAACTTGTACACAATCTCATTGGGACCAGGTTTTTGCCCGCATGACAAATTCGGCTAATACCAAATGCAGCAACAAAGGATGTGCCGAAGCATGGGAATTGGTATCGAGATAAAAATTAGGAAATACTTTAATTTCCACAAGCAAATTGCATTTCGAATCGATGCGGGAAATAATTTAATTAATTAAAATGAACTTTCGAGTGTGAAATGAAAGTTGCAGTCGCGTCCTTAAGAATGGAATGAAAAATTGTGACAATTGCCAGCGATTGCCAGTAGCACACTAATTAAATTATGACTATAAATAATAATTCAAATAAAAAAATCACAGGTTTCAATTCGAGTTTGTTCTTTTACAAAAAAATATAGATTGAGATATTTGGATTTTGTGAGAAATTAAATTGACTAAAGTTTGTAAAAGGGCACTTATTTAATTAGATCTATGATTTTAATAATATAATATAATAATAATAATAATAATGAAATATGAATAGTTAAAATAAAAAGTTATCTCTGTTAAATTCAATAAGCATACTACTTAGTTTTCGATAATAAATTCTTTCTACTAAATGCAAACTGGACAATACCATAAACTTTTTGTTTAGCTTCAAGAACCTGTCGTCTTAAAACATTATTATTATTTTTACTTGAATTAAATATTTAAAAGTCAGGTTCAAAAATAGACCAAGTAAGTCAAGGAAGTTGTAAGACGTTCACGAAGTTTTCCCATGCTCAATTTTAAAAAATATGTAGCATACTTTTCTGCGCATTTGTTGAATTGTTATTAATACACATTTTTATGAGGCACATTACAAAATACATAACTTTCCAAAGAGAATATCGTCTGAGAGCACTGTGCACTTTATAATAATTATATAAATTTAAATACAAATTGTGAGTTGTGAGTTGTGAGAGATAAAGGCTTACCGCCCGCCAACCCTGCGCAATGATGCACGAGAGATTTATCTGTAATTCCGTAATTCAAATGCTGTTAATTAACAAGCCCAATACTCGTACCCTTGTCGCTCTGCTTTCGTAGTTGAAGTTATTGCCATTACTTTAATTATGATTTCACATCAATATGCACTTACCATATGGGATTACTCGACCAAAACTTCCATCCTCATTAAATGCAGAAATCAGCTTGATTATATATATTATACAAGTAAACGCTGTGTGTGTAAATATAAGTATGTAAAATATTTGTGCAACTCTCTGTAAGGCCAGCTACGACGGTCTTCCGCTCGGATTACATCCGTGTTATGTCGGAGGTTGCAAGTGTGTCAAAACTGCAAGCAAATGGCATATCAATAAACAAAATCAATCGACAGAAGCAACAAGGCCCCAACCCGCAGTGTGTGTGTTTTGTGTGGCTATCAACAACATTTAATCAAAACCCAAATAACCGAAACTTCAGGCCACACTACGGACAAAGAAGAACGAAGGCGAAAGAGAGAGAGAAGCATCATGTATGTGAGTATATTTTGGAAATCAGCTCATTTCGACAACATTTCCGGCAACTAAACCATGTTAGGAATGAAAAATGAACTTGGCTTCGACTGCTCAGCAGAAAGAGGGAGGGCAGAGGAAATAGGGAGCGATGAGGATGATATGTGGGTCGCGCTATGTGGGCGATAATATGGCGAGTAGCATCAGAGCAGACCAGACCGAAGTAAAATCTATAATATGACATAAAAATGAAAAGCAAATGACAAGGGTTCATAGACTACTGAAATTGTAGTATTGCCTCAGGGGCTGCGGTTGCTGTCTATCTGTCTGCTTCTATCTGTATCTGGAGATATGCCAACTATTACAAATTGATTCCGCACATCAGGCAGCGGGCAAGTTGATTTCCGTGTTGCGGTCGCTATTTAAAATGCGTGGCTGCAATGGGCTTTAAAATGCGAGACAACAAAACCAGAAATGCCAAAGCCAAGCCTGGGTTAATGTTGAAAAATTCTTTTTTATTGGCCTCTGTCAAAGGTTTTCCACATTTTATTGTGGGCCATAAACTCGCAACAAGAACCCATCACAAGAACAACAACCAGTCTCAATTAAAGACGTCTCGGGGGCCTAGTAACCAAAATTGACTGAATGGTAAAACAGAAACAACCCAGATCTTCAGCTCCACAGCTCCCCAAATTCGGTTTCATTCGGCACAACAAGTGACAAGCTGTAAAAATTACAGTGCTCGCAATAACCGAAAAGTGTAGCACAGTGTATCGTATCGTCTATCTGGCTGGTAGGTGTAGCCGTAGGGCCAACGATTTGCAGACTTGAACGTGACTCACTTTGCTAAATGGTGCGCAACCAGAGCAAACGGGAACTCTCTGCGTCAATGGGGGACCGTTTTTTGGGGTTCCGAACGGGGGACTGTGACTGCCACTCTATCCATGGTATCTCCACGTTTGTCGCCTCGAAGACAGTTACGAAAAACAATGAAAACTTTTATATGCCAACTACACAAAGCTTTAATGCTTTTTTTTATATACTGAGCATCAACAATTTGTCAGCGAGTTGGGCATTCATAGATAAAAGCAGCCAGACTAAGGTATTATTGCCATTCTCAAGCAGTGCTATTCTATTTTAAGCATTATTGAAGACACACTTAATTGTCAATAAATATTTGAGAGCTAAACTTTGTTGAGTATTTCAACAATTGAAGAAACTTTTCCAAAAACTTAAATTTGCATTTCTTTAATTTATTTCGTTATAGGGAATAAATTGTACTAAATTTCAATATATCAAAAATTAATTTTGAATGGATTAAGCAAGTTAAACAAATATTTAAGATAGCATTTAAAAAAAAAAGCTAAACACAAAATCAATTATATTGATTGTTTAAAATAAGAGTTATATAAAAATTTCAGAAATTCTTCATTAATTTTAAATACAATAAATTAAATGATTCAAAGCAGTTGCAATTATTATTCCAAGAAAACTTTTAAATCATTTTTTGCTTAAACAAAAGATTGGTGTGACTAATAAAAATTTATAATAAATTCAATAATTCAATAGGCATTTAAGTAAGCAAATCGTTTCATTAATTGTTTACCCATTCATTTAAAACCCAGTTGTAAAGTGCATTTCAGCTTCGGTTTTTGGCAGACTAAGCAACTTTTGCAACTTGTTTCTGTTACTTGTAGCATAAAATATGCAGTAACAGCAGTCGAAACAAATGTACAATTTGTTCTGTCGGTCTGCTTTGCTTGTTGTTTTCAAACTCTAATTAACCACATCAAGAAATCTATACGAAATTTGCGTGGCACGGTGACAGAGAGAGAGAGAGAGAGAGAGAGTGAAAGAGAGAGTGAATGGAGGTGGGCGGGAAGGTTGGGTCGGTTGTCAAAGCAATGCTTATATAAATGGTCTAAGTACGTGTTTAATATGCCAGACAGATAGCAGATAGCAACAAAATTGTCTCCCGTACACGTGTCAGCGCCAAAGAGCAGGCAATACCTGTTTTAATTTAACGTAATGGGCCAACAAAAGTTCTTTGAAAATCGCTTTAGTCTTTGCTATTCTTAGATTTCAACTGCGCAAGCATTTCAAATCAATAAAGTGAAATTGTTATGCAAAAGTGTCAATAGAAAGTTGTTTTGCTTTGCTGCCAAATTATAAATAAGCTTAAGTTTGACCAGTTTTAAGCTTTTGAGAAACTGTGAAATATTTCACAATAAATAAACTGAATGGATAAACATGAAAAGTAAAAGGTGAAATAAATTTGATAACTAAAGGAATTGCAATTACAACCCGAATACTCAATAAAAATGTAAATTCCCATTAATGAGTCACCCAACGCACACACACACATACATTCTGCACACTCGCACACACTTACAACAAATATACACACATATTTGTTTGGCAATTTTATTAAAAGCTTCGGAGCATTTAAAATGTAAAAACCTTTGGAAACGTGCTTCAAAGGCAAATCGACTCTCTATAATGGCCGCAGTTTATTTAAATTTATATTTATTTATTTATTTTACACATCTCCCTACACGTTCGGAGTCAACATTTTGGGCGTATGTTATGTGCTTTAATTATGCATAACTATGCGCATTGAAATGGTCCCTGTCGAAACTTTAAACAAATTAAGGCACATCCTGACATAAATATTTAAATGGGTAGCGCAAAAAGGACTCGCAAGACTCAATTAGAAATTAGGCCAAAGGCTTAAAATACAAAGTCCTTGCTGCCACATTTGTTTTCTCGATCCAATTTTCGCTCTTTTTTCTTTTTTTTTCTGCCTCTGACAGACGGAGGAAAAACTAATCAAATGGTTGTGCAAAATTATTGCCATAACATAAGCCATGAATGGAGATGTGATAATAATATTCAAATATCCAAATATCCAAATGAATATCGACGACGTACAAACACCAAAAGCTAAAAGGGCTGCCGACACACAGGGCGTATGCGCAATGTCATCAATGAAAATGAAGATGTAGCATTACTCGATTGCTGGGCGTTCTCGAGGACATTTGTTTTAAGCTTCTTTTTTTGTTGGCAAACAGCTCTCTCAACATTTATTACGAAACCAAAACGAGTGAAGAGCGAGTGGAGACACGTTGTTCAATTACCGCCAAGAATAATGGAGGGTGGCCGAAGCCCGAAACCCAAAACCCAAAATACGAAATACGCAAAACGAAACACGATACGAAAATGAAATATAAAAACGTAGCCAACAACAAGAAAATAAAGCGGCAAATGATCTTCAACGGTTTCGATGGTTTCTCAATGGTTTTTGTTTTTGTGATTCTTGTTGTTGGTGTTGCTGTGTCCAATATATAGAGGCGAAAAAAATGGCATGCGAAGGGCGTAAGAAAAGCGCAAACCTTTCGCTGGAAACAAAACTTATTTTCTTCGTGTTTTTCTTTGACCCACTCCAAGGCTGGCCTCTGTCCCGCCGTCCCCTCGCTTCGTCCCCCGCGCGCCACGCTGCAAATGCTTTGCATAATTCTTGGCATGCAAATTTTTCAATTGAACACAAAAGAAATAAAGCAAAACGCCCACAGTGCCACACGACGCGAGTCAGTGTTGCCCGGGAAATGGTAGGAAAAGTGTCGAAGCTGTTGCCACGTTGCTTTGCCCCCCCCACCTCCTTCTATCTGCCCCGCCCCAACTCCCCACCTCGCGTCCAATTCTCTCTGAAACTTTGTTCAATATTTTTGCATGCCTGCGCCGCCCAATTTTTTCATTTTTTGGTTTCAATACACTGCCATTGGCTGGATCTCTTTGTTAACACGTAAAGTGAAAGCTGTTTTTCAATTGTTCTTATTGATAAATTATTAAGCATAAATATTTATGTTTTTTATGAATCTTAGAATACGCAATTGCTTAAGTATACATTTAGTTTATTTATTAAAATGTAATTCTCAACTGGATAGCCATCGACATCTCTGTAGGGTATTGCACTATCGATGCCTATAAATTCCAATTCAATTTCTTGAACACTTTTTTTGTCTTACACATTTTGCACTTCTTTGAGTGCAAAGTGGAGAAAAAACAAATATTTTTAGGAGGGGTTTAAAGGCGAAGAGCAGGGGGCGGGGTCGGGGGACGGGGGCACCTCGACGACGTTTGGGTTCGTGCGGCGTAATATTATTATTTGATAAAGATGCTAAAAGTAACGAAAACACATTTTCTCAGTTAAAAGGGGTCGTTAGGGAATGAAATATGCGCACGTACGCACCGGGGCCTTTGCCAACTGGGGAGTGGGTCAGGGACAGCGTCGGAGGGGGGTGGGATAGAGAATGTGAGAGAGAGAGAAAACACTTTTAGGGGCCAGCAGCAGCGAACTGCATGTATGGGTGCTGTGTGGGTGTCGTGTTGGGGGCGTGGCTTTGCACAGCATGCGGGTTTATAGTCGATTTTTATCACAGCATTTGAATTATTATTTCAGGAAGCGCGCTATTTGCGCATCGCGCTTTTTGCGGATACGAAATATACTTTTTTGTGTGCTTGTTTTTTTTTTCGGCATTCTCTGTCGCTGCTGCTACTGTTGTTGTTGTTGTACTGTGTGTGTGCCTTTTATGTATTTGCATATGAATGCGGCTCGACGGCGTCGGCGGCGGTTGTAATATTTGTTGCCTGCTTTGAGGCGTCGGAGTCGCCTATGCGGTACGTGTTGAAAATCAGTTTTAATGCTAAAATATTAAACGTGCACTTGCCTGGCGCCCGACGCCTTCCGCCTTCATTCTTCCGCTGCCCGCTGTGCAGCGCAGGGATGGGGAAAATCGCAGTGCATATTGTTGCCCAGGGCTGGAGAGCGATTTGTTATTTTCAACTAAGTAGCTGACGACTTAAACGGCATTAAGGCAAACATAACGAAATGTTTTTCTGTTAACAATGTGGCAACTTAAACTGTTGTTATTATTTATTAATTTATTTAGTTAATTGTTATTGACTAAATTATTGTCTTACTTGCACTTGTTTCATGCATGCAACTTTAATTGCTTAGTATTTAATGTTAACTGCATTTGTGCCAAAGCTCGCTTTGTATCCCTGATTTCCTTTTCATTTTTTGACAAATTAATAAACAACATGTAGTGTGAGCGTAAAGAAAAGCCAGGAGCGGGCGTGGCGAGTGGAAGGGGGTTCAAAAGTGTTCTTTGTGAGAATCTGGGGTCGCATCAAAAGGCATAACTGTTATTGTAAGAGATTTCATGTAAATATTGCATGTAAACGTCGTAAATAAGGCGCTTTTAGTGGTGCGGCTGAGCCGAGGGCCGTGGGTTTATAATACAGTTCGAAGGAGGAAGGCAAGCAAAAGGGGCATGGCACAGTGAGGTTTATTGTTTACCGAACACAGAGCCAGCAAAGAATGTGTGAGAGAGGAGCGAGGGGGAAAGGGGGACAACAGCTTGTGCTGCGCCTGTGAAGGTAAATAAAAATATTTTGTGCGTGAGTGCGGTTTTTAAGCTGCGTGAAATTTTTCGCCCCTTTCACCGTTACAGTTACCGCTGTTTGCTCTGCTGTTATTGTTATTGTTGTTCTTACGTTTCTGTTTTTTTTTTTTGCCTCTGCGTTTGTTGTGTGGAATGAGTTGTATGGAAATTTCAGCATCTCTTTTATATGCATTGTCGGAGCCCGCTTTATGTTTTGTTAGCAATGCCTACGGCAAATTGACTTTTAAGGCATGCTCTCTGTTCGGGTTTTTGAATTGTGTGTGTTCGGTGTGTGTGTGTTCGATGTGTGTGTTGCGCGGAGGAATCTATCGCTGGCATCGCCATGGGGTCTTGTCTGTGGCATTGATTGAAGTTTATTTAAAACCTCTCCCTGTGTGTATGTGTGTGCGTGTTTATAAATGTCAAAATGACAATTATTCCAATCATGTTTGAAGTCAGTAAACGCAATTTTGCGCTGTGTTTATAAGCAGCCGAAAAAGCGTTCAACAATTTATGCGCCTGTTATCTAGGGTTAAATGGGCTTTTCGGGCATTCACAAATATATTCATATGCATTAAGCCAAATTGGTCTAGACATTTAATAATTTGACATTTTGTTGCACAATGTATTTTTGTTTATTTTTCGCATCTGCAAATTCTTCGTGCGGTGTTTTGTCATAGGTGGTCAGAGAAAGGCGACTTAATAATTCCGTTGCATTCTTGCCGCCTGTTTAGCAATAAAACTTGTAATTTCAGAGCGTGTTGCATACTTTCCGACATACTTTCGTAAAATTTAATTCGCAAGGAATTCAGCTGCAAAGTTCTCGGCATTTGTGATAGACAGATTCACTGTTAATTAACTTATTTTATCAAATGCAAATTGTTTCGCACAGCTTTAGGTTTTTGTTGTTGCTGCCAGCATGTAACAATCAAAGCAAAAAAAATGCAATATACTTTAGCAGATAGAAAATAAATCTTAGACCACAATTCGTAATCAAAACCAATTTAATAACTGAGTTTTTGACTAAAGCAAATGTTGGTTGCCCAAATTGAAATAAATTTGACCGCATAGAGAACTAACGAAGATGCTTTACACTATCCACAATTATTGTTATCATTAAATAATATATTATTTTGTTTCCAATATCAAAAAAAATATGATCAATTTCTTTCCAAACTTTTAGATTTTGTATTTTATTATTTCATAAAAATGATTTCAAAGATGTATGAAATTGGTTCCTGTTAAAATCAATTCTTGAACATTTATTTAAACTTCAACTTTAGGAAGGCGCACATTTCACAACAAAACATAAATACCCCTCACAATATTATGAAAAAGCCGTATTTACGTTCGACTGCACAGCAATTTCTATATTGGGCGAACAGAACCAAAGATTTTGACTTTTAACTTTTCTAATTGCATTTTTTGTGTTACTTTGTTAGACTTTTGCTGTAGATAACATTTCAGAGGAGAAGTTCAACGAAGCGCAACATATTGAACACAGTAAACAAATGTTAATTTAATCACAACAGCGAAAAGAACATAAACAAATACACAATAATTGAAACGAAACGAAACCAAACGAAACGAAATGAAACCTTTCATACCAAATTTCTTAAGTGATTTCTATGATGGCAAATGGTAAGGACATCTCTGATAATGGGGATGCTGTATGGAAGGAGGATTTATGAAAGCATAAATGCATATTTAAAATGATTTTGCCCTCTTTTAATGGGGAGGTCCCGGGGCCCGTCGCGTAATACAAATTCATGAGTATCAAATGAAATATTAAAATGTATATTGAAGTACTCGCTCTCGTGTCGTCTCCCACCGCATTACAGATTTTCGCCACTCAGAGACATTCATTCGTTCGTTCAGCCAATTCGCGTTCATTTTCGACAGACACGAGTACTTCGTTGTTTCCGTTTCCGCAGACGTTGACAGCCCAGGCCAACAGCCAAATAATTATGAGTGACAAAAGTTACACAAATAATAAAAGCAGCCAAAAAGAAGCAAACGAGCCGCGCAATTGTCGATTAGAAAATTTCAAATACTCTCCCAATTTATTTTCTTTGCAGTAATTTTAAAATAAAATTAATTAAAATTTCCATAGGCTTAACATTAGTTTAGTTTAATACATTAATGATCATAAAATCAGCAAGAAAAAGGAAACGAAAATAATAATAATTTTAATACATTTAGAATTTTTTATTCCAATACAATTGTTTTGTAGCAGTATAGAAATAATTTTAATATTTTAAAAATGTTGTAATATTTAATAGGTTTTTCGTTTAGCTAACTACAGTCGATTAATAACGTGAATGCATTGTGAATTATTTTATATTTTTTCGACTTATTTGTGGCAAACAATGTTACATAGTTGTGCTAGCCTATGCGACCTATGCATCTATCAGCAAAGATGAGTGCTTTTCAAGGAGAATTGCCCCTCGAAATATTTCGCCTACTGGCCGAAAAACTCCGACGTTTCGCCAGAGTTCCCTGAGCTGCCAGAGTTATACGGCTCGTTTGGCATTTTACAGTCGCTGGCTCATTTATAAATTTATGAGCTCAACTGCCAGGGGAGTTATCGCGTTAAAATGCTGCGTTCAGTTCAGTTGCAATATACAGATATACAAAAAAAAAAAATGAAGAAAAAAAAGCGGCAACAACGAAAAGAAAAATAAAATAAAATAAAAATTAGCAATAAAAAGTAGAAAAGCGTGTTTGTTTGTTAACAACTGCAGAACGAGACTGAAGTAAATGTTCTGAGTCGGGCGAGTGAAAGGGCGATAAAGATAGATAGAGAGAAAGAGAGAGAGAAAAATAAAGTGGGAGAGGAGAACGACGACATCAAATGGATTTCATGTCACGTTACACAAATGTGCCAAGGAATTAAAAATGAGTCGAGAAGCAGGCGCCAGTGGCAGCAACAGTTGCTGTTGCCTTGTACATATTTGTTTGTTGTAGCAACAGTTGTTGTTGTAGTTGTTGCTGTTGTCCCATTAGCGTGCTGCAGCACGCTTAAATGCGAAAAGTGTGTTCATTACTTGCTCCACAACTTCCCCCAACCCCCTCCCCTCGCGCCAACCAAGAGTCTTAGCGCAATGAAAATTATTTTCATTTCGCTTTGGTGCGCTCGCTTGCCCCAAAAGCTAAATACAAGTCATACAACACAACTCTTTAGATGCTGTTTTGCTCTTAGCTCATCTTTTTTGGTCTCCATTTAACCTTTCTCGCAGTGGCCCCACGGTGAAAATTTCAATTATTTATTACGCATACGCAGCGTTGTCTTAATGGCTGACTAAGGAGCCGGCAAATGTTGCCCGAAATGCTCCTAAAAGTCATAAACACTCGAGCAACGAAATTTTAATATCAGATTTAATGAAGTTTCTCCCAACTGATTGTCAAGGCTGCATTTGCCGCCCGCCTCCGGTAAAACAAACGCCATTATTTTTGTGTTGTTAAATTCTAAAGTCGACATCTTCCAGTCTGCTTGACTGCATAACCAATCCTCAACTCAATTTAATAAAATCATATTCAAGTGGCATATCAAACGCCTTGTTGGTTCTCTTTAATCTATGTCCTTTAGTCTCCGCTACGTTGAGTTCGACCCCCTACTTAGTGAGCACTTGAAACTCTGTCAAAGTGCGGCGAAAAATCGTTTCCATTTGATTGGCATCATTGATTGAAACAACACGAAACGTTTAACGGCAAAATGTCATAAAACTTGACTCGAAAAATAACAACAACAAAACCGTCAAGGTAAAAGTGTGCTAGTTTTCATTTAAGCTGACTTCCTTTTTTCTTCTCTCTTCTCTCTCTCTCTCTCTCTCTCTGGGAGAGTGTGTGTGTGTCCGCAGCTTTGGGAAATTATTGAAAGGAGAGTGAGTGATTGAGCCATGACTAAAGTCGATTGCAACTAATTGGATTTTCGGCCAGGAGCAGAGGCCAGGAAGTGTTTTGACAATTCAGACAATTAAGTGCGACTCGCAGTCACAGTCACAGTCGACGTGCCAATGTCCTGGACAAGGCCACTTTGCCAGTTCATTGCACCCCGAAGGCTAAAACACTCGCACACAGATACCCAAGCAGATGCAGACAATGACTGGCGACGGGAGACTGGTTGGGGACAATGTTTTGCCGCATAATTCACATAAATTATGCAATTTATACGCAACGTATGTTAAGCCTCGAATGGACAGCGAGCACAATGCAAATGATCTGGAAGAGCGCCGTGGAGGGGGAACTTAAGAACTTGTTAAGATATATGTAACAAGTTGTCGACGCTCTCGTTGTCACAGCACATTTCTGTACTTTTTTCTTTATGCATAACGCGCTGGGGATGAGGTTAAAGGGTTGCACATTGCACATTCTATATACGACTATTACCCGGCCATGAGCACAATTGTCCTTAGGAGGGAGGGCATAAAAACAGTGGCAGGACGATTGTGGCAAACTTACAAAAGTGGAGGGCTCACAAGTGTTGTGCCACACTTGCCAGCTTGGGGTTGACGGTTGCCCATTAGAAAGTGAACACAATTCCAGGGTTGGTCTCCGTCGTCATCGCCATCGCCGTCGCCGTCGCCATCGCTCTCACTGTCGTCAGCATTAGAAAAAGAATGTCTGGGGACATGTGTGTGTGTGTGTGTGTTGGCCAAACAAAGATCTGTGGCAGCTGTAAGGTATTAGCATCAGCCAGACATGGACTGCAGCGGGCAAATAAACTAAACAAAACAAACATCCAGGCGCATAAAGCAGACTCAGCTTTAAAACTATTGATACATCTACAAACTAGAATGGATTGACTTTGTCGCACATTGCGATAGAGAATCTTTTGTGATTTGAAGAAATAAATTCTTCTAGATAAATTCCATTCCTTATACCATGTCATAAATAACAATATATTTAGCAATTGTTTTAAATTTTACATCTGGCAGTATGTATTAAACATTTGTATTATATTTATATTTACGCTAGATTTTTAATTCTGTTAAACTGTAACTGGTATCATTAATCAAAATACTTGCTAAAATCCAGTAGATATAATATTCCATAAATGAAACAAATTCATAGCAATTAATTTTAATTTTATTATATCAATTCGTAACTTGTATTGACAAAATGAAAGACATCTTGAATTTTTATATATTCTCTTTGATTTCTGGTAAATCTTAACAGCCAGCATCTTTTAATTTTGGTGATTGCCTTTAAACAATTTTCGTTACAGTTGAATATTATATGTATTCTTTAAATAAAGTTATTTCCCCATCATCCTCGTAGTTAGTCACGGCTTTAAATAGCGGTGAACTTTACTATCAGCATATTACAGAGAGTGCTGGCTGGCAATGTATATTTTAAGTCAACTACTTTGCTTTTAATAGTCGTCGTTTACAGTCGTCGGCGTCGAGCATAATATTCAATGGTGCTTTTTCATTATTATAATTATGGCTCTCTCAAGTTGCCATGATTTAATTCTTTCATTTCAGTTGTATTTGCCCACATTTAATCCTCTTTCACCCCTTTTCCGCATTTAATGCCGCACAATGCCGCACACAAAACTGAAGGGTCATGTCCCATAGATTTCTAAATTCAAATAGCACAACCAGGCAACCAGACAATGAAGTCCCTGCTCTGCTCCGTTCTGCTCTGTTCTGTTCTGCTCTACAGCCGAATCAGCAAAAGCAAAAGCAGCAGCCTGTTGACAACAACGACAACAACAACGACAATAATAACTGGAACAAGAGCAACAATAAGGAGAACCACACGTCGAGAACTACTCTGTGGGGTCATAAGTACTAGCTGTGGGGTCAAAGAGACAGAAAGCGACAGGGAGAGCGGGCGAAACACTGCAATAAAAGTGTGCTGCAAGGGGCGGAGAATTTACATTTAGTTTATGAGTAGACAAGCGACGACAATAGCGGAGGAGAGCATCGTGGTGTCTCCTGATCCAGCTACAGCTTCGGCCCCATCTCCATCTCCGTCTCCATCTCCGTCTCCCCATTTGAGTTGAGTTGAGTTGAGTTTTAGTTGCAGTTGCAGTTGCCGCAGCTGCTGTTGTTGTGGCGCGCCGAAAGGTCATACACAATGAAATGCACAAATGTCAACATTTAACGGTCAAAATGGTCGTAGAAAAGAGACAGACAGAGACAGCGACTGAGCGAGATAGAGAGAGGGAGACAGGCCATGGCTTGGCATTGTGTGGCTGGCAGGAAGTTGCAGCGAACGCTGCAAGTTTAAAGTTTATGGCTAAAGAAGAAGTCGACAGACAATGGGCCAACAGAAGCAACAGTGACTCGCAATTGCAACAGGCAACAGGAGCTAGCTGCCTCCTTGCCGCCACGTCTCGTTGCCGAGTGGGTGGCATAAAACTGATCAGGTTGACAGCGAGCACAGAGGAAAGATGCTGCTGCAACTTTATGACATTTGCTGGGCACAAAACTTGCAACAAAGTGTGGCCAGGGCATTACCAAAAGAAATCAAAAAAATGGCCAAGCAATTTCCCGCTAACTTCTAAATCGAATACACTTCACAACTGCTTTTCAATAGCGCTTTGTGATAAACTTTAGCAGCAAATTTAGTTTATACTTATTTATTTTCTTTAATACACAAACATAATGTTTATTTAAAAGTAATAACTTAGGCCTTCGACTCAGCGAGTTTTAAATTAATATTTGACAAAATAAAGCTGCAATTTGATGGGGATTTTATAATTAACTTGTCGCCTTCGGCTTGGTTCGAGTTGACCGCAAAGTCGCAATACCCGGACCTTAGAGCATAGCGGATGGGGAAATGGAAGCTTTCGAATCGCAGTCACACTTTGTGTCTTGTGTGTGAGCGGACCTTTGTGGCAGTTCAATCGTAATGAACTATGCACAAAAATGACCTCCAGGCGCACGCTGTTTGTGGACAAAAGCAGCTCCACATCCCAGTCTCCAGTCACAACAACAGCTACAACAACAGCAACAACAACAGCAACAACAACAGACAACTAAACTGAGAGCTAACAAGTTTTCTGTGTGCCAGAGCAAATTACATTTGTTGGACGCTTTTTTAGGGTTGCCAACGCCTGTGCATTTCTCATGTAGGTATTTTTTTTATTTCGAGAGACTGCATGGAAAAGACTTTTCGCAAAAGTGCAGAGAACCCAAAATTATGTCTAGCCAGGAAGCAAAGTTTTGCCTTTGTCATTTGTTTTCAGCTATGCATGAAGTCCAACAGTTTTTAGGATTTGGTTTTATCCTTTTTTCCACTCACTGCAGCTAGTTGGATTGCTCGTGCTTAACTCGCTTCAACCAACGCACAATGAAATTCTTTGGAACGAATTTAATTACTCCCAACAAGATTTTCAGCGTATGCAATATAAAATTACTCACAAATATTTTTGGACATTATTTAATTTCAAAATTCCACGAAACACCCAAAGAAGAACAGAAGAATTTTTAAAAATATAGTCAAATGTAGAATGCAAGTCATATAATAATATAAATGAAAAAATTATTTACTCTATATAATTGATGGAATTTTTAAAAAGTTTTTTAAATTGGGAGCCTGAATACCGAACAATTAATTAAATTTAATAAAGTAAAAAGTAGAATGATTGTAATATAACAATTGTTTTCTTTGCACCAAAAAAAATCAATCGATTTATTAAAACTCTTTAAAAATATTTGTTCCACATGTTTTTTAAATATAAGAAACTAAAAATGTTGTATTAATTTAATTGAAGGCGCAGTAGAAAAAGTGTTGCTGCGTTGTTTTGTAGTGAAAATTGTTGCTCTCAATAGAACACATAAAAGTTATAAATTGTTATAGGCGACAATACTTTTTTGTTATATAAATACAAATTAAACTTATCGATGTCAACTAACAAAATTTGTAATTTGTTTTTTGTGCAGAAAAAAACCCCATGCAGCAAATAAATACTGCTTCAGATAAGCAAAAAATATTTAAATAAAATTAAATCATCGACAATACTATGAGACAAGCTGGCTAGTTTTTAATAAAATGACATAAATATGTTAACCATATTTTAATTTAAGCATTAAGATTAACGAACAAACAAAATGCAATCACCCAAGAGTATGATCCTCCGTTTTAATTAATTAAAATCGATTTTGCTCTCATTTAATTCCAACATTAAGTTTAGCAAACAAACAATTCAATAGCCAAAATATTTGCATTTCAGTGATTTTATCCAATTGCTGCACTATTTTTCTTCTTCTCCCCCATAGAAAACCTAATTTTAAGTTAAATGTATGAAATAAAATTCAATAATCTGAGTGAATTTTTAATCTACTAATTTCAGTTAATGAAAACTGATTTTGCTTTCCTTTTATTCCAACATTAAGTTTAGCAGACAAACAAGTCAATAT
The DNA here is from genome assembly GCA_963583835.1 of Drosophila immigrans. Taxonomy (NCBI): domain Eukaryota; kingdom Metazoa; phylum Arthropoda; class Insecta; order Diptera; family Drosophilidae; genus Drosophila; species Drosophila immigrans. The sequence continues at coordinate 32,275,336 of OY757141.1, forward strand.
CCAGAATAATTGAATTTCATTTATTTTATTCAATTGCTGCACTATTTTTCTTCCTCTCCCCTATGTGGCAACATAATCAATATAATAAGTTTTAGTTTTATGAGCTGCTACTTCTGTTATTGGCACTTGCACACCAACTTATCTGAAGAGTAAGCTCATGAGCATGAGGGTAACTGTGAGTTATGCCGCCATTCGCCAAGTCCTCTCTGGACCAGCCCGTAGCGTTGCATCCCAATGCCTTTCTGCTGAGTCAGCCTGGGCCACAAGCTCTGCGAGCATGCTGTGAAAATTCTTGGCACAGCTCGATTTGCAATGCATTTGGAGCTGGGAAATTTCTTGGAAGCCCGCTATCCAAATGCCTCGACTACAAAGTGCAACTGCCCCCCTAGTCCACACACAACGCAAACAGCGACATGGCACACGCACTGCCTGCCAACTTGCCCCATAATCAGCCATTACGTAAAACTGCAGCTGGGACTGACTGGAACTGTTTTGACAATGCACCAGGCACACACTGAGTCGACAGACAAACATGCATGTCATGCGAGTGTGCGAAGAGTGCGGAGGGAGTGCGAGGGGGGACAGACACACGTTTGTTTTGGCTTGTTGCAACGTCGTCGTCGATGGTTGGCACATTGCCGCAGTGCGTCAGCTGAAGCTGAAGTCTGGTCAACAGCAACAGCAACAGCTCCAAATTTGCCACTCGCGATGCTGCAGCTGCAGCTGCAGCGTCGATTTGCATGCATGACCATCGACAATTGTTCTAATACTTTCGACATTGTTTTAGCCAGGCGATGCTGCTGCCGCTCTCTCTCTCTCTCTCTCTCTGTCTGTCTGTCTGTCGATTTATTCTCACCCATAATTATGGCAATTGGTAGTCAAGCTGCGCCTAAAAGTATGCAGCACATGGGGTGGCATGCAACACAGAAGTCTGCAAAGTCGGAGAAGAATGCAAACGGCAGCTGCGGCCTGCAGCTGCCATCAGTTGTCGTCGTTGTCTGTCGTCTTTTTGGAATTTAATTAAAGTTTACACAAGTAAACAAATGACAGTCTGCAGCCGCTGTCGACAGCGACGTTTGCTGCCAGCACTTTCCATGAATGCGAGAGCGAGCGAGACAACTTGTGTGTGTGTGTGCGCAACCGTGTCGCATGGCCGCAAAACGAATGCAGGCGGCAAGCGGCAAGCAACAAGCAGCAAGTGGCAAGTCAAGTGAACATTTTATTAAAGAAAAGTTCAGGCCAAAAATAGTTGTTGGTTTCTGGCCTAAACCAGCCCAGCACGTTGTTGCAGTTGCAACATTGCAACGAAATTCCTCGTTTTGTTAATTATTATTGAAATAAGTGAGATTGGTTTCTGCGCCTCAACCGCAAGCCTGGAGGTTTGCTTCACAAATATGCCCAGAATTGTTTAATAAATTACATTTTTAGCTGCGTCTCAAAATATTTTGTATTAAAAATGAAAACAATTTATTGCAAATACATGCAACATTTTTTACTTTCTTCCGCTACATAGTTTTAATTTCTTTTAGATTTTTATTTGTGTCACTTTTTTCCAATTTAACTTCAACAAGTTAGCAAAGTTTGTAATATAAAGTGTCAAAACAAATATAATTATGAGAGAGAAGTATTGGAAATTGCACTTTCGAATACAACTACAAATATAATTATGAGGGAGTAGATTTTTAACTTCCAGTTATTAAATATTTATTCAGCACTTAATTTGCAAAAAAAGTATACGCAAGTTCAATTTAGTATATGTGCAAACTGTTTTTATTTTATTTAAGTTTTAGTATTATTCTACTTAAGAAATGCACAGTTTATTTTTTATCTGTTTTTAGTTTGTTTAACATTTTCAGAATTATAACACTTCTAAACTGTCAATACAAATATAATAATGAGATACTTTTTTTGGCAGTCCAGTTCGTAGTTATTTATTCAGTATGGAAATTATTTGTCTGCTACCGATATATTGCAAAGATAATTGTTGTTTATTCGCTAAATTCAAGAGTAATGAAATCATATGGCTGTTGAATTTTGTGTGTGTTTGACTGCTCCTTTAAGTTAATTTCAATCTACAAGTATAATTAATTTGAAATAAAGTCTTAATTCTTTGATCCCGTTCTTTTTGTTCTTCCCTCGGAAACTCGGTCGGTTAATGCTGAGCGAGTGTCGCGTGTAGTTCTATGGCAACAACAACTCAAAGCGAATGCTAACCAAGGGAACCGCTTTGCATTCATTATTTTGTTTTCTTTTTTCCGTATTGCTGCTGCTGTTGTTGTTGTTGTTGTTGGTGGCGGTGTCGAGAGTTGGCATTGCAGCAGCCGAGCCGCACAGAATGCGGCATCAAAAAAACTAATCCCCAGAATTATGCAACAAAAAATTAATTAAACACAATTTAGTTTGCCGCGCGCCACATTTGCGAAAAACCGCGTTGCGCGAAAATCGTTGTGGTTTTTCTATATGTATTTTATATATAGAGAGAGAATCAGCGACTACAACGTGACACAAATTATTGTTACGCAAAGCGACGGTGGGCATGCATAAGGCAAAAAGGCAACACATAAAAAAAATACGAAATGCGACCACAAAAAAGGGAGCATCGGAAGAGCTTGGGGGCAGGGGAGGCTTCGCTACTGCTCTTTGCGGCTACTTGACTTAATACCTGCAATAATTATTATAACGATGCAGGGAGAAATCTTTTAACGCTATAAAAAAGGAAGTAAAAGCACAAGCGGGGCAATAAAATGGGCAGGATAAGCACTTGGACTTTGCATTGAGCGATTTATTTTCGCATGTATACAAAACAATTTATGGCCAAGCGATATTTTCGACAATTCGCTTTCGCCACGAATTCGCCAAAGCGCGAAAGTTGCAAATCAACAATATTGAAGAATAAACTGTTATTTATTATATATTTTTTATTTATAACTTAGAATGAAACTCGAGAGTCAAAAAAGCTTCCAGCTGAAAAGAATAAAAGAATAAAAAAAAATTAATTAATAATTAGTTTTAAAGGCCCACAGAATATTCCAATTTTCAAACATAATTTGTTTATATATTTTAAGATATTTAATAGACGTTTGTATATATTTAAATATTTTTGTTTATACGTTGCTGCATTTAAATTTGGTGTTTAATTATTGATTGCATTGCTTGGAATACTCCCGACTAGATCACATTTAACTGCCATTTGAATATGGCGCCATGTGCCCGGCCTGCCTCCAGGCGCTGTACACGCCTTTTCATTAAATTCAATTTAAAAAAGAAAATTTTAGTGCCCAGCCATAAAAACTGGCCAGAAGTATGAGTGTGATAGAGAGAGAGAGCGAAGGAAAAAAAGGTTTCCGGGGCAACGTATCGCGAAGGTCATCAATTACAGGACCCACAAGCCACGTCGTCTGCATGGCTGGCAACAACAACAACAGCAGCAGCAACAATAAGCAGTTGCAAATAACTTGGCTGAAGCTCACATTATCCGGCCATAAGCACAAGTAGGAAGCAGCTCAACGGAGCATCATCTCCCTGGGTAGGCCGGTTGACTGGAAGGCTGGAAGGCAGGCGAACTGGTTGACTGGCTGGCGGGCAAACAAAAATGAAATGCTCTGCAGATATTTCAAAAGCCATTGACACCCTTTCGGTGGGGCAGCGGCAGCGGCGGCAACGGCTCGAGGTCTGCCTTTGAAAAGCTGAATGACCAAATAAATCATATCAAAGTGTCATATAAAAATCGTAATCAGATTTTGAAGCACACACACACACACACACACACACACACAGAGAGCGCCAAGAGACAGCGCCAGACAGAGAGAAATATGTTGGGCATACTCATACGCCCCGTAAGCCAACTCCATTAAAAGTGCTTATAAATAAGGTGCTTGAAAGGCAAGTGCGCCTCACACACAGGATTACACAGGAGGGACAATGGAGCATTGGCCCATAACCAACAAACGTTGCACCAAATGTGGCAGACAACGCTGAGATCCGGTGACCTTCTTCGTCCCACTTGCCCCAGAACCTCTTTTGAGTGTGTGTAAATTGCAAAGACTATTTGACAAACGTCGGTCAAAAAAGCACACAGGACTCTGTTCTGGATTTTTGTTTAGCACTCTGTGTGACGGCATCTCCTTTTTTGGATCTCCTGAGAGCACGAGAACAGTACAGTTAATAAAAAATAATGTGCTTCAATGCGGTTTATTCAATTTTATGGTCGACTTTTCAGCAGAAAAAAGCACCACACAACGACCATCCACCAATGCTGCCCCCTACTGACCACCATCGACCTCTTGCCCCTTGCTGCTGTTGTGCCCCTCGTTGCCCCACCGCATTGCTGATGCTACTTGCACATCTTTTGGCCTTTATTAAAAAGAAAATAGAATTTTCGGTTCGTTTCAGAGTGCCATGTGGGCGTGACTCGTTGCTGTAGTATCGTGGGCGGTTTGTGCCGAATCATATAAAACACACAGACACACACACACACACACACACAGCGCCCATAATGCGATGTTGGTCGCTGACGTTGGCCGCCTTTTTTGAATATTTATGAGTTTGCTTTTAAAATTATAGATGCAGAGGGCTGCTGAAAGCATGAACCAATGCGAAAGAGGGAAGAGAGGCGACAGTTTGGGGCAGCCCATATTGTCCACTTGCTGCTGCGTGAGTGCGTGCGGCAGAGCCGAGCGGAGCGGAGGAGAGCGGAGAGCGGACGATGGAAAGTGCACAAGACAATCTCACTTGAGCTATTTATCAATGCTTTGGTGTCTAGGGCATGATGGTATTTCGGATGGAGCTTTGTTATTGAAAGTTCTGACTGACAGCATGGAAAGCCCCGAGATCATAAATTTAACAACAATTTTTTCTGCTTAGACAATTTAAAGTGGAGCAACTCTAATAGACCATTAAAAGATTTTGGGCCAGAGTTCTGTAAAGGTCAACAGCATGACGATACGATATATTTTTAGCAAGTGGAATAATATTTATATGTTATGCACATGCTTGTAAAGACTCGGCTGATAAGCGGCTTTTAATGCAATTGACCGCATAAATGAGCCAAACCAAATCCTTCATTTTCGCATAATAAAATGCAAATATCCAATTTGTGTTTGGCTGACAATTTGGTGTGGCGCTTAAAGCGTTTAATATTATGTGCTCTATGTGCGATTTATTTGATGCGGCTTATGCTTTGTAAATGAGAAGGGGAGACGAGAGTTTGCTGGCGGGTGACTGGGGATGTGGTCAGCCGACCAAAACTCCAATTGCAATTGGAGTTTAACGTCAATAATTGCCTTCAATTACATTTATTTATTTGCACGCCGTTTGCTCAACGCCCCGTTCTCATCTATCTCTTTGCCACCCACCCTGCTTTCTGTCGATGTTGTCGATATTGTTGACGCTTCTGTTGATGATGATGATGATGGCGTTGCCTGCGCCGGACAGTCCAGTGTACTAGACTGGTTTTGGCTGGTGACCATGTCGATTGGTTTCACTTTGATTCGCATTTCATTTATGCATGGGGAACCGTGCACGTCGACTATTTTATTTTATTTCATTTTTTTTTTGTTTATTTGTATTTTTTCTCCTCTCCCTCGCTTTATTATGATTATCATGTTTTATTCAACAATTGATGCGCAAATTGGCAGTTGTCTGGATCATTTACAACTCTACACACGTGGAGGACAACAACACGGCGCGACGCCAGCAGTTGGCAGTTGGAGAACCATCGAATGAGCCAATGAAGCCAAACAAATTCGATTCAAGTGTGTAAATCATAGCAGCAATGTATTCCGAGTTTTGCTAAGCCGCCAAGAATGTAATAAGGCCAACAAAGCCCAGACAATTATTGCTCAATTTTCAATTTATATTTGCAATGAGAAAAGTAATGGTATTTTTATTTTCATTTGCATAAATCCGCATAAAAGTCAGCAACAACATTTGCAAATTAAAGGAAAATAATACAGAGTTTTTTTTAGAAATTACAGAAATACAGCTGAAATCGATTCGCAGAACGCAACGAATTGATTTCCATTTGACCACGTACGGTGGCGTATGATTAATTTGAAATACAAACAACGAACGCAAAGGGAGGCTGCAACCGCAGACGATAGCTGGCGATGGGGCGGCCATATGAATACGTATGGGTGTGGGCGTGGCACCGCGTAAATTTGTAGAAAATACTTGATTTCCGTGCACGTAATTAAGTCCATTTGTATACCTACCAATTGCCCGCTCCCTCAACGAACCGCAATTGCATTCGAGGGAGCGGGAATGAAGTTAAGAGGCGACAATAAACTTATATAAAATTAATTGCGCATACTGCAGCAAACGGACACACGCACACTCGCACACACACACATACACACAGACAGGTCGGTTATCGTCTGTCGTCCGCCTGTGCACCTCATGCATTAATTAACAGTCAAGTGTCACTGTGGCAGCCGCCAGTCCACCGCCGTCCAGTTCAGTTCAATTCCCAAGCGACCCCAGCCAAACGTTGTCCACGTCGACGGAGGACGACGGGCTATCACACTTTGAACTAATTAAATAGCTTTTGATTTTTGCCAGCATACGAAAGTACACGAAAATTGTAATATTAAAGGCATCACAAGACAGCCAAGAAGGTCCGAGCCGAACGGAGCTGAGCAAACGAACTCGAAACCGCCAACATATGTTCAATATTTGCATAAATATTTTAATAAAAATTAAAAATGAATAGCAGGAAGCATCGGGAGGATCGGCACAAACAGCAGCAACAGCAGCATCAACACCAACGGCAGCAGGAACAGCAACGGCAACAGCAGAAAGCAATGTCCAGCCAGACGCAGCGCTCCCATTGAGTTACATTTTTATATTAAAACACAAGAAAGGCAAAATGAGCAAGAACAAAGCGATGCGGAATTTAAAATACTCTTTCTGAAACCCAATTCTACCGAAAAATAATACATCTTTAAAAATCTTCATTATTAAGGTAGATTAATAAATTTGAATTCACTCATTTAAGTTTTAAAAGAAAAATGTTTGAATGTGTTACATTTATAAATCTGAATTCAGTGATTACATTTTTGATAATACAATTTTTCATTAAATTTCTAAATTCCCAATTAAATGTTAAAAAATAATATGTTTTTTAAACAATTAGAGAAATAATTCGATTTGAATTCATTGATTAAAATCGAAATATTGACAATATTTTTATTTTATTTTTAACTTCCAAATTAATTGGAGTACAATTTATAGACTACTTTAAAACCCTTTAAATTGTCACTAAAATATTACAAATCCATCTGAGCATTTTATTTTGAATTGCAAAATTACTTGGACCCATGGAACGCAACATAAGCAGTCCACATGTTGGGGAAACTCGTCCAAAGGGTATGAAACAAAGCCCGAGTCCAGGCAGCGACTGCTAACCGCACAGCGTTGTAAAAATTTGCGCATCGATTTGTGGCCAGACGACGACGACGGCGATGACGACGACGACAACGGCCAAGGTTTCAAAGTGGAGCCCAGGACAATGCCATGCAGCAACAATGCGAATAAAAGCAGCACCACCAATGTCCAGCGGGAGCTAGAGCCCGAGCCGAAGCTGGAATGGGAGCCCAGCTGGGGAGCGGGCATGAAAGGAGCCGCAGTAGCTGCCTCATCATTGCACCGTGGGCTGAAAATGCAAATGACAGAGGTCGGCAGGTTGGCAACGCTTTGATTAGCGGCCAATTTAAATGCAATTGAGTTGTCACAGCAGTGACAGTGCAAAAGGTACACACAAGCTGCTCATTAACATTGACCAAGCTTTTGCCCAACAGCGACAGTCTAATGCCCACGGTGCAAAGGACATTTTGCATTGGCCCACGCTGCAGTTTGTCACGAGAGGTCTGCAGAGAACCGAAAAAAATAAAAAAAAAACGGAAATGAAACATGAAAATGGTAATGTGTTGCCCGTAGACAATGGCCAAGAGGGTTGCTTCAAAATATCTATAAATAGCTTTAATATACAACAAGATTAAACAAATTAAATGTTGAGTTAAAATCAAGCCTTACTAGATAACGCTTTCAGCTAAGCCTTGTTTTTAAATGTAAAATGAAAAATTAAAATTTAAAATGTTTAATAAAAAATTATTAACTAAAGTTACTATAAGGTAAACTTTAAAAAAAAAATTTTAAAATATTTAAAATAATAATAATTGTCTACAATTACGCAAATTAAAAACATTTATCATATAATTTAGAAATTCTCTTAAGCCCTAATTTTGAATGATAATTCTCATGATTTAACAAATATTGATGGTCCAATTTAAATTTTAAATAAAAATTGTCTAAATACTAAGCAGTTTAATTTAGAGTCTAATTTTTCTCTCAATTCTGGTTTATAATCCATTTTAAAGTTTATGTTGTTTGCTTCAATCGTCTATTATTTTTAAATTGTGAAAGTTCTTGAAAATATGCTGGAAAATCGAGAGGAACATATCAACCATACAGGCCCTTATCGAACTGAATATTTGCAGTACAACTGATCAAACAACCCCCCAAAATTCGCCCGCACACACAAAAGATGGCATATTTTTGCCCCGTTTGTTTGTTTTAGTGTGTGGGTGTCTGGGTTGTATTTGGTTGATGCCCGGAAAACCCAACGCGACGCGCCAGTTATTGTTTTGCCACTTCAGTTTCTATTGTTATTGTCAGGCGGCTGCAACAGCAACAACAGCAACGACGACGACGACGTTGCCTGCAGCAGTGGCTGGCTCCGATGGCAACGACTTTATAACCCGTTGTGGTTGTTGCTGCAGTTGGGGCAGCTGCAACGGCGTTTATGCAATTTAATTTTGATTTAAGTGGCGAATGAAATGTCTGCCCTTATTGCAACCTTGTGTGGCAGCCACAACAGCAACAATGGCAACAACTAATTCTATTGACTTTGCTAATGACGTAATTAAGCGCATTTGGCAAACACCGCGTATACGCAATGCACGGCAACAGTTTTACCCCAATTGTGCTTTTAATTAAGTCGATTTTAATGATGGCCACAAAAAGCTTTTCAAGTGTCGCGAAATCGCAGCCTTTTTATTTTTGCGTTTTTTTCACTAGTCGAATTTTGTGTTTCATTCAGTTTAGATGCGCACAATTTTGACAGATTGCGCGCGCGTCTGCAGCATCGTTTTGTGAGTGTGGCAAGTGTAAATTTATGTAAATTACATCAATAAAAACATTCCGTCTTCGGTTTTTTTGAACAGCAGGCCCGTTATGATTTGACCAAGATGGGCGGCCGCGTGTAGCTCATTTTCTATTAACAACTGCGTCCATAAAAACGCCAACAACAACAACAACAGCAACAACGAACAACGAAAATGGCAACGACAACGACAGCGACTGCGATGGCGTTGGCAAAGGCAACGAAGCGTCCAAGCAGAAAACCAACTACGGGACAGGCTCATTTGCATGTCCACCCCAAAAGCGCCAACGCCTCTTCCTTCGTGCCCTCCTCCCTCCCGTCTTTTCTTACCCTCCACCTGACCCCGAACTTCGTTCCAACGCTGCGTTCAGTGTCGAGACGTCGACGTTGGCATCAAAGTCACAGTCACCATGTGGTTACGTCTGTGACAGCGTCGAGACTGACGAGCAGCCGTGCACAGTGGTCAAAGTAATCGACAAAGTAGCAAACAATATTTTAAATATAAAAAAAATTAATAACATATTTTTAAATATTTTCCAAGTCACAGAAGAAAATAGAAACAAAAAAATAAACATTTAAATTACGACTAACTTTTATTAGTTTCTGAATGCATTAAAATATTTAATAGCTCAAATTTAAATTTACTACAGACATCCGTTTAAGGAAATATTTCAATCAATTTTGAAGTTTGTTTTTGTCACTGTGTCGCTGTCGCATCAAGTTTCGCTTTTGGGCACGTTTTGTCTTGGCCCTAATTCAAGCTTCACACAGAGGCTAATCAACGCCAGGCAACTTGGCCGGGAATCGTTAGACAGACCATAAACACAGAGACGGAGAGCAAGACAGAGAGAGAGAGACAGTGGGAGAGAGAGAGGGCGAGGCAATGAGCAATGGGTGGACTTTTTTGCAAATGAGGAGGAGCAAGGGCAGGCAGACCGCTAAATTTTATTTAATTTTTGTTTAGCCGCGAAAAGTGGCGTATAAAATTTACTTTGGCTTCGACGATGATGACGACGACGACAACAAAGACGAGGACATAAAATAATGGAAATTGCCAAATGTGACAGCCACAAAGCTGCGCAGGGGCGGGCAAACAGCGGGGCGGGAACGACCAAAGCGGAGGATCGTATAATGCTCGTATAAATTTACAAAAAATTCAACGTTAATGCGACTCGACGGCTGCTGCTGCTGCTGATGCTGATGCTGCCGCTGCTGCAACCGCAAATAGAATTAACTTTTCTTTTTTGTGGATTTTTTCCTTTACACATTTTTGGCTTTGAAGCGGCTGACTGCCTGCTTTGGCTGTTGGTAATCGTCGCACATTTAAGCGGGCAATTTGAAGTGCAATAGCGAAACGCTGCACGGTCCGAGGCGAGTCGAGTGGGTGGAGCCATAAGATGTTGGACCAGCAGCAGCAGCAGCAGCAGAAGCAGCAAAATGGCACTAAAATCCTCGCATATGAAGCGGCAACAGTTGCCAGGGCAGAGCACCAAATTGGCAGCACATTGGCGGCACTATGGCAAATGGCCACAATAAAAAAGCCGTTTGCTGCATTCTCATGCGCAACTTTGCAGCGAAATCAAAAAATATATACGGAGCGAAAAAAGTGCAAAAAAAGTACAATATAAAAAATAGGAGAGAAAGAAAACAACTGCAGCAGCAGCTACTTGGAAAAGTTTGCGTTATCGACGCCACCGCCATTGCGACCGCAAGGCATAAAGCAAGGCCATCTCATCCTGATCCTGATCCCAGCTACTATACTGCTATACTGCTGGTCGTCGTGTTGGCAGTAAAATGGCCAAACGCATGGAAACAAACGAGCATTGAAATTGAATTTAACAGCAAACAGTTTTAAGTAGCCACCACACGAGCAAGTGAGAGCACAAGACCTAGACGGAGAAGCAGCAAAAGTCTCCCCCCAACATCTCATACGAGTTTATATGACATGGTGAGAAAGAGCAGGGGGATCAACATAAACTTTAGTCTGTGGCGAAGTTTGTATGCGCTAATGGAGATGGATGTGTGCTGAAGCTGAGGGGCAATGCTGCGTATACGTTACGCCGTATTGAGAATGCTAATTTTTCAATATTATACATACGACATGTGGTCGCCAGCAAGTATATAAAAGGTGAAAGATTAGTTGTACATTATGTTAATGCGACGAGCTGGCCTTGAAGTGAAAACTTGAGACGATATAAAAATGTTCAAGCAACGCAAATGCAAATCACAATTTAATTTTCACTTCTTTTGCAATTTCTCTTAAATAACTTGAACAAGTAATTCTCAATTATTGCAGCGGATACATTTTTGCAACACATTACAATTAAATTTATGAAATCTAAAGATAATATTTATCAGAAAAAATATGATATGGAATTGTGTAGTAAATTTATTGCAGGGAATTGAATTTACAACAAAATATATATAATAATAATTTAAATGAAAAATTCAATTAAATATTAATTGAAAATTTTTGGAATTTTGTGAAATTTTTGTTTTTAATAAAAAGATAATTATGTGAAATATATTATAATAATTAAATGATTTCTTACTTTTAATATGTTATATTATTACATTTTGTATTTTAGTTATGCATAAAACCAGTCAAAATAAATGTTTAATTTTTTTTTTAACTTTTCACAAAACATTTAATAATTTTCAATACTATTAAATCGATGTTTAGCTTATCTTGAAAAGTAGCGTTTCAGCGGTAGCCTAAAGTTGTGAGCTCACTTTAAGCCAGCTAGATACGAAAGCTCAATTCTAATTTAGACTTGCCTCTAGGGCATAGCACAGGCTATGGACCTCGCATATCAAGTGTAGTGGAGCAGAATGCAGCGAATGCGGCGCATTTGCGGCGCATATCAGCAACAGCATCATTTGCCATGTCTGCGACTTATCGCCCAAAGAAATGTGCAGCAAAATAGATTTCAAAAGCAGGCAGCAACCGTCTCAAAGACCAAAAGAACTGCAACTGCAATTGGAATAATAGCAACAAAAACAAAAACACGAAAAGTAACAACAAGAGTCAGAGTAAACGGGAGGACGATAGAAGCTTATGTGGCGGATAATACAAGGGGATTTCATTATTTCGGCACTTACGAGCGAATAAGCACTAAGCAATTTGAACGACGGGGCCAGCAAAGCATGGAAAATCCTTTGGGGTAATGACAACGACAGCAGTTATAGACTTTAAACCTAAACATAACGGCTCCACACTAACCGCACTAAGAAGCTTCGCGTCCTCGAGCTGCTCGGAACCTGCAGAAGCGCCAAGTTCGAACAACGAGTAAATGAGCTGTCAAAGTTTTTAATGCAGCGACGGCGACGACGACGACGACGACGACGATGCTGGCGATGCGGCTGCCAACGACGGCAACAACAGCAGCAACAGCAATGGCAATGGCGATGGCGACGCCACCAAATGGCAACGGGCACGAGCTAGACAAGTAAATCTTATTGTGCAGAAAATGGCAAATTTCCCCAGACGGCCAACAGCAGCAGCAGTCAGCAGCAGCCAGCAACGAGCAGCCAGCAGAAGGCAGCTGTAGCTGCCACCCGCTAAATGCGGGTGGTTCAGCGTTGCCAATTCTCGAAATGAGGGTGGCGGTGACTGCAACAACAGCGGGCACTTTGAAGTATTTTTCAGCATTGAGCAGACATTTGATTGAGAATGTATTGTATAATTTCCCGAGCGTATTTAGTGTCAGCATCGAAAACGCCAGAAAGCGCAATGCCAACCAAACAAATGACAACAACCACAGCTCGAACTAACATACAACAGCAACTCAATCAAGTAAACTGAGCAAAAGTTTCACTTTGATATTAAAGTAAAATATCCAAAAGTGAAGTGTTCAACAATTTCAGAATGGACATTGCTCAAACTATCAATTATAAGTTTGGAAATTAAGTGCAAAGTTGCAGGAAGAAGTATCGACATGCCAAGCAGTTTATTATTAGATAATGAAAATCCTCAAGCTGCAAGCAAGCTAAGTGAATTACAATTGCACATTGCTTAAATATTCGACAGAATTCAATTATGTAACTGATACACATTTGTGAACGACTCTCAGCTGAAGTTTACAGTTCCGTTTACATATCAGTTACATTTTAGTTTATTAAGATGTGAACTTATCGAACGTATTTTGAACAGCGAAATATAAAACGACAAGGATGTAGTTACTTTAAATAAGCGGAAAATTTGCTTTGATGACTTCTATGAATTCGTAGTTTAAAGAACATTTTCATGTTTAAATATTTACGGTAGCTTGTTGTAATAACTCTAATCAAATAATGAACAATTATTAAAAAATTATTATTGTAATTTTCAAAATAGTAACATATTATATTTATCTCAAAATGATATTTTGGATAGGCGTCCATATATTTAATGAATTTTGAATATAATATATAAGATGTAAACTCGGCTAGAAAATATTAGAAATGTAAAAATTATAAGACTGTTAAATAAAATTGAAATTGAAATTAAATTCTATAAATGAAATTTAAATTTGTTAATTCAAAACTATGTATAGATTGAAAGTGATAAAACGATAATGTGTCACAATTTTGATGTGCTTAAAAAAAAGAACAAATAGACTTTAAATTGTAAATTTGTGTTAAATTGTTCAGTAATATCAATTGGCATATGATATTGTTGTAATATCTATGCCCTAAGAATTAGACTTAAATTTTGCGGTGTCTATGTAACATATAACATGTATTAAATAAATTTAATTGTATTCGTCTATCTTATAATAACATCAAAAAATTATTCCAATTCCCATGCATAGCATTTTTGAATATTTTGAATTTAAAGAAATGCGAAGAACGCTTTGAACGTCACGTTATCTTTTCACTTCAATCGATTATCGATAGTTGCAGCCAACTTGCAGACATAGTAGCTGTGGAAAACAAGCTGTAAATCGTTAATGCCTAACAAATCCTGCCCACGTGGCAATGACCTCCGCTTTTCAAGGCGAAAAACACATTCATCACTTTGAACACGACGGGCGCTGCGCTTTTATGGCCCGCCAAATCATCCCCCAACCACCGCCCTCCCCCTCGTTGTTGGCTGCCTGCTGCTTGGTGCCTGGTGCCTGATGCCATGTCACTTAATCAATTTCGCGTTAATCAGCCCAATGTCGCCGATGGCATCTTAAAGTAAACACGCAACATGGAAACGAAAATGCTTTCCCGTTATCTCAGACGCCATCTTTGAGATGCGTTTCCGTCACGCTGTTCCCAGCACTCCACTTCCTCCGCACCTCCTCGTCTCCTCTCCTCTTGACTCGTCTCGTTCGCTCGCTTATTGCTATAATTTTTATGTCAAAATATAAATTAAATTTTAGCTTCACACGCGATTGTCGTTTTGATGTCACACACACACACACACACACACACACACACACACACACATGTGCTTGGGCAGATCCCACGTGGATATGTGGATAACTGGGAAGTGGAAAACGGGGAAGCCTTTCGAGTTTTTGGCTGGAGAGTCACACAGTCACGTCTCAAATGCCAGGCGAGAGCTGACACAGTTTGTTACTTTTCAGCAAACGGTTGCGACGTCGGCGACGTCAGCGACGCCTGCAGCCGACGTTGACGATGTCGGCGGGTCCAAAAAGGTTGCCACACACACACAAATTCACCCTTCAGAAAGTTGCCAGCCAGCTTGCGGGGGAACGAGAGGTCTTGGATGAGATGCCATCATCATCGCCGACGACATCGTCGCGCACCTTGCGGTCTGCCATTTTCAGCAAGAAGTTCATTACTCATAAATGCTGCACATGGCAGCAAACAGAGAGATGGGGAAAAGGGGGGGCGGCAACTCCAGGAACCGTCAGCGATTCCCATTAAAACAACAACAACAAGTACAACAGGAGGGAGCAAAGACTTCAGTTTCGCCTCGTTATAAGTAAAGAAATCTGCAGTGCGCTTTAAGTGTTATCGGCGACACGCACACCCAAAAAGCCATGCCACGGCATGCCCACTGCCTTTCCCTGTTGCCTGCTGCCTGCTGCCATGTGGCATGTGGCATGATGCCACGCCCACAAGATGTGAGAACGTGGAGGACATTTTCATTTTATGACAACGCTTGGCTTGAAATTTTTCGTAACCACCGAATGCTTCTACGTGTTTGCGGCTGAGTTCAAAGATTTATCAGCAATGACTTCGACGAGGCTGTCGTCGGTTCTTCCCACCCTCTCCCTTGCCCTTCTTCTATGTGTGTATGTGTGCATGTGTGTGTGTGCGGTTATTTGAACAGATTTAATACCCATACACACACTTTAGCCATGCCTGTATGTGTGCAAGTTTAAGTGCTGCCCATAAAAAGGCGACTTCTAATCCGGTGAACAGCAGCAAAAGTAAAAAAGAAATAATACCGCACACACACACACACACGCACGCACACACACACACACACACACACACATACCTCTACACGGAGAGAAGTTCAAAAGAATTTGCCAACAGTATCCAGAACTTCGGAGCCTTTCGGTATGCAAAGTTAAAAGTTGAGAAAGGCGCTCGCTTCGTTTGGCAGCCCATCATCAAAATGGCATCAAAAGTGGCAAAAGTGGAATTGCCAATTTGTGTTGCGTTTTCGTATGTGATGTTGCCCTTGATGCATGCCACGGGAATACATAAATGTCTTCACACACACATCACACTGCAAATGTACGGCATATTGATGTAGTTGATGCCAACTGCATTTCCTTCTGCCAGCAAACTTTCAGTTCAGAGTCACTGTGGAAGTCATTAAACTGATTTGCAACTCACTTGATAAATGTCACAAGAACACCTTTATTTTCAAATGTATCATTTTGGGAGTTGTGTGGCTAATTTGAGAAACCATTTTTGTGGTAAACCGAAATACAAAACATCGGACAATTTTTAATATAAAAGCAATGTTAATGTCATATTGAAACCAAGCACTCGTGTAATCAATTAAGGTATAGAATTAGAAAACGATCAATTAAACAGACATAACTAGATTTAATTGTGGAAGTCTTTTAAGCTAAAAAAAATTTAAAAAAATAAATAAATACATTATAATAAATAACAAATAACAAAAAAATTCTAAAAAATTGCAAAAATTATCCAAACTAATAAAGCATAATAAATGTTTTAACAAACTATTTTAATATAAATTAAAATATGTTAATTAGGAATTTATCAGAATTGATATGGTTTTGATTTTTAAGAACTCATGTATAAAGAAACGAAATTAGTTTTAAAATAATGCCTTCTTCCTACAGTGTTAACTAATAGTTCGATCTCTTAAGCAAAATGTAATTCAAATGCTGTTGCATTTAAGTTTGGCTCCAATCTGTTTTGCAAACCGAAGTCAACTTTAAAGACCGACTTGTTATCTGCGTTACCAAACAGAAGTGCTGTTGGCAATATGTTAACTGTTTAGGGGGTGCACTGATGCCTTCATTGACCGCCGTAATCTTAGTTTCAATTCAAACAATCCGCACAAATCATTATTAAATCCTATTTATAGGCCGCATAATGCCACCTTTAGTTGCCATTTTGCAGGACAACAGCCAGAAAGGCGGGAGAAAAAAGGAAAAAGGCGAACCCAAGCCTTGTTGGGGGCCAACAATTACTTTTATATATATGGTATGGCATATCGATGAATGGGGCAGCTCGACTCGACTGCGCTTCTCAATAGCATCGATAGCCGTACTCAATGTTTGCCCAACTGGCGGCAATTTAACTTGACTCCGTCTGGCGCAATGCTATTGCGGGTATTGTGCCAATTGCGAGTTGGTCGAGTTGTTGTATGAGTACACTCATAGCAATCGCAATCATTTCATTTCCCTTTTTAATATACGCTGCACAAGCACATTAGAACAAGAATGAGCCGCAGCTCCCCCAAACTCGGAACCAGCACCAGAACCGAAACCATACCAAAGCAAAGCAAAGCAAAGCAAACCGAATCTAACCAAACCACGTGCCAGACGCCGATGATTCCGCCTATCCCATATAGCCATAGTCCCAATCCCAATCCCAATCGTAGTCGCAGTCACAGTCTCATTCCCATCCTCAATCCCAATTCTAGTTGGCTTCCCTCCCTCTCTCTCTCTCTCTCTCTCTCTCTTCGTGTTCATTCCCTGTGCAGTTTTTGGTTGAATGTTTGTATAAGTAGCCATTGGAGGCGTATTCCTCTTCACTCTCCGCTCGCACGCGAGAGAGTTTTGCTTCCGTTTCCGTTTACAGTGTTTGCAATTTTGCCTTTAGTATTAATGGGCTTAAATTGTATTGATGTGTAAACGCTGTTCGCCATACCAAAAACCTCGCTCGCTCTCTCTCTCTCACTCTGTCCAGCTCTCTGTGCTAGACCAACTCGATTGGAAAGTCTACGAAAATTTTCACGCCGCACACGCGCGCTCCTCAGCTAATTTTGCATGCAGCTCAGCATTCAGTTTTCCTCCCCTTCCCTCTGCCCGCTGCTGCTGCTGTTGATGTTGATGTCCATCTGTCCGCTTTTTATTGAGCCTGTAGAACAGCTACAGCAACAACCACAACACAACACTACAATAACGAAAAGTTGCTAGGAACATTGCTTACTGCCCGCGGGAGGTAAAAACGCTTTGCACTCACATTGATTGCCTGGCGTAGTTTTATTTATGTTGTTGGTCAGTTTCAGTTTACTACAACTGTTTTTTATGTGTATTTGTAGGCCACAAAGTGCATATTAAGCTGCATGAAAAAAAAGCGCGTACAAGCCAGAACAACAACAGCAAAAAGCCAAACAACTTGCAAAGGGTCAGCAATGGGTTAAGAGCATGACTGCAAGGCGGGTTAATAGCCATTTATACTCGTTACCAACCGACTGCCAAATGAACTGCCCTGCAGAGCACTTCTCTCTTCTCTGCTGCCCCAAGCTAAACGAAACTATTTCAAATGACGAGAGATTCGCATGATTTATGAGCTCTTTTAACTAATAATTTCGTATTCCGCTTTGCGAACTGCAAATCTATCATTAAAACTTGTAGTACTGTAAAAGCCGAAGTTCCTCTAATTGCAATAATAATTTCAACGTGGATGTTGCTCATAAATTAAATTGAAAACAGTTTCTTAGACCATATTCAAACAGAAAGAGCAAGGTACAAGCGAACATAAACATTAAAGTAAAATGCAATCTAATTAATTAACAATTTTCTGAAACAACTGCAAGTTTTTAATATTATTAAAGGAACTGCTAAGCACTTGCGTTAAATGCATTAAGTTTTCTGCCGCCTTTATATGATTTGTATTACTTTTCTCTTAACTCCAGTTAATTACTTAAGAGGATTAGCAACTTTGTATTCAACGAATAAAAATGCAAACAAAAAAATAAATAAATAAAGCAGGCAATTAAATCACTTTATTTAAACTACATGTCGGATTTATTAAGCTAAGAAATATCTAAATGATTATTTACTTCATGCACAATTGTAGCATTAATTAGACTCAACAAAGCGCCTGAAGGCAAAACTCACACACAGCATTAAAGAGAGAAGAACATTATTGCCTGAATTTTCAAGGATATCTACTTGTACTCAAAATAAGTATTCATTTACTATGAAACCAAATGTGGGCCAGCAGCTTTCAACACTGGTTGCTGCTGCTGTTGCTGCACTTTACTGATAAACAACAACAAGAAATTAGACGACAAGAGTAACAGCAGCAGCAACAACAAGTACAGCAACAAATACTGGCTATAAATAAGAGCTCCCAACTGATAACCGAGAGCGAACAAAATGAAGTCAACGTCTCGGGTAGTAAATAATTTTTGAAGTTACTTTGCCACTGTCCCGCCCCCAATGTTCCCCCTTTGCACCTTCTCCGACACCGCCCCCTGGAAATGTAATTTTCCTCGACATTTTCCGGTTGGCAATCATATCGCGCCAATGCCAGACAACAACAAACTGACCGGAGACGAAGCTCTTGGGGACACTGAGAACGGCCAACTTGAAGTGTGAACTGCGGTGGTGTTTGATTTAAAGCAACAACAGAAACACAGCAGCAACAGCAACACGATGACGATGACGATGCCAGTTGAGGACTCCAGTTAAGGTCATTATGTTTGGGGAGACAGCAGTTTTTTTTTTCTTATTCTACCCTCTTTTTCTCTCTCTCTGCTGTCGATGCTGTTATGAAATCAGCTTAACGAGATTGGAAATCAGAAAGTGAGCGAAGGAGAGTGCTCTCTGAACCCCAGTCCATTATCCCATCTGGGGGTTGTTGCAATTCTTTTAATATAAGGCCAACACATTCACTATTACAACGAGTACACGTGAGTTCGACTGGTCAAACCAATTTGCAGGCATCAAATTAAAGCCACATCAAATGGCTTTCTCACACTCCCGAATGCTCCCCTCCTGGAAAACACAGGCTAAAAGTATCAAGCCTCCGACCATTTTGCTGTATATGTCAAAAATAAAGCCACTAAAACAACATAAATCGAAGGCGTCAGCAACAGCAGGAAAAGTTCTATCAACTTTTCCGAAGCTCGTTGAGGTCTTTGTAAATGATATAGGGTATTCGAGTGACTCGTTTGCTTGCTTTTTGGGGCTGTTTCGGCATAATGGACAAGCAAATCGAGCGAATAATAACATTCGAAACGCATACAAAAGTTAGATACATCTCAAAATAAAATAAATAACAAAATCAACAAATTATATATTTCTTTTGAATTACATTAAAATTCACAATTTTTAAAATACTTATATATAATCAGCGAAGAAGAAAATGGATTTCTTTAAATAAAAATAAAATTCTAAAATTTGAGTCACAAAACATTCTTCAATCACAATTTTGTATGATTTCAAAAACTTGTTTTACGAACTTTTTAAAGTCATTTTATATATTTTTTTCTTCTGTTTCCCTTATTTTCTTGAAGTCAGACGTCTTGGGTGTCTGGGTGTCATGATCTACTCGATTCGGATATAATTTTATAATAGTGCCAAGAAAAAAAAATAAGATCAAATAAAAACTAATTAATAATAAAGAAAAAAAAAATTTTTTATAAAATACACATTAATTATTTCTTTATTGTTTTTTTTATTAAACTAAATGTAAGGCATCAATTTTGACATTTTTGCCTTCTTGAAAGAACAATGTATATTGACTTGAAAATGTTTCTCGTTTTTATAAGAACTAAATTAATTTTATTTAAATTTTGACAATATTTGTTTTTGTTGCTTAAGTTGATAAATAACTGGGATTATTTCAAAAATGTAGTTTTTAAATTTTCAGAAGAGGCATTGCATTGAGCTATGCAATCAATTGAAATTTGTTTTCATTAAATCAGTTTGAGCTATATCGCTTTACTGATTATCAAGTCCCCCTGCGTCCCCCCTGCATCATTTTAACAGCTGATGCATGCTTTATGCATGCAATCACATCTTTCAACCAACGGCATGCAGCTCTTTGCACACCTCATACATATGAATGTATGTACATTGTACATGCATATGAATATATATATGTATATATATATGTATGTATTAAGGATATATCTGTATTCCACATGTGATACATGGCGTTTCCATTGTTTCCATCAACGCCGCTGCTGATGCTGATGCTGCTGCTGCTGCTGCTGATGCTGCTGATGCTGATGCACGCCAATAATTGATGATGAACAAATAAGATGGCTTCTTTTGGTTTGGGCTGCGGCATTGGGGCATGAGAATCCCAGTCGACGATATCGACGTGTGTCGGCTGTTTGGTAATGCAATTCCATTCAGGCATGCGAGACAGCCAATCTATCCAATTCACATGCACACACTCACACACACACACACACATACACACTCATACACACGTTTTAACACACAGTTATACGCACATTCATCAGTATGCAGGAGATGAAAGCCGGCTTGTTCTCATTCTCTTTCTCTTTCGCTTTTACTGTCTCCTGGCTTCGTCTGGCCAACAACAAACAAGAGTTATATCTTTTTACCATTACGTTGGGTAGGCTTTTGGAAAATTTTTGGACGAGATACGCAGACAAACACACATAACACAACAGGATTGCAGGATATTGTTACAGTTTTTTGTTCAATTTACCTGCCGAGCGGGCAATCTTCAATATTTCAAGTGGTTTGAAACGCTTCAAATGACAATTGTTCTTCCTTAAAGCTTCGCACTGAAATACTTATTTATTTATTGTTAAAATAAGAAACAGATATTGCATAAAGAAATCAAATATTTTTATCTCATTTAATTTTTCCCACAGAGTATTTTCCATTCGATTTGACTTGCAATAGGATATTATTTTCTTATTGTGTTTTTTATTGATTGGATCAAAGTGGTTTGCTTGTCCTTTGTCGGATATATTGTTCCCTTTCAGCCAGATAATTGACGAGTTTTTATATGTTTTTTTCTTGCATTATTTCCCTCTTATACTTCGTAAAAAAGAGTGTAAAATTGGCACACCTAAAGAGCTGAAAGTGCCTCACGTCGCATCATTAGCGGCAACATTTTAAAATATTATTAATTCTTAATGGTCGTATATGTAAATGTGCATATAAAATTTATAGCACGAGGCGAGCCAAATGAATTTCCTGTACAGACATTGAGGATAAGGTCGAAGGACTCGCGCGACTGGCAACACGTGAAAGAAAAGCAGCAACGGAGAACGGAAAATTTGCAGAGTGCAACTAAAAAAAAAACAGTTAAAAAATAAAACCAAATATAATAATAAAAGGAAAAAACGAAGAGAAGAAAAGTATCCCAGACGACGTTCGTCAACGTCAAACTGCGATCGATAAAATGCTTGCATGTGAATTATTTTAATGAGTTCCGTTTCGTTGGAAAAGAAAAATATGAACGATAAACTAAATACATCCAGATACAAAATAGAAAAAAAGAACTCGCTCACACAATGGTAAACGGCAGCAACTGCTGGACTGAGACGAGGGCGAGGGGAACAAAAACAAAGCGCTGCCATTTTTTTAATGCAACTTTGTCGGGTCGTCCATGGAGCCAAAGGTTAGCAGCTGGCAATCCAACCAACGCGAACCAGTGAGAATCCCAGACAGCCAAGTTGGCAACGTTTTTGAGATTAATAATGTGAACTCAAGCACAAATCTCAGCAACAGGAAGATAGAACACGAGAAGGAGAGAACACGGGCTGTGGTAGGGGAGGGAAGGCAGTCAAATAAGAACTCTGAAATTAGGGATTAGCCAAAATGATGATGCATTTGTAATGGCCAAAAGAGACAGACCAAAAACAGCAAGAATAAAGTATACGCCAAGACAAACAAAACAAAATGTGAATGCGAAATGGATTTGGCGACTGATTTTTAAGCGCTTTTGGCAAACACAACGAGCTAGGTACAAGCAAGCATATTTAGAAACTCATTTCAATTTGCAAGCAAAATTGAGGTTAAAAGCAAAATTGAGATTTAATTTTCAAGTCGAGAACTATCTTAGTTCATCAGTGATGTTTAATAGTCTCAACATGGACTACCTTGAAAGTATTTAGATTCATTAGCTTAACTTGCAGTTTCGGCAGCGTAACATTTCGATATATACTATATTTGTATTTTGTTGAATGGGATAAGAAATTTCAAGATATTGAGATGCAGTGCAAAAAATGCAGTCATAAATCCAAAAATTCTGCAAAATTGTTTTAGGCAGAATAACAGCGGAAAATCCTTTAAATATTTCATATATCTATGCATGTAAATCATTAGCTTGTCGTATCCGTTGCAATAAAGCTGACAAAAACGCTCGAATGCCAAAAGGAGTGAAGAAGAATGTCTTGCTGCTAATTAAGCAGAAGAAGTTGCTCGAAGAGACGAAAACGTTAATCAGAAGTGTATGCTACTTTTGCTATAGTTGCTGTTAGTCAAGCAGAAGACGTTGCTTGTTACGCTAATAGTAAAGCAGAAGACGTTGATCGAATGCAAGAAGGCGACAAATTCAAGAAGAAGGGAATACAACATTTGCCCTTAAGCAGAAGATGATGTAAGTACGCCAAAGTAACAAGCATAAAAGTCGATCACTGAGAGTAAAGCATGCCGACGACAATGTTAAGCAGAAGAGGATGCCACTTTAAGAAGTATGGATGAAAATAAAGCAGAAACAGTAGCTGTAAGTCAATCAGAAGACGCTGCTATTAGTCAAGCAGAAGACGTTGCTAGTTCATGCTAAGAGTAAAGCAGAAGACGTTGCTAGTTGCGCATATAGTAAAACAGAAGACGTTGCTAGTTGCGCATATAGTAAAACAGAAGACGTTGCTAGTTGCGCAAAGAGTAAAACAGAAGACGTTGCTAGTTGCACAAAGAGTAAAGCAGAAGACGTTGCACGAATGCAAGAAGGCGACAACGTCTAACAGAAGACGATGCTACTTTCGAGAAGTGCGAATGGCAAAGTAAAGAAGAGGAAAAAACTTGTAGCGAGTGCAAGCGAGAGCGCGATAGTAGATGCTCAAAGTATGCATATGCTGATCGTCTCTATCACACACACATTAGAGTGGATGGTTGTCCGTGCATCTGCATGGGAATTGTTATTGGTGGCTCGACGCCGTTGATGTTGTTGTTGCTACTGCCAAAAAGAGCACAACAAGAGAGTGAGAGAACAGGGAGCGAGAGAGCGCTGACAACTCACATATACACGGATTGATATATTTTTCTATGTATTTGTAAACGTTTTTCTGCTTGCAAGTGAATTTAATGCGGAAATTCAATTAAAAATGTTATTTAAACGCACTCACAGATGGAATTATGAAAAATCGGTGCTTTTGCAACACTTACTTAAAAGTATTGTGAATACATTTTTGTTAGTGATACTGTTTAAGCCGTACCTTGACAGCATATCACCTGTTGCGCCAAATAATTTATATATAAGTTTTATTTATATTCATCCAAGTGCTACAAGCTTTAACTAATTTATTACGACACTAGTTATTTACACAGTTTTAGTAATATTAATGTACTTAAATTTTGTAATCCCACTTTGTTCAATGTACCATTTATTATTTTTATTTAGAATTAGATTTCTTTTAAAATTCGATATTATTAAATGATATTCAAACAATTCACATTTTTTCATGCATATTCTAATTTCAATGAAATTTTTTTCTTTCCATTGCAAAATTGTAAAATAAATAAATTTTGTATTAATTTTGAAGTTCGAATCTGTTTAAAATGTTCTTAGTAAAGCATAATGTCCACCTACATCATAAAATATGTTTATATGCATATTTGCAAATTAAGATGAGATGGAATAAAAAGTAAATTCAATTATATTATTCTAATCTGACAAATATTTGAATTATATTTTAAAGCGTTTTATGTTATTTAGGAAAAATTCAAATCACAAAAAAAATGCAGTTAAGCAAAGTTAAAGCGTGCCAAAATTGACTTATCAAACGAGGCAGACTATATCTATAAATGCTTGCACCAAATTGCAATACTGCAGTCATGCAACCGTTGCAACTTCATCGCCGCCACAAACTGGCCAAAGTTCAAACCATAGCGTGCACACCTCTCCACAGACACCAACAACAACCACAACGGGCAACCGTATTCAAGAATATCGCATGGCAGCCTAGCAACGAGCTTTTCTTTTTTCCCCAACTTTTTGTTGCTGCTGCTCTTTGTGCAAGCCGTGGAAGCAGCAGAACACAAAGAATCAAAAGGTGGGGCAGAATGAAAAGCGGCAAGCTATAGCTATGACTATATCTATATCTGTGGAGGAGAAAGCGCAGCTATAGCAATCTCAATTTCTTGCTGGCTGTCATGCTTTGCTTTATGTTTGCCCGACATCGTTTCGTTTCTTTTAGTTCTCGTTTTGAAAAAAATAAAATCATTTTTTTTTAAGCACACTTTTAGCGTCTCAATCAGATAGCGCAAACACAGTGGGAGTTTGAGGAAGGGAACAACAAAAGTTGTCAATTGACGCCAAAAGTTGACGCCAGACCCAAAAGGCAAAAGCGAGTGAAATAGAAAATACAAAATGAAATGAAAAAAAATGGAAATAAAAAATGGGAAGAAGAAGGTGCAAAATGCAATAACAGTTAAGTCATTGGCCCCGAATGCTGGCAAACAAGCCAAGCCAAGCCAAGGCGAGGCGAGGCAAAGGCAACGAAAGCCACGCTCACTCGAAGGATTTAAACACAGCGATCCAACGATTCCGGGACACAACTAGATGGTTATAAATAACGCTTAATTGCTGCACAATGTTTATAGCTGCTGCCAATTCTGGAGACTTTGGAATGCTGGACGAGCAGCGACGACGAAATGCCATAGTGAGAGGAAGGGAGAGGGGGAGAGTACTTCTGTGCCTGGGCATTATGAGTAGTTAATTTACAGCAACAAAGTTGTTAACTGCTCCAGCGGAAAGTCGTCGAGTGGCAGTAGCCGGATTGGCAGTGCTGGCAATTTGCAGCTTCTAGTCTTCTGGCCGACTTTGTGCAAATTACCCAATTTTAAATTAACAAATTCCATTTCAACATTTTAATTAGGTTTTAAAAATTTCATGCGCCTGCCTGCCGTACTTAGCCCTGCTGCTGACTGCCGACAGCCGACTGCCGACCACGCGGCTTCCTCGAGAGCAGCTTGCGTATTAATATGCGCCATTTCCGTTTCCGATTAGCATAGCGTGCGCTTCGCGAGCTAGGAGAGGAGCAAATGGTGCCCCAAAATGGCGGCATCTGCGCCACCAGAAGTACAACAGAACACAACACAACACACAACAGGAAATGGCACAAAACTGTCTCTACAGTCAAGTAGCAAAGGGCTTCTCCTCACTTCAGCCTCACTGCCAGCCAGCAGCATATATATGTGTGTGTGTGTGTGTGTGCGAGTTTGGATGCTGTGTTTACAGTAAGCAAATGTATTTCATTTTATTTTAATTTTCATCATCATTGCACGAAACTAGCACAGACAGCAGCAACAGCAACAGCAACAATAAAGGAGCTGAAACAACAACGGCCAGCAATGAGCAAAACGAAAAATTTTCACATTTAAAATCCAAAACGATAAAAAGTATCAAGCAAAATCGGTCAACGCAACGAATAAACGAACGGGGAATGCTCTATAAATGAAATAAATGCAAGTATCAGATGAGACAATAAGAAAAGATTGAATGATTTTAAATGTAACTTTAACTGGTTAAAAGTTAGTTATATTTTATAACTTATAGAAGACCATCTTGATTGCATTGATCATATTCTCTGTTTACGAAAATATATATATTTTTAAAACACTGCTATCAAATCGTATATTTTATTTTGAATTATTATTTTGGACAGTTAAGATCTCATAGATAAATCAAACAAATTATAAATATTACCAGGATGCGAGAGAACGTAAATAAATATTTGTAAATGAAAGAATATCTTGATAAAGTCTATGAAACACCTTAAAATATGTACAGGATGTGAGTGAAAGAATATATTTTTAAGACACTGCCATCAAAGCTTATCCTTTATGCTTGTGACCTTAATCCGTATATTTTTAGCGTGGTCTTAGTGAACTTGCCCAATTTAATAAACACAAAATGCTTTTGTGTTCTACCACCCTTCATCTCTCGCATAATAGCTAATAGACTTGGCTGAGCCATTTCATTGGTTATAGTGTATTGTAAAGCTTGTGAGCGCTTCTCGCGTTTCGCTTGTGCAAAAGCTGCAGTTAATTTGGTGCTTCAAATTTTAATGCCAGGCCAGGGCAATGGGCAACAACAACGAGAGCATTGAGAACGACCACGTTCGCCAAATGGTTACCAGGACAGGCTCTGGGCGCCGTTTTATAGTCAGACGCCAAAGCCAACGCGCCAAGCGATGTCGTCCAACGTCTAAGCTGCTCCAGCTTCAGCTCTAGAAACAGATTCAGCTTCAGCTCTGGTTCTGGCTCTGTTGTATTTGTTGTTGTAGTTGGTAGCCTTGGCATTTTGTTGTCGTACAAAGGCTGTTTTGCATAAAATTCTCACATTACGCATACGCCGCGTTGTATTTACAGTTACTGAGCGTTTTATTTGCGTCCAACGGTGCGGCCTTTTTTACTTTACTCTACTTTACATTTGCTCAGCTTGCGCTTTGCTTTGCTTTCCTTGTGTTTGTATGTTTGTTTTTATAGATTTTATGGCATTGCTCTGCATCTCATGTCGTTCTTCTTGGCGCTATTATTATTTAAAGCAAGAAATATTTTCAACTTAATTAAACTTAAAACAGCCCTCGGATTCAAGATTCGAACATCTGCTGCTTCGCTCCTTAACTGCAATGCCATATAATTTTTGTGCATAAAATTCACGTTTAATGCCGCAAAGTATGCAACGCTTTTTAT
The DNA here is from genome assembly GCA_963583835.1 of Drosophila immigrans. Classification (NCBI taxonomy): domain Eukaryota; kingdom Metazoa; phylum Arthropoda; class Insecta; order Diptera; family Drosophilidae; genus Drosophila; species Drosophila immigrans. The sequence goes on from OY757141.1 coordinate 32,302,789, forward strand.
GATCCACCCTCGCTCTCAGCATTTCTCACACTCTCCACTCCCAAACGACTCACACCGCCAACAGCATCACGATCTATACTAACACAAATACATCACAAAGGTTTGTGTGGACCTCTGCGTTCAATTTATGTCCCAGGGCAACAAAAATTTATTGTCAACTGATAAGCAGGCCGTGGCAAAGTAGCCCAAAGGCGAAAACATATAAAATAAAAAGTTTAGAAAAGAAAAAATATAATCGATGTGCAGAAGTTGTGATACACTTCCATGATGATTGCAAAAAGTTTGCAATCTACTTTCGATTTTAAATTTGTAAACATTTCACAAATTTAAATTTTGCAAGTATCCGACATTCCATATTTATTTAAATGTAAATTATTAATACCATCAAAAGCTGTTAACATACATATATCCAAATTTCTTAGATAAAATTAATATTTAATTATGTTGTGATTTTAATCAAAGGCTCGAAATTCATCTTTATATTTAAACATAAATTTCAATAAATTCTGACTACAAAAGATTTATCATACGTTTTAATAATTATTAGATCTAAATTTTTAAAGTAAAATATTGTATTGTGAATTTATGTTACTCATAATATTAAAATCATTGAAAATCGTATTCAGTAGTATTTTCAATATCTCAATATTTTCAACTACTCAACTATTCCCTGCTTTAAAACAAATAAACAGGTAGCCGTAGTAAAATTTAAAATAAGTAAAGTTTGCTGGCAGCTAAAAAAGTCCATAACTCTTTTGCATATTTTACTTGATATCTACGGTATTCCAACTCACTGACCAACTTATAATACCCTCAAGCTGTGGTCAGAGTTAGATGGAAACTGGAACTCGACTGGTTCGTCAGTTTATTGATTTTGCTTTGGCACATAAATTTTCAACGGCAAAGAAAAACTTTCGTTTTGGGTTCTCGATATTTTTGGGCATTGAACGCTTTTTTTATGCAAATGCGTAAAAAGTGTCATGATTACCGTGTTTGTTTGCCTGGCAAACTGGCAAACAAGCAAAGGCCGACCTGCCGCATCAATATATGAAGGCATTTCTGACTCGAGCCGAGCCTCTCGTGAGCAGACTCTCAAAGTGTCTCGACGCCCCCAGCACACTCATTCCAATTGTTTGTGTTGAGGAGATTTGGACAAAAATTGCTCCATATTTGAGCATATGTTGGTCGGCTTTTGCTTGCAGTCTCTGAGTGCTGCGTCTGTGGCCTGATAATTGAAATGGCTCCCCAAGGAGACGTTAGGCAAACGTCAACGTCTCCGTCTCAATCTTTGTCGTCATCATTGTCATTCCTTCTTGTCGTCTATTTCTGGTCATTTGCCAGCCTTTATTTATTTCATTTTTGAATTTCTATTTATTTGCTCAGTGCCAAATGTGTAGGCTTGAATAAAGAAGCAGGCAGCATGGAACTATTTGGAATCCAAACTTTAAATTTTATTGAGCTGTGAAATGAATTTGAAGAAAATGTATTCCCCAAAATAAGAATTTTGAAGAAATTTAGTCTAAATCTGTTACAAAAAATGAATGAAATCAAGTTCGAGTTCAATTTAGTGCAATGTCTTAAATTTTCACTTCACTTGGGTAATTGAAATATAAGTTTGAATTGTTTACATGCTTGGCTGGAAATAAAATAAAAATATTGTGTTTTATGTTTATTTTGAAATGATTTCAAAGAAAAGTTTTTCACAAGTACAAACTGTTTTAAATCTTTTACAAAATATGAAATCATGTTTAGGTTAAATTTTTGGATACATTTCAGGCAATCTCTTCAATTTAAACTTTACTTCTATAATTTAAATACAAGTTTGGCGTATAATCTCTGATACTCTTAGTGGATTTCAAATTGACTTCAACTGAATGATAAATATTTTGTTTGTCAATATTTGCGAGAGTTTCTTGCTTTCTGTGCTTCATTCTTTTATATATATGATAATCCTTTTTGACAGTCCGCTTTTATTTTCTTAGCAAACTCTGCTGATATCCCAAAAATTCATCGCTTCAATTTATGAATTCTGCTTGCGGTATCTTATTAGGAACATATAAACTTAATATACCTCTCCCATTTATTTCCAAACTTACATGCGAACCATCGAACCATTTTTCATTTTTGTTTCACACATAAAATATCCTCGCACGCCCCGATGCCTTTGAAACTACTCCCCGTCTGGAGGGACTCCTTGTCAACTGGTTTGAAAAATAGATTTTTACGGGCTTAGTTGCGCATCGTCAGACACGACGACGACGACGTCGACGACGGTGGCTGTGGCGGCTGTGTAGAAAATAAGGATAAAATGTCGGATAAGGCAAAAAGAGAGACGACCACCATTTGCGTTGCTGGAATTCCGACGCAGGCAGGCGCACGGGGGGAAGGACAAATCCCGCGGGCGTTCCCTTTTGTGTCTCACTCGCGTCATTTAAAAGACATTTGCCTGTCATTTTATGCCGTGTTTGGCACAGTTTTCCACGCTGGCAAAACTTTTTCGCTTGCCAACACAATGCCGGAGTCGGTTGAACGATGCGGCGTGGCGCGGCGTGTGGAACGAATGGAATGACAGTGTCATTAGTTTGGCATCGGCAACACATTGCCAATACATTTGCAGCAGGTGCAGTTGCAAGCCAACAGCGAGAAGAAGCCAACAAAAAAACAAAAAAAAAACAATAACCCACAACTTTTCTAATGATCAATAAGCGTTGCGAGGCTGAAAATTAGTTTAATTTAATTGCAAAATGCGCTGTGCGCGATTTGCGAAATGTATGCAAATTATAAAAGCTGAAACCCCACCCGACCCAATGCCGTTCTGGACTGGACGGGCCTGGCTGCAGCCTGGCGTTAATTTAGCTAATCGAATTGCATTGCATTAAGCTTTAATTAGCCCGGCGAGCGCGGGCATTGTGCGAATTGGAATATGCAATTTGCAAATCCTTGAACAAAAAAGCGCTGCGCATAATGTTAAATTTATTATTTAAACCATTTGTACAATGCGGCTCAAGCGTAACCCTGGCCCAAGCTGCAGCTCTAGCCCAGCTCCAATTCCAGGTCCGGCTCCGGTTGCGGCTCTCTAAATGTTTAACCCTCCACTGAGCTCCCGGGGGCTTTGGTTTGGGCTTTGGGCTTTGAGTTTTGCCTTTTGGCTTTCGCCAAATGAACGCGATATGCACGCGGCCAAACTTCAAAAGCGCAACAATGCCCCATTAGGAGCACGCTTGCTTCTCGTAGGGGTTGCTTCTTGTAGGGGGTGCAAGGGTTGCCAGCTTCGTTGCATAACGTAAAAGTTTCCTAAAGTGGCATTAGCTTGAGAGGCCACGCACGCAACGTGGCGTATACGCAATATTTGCGCAGTAAGAATCATGTAGAAATGTATAACGAGAAATGAGTGTTGTTGAAATAATAAAACTTTACTCTGCAGTCGATAATAACTATATTAATAACAATAATAATTATAATAATAATAATAATACTAAGAATTATAATTAAATTAAAAATAAAAAGTACACATAAGACAGTTAAGTTAAAGAGAACAATTGCATGCTGAAATATTATTTAAACTTTTTAATTAAGTGTGCTCAATTTGAAATGAACACAGCAACCCAAAGACACACATTCATAACACACTCGACAAAAAATAATTGTATTTGTGAATTACTTCAAGCATCACAATTAAGGGCACATACCTTTGCCACCCTGAAGAGTATATGCTACTAAATTTCAACTGGAAGTCCACAAAACCTGAGCTTACAAAGCTCAAGCTGCCACAGTTTTCGCACACACACACACACTCAGATGTGAATGCTAAGTTTTCACTTATGCAATTTTAGCCATTAAAAGTATATTGCAATTTTCATAGCACAGGGAATTGTAAACTTCAGATGCAAAGACATGAATTGTCAATGGAAATTTAAGTATTTTGCGGACAATTAGAAATAGATAAACGCTAAAGACCATCTTATTTTGTGGGTTTTTAATTAACGAATTACAATGTATTTCAGTTATGCATATTTCTTTGGTAAAAGTGGCTCATAAATGACACCGTAGAACAAAGGAAGCTTCGTTATATCGTTTCGCAACAACATTATGAAAGGTTCATCTGCCGAAAACGTTGTTTTTCTGGACCTTACCTCGATGGCTATAGCTCCACTGCTGGCGTCGGTCCCCTTCTCATCGACTGTTAAGTGAATGCTCTGAAAGATTTGTGTAACCGTCAAGTCGTCGAGTACTTTTGTTGACTGCGATCCTCGGCTAGCGGATAATTTGTTTGTAAAGCGCTGCAAGGGATCAAAGATGCTGCCCAAACCCATTCGCTCCAAGGGATGTCGTAGTGCCAGAAAGATATCAAAGTTTATCCTGGGAAGAACTACAATTGCAGAGCGTCTTTTCATTTCTTTAATCAATCCCTCAATGATTTCCGCAGTCAGTTTCTCCTGCAATGCATCCAATGCGGCCACAGAAGACTTGAAAGGTTTTATCAAGTACATTGTTGTCATTTCTCCCTCAAAGGGAATACCGATAATGTGGCAACCCAGTTTGAAACTTAAGTAATAGGGAAAGGAACCGGCTGCCGTCATCATGGGTACTCTAATCGGTTTCTCCACGCTCCTGGGATTGCGATAGAAATTCTGTTTTTTTGTCAGCCCAGAGACAAAGTCCATTTCCCAGGCTGCTCGTACGGTAAACGTGGACACGATTGCTCGATCCGTATTCGGATCAAACGAATTCTGCATCATCTCATCGACATGCTCGTTGGTCTGCAAATTGATCCATGAGTTGATTGTATTCATTGTTTCCACAGGACGCTTTTTAAAATCCACATGAAGTATATCCGGCTGATAATTGAAAGCGAGATATTGTCTGCAGTAACACTAAAGTCAACTACTGCTCATAATTCAACCCAAGCATTTTTACCTGCGGTCTGATTGCAACCGGTAGCCCAGCTGCAGAAACAATCCATTCGCCAATCGCACATTTTGTGATCCATTCGCATGCATTGAGTAAGTGAGCAAGCTCTCGTCTCTGCTATTTGAATGCCAAGTGTCCAACGTTCGCAGCGGCGATGTGTCCTCCTTGATGGGCTGTGTGGCGTCGAACACCATTAGACTGAATTGTCGATGAAACTTCACCAGATCGGGTTGGCCAAACAAATCAGTCAAATTCGAAAGGCGTTCATCTCTGGAGCCAATCAAAATAATCGCCAGCGTGGTCATGATACTCAGTGGCGAGAATATTACTGTTTTGGTTGTATTCTTGATCATCTTCTTCTTTAGCTTCAATGCAAAGTCCAAAACTTTTAAGGAGATGGCATCTGCGATTTTGACATCAACTTTAGCCAAAACATCTCTCGATGCAGCCCTAACAATTTCAGTGTTTCCAATAGAAATCAAAGCAAATGCCACAATAACATAAGAAAATAGTTGCATTTCAACTGATAATATAAACTGACAAACGGGAAAAGATTCCAATGATGCTTCGACTAAGACTTAACACGTGTCGTCTTTGATTATAATCTGGTGTGTTAAATCACAACTGATACGCTGTTAAACAGTCAAAATTGCAATTAACCAGAACAATTAAATTACGAATCAAATCTTTAAAAACATTAGGAGAGTTACTGAAAATACGAAACAGATAATGAAGAAATTACATTATTACTATTCTATTCAGTTTTCTCAACATTTCGACCAAGTCGGGCACCGTCGAATCGTCCAATACACATAGCAAATGGTAAGATCTAAATGCACATTTCCTACAAATCCTTCTCGTCAAGACGTATCCTCAATGATGTTCATGAATTCTTAAGCGACTTCTTTGATTTATTTGTTAGATAGTTCACGGGGAATACAATCATTCGGCTGCCTAGTCTCACAAGAAATACCAGATCGATACACAAATACAACATGCCACGCCCTGCCCGAAAAAATCAAATTACTTAATGTATCCATTAGTAATATGTACACATAGATATAAATATTTATTTATTGTACACATGTTTGAACTACTATTTGTCGGCAACTGGAGGCTCATTAATTATGCCGTAGAACAGAGGAAGCCTTGTGACATCGTTCCGCACCAAAATTATGAAGGGAGTGTCAACGACAAAGGTCATTGGCGGTCCAGATTTGAGCATGATGCCTGCTGCGGCAGTAGTTGATTCAGTGCCCAGCTCATGGACACTGAAGTCAAGTTTTTGAACAATTTCCGAAACGAAGAGATCAGATCGTCTGTTGTCTTTACTATCCGCCTGTTGTCGTTGTGTCTCCAAATTTCTCAAATTTCCAACGGCATCCGATTGATAAAGTTGCTTGCTCGAGTTGCCCGCGACGACGAGGGACAAATCATAGTTGTCGTCATTAAAAATGGACTTGATGCCCATTGTTTCCAGCTCATCTCGCAATCTGTCGCTGCCAGTAACGTGCATTTTGGGCATATGCACCATGGCGGAGACTCTTCGCATTTTGCTAATCATTTCATCGATGACATATGCATGCAAATGTTTATGTAAATCCGCCAAGCGGCTCACCGTGGATTGATGAGGTTTGATTATGTACATTGTTGTCATTTTGCCATGATAGGGTATTCCAAAGATTTCACAATCCAACGTGGTATCCTTATAATAGGGATAGGCCCCTATTCCCAACATGGTTGGAACAGACAGAATTGGCAGTTGGCCAGTACCATTCGGATAGAAGTTTCTATTGCCGGTCTGGCCGCCAAAGAAGTCGATTTCCCATCGGGCCTTGAAGAACATGGCACTGGCGAGGATCGTCCGAGTCGACCGATTAACTGTATCCTTTCCCACTATCTGGGTGATTTTACGCTTTGTCTTCGCTGTTATCCATTCGTTTATAAGTTCTCTTGAGAGTTTTGGATCGGTTGCGAAATCAATTGGAAAAATATCCGAATTATAGACTTGACGTATGGCTTGCCTATATGCGGTAGACAGAAATCTAAATGTTAAGCATCGACAATTTTATAAGTCTCCTACCTGTAATCAAGATTTATGCTATAATTATTCTGCACAAAGAATCCATTGGCTATGTGGACCTCTTGGTGTTCAATGGGCTCCGTTGGATACGCATGCGAACTTATCTGCAAACTGTCGCCAATCCATTGCAGTACTTTGCGCACCTCTGAAGTTTCCTCCATATATGGTATCTGAGCATCTATTAGCAGCAAGCCAAATTGCTCATGCAGCTTAACCGGATCCTTGATCGAGAAGAACGAAGACAGCTCCTTGAAACTTTGTCCCTTAGCGCCTAACATCAGCATCGCCAGGACGGAAGCGAGACTCGCTGGCGAAATTAACAATGTCTTCCGATATTCAGTGTTCATTTTTTGAACCAAATTCAAACCGAAGTTCGTCACATCTTCGGCTATCATTTCCGCTACGGGAACGTCCACATCCCCATAGCGAGTACCTTGAGCTTGCGAACTTTCAATTGAAAGGAGACAAGCCAAGGCCACTCCAACTATATGCATTGAATTTAACATATAGCTCAATTACACACGTCGGATAACACTTGAACTGCTGCTGTGAAACTGATCCTATTACGCGACTCACATTCGAATTTATAGCGTAAAGTGAATTAGAGCAACTAATTTTAAATTAAAAATATTCTAGCTGCATGTTATTTGGGATTATAATTATTTTATATAGTGACTACGTAACCATTGCAATTAAATTCGACCTCAAATATAAATTGTGACTTTGAAAAAGAAGACTTTATACCACTTCGATTGCTCAAACCGAGAATAAATACATTCACTTAGCGAATACATTACACTGTTGCATAATATTATACTTATTTTCTTTTCGCTTTTATGAGCGTTTAACCAAAACTTTGCACTTACACAGAAAAAAGTATAAAAAAAACATAGAAGCGGAAGCGTAAAACGTTCGTTGGGTAAGCATAAAATTATTATCAACCCGCGCAAGGACTCCAGCAGCAACAGCAACATCAACAGCAAACGCACGCAATGTTGTAGAACAAATATAAAGTTTTTTTTCGCTTGTGTTTTTGTTGCTCTTTGCCAGACATTTTTCGGACGCAGTTTTGCATGGCGACGTTGCTAAATGAACCGAGAGAAAAAATTATCCGAAAAATACAAAAAATAAAATAAAAAATTCATATCAAGAAGAAACATTTGAGATCAAGTACACCGACTACTTTATGCACTATAAGAAACCATATAATATGTTTTAAAGACCATCCAATAACATTACGATAAATTAACCCAAAAAATTAAAAATAAATATTTAAGAAATGCAAAATTCCAAATAAAAATGTAAATTAGTTATAAAATAAATGCACAAAAATAAATATAAGATTACATGTCAAAAATATATTATTATTATATATTATTATATCCGTAATTGTATTTAAACATTATCCATTAGAAGCACATATCAAAAATGGTTTAGGTTTAAATTTAAGATTTCTTAATTTTTAGATTTTGTAAAGAAAATTGTTTTTTATTGAATGTAAAAGAATAAAATTCCATGACTTATAAACTAAATAAAGCAAATGTCTTTTTGGTCAAAAGGGGTGACAAATTTGAAAATGTTTCGCATGCAACTTCACATTCTGTAGAGCAACGCGATAAATGTGTGTTTAAAAGCAGTCGGCAAAGTTGAGCGTTAAAAACATTTCAACACTTGGCGCACATGGTGTCACAACAGCTACAGCAACAGCAACAACAATAACAGTAGCTGAAACAACAACAACATGAGCAATGGAAAAGATACAGCGACACATGAACGAAGCGTGGGGCAACCACAGTGACAACAAAAAACCAAAAAAAACAACACCAAACTGTTTGGCGGTGCTTATTTTTTATGAGTGCCCCGGTCCGGTTCAGATCGGTCTGGTGTGGATTTGGAAGTGGTGGACGAAGGAGGAGTGAGTTGGCCAACTAAGGGTCGGTCCACGTCCATGTCCGCTTTTCGTCCTTGTCCGCATCATTGTGCAGTAATTTTCATAAATTGCGTCCCCGACTATTAGCGTTACTTCTAACGCCGCGTTGAAAGCATAACAACAACATTTTTGTTGGTCAACAAAAACAACAGCAACAGCAACAACTTGACTCTTAGATCAAAGATAAAAGCTTGCGGAAAGCGAAGAAAATAAACTTTAGATATACGCAGAAAGATAACGAAATAAATGTATTTATCATGCAAATGTGGCAAGCACACACAGTGCCCCACACACACTTGCAACATCAGACAGTATGACAGGTTGGCAGTCGCACTCTTAGACAGCCAGTCAGTCAATCAGTCAGCCATGCATTCATTCATTCATGCATTTCTTTAGTCGAGTCGAGTCGAGTCAAGTCTGTTGATGCGTGATTCGAACCGCGAGCGAGGCGGTGTATGAAAATATTTCGCTTGTTAACTTTTTAAACAGCAGCGAGTAGAGGAGGCAACAACACAACTGCCCCGCAGGCAACTCCTTCATCTGCCCCTTCAACTGGCAGACAAATGCTGAAATGTGGAACACACGAACAAACTCCGCAGCACTGAAAGTAAAAGCAATGAGAAACTGAAGACTTGCCAGTTGCAACTTGCAACTTGCAGCTTCAACTTCAAGTTGAGTCAGAGTTAAAGTCGGAGTCGGAGTCGCAGACGGGAGCTGATGTTGAAGCTGCCGAGTTATCTGACGGCAGAGCAACCTATGATTGTGTGTGTGTGCTTGGGTGCAGTTTAAATTGAAACCCAGAAGGGAAAAACAAACTGGAATATTTAATATGTTATGCAAAAATGCGTTCGACACTCGCAGGGGAGCTAAAAGCTGTTGCATTGTGTCTATAGTAAGTGCAGTTGCAGCAAGTGTAGCAAGGAGGCAAGCAACGAACCAAGTCAACGGCAACGGCAATGGCAACGGCAATGGCAACGGCAGCAATACGTTTAAAATAACATCAGTCACTACAAAAACAAACACACAAACAAACGGCAACAAGAATAACAACAACACCAACTGCATAGTAAACGTGAGCCACAGCGAGGGCTCATCTGGAAGTTTGTCGGAATTCAGATAAGAACTGTTTTTATATATTTTTATTGATTTTATAGTCATGGAAACAAATTGTTTATTTTTCTGTAATTTCCTAAATACAAAACAGCTGATTACTGAAACAAGCTTTTGATACAAATTTCTTTATTAAAAATATTAACGGTTTGTTCAAATTCTTTTGACAATACTTATTTCTTTTAACTATTTGGAAAATATAAATCAAAATAGATAGATTCGCAGCAGCATTAAGGGTCTACAATTTCCCTTTTGTTATCCATAATAAATTGGGACATTGATTCATGTTTCATATGCACAAAAATATAGTTTTATTATTATTTTTTTCTTGACAATCAGTAAGTAATTTTAAAGCAATCCTGCATCAAAATCTTAACTGCGAAAATGATCGTCAGTGGTCGATAATGACGTAAATTGTATTGTTATTTCTATTTGATTAGTAGCAACTACTCGTTCAACCCTCGCAACAGTGGCAGGGCCAGTCATAGTTTCGGCATTTCTATCAGTCACTTTCAAGCCTGTTTCCTATCCCGCTTTCAGTCAATTTGATTCCCATTCCCCACACTTTTTGCAATCCCTGAGCGCTGCCAAACAAAACAAAAACATGAATAACAAATTATGTACTTGTGGAATTGGCAATACCCTTGTCAAACAAAAATACTTAAAAGTGTATTTAAAAATTATTAAAATGCTAAATGATTGACAGATGCTGGCAAAATATTAAACTTTAAATGTTTTTTTATCTCGCATATTTTTCTAGACTTTCACGTTGGTCGCAACTACTCTTAAAGATAGAGTATATTGTCGCGGCTTCATCGTATTTTGATCAGCTGCTGCCGCAACAACAATATGCACAATAACCGACAGCAATCACGTGGGACTCTTCGAGCAGTGCAACGCACACCCCTCTCGCCCTCTCACCTTGCGCATCCCGCATGCATTAATATTGCACATGCAAAATTGGAAATAACTGATGGATGCTGTCAAAAAATGCTGCTGCTGCTGCTGCTGCTGCTGCCGCCCAAGCTGCCACACAACTTGCTCCCAAAAGTGTCGCGAGCGGCAACATTTGCGGAAGAAGAAATAAAAACGCACACACACAGACACACACACACGGGGTGGGGAGGCGTGGCAAGTTGTGCATTCCTGACATTAATAAATCGATGTATGAAATTCCTGCCGCCCCACAATCCTGCCAAACCGGAGCCCTTCGACAAGCTGCAACAGCCGGCAGGTCACTTTAGGCCACCCATTTGACAAAAGCATGCCACAACATACTGCCTCACACACACACACACACACAGACGCGACGGCACTTTGCCGCACACACGCACACACACACACACTTACACACATGCATTTTTAATTAATTTCATGCAATTTGTACGAGCAGAAAAGGCGCAGAGCGAGAGGGGCGATGCGGTGGGGGTCACGGGGCATGCAACGCTCGCAATTTGCCAGGGTTAAGCCGATAAGTGCATTTTTAATGTAACCCAATGAATTTTCTATTACATTTTAATTTAAAATAACAAAAAATAAGAGCAAAAACACCAGACTACCCAAAAGCGTGGAAGGGCAGCGACGAGAGTAGTTGGCAAAGAGTAAATAAAAAAGCGGACAGCAGACGGTCGCGCTTTTTGGTCAAAGTAATTTGATTAAAGATTTAGATAAATCGCTTTTGCACAGATTTAATGGCATACAAATCTCTTTCGCAGCGCACTTCGCAGTTCCACATCAATCATGTCTAAAGTTTCCCCTGATTTTCATATTGATATCTCAACTACAAAAAAACGAAAAACTATATCAATTAGGCTAATGGCGAAGCGAGAGGAACAAGAGTGTGAGACTGAAATCCAAAAGAGCCAGGCAAATAATGCAACTAATGAGTTGAGTGGTTTTCAGCATTGCTTCCATCGACAATATTCCTAATATTGAATGAATAATAGAGTCGATTGCATACAATATAGACATATTTGTATTGCTTACTTTCAACAATGTTTTTATCGGCACTTTAGCATAATCAATTGCAAAGTGAATAACAATTTCCAGATATGTTTTAAGCTATAAATCCATCATAACATTTGCACAATTTTTATTGACACATGAGAAGTGTATAAGTGTATACAAAGTATATTATTATATCTACTATTTAATATAATAATCTATTATTTAATTATTGTTATTTTTCTTTTGCTGAGTCCTAGAACTTATGAAATAATCATAATCTTGGGCTGTGGCAACTGGCATCAGGAAAATGCCAAGAATAACCGAACAAGCGATGAATCCCAAATGCATCTTAAACTACTTTTCACTGAATGCCAGGAAACCAGAAAGATCAGCCCTTTTATATAAAACATTGTTTCACGGCTATTAAGAAAATTAAGTATCAGGGGAAGCATAATAAAATTCAAAGAAAATTAAATTAGCTTTGCATTAACTAAATACAGAAAATATATTTGTTTTATAGTTAAAAAAAATTCGGAATAAATGTTTTCGTTCCACATCTAATTGTATTTTAATTTGTAGCGTGTTTAAATAGTTTTTAAGAAAAAGTGCAGCGGATTTATTGCTAAATTTCAACAAGGTACATTTCTAATTCATCTACTTACTTCTAAAACGTTTTCTTTTTAAACATTTTTCTATGTTTATTTATTTTCGTTTTTAATTAAATTTGAATGCTTCGACAAATAAGATTAATATACTATTAAATAAATATCAGGGAAATCAATGACATTGATGTATGTTTACAAGTTATCTTGACTGACGCTTGGCTTGGCATTCAAAAAGATTTCCTGCCTGCAAGAATCGTGGCAAAGATATATTGTTCTTACGCTCATTTGGCTGTTATTACCAAACCATAAAAATCACACTCAACTGCCGCTAATATAATATATATATGTATGCTTATATGTATGTATGTGCGTTGAGTACTTATTGTTCTGTTGCTTTTGGCGCCGTTTTGGCTACAAAACAAATTCATCAAAAAATGCGCATACTTCATTTACGGCCAAACAATTTTATAACCAATTTTTATGATGGCACCCCTCCCAAGGTCCCGCCTAAATTCGAAGCCAACAAAAGCTCACAAACATAAAAAATGATGTAAATTTTTTAAAAATGCCAACTTGTTTACAAATAAATAGCCCGGTTTTTTTGTGCAAATATTAGAGAAGAGCCCCCGAAGTCCCGAAGCAAGAGCAGCAAAAAAAATAAAGCAAAACAAAACAAAAGAAAAAGAAATGAGGAAAGAACGAAATTTTAATCCCAGGCAAACGCCAACACTCGAGCAACCGTGGTTCGTGTTCGCGGCGTCCTCCTCCTGCTCCTCCTACACAGATTTATCTCGCTTAATTTAGCGTTATTTGGGCATCAGCTTTGCAACAATGCAAAGTGTACGAACGACGGTCGGAGGCAGAGGCAAAGTAGTATAAGAAAATACAGGAAAAACAAAATAAAAATAAACCTTCGCATGGCCCATAAAATTTCATTAGCGTCATATTTTCAAATAATTTTCTTCTTATTTTGCGCTACCTCTAGCGTGACCTGAACACCCCCAATAAATGCCCCAATCCTCGAATCATCCTCTATTATAGAGTGTCCCTCGAGTCAGAGTCAGTGACTCAGACTCCGACTCTCACTTCGACTCCATCGTCTGTCGTCTGTCGCCTGTTGCGGCTGAGTGGGCGTGTGCTAAGGTATAATCATAATTTGAAATTGCTCATTCGAATCTTAGATTGGATTAAGTGCGAATTAGAACATCAATAAGGCGGACGCGGAGGCGGAGGCGGAGATTTCGAATTGGAGGCGACGTAACGCAACATTGACGACAATGCTCCAAAAGGGATCAAAGCGGATTTTCTATCACATATTTATTGTGCAGGAGCTGGAGCAGTAGGTGTAAATGTGACAAAATGTTCAGTGGGTGTGCGAGAGGTGTTCAGTGGATGTGAGTGTGTGTGTGTTCAAGTGTGTGCGAGTGTCTCTGAGTATCTGTGTATTTGTATTTGTGCGTGCAGCAAGGTGTTCAAGCAGGCGACTTAATGAGGACCGACAGTTGTTCAACTGCGTCGCCTGAAACTATGCAGCATAAAAATACTTAATACCCTGGTAATTGAAACGGAGAACAGGTAGCTTCACTACTGACAGGTTCTTATCATTATTGATGTAAGTAGCTAGTTTGCCTCTAACTGTCTGGCTTAGAGGCTCAGTTCTGTGTTCATTCACGTCTGGCACTTATTGTTAAATTCAGTTCTGGGAATTACTTAGGTTTGGTTGAGCTACAAATCGGTGTTGTTAAGGTATTATTTTTGAATTGTGAATTGTGGTACTTACATAAAGAAATAAATCTATAAAAAAAACTCAATACGTGGAGCAACGGTTTTCTTAGGAATTTTACTCTATAAAATATCAATTTAAGATGTTCTTGGTAAATGATACTTAAAATGTTATTCGATGCACTATTGTATATCGAGCCTTATTTGCGAAAATAAAGCAAGCAACATATTGTTATTAATAAATTACCTACAGTGCAAACAAATTAAATAAATGCAAAATGAATAAAATATAAACAGTATCGCTAATTATTTTCAGTTGATGGATTCAGTCAATTATTTCAAAATTTGCAAGCTAACTAATCAGCTAGCTAATCCCCAAAATCATGAAAATATCAATGGAAATACTACGTATATTCCCCAGAGTATGTTTTAATAGTATTTCATTCACTAAATCTGCATGATGCTTTCCCCTTTATCATTATTCCAAGTTCCGCTCACTAATAGCTTTAGAATGTTACAGACTGTAAGAGCAATGTTGTGTAACTTTCCTTACTCTTTTTTTTTGTTGTTTTTTTTTTGGCTCATCAAGCTGGAAACATGCGACAAAAGCCGCTGGGCAGTGCCCATAGAGGGAAGTTCGTTTTGTGTTTGTTATCAATGCACTGGGAAAAGTTGGGCGACGGCATTACGCACATTGGCAGCACAAGCCTTAAGGGATAACAAACGCACACAGACACACACACACACACAGAACACAATGCAATGCAGCTGGAGTCAGCCAACTAACAAATTATCTCTGCATGTGTGCATCACTCAAAAGTCTGGAGCCATGTGTGTTTCGGGGGCGTAGAACTGGAACTGATACCATCTCAAGCATGCGGTCAACAGCAGCACTAACAACAACAACAACAACAACTCGACATCGACAACAACAAGAACAACAAGAAGAGGAATAAAACCAAAGCCATCAGCTCAACGCTGTTGTCTGGGAAATTAAGAACAATCCCGAGCAATTTCCGGTACGAGAAACTCAAAAATTGTTCAGCTTTTAGGTCCGTTTGATGCCGAGGTTCTTCAAACTTGAGTAGGGCATTAATGGAGGCTACACAAAACTGACTGAAACTTTCGAGTTTTCAATGCCCTACAGCGATTACATGCACGGATGTCATTGTCATAGCAATCGTCACAGCAATCACATCATTAAGATTTTGCATTGCCAAGTTTTCACATCACAATGTTTGTAGGCTCACATTATATAAATAATTGTAATTTCAAGGGAATTTCCAGCACACACTTATTAGCTAATCGCTCGAAAAGGTTTGAAGCGCATTTGCATGTCGTCTCAACTGAAGTGAAAATTGTTTGGCCAGCCCAGCCTCCGCATTGTTCTAATGCTATGCATGTCTCCTAAAGCTTTGAGCTGATTTATACTTCATTCAAAGTTAATTTATTAGAAAATAGCTGGACAAGTTATTATCTAACCGAAGTGTGTAGAGACGAGCGACCATATCAGCATTGGGTCTTAGCTAAAGCCCAGCAAACATTTTACGCCAGTGGCAAAGGCGACTTTAAATGAAGTAGAAACTCTCTGCCATAAAATTACGCGCATCGTTAGTGACGATTTGCACCGGACGAAAGCGGAGACAAAGCCCAAAAAGGCCGGACAGCAATAGAGGGATGGAGAGGGGGACGGGGGACGGTTGAGCGATGGTAATGGAATTGGGAGTGTTCGGAAAGCCATGCAAATGATGGGAGGCATTGCCGAATAATGTGGACAATTTTCAGCATGCAACAGAGAAAATTACGTAAATTTGCTCAATTCATTCAATTCAATTCATTTATTTTTGGACACTGCCTTGTCCTTGATAGAGCAAAAGTCAAGGGTATGGCAATGTCCCAAGAGCCAACAAAATAAAAAAGAAAAACTGCCGCAATGCTTTAAATTACCGGGAGAGAGAGCAGAGATCTATATACCTATAATGAATTCAGTGATTTTATTGACTTTTGTGTGTTGTAATTTATTAGTTGAGCTGCCCACGCCCACTGTGTGGGGGCGTGCTACAATTTTTGGCAACACAGGCAACTTTCTCAAAAGCCGCTGTTTGTTTTATCTTGAGCAAGGCCAAAGAAATTAATTAACCCAACACTGCGGCAAACGGACTCAAGGACTGAAGGACAGACAGCCAGATAGTGGGACAGTCGGACCCAAAGGAGCCGCTGCAGCAAAACACTTTTGGCCACCTTCGACCTTTTTTGCTTTCTGCGTAACGACGTCTGTGGCGACCTCACCGACCTGTGTGTGACCTTGTGCTGCTCTAAAGAAAATACATATGTCATGACATCTGTGTGGGAGAGTGTTTAAGTGTGTGTGTGTGGGTGTGGGTGTTATATGCTTTGCTTTGTGTTATACCTGTTTTCACCCTTTTGTATCAATCAAACGCTCCACTAAGCAAACGTCTGGCAACAAAGTGAAGGGGAAAGCAAAGGCAAATTGCAAAGAAATTCAATTAAAATAAATACACAATTAATTGAAATCTGTATACAAAATGTAATTAGCTTTCGCGTTTGTGCAAAGAAATCCGAATTAATGCAAACAACAGGTAGTATGAATGTATTTGATAATGGCAATAAAACTTTGCATTAAACGGCAATTAAACGAAGCAAACGCCAAGGCATCACCGGCTACTGGAAAGTCAGTCAATAAACTTGAGATTAAAAGCAACTTGCAAAGCAAACACACTCTGTCTGTATTAACAAAGATAATTATAAACACACAATGAAATTGCTTATTAATCTAACAACAGTTCAAATGCATATTATTTGATTTTAATTAACATTTTAATGATTTATTTCTTCAATTCAAAGTGCCACTATTCACATTGTTTGCTAAATAAATTGCATGCACCATTATTTATGTCGATTTTACGACCATGAAAAAAAAAATTTTAAAACATATACGACAAAAAAAAAATAATTTAAATAAAATGTAAAAGACAAATATTGCCGTTTTTAACAAAAAACCATGTCTATAAATCGACTCGAACTTTATCCTTTTTAAGTTTTGTTTTTGAATCCATTTTATAATTGAAATGTGCAACTAATTTAATTTTTTGTGTTACACAGTTCTATTGTTATGAATTTTGTATACCCTGTCCTTCTTGTAAAAGGGAATATACGGTACATTGTATTGTATTTGTATGAAGCAAAATTTATGTAATAGGTTAGATTAGCGACTTCCGATAATTTAAAATAATATTATCAAATTATATGTGAAGCTCAACTAAACTATAATGGAATTTTCACATGTAACTTAAGCAAAAAGTTGTAATCGAGTTTTTCATTTTTTTTAAATTTGTTAAATATTCAAATGAATTAGTTCCGCCATAAAATAAGGAACGTTAAATACAGCTGAGGGGAAAGGATATCATCCAATTGAGCACTATTAACTAAAGTGCTTTCACTTGTTTTTATAGAAATTGGCATTCAGGAAAAACAATCAATCAATCAATTCGATTTCCGCTCAGGACAACAAAAAACTATTTCGGAAATGGAAAGGACATAATCATGACATCGTATACAATTAACATGCCGTCCTTAATGCATTCCAATGATTTTTTATTCGGTAAGTTGTTATTGCATGTCAAAAGTTTTAAGCAACAGTTAACTCATCTCGTCCTTGGCTGAACATTAATTTTGTTGCAGACATTGCCAAATCGATTTATTCATCTACTTAGAATTCACGTAAGAGAAAAAACAAAATACAAATGCCACTGCGCATTATTTTTGGCAAGTTCCTGCAAATAGATATTGATGTTGGATGCCACGCTCCCCATTCGAGTTCAATGGAAATAATCCGCACAACATTTGGCGCTTGGCACCTTGACAATTTGTATGCTGGAGCATTCAACATATCAACCAGCTCAACTTGTAAACAAAACCGATGCGAACATTACAGCCAGGAAAAAACAAAGAAGGTAAATCGCCGAAAATGCAATGCACATTTTTCAAATAGTCACTGGCAACACCCAAAAGCTTTTGGCGTTAATATAGAGATTGAGGATGCAACATCAACTTGGATATATATACAGCATTCAGCATGCAGTCTGCAGATACACCGATATAAACTTGTAATTTGAGAGTAGCGTACACAAATTGCCATTTGGCGTAACTGAGAAATGCACTTTTAAGCTGCTGATGCTGCTGCTGCTGCTGTCCTTGGCTTCAGCTATCTGTCAGGACAGTCTGTTTTTTTGTATCAATTCCCACGAACGAGAAGAAACGAGAGCTAAAAACTATAAAACAAAAATGCACAAATACCAATTTCACTCAACGAATATCAAATGCACTTCCCGAGACCATCCCATAGATAATCAGAAAGATTTGGCAAATATTGTAGACGACCTCAAAAATTGCGACGCCTGAAAGTATGCAACGTTTTTTTTTGGTTTTGCGCTAAGCGCATTTCTGACTGGCAAAAAGTTTGACTTTGACGGAATTGCACCTTACGAATACTGGATGCGTATATATTGAGTGAGCTGTGTGGCAAACTTTGCACGGGAGGTGGATATTTTTTTGCAGTCGGATCGACAAACAACAGTTACTTAGCATTAGCGCATAGAGCGGAGAGCGCAACTAAAAGCAAACGCCGTGGCACGTAGTAGAAGTAAGTCGAAAAATCCAAGCGGAAATTCCAAGACACAGAAGAGTCGCAGTCGAGCCTGATGTATGTATGTGTCGTTCCTGCATGTCTGAGGACATAACCAATAGCAACAGCAGCTATAACAACGACAACGACGACGACAACAGTAACAACAGCAACAGGCAGAAAAGGCAAAAGGCAGGTGAAAAGCAGCACCTGCAGCGTTGACCTCAGCATCGACAGCTGGAGCAACAAGCAGCACTTAACAAATGGTAAAAGCATCAACAAGCTTCCGCATCCGCAACGGAACGCGACGGCAACGGCAACGGCAAAGGCACAGATAAAATGTCTTAGCTGCCTCACCTGGCTGCCTCACTTGTCCCAACCTGCCACTTTTCACTCGCCTCCGTCTCCAGCGCCCTCTCGCTGTTGTTGAGCGATTATGCCAAGGAGCTGTTGCCGCTCCCGTTGCCGGTTGCCGGTTGCCGCCACTTGAATCGCATGGAGCACGTGTAAAGCGACTGGAGTGCGTCAGTATGGGATTAGATGACGAGCACGGTGACAAGGAGCAGCGAGAGCGGCAAAGTGGACCAACTGCAAGGAGCCGAGGTGGAGGGCAGATGCCAGCAAGTGGAATGCGAGTGTGAACTAGCCCAGGCGACAAGCCAACACAATTGACGTGCTCTGCTCTGCTCTGCTCTATGTGTGAAGGGCAAAGTAAAAGAATGCGTCTCGAGTCGAGTCGAGTCGAGTCGAGTCTTTAGTCGTGTGTCGTACAACATGCATTGTTAACTGGCAGAAGTTTGAAAGTTAATAAAACATGCAAAACGAAAGATGAAACTCACAAATTGAAAATGCATTTGACAATATTTTACAAATAATGCATGCGTACTGCATCAGGGTGTAGAAAGTTGGTTAAGGGCGACGCAAACTTTGAATTACAGTGAAAAACGGCACCATAAGTTTAGAACTGAGAACGATCAGTGCAAGACAATTGTGGAAGTTGTAATACATTATAAACTCGAAAAACTCTGATTCTGAATAGCTCTTTCTACTAATGGGAAATATAACATATGAAAACACAAAAATAATAAAACAAGCATTTATAGAATTTTGTTATTTACAACATTTACATAATGTCGGATTAATTATTAAGTATTTAAGCTTGTGGCTTTAGGAAATTCCTTAAAAAAAAAAATACAAAACAATTAGATAATTTATAAATAATAATAAAAGAATAATAAGTTTATTGCTAACTAATGTAGAATTCAGGCAAAGCGAAGATGACGTTATTTTAATTTTCATTCCATTAATTTTCAAGTTGAGCTCTGAACAGTCGTCATTAAAATAATTATTACAATATAAAGTTATTATTAGGAAATACAAATTATTAAATTAAATCAACCAAGTGTAAATTATTAATTTAAAATTTAAAAAATTTGTTAAAAAAAATTTTAATTAAATAAAAATTATGTGTAAATCAACAAGTGAATATCAGAAAACATACATTTCTCAATCTAATAGATTTAATGGAATTTTAGATTTAATTTGCGATAAGCCAAAAGCTTTCGCAATCCTTAATCAAATTAAAAGCAAACAAACGGGAAGAAAACAGTTGTGAAGTATAATTTTCGCAAACACAATTCTAGTCACAACAAATGCACTTGAACAAAAAGCGCTATTAATAATAGGGAAAGTCGCTGCGACAATTTTGTCGGCTTCGCAAAGTCGCACTATTCGTCAGCTTTGGAGTGCAACTCAAAGCTAATGCGCGTCGTATGTGAAATGAACTTTGCATTAAGCATGCGAGCACGAATAAACAACAAAAGAAACCGCTGAAAAACAAAGCAGAGCAAAGCGATGCGAAGAGAAGCGGTTATCGCCCGTTTCATTCACTCCAACGCGTTTCCGCGAGTTGTTTTGTTATGTAATGCATGTTTATGGTTACTCATCATTAATTTGTCGATGAAACTTATGGCAATTTTCCCAGGCGATGTTTACGCAAGCTGAGAGCTTTTGTAAGCGTGTGCGTATGCGTGTGTGCGTGTGTGTGTCCGTGTGTGTGTGTGTGTGTGTGTGTAAGCAACTTTTTAGTAGCATTTGGTGCTTTTTCTGGGTGCGTGTTATTGTTTGCCAAGTTTTTGCATATTATCAGCGGCAGCAGCAAAAGCAACAACAACAGAAGCAACAACAGCAAAAGGAATGAAATGCGTTCATAAAATAATGTAATCTGTTTAAAAACAAACATGTCTTGAGCAATTTCGCGTGGCTAGGGACATATTAAAATGGCACTGGCTGCCGTTGCCACCTAAGACAACAAACGCAGAACGTCAGCCAAAGAGCCGTTAACAAGAGTAAGTTGACAAGAAAATAGCGAAGAAACAGCCAAAACCAACAACAGCAACTAAGAAAGCAACAGTCGAGTGCACTCGACTGTGAGATACTCGCTACTCATTTTAAGATAATACAAATCTTACGCGCATTTGATATTAAAAAAGCAATATATCGAATAGTATATTTCGCATACAAATATTTATACTGAGAAAAAGGCATAATATACCACACACAGTCATACTGTCAACCAAACCAACATCTGATTTTTCCCCTGTAAAATTGTTTCTCGAATAACTTCAACTTTTTCATCCGTTCACAACCCAATTATTGTTTTATTATTGTTTATTGTTTTGAGGGGCCGGAAAGGGGCGTGACAAATATCCAAAAACCAACTTGATCGTAAGCGTAAGACTTACTTAAGTGGTGTCACGAAGTTTGATATGTCTAGGTCTTATAGTTTCTGAGATCTAGGGTTTCACGAACATGTGAATATTGACTCGTCTGTTGAGGCTGATCAATATATGTATGTGGTCTGATATGCCTGCTTCTGTCTGTTACATACATTTTCTGTTGACACTTACTTATAATACCCCTTTACCCTATGGCTACCAGGTATACAAACAGCAGCAGCAGTAGCCCAACTTCCAGCGATTCTGACTGCGTTGTGGAAACAAATTTTATGCCAAGATAAGTAAGACGGTGACTGCGACGACGACGGCGACGGCGACTGCGACGGCAACAGCAAACGGCGATAAGAACTTTGCCGCTGCTGCCGCTGCCGCTGCCGCTGCTTCTGCTGCTGCTGCAATTTGCGCGAGGAGAGCGAAAGAAACTTTTCGAAAATTCATGATGAAAACTAAAAGTAGACAGGAGACAACGGTTGGTAGCAGACGACGCTGACGGTAAACGCATTTTGTGTGGCTGCTCACGAAAGTTGAGCGTCAAATGGGAACGTTATGTTCTATATGGATATTGACAAGCTATTAAAGTGATAACTGAGCACGCCATTAAATCAAAACAGGCGACAGGACTGCAAGAAAACGGGGAGGCAGCGAAACGTCAACTTAACTGCGCAAGTTACGCAGCTTTAAGGCTTTGCCTAATTCAACATGCACAATTAGCAGAAGCAACAACAGAAACAGAAGAGAGCGCTACAGCAACAATAGAAGGGAGCACCACAGCAACAACAACAGCAGGCGTCACAGAACAGCTTTTGACGTGCACAAAAAAAAAGAGAACTGCAAGCGTCGCACAGTAGAACAAAGGTAATTTGCAAAGCTCGAAAAGGGAATGTTCGCTAACTAGATTTTGATTAGATACAGCTTACAGAAAAATTTAGAGGGATGAGAAAGTTTCCGTCCATATAAACTTACTTATTTTAATTTAGTGGACAATGTAAAACAATAAAAATATTTATTTAATTTAGGAACAATATCAAAATGAATTTTTCTAATATTTGGATATCATTTTATAACATTAAAGCCATTGAAAAGAAAGTTAACTAGAATCACAATTGCTTTAATATTTTTAATAAGCAGAGATTAGTCCAAATTCAATAAACCAATTTGTTGATTGTTCAGGAATAATTTTATATCAACAAACCAAAGAAAAAAATAAGTATACCACATTCACAATTGCTTTCATATTTTAAAATAAGAATACAAATTATTTATCAAAATATATCAACTTTGATATCCAATATATAAACTTTTTTATAGGTAAAACAATTATCAGTTATTTGCAATTTAAACTATTAGTTAAACAGTTATGATTTTAGCAACGAATAAACACAAAAGGTGCCACTGTGCGGCGACCAAAAGAAAAAGTTGAGTAAATTTTGTCAAAAGTTGTTAACAATAAATAAAACAAAATGCTTCTAAGCCCGCTCGCAACTCTGCATGCATGCACACATTCATCCACACAAACCTTTACATGCTTTTATGTTATAACGGATTTAGCAAGCTGTGCAATTTGGACAAAAATTACCTAATGACGACGATGCCGGCAAATAGCCTTTGGACGCTTTTCACCATGTGGCCATGTTTGGCAAACTAATTAGTCTTTTTATGCGCATCGCACAATGCAAATTAATTTCACAATAAATTAACTGGCACTTTTGTTGTTTACCGCATTTAATAACAATATTCAGGCACTTTACGCTAAGCAGAGTATTTAATGTGTTTCAGCACGAACAGAGTTCCATTTGAACTCATCGTAAAACTTATTACTAATTGGAGCTATCGTAGTAAATTTAAAATTTTGGTCGAAGTCAAGGCTTCGATGTCGATGTTTTCAAAATGATAAATCGATGTTGTGTTTAACATCGGCTAAGAACTTCGATTCATCGATGATGCCGAATGTTCGATTTTATATTTCACTTAATTTAATTTAGAGTTTTATTAAGTTAAATTTTTTTAAATAAGTTCGTCTATTGTTAACATTTCCTTAATTTTTCAACTACTCATTTTGTAATTAATAAATATACTTTCTTTGTCAACACAGTGTAATTCAAACGTAAAAATCAAAATTGAGAAATCTACCATCTATGCCAACCGCAAACTATCGAAAAATATCTCCCAAAATTATCGTTGTGTTTCTTACATCACTAAGTTTCTATTTTTTTTTTTAATTATCAAATAAAAGTTATTTTCATATTTTAAATTGTATTTATTATTTGATTGATATAAGAATGTTGTGACATTTGAATTCAACTTTGATTTGTATTAGAAAGTTAAGCCATAATTTTATTTCTTCCGAATGCAGAGACTAAAGCCAATATCGATACTTTGTTAATTTGAATTGAAATTCAAATAGTTGTTTAAAGCCAAATGCTGAGTGCGGAAGTGGGTGCAATTGGACATTGATATAAATACAGTTAAGGTTTTGCAGGCACTTAGCTAATGCAATTACACTTCAAGTAGCATGGCATTTCACTTAAACTCAACTCGCCGTCAGCACAACACGACACAATAAGCTCTTTGTTGCATATTCGCACAGACAGACATACGAGTAAAGTCCCTCTCTCCGTTCCTGTCCCCTTCCTGTCTGTCTGTCTGTCTGTCTGTCTGTCTGCCTGTCTGTCCATTCATTCTGTTCAAGTTAACTCTTTCGTGCAGCATTGTTGAAGCGTAACAGTAAGCAAGAAGTTTCCTTACTGCTTACTGCTTGCCACTACTTAAAATATGAGCACCCATTTCCTATGGTCAAGCAATTGAAAATGATTTTGAGCAGCAGCTACAGCAGCAACAACAACAACAACAACATCAACTGAAGCTGAAGAAGAAGAAAACGACAAAGTCAAAACAGACAAAATTTGTCGAAAATCCTGTGAACAAGCAAAGGACAAAGTGCTGCACATTGCCAGGCAAAAAGGATTACGTCAAGCATATGTATTGTATCGGGCGGATGGGTGAAGGCCCCCGGCAAAACTTATACGTTTGTCCATCGGTCCATCGGTCCATCGGTCTATCGGTCGATCGGGTCCATCGTTGACTTCCAAGCATAGACGAACTCAACGCTCGCACAGATTTCAATTTTCCGATACGTATTCGATGGCAATTGTCCCCGGCTGCCAAAGCAACGTAATATGACATTTGAAGTGATTTTTATGTGAAACTTGCTGATGCTTCCTGGCCCCAATGTTGAGGGGTTTTTTACGACCAACGTTTGTCCGAGTGTTTCGGATGTGTGTGTGGTGTGAGTGTGCGGATGTGTGTGATTGTTTGTGTGTGTTGCGACTGTTTGCAAAACTCATGCCATTTGAGGCAGCGAGCAGAGACAAAGACCACCAACAAAACAGAAGAGGAGCAAGCAAAAGCAAAAAAAAAAAACACCCTTGAAAATTTCTAATCTCTTAATGGATGACAATCTGCGTTTTAAATGGTTTGCACGAGTTCTGGCCAAAACGGGATCCCTTCCAAAATAAAACTAATTCCATCAGAGAGCGACGTCGCCATTGTTAGCCTAATGAAAGAACGCTGTTCTGGCAAGTTTTGCTCTTCTTTTTTTAAAGGATTTTACGGGCCCGTTGTTTGATTTCAGCCCCCCGATTGAGTCGAGCATTAAGATGGAGCGATGGAGTGATGGAGCGACGGAGGTGGGTGAAAATGATTTGGAAAATTGACATAACATGTCAGGGCTAATCACACGCTTCACTGACATTCAACGTTCCCTCAGACAGTTCATAAATCATTGTGTCTATAATCAGTAAATAAATCTCGCTAGTTGCTTTGACTTTCGCAGACAAGCTTCAAATTATTTATGATGATGATGGGCTCAAAATCGGGCTGCTCCACTAATTTCCCCCGAAAAACTAATCAAATTATGTTGCGAAAACCTCGAGGCAGACACATGCTCAACTTGCCTCGCGGTTCCTAGCAACTTCCTCGACATAAAAGCGCCGTCTTCTTCACAAAATCTGCGGGTTTACTCTACTGCATATACAGCCCAAGACGGCGGTCGTTCTATTATAGTTTAGCTGGATTTTGATTTTGATTTTGCTGCTCTGTGTAACAGACATGCTGGCGACACAAACATGTCATCGATGTTGGCACTGAGGGGGCCATTGGGGGCATGTGGCAAGTGGCATCTGGCATGAGGAATACGCACACGGAACATAGCGCACGCCACTTCAATACCCGCAGGATAATCTTGAATAATAAAGCGCCCATTCCGCTGCCGACGCCGCCAACTCACAGGATGTTGCCAGCCTGT
Organism: Drosophila immigrans; assembly: GCA_963583835.1. Lineage (NCBI taxonomy): Eukaryota > Metazoa > Arthropoda > Insecta > Diptera > Drosophilidae > Drosophila > Drosophila immigrans. Next base: position 32,328,783 of record OY757141.1, read on the forward strand.
GAGGCAGTCAGCCAACCAACCAGGCGACAAGCGAGCTTTGATTTAGCCCACAATGCGAATGCACCAGAAATTACTCATACCAGAAATCGACAGCAGACCGAAGATTTACCGTAAAGTAATCTGCACACAAAGCCTAGGCAGAAGCGTTGTTAATGCGCAAAGGTGGCGAGAGAGATTTGGATTTCAGGCGAAGAAAGTGAGATGAAATACTGCTAAGCAGACTTAATCTCTGATTTGCTTTCGACAGAAATCTATACGATTAAATTTAACCATTATTATTGATATAATTGATTGATTATATGATTATGAATAGAGTGGATTAGAAAACACAAATTTATTAAAATATTATAACAAAATCAATATGCTTTTAACAGAGAACTAATTAAAATTTTGCATTGATTCAATGAGTATGAACGAACAAACACAAATAATTGAAAGTATTAAAAACAAAACCAGCAATTTACATAAATTAAGTACGAAAAACAAGCACGCTTAATCAAAATGACAAGTAAATTAAAATAAAATGTAAATAAACCATTATTATTGAAATAATTATAGGTTCCTTAAAAGCTAATTCTTGAAAATCTTAGAAGAATTTTAAACAATTTTCAAAATAAAAATATTACTTCTTAAAACTAAGAAAAATATTAGAGATAATTTAATTTTTCAAATATCGAATATAGTCGAGGTAAAAAATTTTTGCAGATTTTTTGAATTGCGAGTAAAAATCATATTCTGTATTAAAACAAATATTTTGTATCTTTACAGCTTTAAGATAATACAATTTTAATATGTTTAAGATTTCATTACTTTTTCCGATACAATCTGTTCAATAAATTAGTTAATTATCAATTAATCGTCTACGTAATCGTCGGCTGTACGTGGATGAAATGTTCTAACTGAGAGTACTTTAAAATGCACGAGCATTAAAAGAGAAAGCGATGAAGGGACAGAGAGATGGCGTGAGAGACACGTGTGTAATCTGCGACCGAGACTCAGACAAATACAATTCAATTCGACACACACACACAGACTCGACATACACACGGATGTATTTGGGGTCTAACTGTTTTTACACGTCTATGCGCCATTTTGTATGTCGTCGCGCCATTTGAATATTTTACATCTAGTGCAGCAGCTAGCAAAGCAGAGTCCCGTCTAGGTCTGATTCGGATTCGGATTCGGATTCGGATTCTGGTGCTGTTCGCATGGGTCTCTCTCTGTGGCCATGCATAGATGGGTCTGTGACTGTTTGTCTGGGCCAGCCTGGTGTTTGGTCGCTTTTTAATTATAGCTTTTAAATGCTACCATCCTAACGTGTATTTTATTTATTTCACAGCTGCGGGTGGCTCATCAGACAATGTGCCGGAAAAACGCGCCATGTTGTGTGCTACGGTCTGGTTGGGAGGGGGTGGAAAAGGGGGCAGGTATGTAAACTTCCGTTTCCGCTACAGCCACCCACAAAAGGCAGCTCACACTCTCGGCGATTTTCCCCTATATTGTCCACATATACTATACACTCGTGTTATATCTCTATCGCTCTATGAAAGCGCTAAAATTACTCGGGCGCTTTTAATTTGATATGCAAATACTACGGCAAAAACGAAAGCAAAGTCGGCAAAGGTTGATGATGGAAATGTGAAAAGTGAAAAGCAGACGACATTCCCCTCTCCTCCCCCTCCGGCAGCAACTATACAAAAACCCAATTCCATGCCCCCGCCAAACACGTTGTCTGTTTGCAGTTCAAAGTCTCAAATGAAGTGCGGCGCAAGAGTGAACAGCAGCTCTGTGGCATAAAAGACAACCTGGCGGGGGGAGGAGGGGATTGGGTAATGAAAACCCTAACGTGCCACTTGCCAGCTAGTTGCCAATGATGGCATACCAAATGCGAATGATGGAAGTCATAACGGAAGCCATAGAGACGTTGCTGTTGCCACTTTTTATGAGCCGGCTAAGTTGGCGATAGTCGCCGACTTATCGTTGCCATGGCAATTAAAAATTGCCAACTGTAACTACGACAGCACAGCTGTGGATAGGCCCTTAAGACTATGCCCATAAAGTACGACTTGCGGCCAAAGAGAATGTCACAGTGATGGAAACTGTAAAGGGCAGCAGTTTTGAAAGCTGGCAAATACTATGCGTTATTAAAAAGGCAAGTCAGCTGGAAACACTAAAGATAAAGTGAACAATTAATTAATTTATTATATTAAATATGAATTTAAAATATACAACTAATATTCGAATTTATATTTTTTAAACCATTTACTAAATCAAAATAAATGGTTTCATTGATTAACTGAATATAAATAGAATTGTGAACAAGTAATTAATTTAACCTGTTGAATATTAACTTAAAATATACAAGTGATATTCGAATTTATCATTCTTTATTACATTTACTACATACACGAAATAGATTCGTTGATAAATTAAAAATTGAGTTTATTAAAAAGCTCATAATTTATAATGAACAAAGTGAAAAGATGTTATTAAAGAAGATATACATATCTATTCAAACTTAAGCCAACTTTTTGGAGTAATATTCCAACATCCTTAGTTTATTATACAATTATATTAATTTAAGAGTACAATTTTTTAAAATGTAATGCAAAAATCTCTATACCTTTTTCTTACCAGATAAAATATTTTTTTTATGCAATTTTCATTGAAATACAAATGCAGCTTTAAATACTTTAATTACACCTTGTTGCTTTTCTATTTTATTTTCCTTTCCATAGTTTGCATTTAAGACCTTAAATAAATTGAAATGAAGCAAAGTATTCGTATAATGCACACCCAACAACTTTTACATACGCATACAAAGCAAATTCAGATTACCATACACAAGATACATGCAAAACTATTTGAACATAAAATATTGTTGCCCAAATATATATATATGAGCAACAACGAACAGCTTCTCCACAAACATTATTAGAAAGAATTTTGGAATATCAAATGCAGTTTTTTATACATTTGCAAGCTTGTTTTAATGTTCAAGATTTTAATCAGATTATAAATATTGAGAGTTTAATGCCGGCCATTAAACTTTACAAATTATATTCAAATTGAATCGTTCGATTATCCGTAGCTGGTTTGATCGTTGTGTAAATGTAACTAACAAATTTCTACAACATGCAGTTTTAAATTTCAAACATATTTGCATTGAAATTGTCAATTTGAATCTAATGTTATAATCGCCACCCTCCTCTCGGCATTTGTTGAACGCAATTGACACGCAACTAACTGTAATTCGATTCTGTTTTTTATGCATGCCTGCATATCGAAAAGAGCCAGCAAATTAATCGCCACACGCTCCGCACTAATCGTTTTATGAATGCCCAGCACACGCAGAGAGTCGAATGAGCTAGAGTCAGAGATGGAGAGGGAGAGGGAGATAGTGGGGTGAAATGCCTAACTGATGAGATCTGCACGCCCTGTGAATGTCCCTTGGCAATCATCATCATGAACGGCAGGCAGCCTGATGAGCAGTTGGAACACGGTCGCACTTTCAATCGCACTGTGCACTCAATCACATGCCGGAAATCAAACGAAGCGGATGTCCGTTCAAATGGTCGCTGTGCCTGTTCGGTGCGGTGTTCGGTGTTCGGTGTTGCGGTGTAACCGCAATGTGAAATCGAAAGTCCGCTGATTAAAACTCAACTCGCAATCGTATGGCAGCGACTCTCGGTTCTCGACTCTTCACTGCCATCATCATCGGCTTCGAAATGATTCAACATGATTATCGTCGTCGCCAGCGTGTCGTCGGCTTTTCCGGAAATTTATGCATGTCAATCAGCAAATTAAGCGTGTGCCTTTGACTGGCACGTTCGCTCAGCTCTCTGCTTCTTCTACTCCCGGCTCTTCCTCTTCCTCTTGCCAGCTATGAGCTGACATTGCGTCACATTAAAACTGTTATACTCGCATTCGGAATCGCATTCGCATTCACAATCGGATTCGGATTCGCTTTCGCATGTGTCGCATTTTGAACCCTGCAACATTTTGATAACTACAAACATTTATTGCATTCTGATGTGGTCCAGGGCCAAGCTTCCCCTTCCTTCCCTTCCCCTTGCCACCCTCCTCTGCTTGCTATTTAAGAAGAAATTCCGTTACCCAACATTGCGTATTTTTATTACCCTGACTCGCCAGACAAAACTGCCACTGCCACTAAAGTCCGGCGCCAGTTTGCACATAAACACAGAAACGACGACGAAAAGCGACAAAAAAAAAGAACCGAGAACGTGAAGAGAAAAAAGTTTCGCTTGAAACTATTCGTTTGCCATGGTGCCTGTCATTTGAGGACATCCCAGTCCCAGTCCCTGTCCCAGTCCCAATCCTCCTCTCAAACCTCTGAGCGGCACGTGGCCCCTGCCCTTTGCCGCATAACCCTAACCCCTTCTACAAGTTCTCACTTTAAGTCGCACGTAAGCTGAAAGTAAAAGCAATAAAAATACAAAAAAAAAACAAGCGAGACGAATAAAAAAATTGGGACTACTGCAAAATGCCACTCTCGTACATAAAGCACAACAGACCGTCTGACTGTCAAGCGGAGTCGCTTTGCATGTGCGAGAAACACATTCATAAGGATTAGAGATGCACTCGTGACGCTGATCTGCATGATCCCTAAACACCTCAATGAAGTACCAAAATGATTTCAATAACTATTCAATGAAATACAAAAAATAAAAATTGTATTCTTTAAAATGTATTTTAATTTAAATTTAATGTAAATGAACTACAAATAAATGTGATGGGTCCACATATATTAACACGATTTTTAAAGATTTTAAATAATAGATTAAATGAAAGTAAAAAGAAGTATACGAAAATATTTTGTTAGCTTTTATGTATAAACTCAAACAAAAAGTGCAAACCATTATAATAAATCTATTGTAATTTACATGTACATCCAAAATTTATAAATTCTTTCTTTAGTGAATGCTAATAAAATAAAGTACTCGTCACCTTCTTAACGCTTACGATCACGACTCACGCACATCTCTAGATTGATAGCCTGCGTAGGGTTTTCTTCGCATAGTTGCTCGCTTTTATTGTTTATTCGTTTTCGATAACGCAACGGAAATTGCCAAGACCCCCACTTTGACGTTCATTGTGTTTCCTGAAACGGCAACAAGAAAACAGAAACGAACTAAAGGCCATCCAACAGATAGAGACAGCAGCGACAGCAATACAAAGTATAAGTGAGAGAGATAGAGAGACAAATAGCAATGAAAATGGTAAGAAGAAAATGCGTAAAACCTAAAACTGACATATTTTAGCATTTGTGTGTATTTTTGGGCCATTGCAATGAGAGATATTGAAGTTGCCCTTTTTTTATGGGCTTTTGTGAACTTTTTGATTTGAAAAACAATTAGGAAGCCCTAAACTACAAGAACACTGGACATAGATGATACACTCTAAAAGAGCAAATAATGAAAGTAGTTTGCCCAGCCGAGCACAGTTACAGTGTTCACAGATTAAAAGAAAATTCGATTCGTGTTTGGGTTTGGCATTGGGCTTCCATTCTGGTTGTTCTTGCCACAGCACATTGATTGTAACAATTCGATGGCAAACGGACTATTGATAAACTTTGCTTATATTTGAACTTAGAGTTTGGTCCATTGTTTTCAAAAGATTGAATAGTTTTCAAACTGAACAAAGCTTTAAGAGTCTGTGAGTTGTCAACGATGAATATAAAGCAATTGAAGTGCTAGAAGGAGAATACATTCATATTGAATTCAAGCTGATACAGTTTGCTAATAATGAAAATTTATTTACTCCAAGTTAAATGAAAATAAGAAAAATTTGTATTTCGGATTTTGGAGTTATACATATTTAAATTAAATGAATTGGTTATGTTGGTAATAGTAATAATGTTATGGAAAATTATGAGGGTCTAGGGAACTGAAAACAGTCTAAACAATATAGTTTGTTGATTGCAGCAACTTGGTAAATATTTTGTATCTGAATGTATTTGAAACTTTTGAGTTACTACAAAAAAATCTCTCTTTCGGAAAAGACCCATAAAATGATTGTTACAAATTTAAATGAAATTTTTCCACTTAAATTATTTGAACAACTGGAACTAAAGTTTAGTCGAATAAAATCAAAGAAAGCTGCTGGTAGACTTATCTTAGATCCTTAATTGGTTTACAATTATCCATCTGCAGTTTCCAAATTTTCAATTGTGCAGCCACTTCCCGTTTTTGATTCCTCAAATGTGCCCATCTTAAATATGAACCAAGCACTTATCGCACCAAATGTGTCAGGCAACAGCTAACGTGGCCACACTATATCTCATTCGCTTTCAATCTCCCACTGCTGCGATGCCATGAGGACATCCATTAGCACGCAACTCAACGCAACGCAACGAACGCAACGCAACTGAGAATCTTTGCCCGCAACCCGCACACAGGCATTTCATGGTGAAATGCTGCTGCATAACGCTAATTACGCATTTTGTAACCATTTCTAAACACGACAGCAACGTGCCACCGTCTGTGGCGTCCCTCCATCTCCCCCCGCAAAACAGAAATCAACCCAAAAAAGCCACCTGAAATTTTCCTTTCTATGCGCAAAACTGCCAACCAGGCGGATGAAACACACAAAAAAAAAAAGCAACAAAAACCAAAAACAAAAAAAAAAACTCTTTTGCACAAAACAGACGACAGACGATAGACGATGTGGCGACTTTGTAACATGAAAATCACCAGGGCAACAGCACGCGCCGTTGCCACCTGCCAGGCAGTCAGAGAGACAGGGATTTGGAAGGGAGGCAGGGCAGTCAGGTAGTCAGCTAGACACCTTCGCCATCGCCATCGCCTCCCACCTGACTTTATGGCCTGGCGCAACACAATTTTGCTGCATAGACAGTGCTATTCCAGAGGGGGGAAAGCGGAGCGGGCGACACTGACTGTCGTCTGCCGCTTTCGCCATTATCCAAACGAATGCGAAACCAAATTCCTGGCAGAAAACACGCAACGATTGCGACTGCCACTGCAACGTGCAACGTGCAACTGTGACTGCTGAACGCGTGGTGCTGCAGCATCTCCAACGAAGCAGCTAAAGTATTTTTTAAGATTTAAACCGCTTGCAACAAGCCCACCACCACAGTGGGGCCACTTTGCAACACGTTGGTGTTACTTTACCCGTTTGCCAGTTGCCAGTTGCCAGTTGCCAGTTGCCAGTTTGCTGTTGTATTTCTGCGCCCCCTCGCCACGCCCCTGTCAAGCCACAGCACAGCACAGCTGAAGTAGTGTAATTGAAAAATTCTAGCAAAGTCAAGTCCAAAGTGAGAGTGACAGGCGGCAGGCGGAACGGAGGCGTCTCCAAAGTTACGCTGCAGAAAATTCGCCAATGTGCGTCGTGGCTGCTGCAGCTGCCACACGAAGCGGCAACACAGCGATGCACTGAATCGTGGCCACGCTGCTTGGCGACTCCTTTAAAAAGAATATCGAAGCGGAGTTGCGAAGGCTCCAACAATTCCCATTTCATGGCACATTATTTTGTGGCTTTTGTTTCTTCTGCCTTCGGCCAATTCCAATACCCGCAAACTTCTCGAGTGTGTGAATGAGTGTGTTACTACAACTGTATGTGTGTGTGTGTATAAGTGTGTGTGTGTGTGGCGGGCACGTGCCTTCCACTTTTGTCTTTCTTGCCCAATATTTAATAATAAAACTTGGCATCTTTTTAATGCTTATTTATGAAAATTGCCTAGATACTTTTTTCCAACTTTCCTTGCTTAATAATGAAGGATATTCGTGCTATAAATAATTGGATTTGTCTGTGCTTCTATCTACAATTATGAATTAACTCGCCAAAAAACTATAAATCTGTTGGGATATAAAAAATAATGTTGCGAAGTGCAAAATTTCTCTTTAAAAGTTCTAAAAAAACATATATTTTGTGGTCATATATAGTAAAACTATTAATGTGTATGAATATAACAAAAATATTACGAAGTGTAAAATTCGCCTTTAAAATTATGGAAAATTTTAAAAATTGTTTATTGACATATGTGTATGTAATAAATTTTTGTTTTCTTAAGGATTATTGAGCTTCACGAAAATAAATAGTTGCCAAAACAGCAATTTTCTTAATAGCTGTATAAACAAACAAAAAAAACCAAACCTATTAAATAAGTAACAAAAAGTTAGTCTGTCAATGTATATAAAAAATGACAATTTAATCTTCTTCCAATATCAAACCTCAGAAAATAGAAAAAAATGATGAATTCATTAAATACATATTTGAATTATCATTAATCTTAATAATATTTTAATATATTTATTTGGATTGAATTATATTTTCTTTACCAATGTTATGCTTTAGAGATTTTAATCATTGAAAACATTTGACATTCGCTAAAATAATCATTGGAAATCGTTTTTAAATTTGCCCGCAATGGAATTGGCAGCACTATTTTTTTTAATTTAAACTACTCTAACTACTGAACATGGTTAAGATGACTTAACAGTGCATTCAGATGCAAACAAACTAATTAACCAAAACTATTCCACACGTGCAATTAATTAACGCTCAAAACTAGAACGCAGAAGCCACCAATATTTAGTGAGAACTCGCGCGCTGTCTCGCTCTCTCCCTCACTCTCTTACTCATGCACCAATAGAGTGCATCCTGATAAGCCGCATACACATATAACTTCTGCCTTCTCTTTCCCACTGCAGCTCTTGCTCTGGAACAACTTTAAATTAGCTGATTAACTAAGTAGTAAAGCAAGCCATAAGCTAGAAATGTGAATAAAACTGGGAATGAAGATGGAGTCGAGGTCGGGGTTGGAGCATGTTCAATGTCTAGGTGGGATTTGTGTCTGCCAAGCCACCATGATAGTCCAACAACAACAACAACAACAGCAACAAGAACATCCACAATGAGAACTGGAGCAACAGCGACAGCGAGCGGAGGCAATCACAAAATACCGAAAATAATATTTTTTGCGCTTCGCTGCATAAAACAAAACAATCTGGCAAAAAATGAACAAAATAAAAAAATATAGAAACAGTAAGAAAACAACAACAGGCTAAAAAAATCAACGGCATCAGACAAAAAACATGGCAAAACAACAACAATAACAAGAGCAATATAAGAAACGTAGCAACTGCAGCAAAACTGTAACCAGGCGGCCAAATGAAAAACGTATTTTATCTTTCCACTCGCGAGGCAAACGAGGAACGAACACGAAATGGAACGGGACGAAACGGAACGGAACGAAACGCAAAAGCAGCCGCCGCGAAAGCTCAGGAGCAAGATGATAAAAGAGTAGACCATTTATCAAAAAATACGACCGACCACCAAAATATATGATGCACACTGGTTAAATAAATAAATAACTGCAACAAAAAAGTTGCACAAACATTGCACACTTTTAGGCCGCCATGTTGACTGTACCTGCCTGTTAATTTGTGACATTCTTTTTTCCCCTTTTGCCCTCTGCCAGCTAATTGATGTTGCATTTTTGCTGGTCGTGTTGCGACACTGTGCGGCACAACAACACGAACAACGGCTGCTCGCTGTCTGTGCCCTTTAGCTCTGACTTTTATGTTTTCGACGCTCAGATATAAAAATACAAAACCAACACACATACGCCAATAGACAGTGCAAGCGAGAGAGAGGGAGAGGGGAGGTGCATGTGAGAAGTGATACCCTTGGAAAACAAGTTAGAACTTTGAATTGTTGAAAGCAGAGCGTAAAAGTCAGCAAGAGGAAACTATGTTTTAGTTTATGGCTTTACTGTCTTCATAAGACAGACAATCCTAAACTATTTCCAATTAACTGCAAAGGCTTGAGACTGTCTATAGAGAAATTATTATGAAGCTTTTTCATTTACATTTCTAAACATTGACGAAATACAATTTTTTTAAATTAAACTTTTATAAAAAAAACTTTCATAAACTTAAAATATATTGATTCCATATAATCCATATAAAATTCACCGAAATAAATAATTGTATGATTTTATTTTGAGATCTCTTTTAAAAAAATGTAGATTTTTAAACATAGACTGTATATTATTCCAAATGTATTTCACCGTATAATTTTTATAACACATTTATATAATATTAAGTATACTACACGTAGTTTAAAGTTATTTTTCCCTATTATTAAGAATCGGTAAGATAATTTTTAATATTTAATGTTTTGAGTAAATAGTTTGCGTTTTTATTAAAAAATATCTAAAATTATAGTCACCCTATTTTCTACGCAGTCATTATTTGCAGGGTATATCAGCTTCAACAATTTGCTGAAAATCTGATCAACTTCTTATTATTTTTTTCCCCCAGAAATATTTTGCACGCGTACAAAAATAACAGCAAATATGGCTTGCTAGAGAGTGTGCGGGGGTGGGACAGATGAAGAGGTAAAGAGAGGGGGAGGGAAAACAAGTTGGGATAAAATAAAGCAAAATATGAAATGAATGAATTTTTGTTACCCACTGACACGATTTATTTACGAGTGTCCCACCATTGTATCCCCGACATGTGTAGCCTTAGCTATTGCACGACTCCTCTTCTTCTTGTTTGTGCTTGCTGTTGTCGTTGTCGGTTTTGTTATTGTTGCTGTTGCTGTTGCTCAACAACAATAACAATTTTTTATTATCCCTTCTACAACACTGGCCGCACTTGTACATCATTATACAACAATTGAAATGTTGTTTGGCGTCGCCTCGCCTCGCCTCGTACTGTGACGACGACGACGACGACGACGGCGAATGGCGCCCACGAGGTGAGATGAAATCCACTGGAGTTCTGACTCTGCTCTAGGCTCTGGCCCAAGCTTGACACAAACCACTGCCAAGAGGTGGGCGAGCACTGCCAGAAAAAAAAAAAAAAACATATACACACTCTCAGGCCGCTTTTTCAATTACCAGCCAAATATACGAGCTTTGTTTGCTGGCATGACCTTTGGAGAAATTTCACATATTTCACATGCGTGTGTGTGTGTGTGTGGAAGTGCAAATCTGCGCGTGTGTGGATTTCCCGGAAGGGCGACGTAGGTGATATATATTAAAAATTTATGATACCCAGCATCGGCCAATTTCTTAATAAGAACACCCTTAGCTTTGATAAACAACTTATCAACAGAAATGTACTTTCATAAATTGTAGTATTTGAGCTGAAGTTAACAAATCACTTTTGATTTTTATAAGGAAATGCCGGATAAAAATAGATTAATGTCAAAAAGCTAAAAGAATGGGATTTTTAATTTAAGATTGTATTTAAGAAATGGATGTGTATTTATATATTTCCTTTTTTTTCTTTACTGTAAATAGAAAAACGCTGGCGATTCTAAAAAAAATACTCCTAGACTTCTTCATTCATTCACTTCAGAATTTTACTTCAATACCTTCGTGAACCCAACTTCAATATTCAAGACTGAAAGCGAAATGCTCGACTCCATCATTTCAAACACAACGTCCTGACTTGACAGGACCTTAGCATATTTCGAAAGACTTCTCCTGCTGGAAGATTCATTAAAATTCAAATATCAAAATTGGTAAAATATGAAAAGTTAATTTAAGTTTCACTTACAAATGGAAATGAAACATAAATGAAATGAAATCCATAGCCCTCGACCATTCGTCCCTCCAACTTCGACCTAAAATAAAATAATAAAAAAAAGGGCCAACAAACATCATTCGTATTCGTAGTCGTATTCGCATTCACCATCCATCCATCCAGACGACGTCTCGTCTGGGATGCTGAAAAGGGTTACTCCCACTGCCTAATAGATTCCGCATAAATTTATGCGCCCCTTTTTGCTGAAATATGAGCGCTGGGTTCACGACATTTGTTTAGACAGCGAGCTGAGTGGATTCATGCGGGGGTGCGTTGGGATGGGTCGAGAATGGGGAGCATGTTTTTCAGATCTCTATTTGCACAAAATTAAACACCCGACGCGTAGAGCAAATAAGTTCCAGTGAGCCAAAACAATTATCCCTTGTACAAATTCATTTGCCGCACTATTGTCCCATGCAATTAACGCCCAGCGACAACGAATGAAAATGCGATTTTTGATAAATGCTCAGTGATAACGCCGAGCCAAGGAGACACAGGGTCGTAACTTTTGGTAGCTCTTCTGCCTGCTGTTGGCTGCTTTACGGCTTTGCCATAATTGCTACGTCATTGTCGAGTTGTCAAGAATTGCAAATTGCAAAGCGGAGGAGCGAAACGGGGTGCAGCAGATGGAGAGTCAAACGCGAATTTAGTTATAAAAAGCAAATTGCCTTCGCAAATTAGTTGCCATTTAAGAAGGCGCTCAACGTTGTCAAGAGCAAGGCCATAAACAAGGAATCAACACTGACTTCTGACAAACAGCGATCATCTTATACACTTTTCTCGCAAAAACTTATTATTCCTCTACTTAACATTTTTGCCAAGATCATTAATTACTCTTGATTCTTGTTGCTAATAATAACATTTAATTTTTTTAATTTATTTCCATATTAAAATATGTTTTTCCTACATATCAGAATATCAATCTTGTGAATTATACTACTATTGAATTGTTGTTGATTATGATAAATATTAAATTATTTTTACATTATTTTATTTTAATTTTATTGTGATAACTATAATAAAACTATACAATTAATTCTAAAATTGATCGTGAAAAAACCTTCGGCACCGAGCAGTAAAATTTATTGAATTAATATTCTTTACTTCCCAATGTAACAATATTTGTAGCACCCACATTTCATAAGATTTTAATAATATCATTAATATGAAATGTCATAAATAAAATCGGGTTTTTAAATTTATAATTGGAGTGCTTCATAGCAGCTAATAAATAATAAACTAAATCAAGTTTTACAAATGTCGCCATGTACCTGAGCATAATCAACTCATTTTCGTTGGAATCAAAGTGAGTGTCGCATACAGCTTGAGAAAGTTATAATTCCCAAACTTTAGTTTGTCGACTATAAAAACTGCACTCGCAATCGCACTGGCACTCGAGACGGTGAAATTCTTTGAGCAGTTTTCGTTGTCAGGGCAACAATGTGACGAGACCATAAAATTTTGATTTGACAAATGCATGTTTGAGAGCATACAGAGTTTTGCGAAAGGGATCTGGAAATTTGTGAGCTACTACCTGGCTTTGAGTTCGTCTATCTTTCATTCGTTCATCATTTCTTTTTTTTGCTCTTTTCCACCATCTTTTTGTGAGTTGTAAACAAAGTTTGTCGCGTTCCACGCGTTGCAAAAAGTTAGCAGTTAATGCGACAAAAGGGATTTACGTAGCAAAGTTTTGCGGCATTGCGCAATGCAGTTGCAGTTCTTTAGTCTCACTCTCAGTCTCAGTCTCGGTCTCGGTCTCAGCATGAGCATCAAGTCTTGCTGTATTAGCCGACGCAAAGGCTGCGCGCTTGTCAAGAGCTGCTGCACATGATGAAGACTATGCTGACAAGCGGCTTGGGAAGCAGCGAAATCCTCAACAGAATAAAGAAAATGCACGCACGTCAAGCCCACGGCATTGGCGCACTTAAAGGCCTCAAGGCTGTGCCGCAGATGAGACGCTGACAAGGTGTGTGTGTGTGTGTGTGTGTGTGTGCCACCGTTCCCTGCATCCTCATTTGCAGTTGTGGTTTGCGGCAACGCGTTACAAAAGCCGCATTGTGTTGCTTTAATGAAATGAATGGCCTAAAGGATGGCGCCGAGAATTCCGAATTGAGAACTTTGTGTTTTCTACTTTCAACTTTTACTCACACTCGGCAACAATCAAAAATTAAAGCTGCTCAAAGTTGCAGCAGAGCTGAAGCAATGCCGCAATGTACACATGACCTACAATCAATCAAAGCGCTTTCTTCCCACACACACTATGTATGCTCTTATAATATGTTAAACCAACCTAATGGGAATTCCAAAATCAATTTGGAAGCTGCTGCAGCAATTTGTGCTTTGCATTTTTTATATTCTCATGAAGTTTCAAAGGTCATTTTGGGCTAGAAGCAGCAGTGAAAGTCTAATCGAATATTAAAATGGGCAAAAGCAAATTAATAGGGCTTAAAGTGATATGATTTAAGATATTGTGATTCAAGGAAATTTACTTACTTCCCAGAAATAGCTGCAAGCAAATTTATTAATCTATCCATAACTTACATTTAAATTTAGTTATGTTTATCGTTTCACAAACTTTATTTATTGCAATTTCTTTTTGTTTGCAACAGCATTTTTCTGCAATGCACATTTTGTCGAATCTCTTGTAAGCCTTTACTTCATTTTTAAGCTGCAATTTCACATGCTTTTTCTTTGTTCATAAATCGAATATTTCTGCCCCAAGTTCATACTTTGTCAATTATTGAGCATGAAGTAAGCTCAATCGCATTCATCGAACTAAATTAATCTACCTTAAAGCATTCACATGCACTTTATTCAATTCCAAGAATGAAAATCACAAAATAATAGAAATGGAAACATGAGATGCCTTAAATACAATCCAATATACTTGAAGTTCAGTTACAAGATATACCTCAAGCGTCTGCAGCATTCAATGCGTTTGTGTCTGTGACAAATTCTGGAAATACACAGAAAAAATACGTTGCATATTTTCAGGCTCATGGGCTACACTTATGATTGCCATGCCAATCCAATTGTAAATTCAGCAGCTTCTCTTTATGCTGCTACACTTGACTGAAACCATATAGGGTGGCTTAGTTTTTGGGGCTAGTAATTGAAATAGGGGTTGTGACGAAAAACAGAAGCCAAAGTATCGAGTTGCGACCAGCAAAAATCGATGAACATGTTGTGAGATTAAAGATAAAGACGAGTGAAATCAAATTCAATGCAGATCTTGAAAAATATTTGTAAAGCGCTCAACAAAATAAAAAATACGTATATTTGTTAATTTATAAAGGCATTTGGCAAAATAAACTTTGACCGCTGCGAAGCAATAAAAATAAATTGCAGACATTTTACTGCCAATCCCAAAAAGTTTCTATTATTATGATTATAACTTTTTTTCCAAGCAGTTTCGAGCAAAAGAGTTGGAGATGCGTGCAATGCGGAATTGTAGTCCAGAGTCTAGACTCTTGGCCAGACCCACTTCTGTTTATGATTTTACCTTCATGACTCGCGCTCGAAGTTGAAGACAGCCAACGGAACAGTTAAGTTGCGTGCAACGTTCACAAGCGAACATCATTTCCCAATCCCAATCCCAATCCCAATCCCATTCCCATTCTCTCCATTTCGCCACTCTCAGTGCCCATTGCATACCGTTGATGGGGAGAAATATAAGTACATATAACTCTATAAATCCCAATTTCCCACACTCTGCACGCACCTCGCGCAGAGCCCAAACAATGCGCTTTGACTGCGCCTGCAAAATTTATAACTATGCGCTTTTTATGTGTTTTCATCTTGTTGTTGTTGTTGTTGTTGAGTATTTTTTTATTCTTGCCTTTTTATTAAAAACAGTCAACAACAAAACGGGCAAAGCTAAAAGGCAAGTAAGCCACAAAGTAGAAAAGTAAAATGCCAACTCCTTGCCAAGGATGAGAAACAGCACAAAGTCCTTGCGCAGCGGAGTTTAAGTGGCACAGGAGCTGCGCTCCTAGCTGCTTTGCTGCTCCTTCAACAGCCGCGACATACATACATATATATTTGCATATGTATCGCAACAAAACAGCAGCAACAACAGCAACAAAAATATATAGAGAGGGAAATCTCATTTTATTTTCTCTCACACTCTGTATCTCTCTATTTCTTCTGTTTGTGTGCAATTTATATAACATGAATTGTTTTCTTTCGCGTCCTGAAGACGTCCTTACGCTCTGTGACAAATTAAGTTGGCAGCAAATAAGAATTTTTTTGTATGCACGCAACGGGAGATTTGCATTCATCTCTCAAAATGGGGTATAAAGTTATAAGGCACTTTACTGCTGATCAGAGCGTAGCTTAATTAGTCATTTGTTTCTGCCGCCAAATTACATATGCTACAATAGGAAGAATCATTATTATTATTATTTGTAATACTCTAAACTAAAATAAATCATTTTCTGTATATATGAACTGTTGATAAATGAACAAATTACTGTTACTAAATTAATGTTAGGAAATAAAACCATTAATAAGAAATTTCAAAAAATATAAATTGTTCTTGCTCCATATTTATTATTATCACTTTCATTATGTTATATTCGTGAAAATTATGTACAATAACAATTCCGGCAATTCAATGGTTCAAATTAGACTTTTGGGAATTTCTTAGACCAAAACATGTTTGCCTTGATAACCCATTTATTAATATCGAAAATCGTCAATCTGTCGCTGCACAATTCAATTTAAAATTCAATACGACTATACCTGAATATTTTTGTTAGCCAGCATTTGGAATTCCCTTTAATTTGAGTAGATCAACATTCGCGTGAAGTTTGTGCAAATTAGAAGTACAAATTTGTGTGCGCTTTTAGCCAAAAAGTTGTGAGATTTTAATCAAATTTGGCAAAAGTGTGTCTAAATTGGCAAACATAGAAAGCTCTTAAATGGCCTCCGCTGCCACTTGTCGCCTCCCCGGGGACCCCTTTTGCATATGTCGTAATTTGCGCGAGCCAATTTGCATGTTATACACACTCGTATGTGAGTGTGTGCGTTTTTTTTTCTTGCCCTTTGCCTTTGAACTTTGATCAAATTTTAACCCCTCCATGCAGGCAGTCGACAGTCATTCAGCCAGACACTCGGCAAAGTTCCATAGCACACTTTCTGGCGTCGCTGCTTTGTCTGTGAGAAAAATGATAAGATGACAGCACATGAAGCAAACGCAGGCAGCATCGCCAGCATCAGCAGCAGCAGCAGCCAGAGGAGGAGAAGCATAAAAAATGGCAGCTCATTTTTTAATATTTTTGGTAGACAGTTGGTAAACAGCTAAGACGTAGTGTGAGGCTGAGCACCTGCTAAATTTTGTTGCCAGCACTCAGTTGACTCGAATCGAGAACCATCTTTAAAGGCAAACTCAGCGAGAGTGAGGAAGGAGAAAAGGAGGAAGGAGGCTGTGTGCTATGCGACACGTAGCCTTTGACATTGGCCTCGCTAATGAGCGAGCACTTTGACAAGAAGCCTTGGCAGTGAACCTGAGTGTGAGAGGGCGATAGCTAATGCAGGTGGCATACATAACGCACACTGACACCCATAAGTATGTGCACAGAGCGACAGAGATATGATTAAGAGACTGACTGCAGTGAGCAACACTCTGTGCCAGCAATTAAGAGGGCGCTGCTTGAGTGTAGTGCACTTCTGGATACCCTGTAGCTGTTTAAAAGTAACAAGTAAATGCAGTGCATTAAAGTGCTGAATAAATGTATGGATAGCAAGTAATTGTAAATTTGTTTTAATAAAATATTCTCTGTTTAAGAAGGATATTTAAAACTACAAATTTATTTTAAATATAACAGAGTGCTTAAACAAAATGCCCTCCCAAAATATGACAATTAATCGACATAATATTATTAAAACACTGAGATAATTTCTGTATACATAATTAGAGAAAATAAATTCAATTTAATTGATTGTTATATGTCCACAGTAAATTCGAAACATATTCCTATTAATTAAAGGAAATTTATAGCGCCAATATAATTAATTATTCTTAATCGAATTGCTTGACATTCACTTGTTAGTATTTTATGTTTTACATTCGCAGAAGCACATTAATTATAAGACGTGAAGACGCTAAGTCTTTATTGTAAAGAGTTTCAAGTTCGGGCGATTCTCTTGCCACTTAAGAAAGAACATAGCCAATGGGGTTTCGCACTTAGTAAAGTAAACTGAAGCTAACGAGTGAATTATTATTTGTGGAATTTAATAAGTACTGCTACAGAATGCCAATAAGCCAATTTTAATTATTCGATGGCTAAATATTTGAGAAGAAATTCCATCGCCAGCTGTCACACGTTACCGCCACAATCAGAATTTCCCACCTCGCCATCGCCACCTCATTTCTATGCCAAACCCAACGTCGAGTAAAATTCGAATAACTAACGCATAAATAATAAGGCAGCTGTCCAGAGTTTTCCAATGTGAAAATGAAAATCAGGGCATGAGCATCAATTGCGAAGCAACAAGAGCAAAAATCGATGAAGCAACTTTTTATGGCCAATATACATAATTGTGTAAAAACAGAAATCGCCGCTTGAAACGCTAGACCCAATAATCCAAACTCAGCCCATTCTCAGGCTTTAACCCATTAGTAGCTTAGCCCCCGTGCGGGGGGCGGGGGGTTTGAGTGGCGGCATCAATGGCTTTATAAATATTGGCTGAAATTGTTTGGCAACGAAAGTTTTTGTACTTGTTTTTGTTATTCGTAAATTTTGCCGTTTTGGGAATGCTGCTCTACTCATCAAAAATTAATGCAAAAATAAATAATAAAATAATACACCGTTAAATAATCCGAAAACCAACACCATTAATAAAGTGAGCGCAGGACAAAAGCAGGAGCAGGAGCAATGGAGGAGTGGCAAAGAAAGCAAAGGACTCGCGAGCCAGCCACTCACCAACACAATGAAATATTGGCAAATAAAACGATTTTGACGCTGAATTTAAAACAAGTGGCACGTAGCAGACGACGACGATGGAGATGGAGACGAGTGGGCAGCCAATGCCAGTCAATGCCAGGACCAACCCCAAAAATACCAGGGCTCAAATTCAAAATCGCATTTATTATACTTACATTCCAATGGAGGAGTGTCGAACACCCACCTCGTCCACTACAGCGTGCGTTTGTCAAATATTTATTCTTTGGATTGGATCGCAGGATTTACTTATTAGCATGCGCGCTGCAGGACCCAAGCGGGCCGCCCAAGTGCTGCTAACGAATGTAAGAGGAGCTGGTTGGATGCCTGTCCGGATGGGCTACTCTTCAGTGAGGAAATAGGCTAAAGAGGCCGTGAAAAATGCGAGCAGGAGACAGCGACAGGCAGCGGCAGACAGGAAGACACCTGAAGTGTTTGACATGCCAGGATACTGGAGGATGCTGAATACGCTGTCAATCGTCGCTGACACAAACCGAAATCAATTGTGGAAGGGCAGCGCGAAACGAAATTACCAATTAGTTAAATGGCAAAATGAGTGAGTGCGACGACGACGACGCGGACGACGGCAACTTCAGGACTTTCAGGACCTTCGCCACTTCAACATGGTGTCAGCATTGCCGCCATTTTTTCGCCAACTCTCGTCGCAGTCTCGTTTGCTCTCGCTCTCAATGCTTATTTAATTATGGAACCATCTGTGCGCGTTGCAGGTTGCTTTGATTTTACGCTTTTCTGAGCATTTGCTTCGCCCATCTCCTTGTCTCCTCCTGAAGTCGCATTATTTGCCTTTCCCTTCACTTTTCGTTTTTTTATATTTTTGTAATGCCCCTCCCCCCATCCCCCCTTCGTCTTCGGCGCCTTCGCTTCTTATTCGTGTTTGGTTCGTTAATTTCATTGTTTTCGCATAATTTTTAAGGGAATCCAAAGAATCTGCACGCCTTGTGTTTCGTCGGCGTGTGAAATACATTCGCATCAACAACAGTAACAACAACAATAAAAACATGAGAAATGAAAAAAAATCCAGTTTTTGATACCGCTCATATTTATTAACTTTATGAGGACTTAGACTGACTTGAGACAGCTTAATCAATCAGTGTATAAAGTATCTTCCCCAATGGCTATATTTACTCAGGGCTTCAACTTGTGGAGCACTGAAACATTGTTCGCCACTTTGTTGACTTTATATTCTGAAGGGTTATATTCAACGGAATTTCTTTGAAAATAATTTGAACAAGAAATCTTATCAAATGGTACTTTTAATCGTCATATGAAATTTGATATATTTTTGTGAATTTCAACAAATAAATTGCAAGAGAAATAAGTTCGAAATTGTTTTTTGAATTAGAAAACGCATAATAAATTAACTTTATTGTATTTAAAATTTTATAAAATTTTATATATACCTCAGAAAATTATATTGTTTTCACAGAAAATTTTAAAATTGTTTTAATATTTATTTCACAAGTAAATGGATTTTACCTTTCCTGCATTTCTAGTTGACTTTTGAAAACATTCACAATTTGTTATATTCTGGTCATTTAACACGTACTTTATTCATTCACAAATTTATTAGAAATGTTAAATATTTAAAAGTATTTTATTAGGAACTGTGCCATTTGTCAAAAGTCAAACAATGCAGCGATTAGCGCTTTAAATTTGCCCCACAAAAAAGGCGAAGCAGAAGGCGACCGAAATATGTAGAGAGAATAATGCTCGTTGAGAAGTCAACTGGCAGCGACGGGCAAATTAAATTTACAAACTGACACCTCAATTGAATTTCGGTGTTGGCACAGGAAGTGCTCAGACAATGGCATATTTTGATATATGCCAGGTAAGATCAGGGCCAGACATTTGATTTGTTATGTGGCTGGCTTGATTGACACAATGGCTAAGGTAATTTTCAATCGAATGTCAATCAAAGGCTCTTAAGTTGTTAACTTTGTGTGGCTCAATGCGTGCAATGGGGGACATTAAAATCCTCACTCGTATGCCAAGCGATGGCAAATTTTTGACACAGGTTCGAGGCAGCCCGGAAAATACAACAAAAAAATACGTAAACGTTAACTAACGAAATGCCGTTGGTAATTTGTTAAAGCGTTTCTTAGCGGATATCACGTGCGCACGTATATCCCAAACTCCGTCTTCCCGCTGAACACAAAAAAAGGGGAGCTGGGAGTTGGCTGCCACCTAACGCTAGGGGGCGCTAGCATTAAAATCAACGTCGCGTCGTTTCAAGACGATTTGACACGTTGATTGATCCGCTCATTGGCGCACAAAATGAAACCCAAAAGTCCTCTCACTGAGTCCTGACACTGTGCAAATCTGCATGCGACCTCCTTCTGCCCCCTTCATCTCCACTCAACCCCACACATTACCGCTGGCAATGTCTTTGTCGTTTCGTCTACGATGTGGCATTAAACAAAGTAACAACTTCATGGAGGGGAGGCAACGAAAAAAAAACCCTGTCATTAGTGGCGCAGCGCGAAAACGCCTTTTGCCATTTTTTAAGGGCGCGCCATCGACAGCGCAACACGCAAAAAATGATTATAAAAAATTCTCTGTAAAGTCGCGTCATGTGCAAAATTATTGGGTAATTAACGAACAGCAAGAAACCGAACGAGCTGCTGCAAAAAGGCAAAATAAAAAACAACATAAATATACTCCAAAAGATATGGACAAATAATAATGGGCGACAACAGGCGATTAGCTAAATGATTTTAGGAACTGGGAGTGTTCAAACATCAGACTTATCGCCGTTCTCGTCATGTCTGGATAATTAATAGATAAATAAAAAGTGTCGAACAAGCAAAAACAGACAAGCATGCAAAGTTTAAACAGCTGCCTTTTAACTTTAAAAGTTGCATATTTTAGAGCTTGGGGTGGAAGCTATAAAAATAATTTAATGGTTTTCTTAGCTTAATTAATATTGCATTAAATTAATCATTTTGTAATAGTAAAAGCAAAAGAAATATTTTAAGGTTTAAAATATACATTTTATCTACGTTTTATTGAAATCCAAAATTTTAGATAAACCCAATTAATTTATTCATTTATTCTTTTACAAAGTGAGTGACAAATTGAAATCTATCAAACAATGGCCATTAGATAAGGTTTTTCTGTGAAATAGATTTTTTTACATTTGCAGAATAATTTGCAAATGCATTTTGTAAGTAATATACATAATCCGAAAGAAAAAAACTAAAACAATTGAACAGCTAATGGCTAACAGGGGTATTTTGGCTTTACATCATGTAGTAAATTTATTAAAAGTATTCAATATTTGCATACTGTGTACTCCCCCGAGGAACACAAAATTCTGACATTTTTCAAATGTAAAATGTTCGATTCGGATGTCAACAAATAATTGTAACAAACAGCAACAAAAATAACAGCAGTTCAATACAGTAAAACAAGAACAAAATCATAACAGACGTTGCGTTGCACAAATTGAAAAATAGTCTGTGGAAAATGTAGCAGAATGTTTAATGCGACGACTGCCCGGCAGGCAATTTCATATGGCATGGCCTTCATTAGACCAACAGCAACAACAACAACAATTACGAAACCAATTGACAGTCACATGCCACAAACAAAACCAGTAACACGATACACACACACAAATGGTATTACAAAACTGAGACGAAAACTTGGCTAACCACAGCAGAAAAGTCCATGAGAGCATTGTTTAAATATTGAAAATTCGCGTTTAGCTGGAAAAATGATTATATGCTATTTCAGTCGCTCTTCCATGCAATGCATTGCAGCCAAAACAATGACCAAAAATGAACTTTGTCAATTAATTGCTCAGCATTTCAATCGAATACCGAATATCGAAATGCGAATTTCGACCACCAAATGCAACGAGACACACACACACACACACACACACACACACACACACTGACAATGCACTCTCTCTCGCTCTCTGCATATGTGTCTGCGTAAATTAGCAATGTAAATATACCAATTTAAAATGCCGTACAATAAATATGAATACAAAAGCAGCGCACAAAAAACAAACGACGATATCAGCAGCAAATAATTGAATTTACCCACAGCACTTACAACGACGCAGAGCGAGAGAGAGACAGAGAGAGGCAGCGAGCGTGTGCAACAGAGATGGCGACTGCCCGCAGCTTCACACACACACACACACTCGCACACAATCACAAACATTCGGGCAAATAGACTGTCAGACAGTTGGACAGACGGACAAATAGACAAACCGACATATTGTGTGCCTTTGTACGAATCTAATAAACCGAATCATGTATACATATGAGTGCGAGTGCGAGTGCGAGTATATGCAAAAATAACTTCAACTCGCAGTCACTTCTCAACATGTGTGCGTGTGTGTGTGTGTGTGCGTATTTGCATATGTATGCGTGTCTTTCAATCACATAAAAAACACTGTGCTACCAGCTTGCAGCCACAGGCCTCAAGCCCTCTTTTAATAAATAATAAATATGAATAGCAAATGTTTGTTCAATGCATTCAAACATTGTTGTTGCAGTTTGAAAAATATAAATATTTTTGTACAATTTGCAAATTATTATGTACTTTTTTGACTTTACACCCTGCAAAGAAAAAATGTTTGTAAGCTTGCAAACAACGCTATTTTATATTTACACACATCTTGCGACTGACAAATTTGACGACTAACAAAATTTAATTCTATAAAAAAGGTATATCCATTTTTTCATCTATTACATTTTAATTGTTCTTAGTTCTAAGATTTAAATGTTCTTAATTCTATGATTTAATTATTACTTGAGTATTTATATACATTAGGGAATAACAAATTTTACCACTAACTAAAGTCAACCAAATTAATGTATTCATTGTGTATCAATTATTTTTTAAATGTTCTTAATTTTATAATTTCAT
The DNA here is from genome assembly GCA_963583835.1 of Drosophila immigrans. NCBI lineage: Eukaryota > Metazoa > Arthropoda > Insecta > Diptera > Drosophilidae > Drosophila > Drosophila immigrans. The sequence goes on from OY757141.1 coordinate 32,352,211, forward strand.
TTCTACAAGATATCGTACATTATTTTATTCTAGTTTATTTTGTAGTCGAATATGAACAGGCAGTATTACAATAAATTGTCGTATAGTTAAAAATGTTATAGAAAACAAATAAAAATAAATTAATAAATTTAAAAACTATTTAAAATTGAATATTTTTTCCAAATTTCTTAATAACTAATAATAAATAACTAATAATAAATAAAAGTTCAGTTTTAATAAAAATATTCATTACACATTATTCGAAGTTGACGAATACGAATTGTCTTAAAGAAAGCTCAAACCATTTGATCCATTTCATGAATTGTATCATACTATTGTTAGTTAATTAATTATTATTGCCAACTATGTAAATACCTACATTTTATGAACTACTTTATACACAAATCTAAGCACGCAATTATTTGTAAATGTTTTTGTTGCCTAGTGTAATATTTGAGGGGTGTTTGATTATGCCAGCCAGAGAGCCAATACTCATGAAATATTGAAAAGCTGCGGGTCCGACGTGGAGGCGGGCAGGTATGATGTCTGGTGGGCGTGGCCCGTAAAAGGGCGTAAGTGTAGGTGTAGGTGTGTGCGTGTCACGCGGCGTACACGAATGATGAAATATGCATGAAATTGACTTTTGTGCCAAGCCAAAATCACGGCATCTGCATAGAGAGGTTGAAACCCCTCGACCTCTGCTGCCCTCCTATATCACTTCTCGGTCTGCCGACTCGTTGTTGTTATTACTGTTTTTGGGGTTATGTAACTTTAATTGAAATGTAAACTGAAAGCCGCACGCGACTTAAATGAGAAAAGCGACATTTTAATGTGTCAAACAATGGAACCTCCAATACCTATTATACAAAATATATGTATTCATACGAATCGGGCTTGGTATATTGTAGTAGTATACTTTGCCATCCAGGTTATATGCCAAATGTGGAAAATATTTTCGTTTTGCATGTTGGCGCATTTTAATTGCGTCAAAAAGCTAAATGAGTACGAGAGTTCAAGAGGGGCCGCGATTGGCCGATTGGGGCGAGGCCTTTACATATATGAATGTGTTTATGGCCGTGTTTAGGCCCATGAATAATGCATATCAAATCAGCCGGTGAAAACGCCATGTGATTGTTGGGGCCAGTTATTCGTGAAACAATTTTATCAAATCGTTTGAGCAAAATAGTAATTGTTTTTGGCAACTTCAATAATAATAGCTATATGAGTTCACAATTAGCTGCCCACTTTGGCGCATTGTGGGACTTTGTAAAAAGAAAAAGCTATTCGCGTGCTATTTTATTTAATAGAAATTGTTATTTACATCTGTCAGTACAAATATATATTTTTCTTATAATAATATGCACTTCTGAAAAGAGTAAATTGAGTTACCTCTTTATATAATTTATTTAGTTCATTAACAAAAGTGAAATATTTTATCTGAAATTCGATTCTGACCAAGATAAAATGTTTTACTTTGTAGAACTATCCATACTTTTTGTATATATTATTGTACACTCAATATTTTGACAATGACGAATTTAACACAAATTGAGAATAGAATATTTTCTTTTTTCAGCATCCATACATTTAATTCCTTGACTTTGCAATCTCTTATACAAATTCAGAATAAAATATGTGAGCCAAAAGTCAAATTAATATCAAAGTTTGCTTTAGCAACTTGAACAATTTCCTAAAAACCTCATTAAAGTCTCAAAAACAAAACTGCAAAAACTATAGCATACATTTGAGGGCAAACACGTTTGCATGCATTAGCTTAACGAAACAATAAAACCAACAAACGACTTGAACAATATCGCAAGCCAACAAACAAAACAAAGCAAAACGAAAACAACAACAACGGAAAACTTGTTGTTTAGGCATAGAAAGAAAAATACTAGTGAGGATTTGAAGTAAAAGTGGTGAAGTTTCCATATGAAAATGAGCAGCATGGCAAAACCAGTGCGAAGTGTCGAGTGCAGGGTATATCTGCATATCCTATATATATGCATGTCCTTAAGCACATATTGCAACAGCGGACTGCGAGCACTATATACAGTTACATAAGGCGGAATGGAAAGTTGCAAGCCGTTTTTCGCACTGCCAGAACAATGTCGGTTGTGTCGTTGTCCTTGTCGTTGTCGTCGCCGCTAGATAATAAATGACCGGCCATTAAATTGCAATTAAAAGCTCATATGTGCGCATAAACTTTGCGCCAGCCATCCAGACGGACGGACGGACAGACAGACATGGGGACGGACGGACCGACTCCTCCCTGAGCCACGCCTATCCATACACAAAAATGTTTGCCTATAGCCAGCGGGGCGTTGCATAATAATGGAAGGCAGTAGTGTAGCATTTCGCTGGCAGGATAATAGCCCGTATAATAGTAAATTTAACAGTTGGTTGCCTTGGCCATTTTCCACTGCAAAAGCTCAATAGTCACCAGTCGGCGGTGAACAAATTACGCGCCAGCTCAGGCTCGAAAAATGCAATGCCAAATGGCCAGCCTAGCAGGCGGCCACTTTTCTTACATAATTGACATAATGTATACGTAATATGCAGCTCGCAAACTTCGACTGAGTGCATGCATAACTCCATGTGTGTGCGAGTGTGTATCTGTGTGTGTGTGGGTGTGTATAGTCAATTAGAAAATGTGCATTGTACATAATTAAGATTTATACACACATTGGACAACAGTCAATACGAACACTTTTCGTATAACGAATCTGCAAAGTGGCCAGACAAAACTTGAAAAGCGGCTTGAACGAATGGAGAAATGCTCTATACAAATATAAATACAATATATACATATTGTTGATTTATGTATAGACATAATGGAGTTAATAACATATAAAGTGATTGTTTTTATTATATATAATTACATAACATAATTGCATCTATATCTTGTAGCACTAGTATAAATATGAATAAATAAATAAATACAAAAATAAAAATAAGAAATCTGTACAGTAAATTAAATTCCAATAAATCCCAATTAATAAACTTTAGAAATATATATTTAAAGCAACGATAAAAATTTTATAAAATAGTTGTAAGATTCGGTTTTATTAAAAATGTGCCTAACGCACAGCAGCATTTAAAAGCGAACGGTCTAAAAGGAATACTAATAAGCTGCATTTTGCGATCATTATCGGCGCAGACTATTAATTATTATGCTCTCAACTAATAAATAACTTAATTTTCAAGGCAACTTTGCGCATTGCAGCTCATTCAGTGTGCGCTGCAACTTGCTCGAAAAGTTTTTGAGAGTAAAAAAGAGGAGAACGCTTAGCGCATTTTGTGGACGCCGCCAACTGGATGCAAATTTCCATTAGCCATGCAAACGCAAAACTAGCCGCCATTTATCTGTCTAACTGTGGCGGTATGCCGAGCGATGCTGCAGAGCGGTGCGGGGCGCGGGTCAAAGCGGGGTATAGTCATCGGCCTGGCAATAGTTAAAATTTACTGCTCAGTTACCAGCCAGCCAACAGCCAACAGTGGCTGTGGCAGCAACAGCAGCAAGTTGCAAGTTGCAAGTTGGCAATATGCATACGCATTTTATGCGATGCAGCAAACGGGGCAGCGGGCGGAATGCGGGCGGAGGTGAGCGGAGAATGGGGCCATTTTAATGGAAATTTTTATTGAAAGCCAACAAAGCGCTCAATGGCCCAGCTAATGGCGTTAGTTGGCGAAATGGAGGAACGACACTAAAGTAGCTTAAAACTTAAATGAAAACAGCAGCCACATCCTCTACTGCATCACTTTGTATCTCTCGCTCACTCATCCCATCTCTCTCTCTCCCTCTCCCTCTCACTCTCTCTGTTTCGTTGTCGTCGCCTGTCTATCTCTCTTTCGTTCACACAAAATTTCTTGCCGCAGGCATCGTAAAGGAACTGCAATAATTTTCATTGAATATGTAAAAAAATGATGCCTTGTGACAAAACTGGAAAAAGCAGCAGCTTAAATTATTTTAATCGATTGAAAGTGTAGAAAATTATTTAAATTAAATTTATAATATTAGATTAATAAATAAAGAATAGTCGACCCCATATATAAGCCGTAGTAAAAAATTAAATGTCAATATTACAATTCTATTCTTAATAATAATAAATTAATAAAGAAATAATAGAGAATAGCATCATCTAGAATCTAAAAACACATTTTCAATTGGCAAACTATCGTATTTGAGCTGTAATATATTTGCAATAAGAAACTTCGCACAATTAAAGTTCATATCTCAAAAACTTAATCCCATTCAATCCCCTCGATGCAAGGATTTTGTTACAAACTCGAAATAGTTGGAGAAATTGTTGCTTGTGGATTGTTATTGAAACTATTATTCGAAGAGCTGCAAGTGGTGGCTGCAAAATAACTTCAAAGTTAAAAGAATTCCAGGCCTCTGTCTTATTTTTCTCGCAAGACTTTCTTGCGAATTTCTGCATGTATTTATTAATAAGGTTTTCTGACTTTGTGCCGTTTTTTGCCATTTTCGTTCGCCTGCGAGCGACGTCGCAAAGGGACAGCAGGGACAAAGGACAAAAAGGCATGCAGCCAATAACTTGGCCTTTAATTTCTGCACAATTCACCGCCAAAGGCCAAACAAATAACTTGAGCATCGGCAGCGGCATCGACAGCGGCATCGACAGCGGCATCGACAACGGCGCAGAGCCAAAAGTATTTGCTGCACATAATTACATAAAATGCGCACGCATTAAAAATTAATAACTAACTGCCGCTGGCCCCTTGACTTTGGGGAAGAGGGAGGGGAAAGGGGTTGTGGCAGCCAGCACAAATAAAAGCCAGATTTAATAAAGTGCAATATCATGGCAGAACAATCAAAAGGGCATTTGGTATAGTTGAGAGAAATGCCAACAAAGACTTATTAAGTATACGCAGTGCTGACTGCCCAAGAATGCGTCAGATAAAACAATGAAAAATTAATCAGACATTACACAATTACAGAGTAACAAAAGGCAAAAAGCCAGTGCATTAAATATTTTCTTGAATAACATTTGCGCAATTCAGTATTTATAAATTTAGCATGTTGAAAAATAATGTATATACAAATTTATTTAACTTCTACATAATATTTTTCAATGCCAAAGTCTTCTTTTTATTTATATCTTAATTTAACAACTGAAATTAAATATATAAATGACAAAAAGCTGCAAGTGTATAAAATATTTTCTTGGAATACATGTTCAAACATAAAATCTGTAAATAATATATAAATTAATTGAACTTTGACTTCGTTAAATATATTTTTTTAATCTGGTAGCTGAAATAAAAAATATAAATTGCAAGTTTATACTCGGAGGGCAGCTAAAACAGAGAGAGAATATGGAACAACAAACCGACGGCCAACAATTCAACGGCAAAACAAACTAACAAAAAATAAGCGCCTCCTATTGAAAATATTGCACAATTTCCATAAATCGCAGAGAGGCTGACGCAAAAACTCTCTACATCGATGAGCAAAGGCGAAATGCAAAAGCGAAAGCCTCACCAATAACAAAAGGCAGGCAAACTGCTGTTAAACTGTTGTTTAAACGTATTGGCAGCGAGAATGCGAGGATGGGGCAGGAAAATACTGGAATTGGAGGAGTTTTGTGGCCCATTGTGAGATGGCGCCCGGGAACCACAAGCCGCACACCCACAACGCAGCACTCAGGCCACAGCAACCACACTCACATATACACATACTCACACACACACAGAGTCACTTACACATACAGATGAGAAGGTATTGGGTATTGTAAAATCCCTTTGATTTTTTGCCGCACCGTTGCAAACAGCAATTTGGCAAATCCTTTCACAATCAAAATCAACCGCAGATGAAATTTTACCCAAAATTGCTAGGCAAAGGGCGTGTGAGCTCCAACTGCGCTTGCGGTGTTCCCCATAACTATGCCTTCTATATGCTGACTCGCAAAAAAAAAAAAATACAAATAATAAAATAGGAACTTGGTTTTTTAGCTATGTGCAAAAATCATTCGACAGTAAAACGGCAAATTAGCGTTAAGTGTAGTCGCAGACCGAGAGCACCCTGTCGTTCATTTCACCTGTAGTAGCACAGCAGGTGCTTAAGCATTTTACGAGCAACTGTATTCAATTGGGCTGCAGCTGGTTGGCTGCCTCTCTGGGCTGCCTGCATTACGCATACGCCGCGTGTTAACTGCGCTCAAAAGTCAAGCCAATAAGTTGCAGCTTGTAAATTGCCTCGTCTCGTTGACTTGTTTTTGTTGCAATTGTGCCGTGCTCCACTCTTGCCTCTCTTGCTGTTGCTGTTGCTGTTTGTGTAATGAAAACTTTTACAACGCCATATGCAGGCTATTAAATAACACACACACACACACACATACACAGCCATTCGCACACACATGCGCGCCTTGGAATATGCAATCAAGCTCATTTATACTCATTAAGCGCTTATGTGCAAAGCGCAGAAGAGAAGAACAGAATTAACATGGCAGGATGAGCAGAAGGACGCGCATAGGAACGAATGAGAATCGCCGACGGGACCGTGAACACTCTGAAGCGGAAATTCCTTTTGCAACTGCTTCCAAATGGGGCACAATTATCAATAACACAATTAAAAGAAAACTTTTTTTTTTTGTTTAGACTTTAAATACTATATGTTTACATGCATATTAATTCATTTTTCTTATTTAAAAATATTTATAATATAAGTATTAAAACGGAAAGTGATTGTGTGATCTAAATTCACAATTGATCTTAAATAGTAAACTAAAAATTGTTAGCGACTTGGGTCATAATTGATAAGCTTAGGCTTGTGGCACTAATATGAATAAATAAATAAATACAAATAAATCAAATTGCTTGTCAGATTTTCCAGTTAGCAATCAAATAAAAAAATATTTTGTACATTTTTAGAAACAATTTATATTTCTTCCAATTTACAAAATATAAAATATAATATTTTGAATAATAAATAATATGATAGTTCAAACGAATGAAACTCTTTTGTAAAATCACTAAGATAAATAAAATTACTTTTTCAACATATTTAATTCCAGTTAAATATTTTTTATAATTAAATAATTCCAAAGAAAGACAATATTCTACAACATCATAGAAACAACTTAACGAAATCTTTTTAACATATAAGTATATACATATTTTTATTACGATTTAATATTGAGAATTACTGTGCGTTAAGAGGCATTCTCGTAAGCGAAGCTTGTTCTGGCATCCCGTATGTGGCATGCAAGTTTGTTGCTTGCCGCTTAACTTGACTTGCCTGCTAATTTGTTTCTGATGTCTTTCAGGAGGCAGGGAACAAGCAAGGAATTTGATCGCCTGAACGTAGGCAACACTCTTTTACTTAATGGCATGCGTCTCCGACTCCATCTCCATCTCAATCTCCCTCTCTTTTTGTCTCTGTCTCTGTCGGTCTCAGTCTTTGCTCAGACTGCGGCAGAGTCTTGGGGAGCTTGGGCGCTCTATATGCTGATTACTTAGCTGCTGTAGCTATTTGGTTTATGAATTTACTGCTGCTTGCTGCAACGGCAGCTTAAGTAATTAACAAATTAAAATATGTATAGAGCGCAAAATAGAGAGAAAATGTTCAGCTTCGCTCGGCTCTGTTCTGTTCCGCTTTGTGCAACGTCGGTTGACGGGCAACTACGGGGAAGAGACGCGACGCGTCGCGTCGACGTTGCGAAAAAAAAAGAATTAAAAGCATGCTTCTTGGCGTTGCCATGAAAATGTTATGTATACGCACTGTGCTCCTAATGGAAAACTAGCTAAAGATATTGCTGTAGTTCACGATTGCCCTGGAAACATTTAAGCTAAGCATCGCTTATTCAAACTGTAATGTTCATGTACAATGTACAATGTCTGTAAAATTAAGTAAAGCACTTGGCAAAAGCACGATAACTGAAGTCTCATTTGTCAATGCAAGAAACAGCATATTAATGAATGCTTCTTGTACATTATTTATGCAACTGTCTATGAAAAAGGAATATTAAATTGACTCCAAGTTATAGGAGTAATAAATGTTACTCTGCCATATTATTCGACAAGTATTCGAGAAAACTGAGCTTAATCAATAGCGACAAGTCATTTATCTACAAGCACTGTCCAACCAAATGCTGCTAAAATGCATTGGCCAAGCATTTATCGACAGCTGTTGTTCACACCACGTCCTCCCCCAGCCTTAATACCGAAATGCTAAACCCTTTTGCGTAACCAAGCATTGGCCAAAAAGCTGTCGCATCAAATGAGCACCATAAATAATTTCATTTTCATTTCAATTTCCATCCAAATACCAATGCCACATTTGACAAGCGGCCAGCGCGGGGAGGCGAGCAGGAGAATGGCTAAAGCGCGATTCCAATTTACGAGTGCCAACTGTTGCAAAATGCAGACAACCCTCGAAGGGCGAGAGCCGGGAAATAGTTACAGTGCGGCAACAAATCGCATAAATCATACGCCCAGTTGTACACGAAGCACTTTTCGGCGTTAATTGTAAATAAATAACATATTAAAATTTCCAGTCAATAAGTTTAAGCCGTAATTAAAAGTAATAATGTGCACAGCACAGCTAACGAAAATTGTTGTTGGCCCTCGTCCTTGTCGTCCTCGTGTACTTCAGGCGGCAGTACCTGCTGGCAGGATGCCGAACAATAGTCACAGGCAGGACGTAAGGATGTAAGGCTCCTGCTGCTTCGTCTGCCACCGGCAGGCGTCGCAAACTTTTGCGAAAAGGTCAATTAAACTGCATTAAGTTTAATAACTTTTGTGCAAACGAACGCACGAAAGGACGAACGAGCCAACGAAATGAAACGCAACGAACAGTTACCAAAAATGTTTGCAGACCCTCAAGCCGCAAGCGTACTATTAAAGCAGCGCAAAAGGCTTTGGCTAGCGGATTATGTACAAAACAGACACGGCAACCAAACACGTTATAATGCAACATATTGTGCGGCTGGCCACATGCAGCGACAACAACACTTCCATATGACTGCGATCGAGTCACGAATGCTGAACCTAAGACACCCTGGAAAAATTCATAGATCACCAATAACTCAACGAGGTGAGGAGAATCAAATACTTATTGAAATGAAAACGAGAAAAGTTCAGTTGCCATAAATGTTTATTTTCAACCCTTAACAAGGATAAATACAACAAAATAATTGCGTAAATTTAAACCCATTTATTTATTATTTTTATAGAAGAAGATTATATTTCATGATGAATATGTCCAAATCTGTCATTTAATTTTATAGTTATTATGTACAATTTGAATTAAATTTTTTTGGAAACAGTTACAAAATAACTTTGACTAAAGGCTTAGTATTGTATTAGTAATTGAATAATTACGTATTGGAACGGAAAATAGAAAAGTTAAACAGTCATAAATAATCGGTTATAATAATCATAAGTTAAAGTTAATAATAAGTTAACAAATATAATTTTTTATTCTTTTCTAGTATAAAGCGTGGTATTATTAGGCTCTGGTATTATTAATCATTAATACAAAAAAATTAATACATATAAGTTTTATTCATAATTGGAAATAAAAATAATAATTACATGTTGAGTTAGAAAATATTAATTTTAATATGCTAAATGTTAGTGACTAACTACTCTAATTTATAAGCTTTAGATTTTAATGCTAGGAATACAAACCAATAAGTAAATACTAATATTATAAATAAACATTCGTTTGAAGTACAACGTAAGCACACATGAAAGAGCATCTAAAATTTGTCGCTATTTAATGAGTCATGACTACATCATTATGTAATTGCTGATGCAATATGTTCGAATAAGATATTTGAAAGTATCAATGTCATATGGTAATCGTAGCTTAGATAAATTGCCTACATAAAATACATATAATAAATTAAAAAAACATATTATAGGATCAAGGATGCCTTGTTGCGACGAATGCCAAAACACACACACGCACACGCACACACATTTGGATCAACTTTATTATACCCCTTTGAACCCCAAAGTCGGTGGCTGGGTATAACAACAACACAGGTAGCAACACCTGTTTATGGTTTTTCGGCACAACATTTTACAACTGCCAGAAGGTTACACACACACACACACGCCGCACGCACACACACACACACACACATATACACCAAGAGAATGGTCGTCTGTTGTGTCGTTTGGTCGAGGCCAAAAGTTTTCGTAGCCAACTAATTTTTCCTGTCAAATGCACAGACGACAACAAAAAAGCAACGACAACAGCGACGGCGACGGCGACGTCGTCTTGGCGGGAGACTCGCCAGCAACAACAACAATGAGCAAAGCTGAAGGTGAAATTAAATGTAAGCAGCGCCAGGATATGCGAAGGATGTGCGTGCGTGTGTGTCTCTGTGTGTGTGTGTGTGTGTGTTTGGTGCCTTTTGCTTACGCCTGATTATGCGTTTGCATGCACATAAAGGCAAAAGTCAAACAGGAGACAAACTTCCTCGCCAGACCAGCAGCCGCAGCAAACAACAACAGCAACAAACAATAACAGCAACAACAGCAATGAGGAGGAAACGCTTCGCTTTGGCTACCTTTTTTTTTTATTATTATTATTTTTATTTTTTATTTATTTACGTGCGCTTTTTGATAGGGTTGACAGCAGGTGTTTGCTTTTGTGTGTGTGCGTGCAAAAATTTGATGGCATTTTATGCTGCTGCAGATCAACCCAAAAGTGCCGACCCCGCAATTCTAACCCACAAACAAAAGACGTGTGACAGTGTGTGTGTGTGCATGTGTGTGTGTGTGTGTCAATCGGTGTGCGCCCTGTGCGTGCCATAAAAATAATATCAGCTTATTCTGACCTGCCTCTCTCAGCCTTTTATCATCTACAGCAAAGCCCTCTGCATTAATATTTTGTCAATTTTGAAAAACAATTCATATGATATTTTATTATCAGAACGCAATTAATTAAAAGTAGTAATTTAATGATTTTTCGTAACGTATACTTAATATTTCGTTTACTGCAAAATTACTACAAATATTTGTTACTTTTGATAGGACTACATACTGTGACAAAAATATAAAATGAAAATATCTTGACAAAATAACAATGCCAATTTATATCCAATAAAGTAAAATATTTTGTTATGAAACCTATATTTATTATTAGAAATTTGTGGAATGATTTTATAAATAAAATACTAAGTATATTTTGTTGACATCGAAATTACTACAATATTTGTTAAACCCAATTTTACTATTATACATACTCAGGTTGCTAGAAAAAAAATATATAGACAATATAACAATCAAGAAGATAAATTTTAGCAGAATACAGTATGTATAGAATATTTGATTATCAAAACGTAATTGATTAAATTAAATCAATATTTAAAATACAAGTTTTTTTTTAAGATTTAACGTATACTTAATATTTTGTAAGCTGCAAAATTACTACAATATTTGTTAAATTGAATTTTATACGCTCGTTAGGACTGCTTTACATACTCAGACAAATTTGTAAAACAGAAAATATCTAGACAAAATAACAACAATAAAATTGGATTTTCTGAGAATATGTTTATGAACATGTCTGCGTTGGTTTTAGTGAAAATATTTTCTTGATACTTTTCGCCAGAATTTAATTTAAACGTCGTTAAAAAAGTAGTGTTAGCATAAAACATTTGTAGGCTAATATGGCTAAGCAAACTCTGCTTTATAATGTCATATGGAGTCGTTGTCATTGACACTTGTTCAGCACCCTTAAGCACTTAATGTCATGCCCTTATTCGCAATCTATAATAAAAAGAGCATTATGCATTTATTGGTGCCATGCCAACTGTTATTCGCTGTTATTTGGTTTTTATTCTTTTGTTTTCGCCTCGTCTTTCTTTAATTATAAAACTCCTCAATCTCTCGCTCGCTGTCCTCTAGCCAAACGTATTCCCCATTGGCATCAAATTGTCTGTATGGCAAGGTAACAGAGTATTAAAAATTTCAGCACCAGCAGCAAGTTTTTCTGACCGGACCACGCCCACTCTTCTCGCGCTCCCTGCTCCAGCCTCCATGGCAACGCAAGCCGCTTAACGCAGCCAACTGCCAAATGTAAATATACTCCAACCCTCCAACTCAGTGAGACCAACAAAAAAGCAAAAAAATATATAAAACTTTCTTAATAATATAAAAAAGCAAAAAACAACAAAAAATGAGACAGCGAGAGAGAATAAGTTCATTCAAGGCGCAGCAGAGCCGCCAGCGGAATGCGCATTGTTTTCAGCTTTTCAGCGCCGAAACGACAAGAACAACAACAACAATAGCGACACCAACATGCCTGGGATACGGGAGGAGGGTGTTGCGGAGGGGCAGGGGGGTAAGAACGGAACTGAGAGCCCGGGAAAGGCGACGCGGCGTGAGGAACTTAAAAACTTTGGCCATATCCCGCAGCTATGAACAACAGCAATCAATTTTCACATGCCGGCGAACAAATGTGCCGCACCGGGGTGTCCGCGTTGCGGATGGGTATGCGATGGAATGAAGGGGCAACTGAGTCAGGGGGGGAGTCAGCACTGTCCTCTACGATTCCCAGTGGGTAGTTTAAAATTATAATGCGGCATCGCGCGTGTGAAAGTACCGTCATGACCATCAAACTGGGCAAACATTGGACAACAGTCGCCATCGCCATCGTCATCGTCGCCGTTGGCACTCCGGGCATATTTACCAAGCGCTTCACATTACGTCCGGTTCCATCAAATCCGTGAAACGCCCACACCATCAGCACGCCTCTGCCTCTGCCCCTGCCCCACCGCTCGTGCCTTTGGTCTGGCATCGCCTCGTGTCGCTCCGCTGATTAATTTCTCGTTTTTGCGCCATTTTCTATTTGTCTTAGTCTCGGTAATTACAACAAGTTCTGAGCTTCGTGCCGCGTGGCACAAGATAAACAAAGTCTTTCGCTGCTATCGCAGTGTGCTTGGCCAAAAGTGAGGTTCTCAGCTGGCTGAATGCTTCCGGTAATTGAATCAAATGAAGCAGCATTAGTAAGTATTAGCTTCTTATGGTCGACGGTTCTTCAGTTTCTTTGCCACTGCCTTCCTTCAACATAACTCTGTTTATTTTTGTAAATTAATTTTTAATTTAATATACGTGCGGGTGTGGGGCGGGGCAAGGGCAAGTCCTGGGGTCAGAGGTCAGTAGTTTCGCGCCCCAGACACAAAAGCATTGTGTCTCGTCGTCGTTGCGGCGCAATGGCAAACAGCGCAAAAATAACATAAAAATAGCAGGGACGAAATAAAAGTAATTTAAGCATTTAAATGCTTAAGTTTGGCAAGTTGACTTCGCAATGCCCTTGCAGCAAATAAGGAGAATTTTAGTTTAATTCTTATATAAATAAATATTTTATGTTTGACCTTAATCAAGTGAAGTGAATCGCAAAACTCTAAACTCACACACTTATCCTAGCAATCATAAAACTTAAGACAAAACTGATTTAAATTAGTTTAATAAAACTACTTTACTCTAAAGATTCGCTTTCAAGTTTTTGACATAGTCTATCAGAATCATTGAGTTTCTTTAATATTAAAAATAATGTTCAGTACCCAACCATCAAATAATTTGTTTTTAATACCTCATGCCATGATATCATTTGAGAAAAGAAAGTTATTAAACTTTTAATCTAGCTTATATTATAATCCATCCATCACTTTATGTTAGTCCAATTTTCATAGCTTATTAAATTGAATAATTTCCAAATCGTTTTTATTAATTAGTCGCATTAAAATGAAACTTATTTTCTAAATCACACTAATTTGAATGATTTATTCGAGAATATAATTTTGAAAATGAAGAATAATTATCGGCCTATAGAAAAAGGAAGTCTAATGCCTATTAAGCTATGTTATAAAGTTGACAACAATATTATAATACCCCAATTCTAGGCTAGACGCGCAACTGAAAAGTGGCCAAAACGAGCCCGCAAGAATATGGAAGTACATAAATAGCAGCCACAAAAAAAAAAAAAACAAAAAAATAAAAATGAAGAAAAATAGAAAAAAAAGGAAAAAGAAGGCAATTTCAGCTGGTCAGCAGGTTTTGTAGTTCTCGCAGTTCACAGAGAAAGCCTGTCGAAAATAAAAGTAAAGCAGGCAGCACAAAGCGAAACGGGGACGGGAGGGGAGGAAGGGAAGACGACGACGACGACGTCGACGAGGACGACGAAATACTTTTTCAAGATAAACGGAAACAAGCCAAGATGGAATTAATTTTCCGCTTTGAACAAACAAGCGGATGTAAATAAAAAGTACCAGCGAACGTTTTCTACGTCAAAGTCGCACAGGGAGCGGGCATGAAGATGGGGATAGAAAAGAAATGGGGACGGGGATGGGAGCCTGCAAAAAGGAGCCGGGCAGCCGCAACTGCTTAGACTTTACCCCCCAAGCTGCTGTTGTTGTTGTTTTTTTTTTGTGCTTGTGTCCGGGAAGAGACAAAAGGGGGCAAGGCAGCAAAGTGGACTTGGGCGCTACGTCTGCCAAGTTTAGTCTTAGAACAGACTGGTCCAAGTTATGTGCTGTTAATGACTGTACAAGAAGTTTAATTGTATGCCTCCCACCCACAAGGCGACCGTAGACAAGAACAGCGCAACGGCCTGAGAAAGAGACGGCGATAGCGCTGGGCAGCGGACCGGGAGCGAGGACAAAGTGTGGTTTGGTGGGCGTGCGGCAAGAGCGGTGAGAGCACCACACAAACACACACGCATATTGACAAATTTCAATTTAAATAGACAGCAATAAGTTAAACAGACGCACATGGACACATAACTAAACGCAGAGAAAGAGACTGCGAGAGAAACAGCGAGCGAGAGAGAGAGGTAAAGCGAGAGCGGGAGGCGAAGATGGAGCTCAGAGGACGCAGGCAGAAACACGCAATGTCTAATTAGTTTAACACAACAGGGGGAGCTGGAATTTCTATACTTATAGAGATGAACATAACTTCGACTATCGACAGCAAAAAGTCAAGAAGTTGTTCAAGTAAAAAGTAAGGGTGAATAGGAGTGAAATATGATTGGAATTAATGTTTGAGTTATGTCCATAAAAAGCTGATGTGCAAAAAAAATGATTACTGCTTGGATAGTTTAATGAAAACAACTTGTATAGAATGTAGAACATTTTTGTAGGAAAAACGTATAGAAATGAGTTGTTTATTTGTTGTTGATTCTAAGCACAATACATTAGGAGATTATTTTTTAATGACGAAAATAATTAAACTCTTTTGGATTTTACTATGTTAATTTACAATATTATCTAATAAATATAAAATTAATAGAATCTGCTCAACAAAAAATTGAATTGTTTTCGTACGATTTTTCTTGTCGAACGTATTAATGAAAATTTTTATTAGATTGTTGCAACAATAATAGTACAAAACGAATGATTTTGTGTCGAATTTATTTATGAAAATTTGTAAACCATATTTGGCTTCTAAAAGCTGCAAAGAAAAAAAACAAGCTGTCGACAATTTCGTTTGTCTCATCTCTAGAAGCTAAACACATTAGGCCATTTTTCTGGCCAACTTACCATATATTATGGTACAATAGTTGCCATCTCTCTGAGTTGATGTTGTTGTTTGTGGACCAAATATTGATGAAACATTTACGCACACACGCACACAATTAAACACGTTTACTCACGCAGCACACAAAGTGACTCACACACACACACACACACACACACACAGAGGCGCACTCGCACACACACACACACACATTCAGTCACAGACACAGACAGCATATATAAGTAGTAATTGATGGGTTTCCTTTTATAACAACATCAATCATACGCACTGTGTTGCCCCGCATTTTGTGCCCAGGTTAAATTATACATATGTATGTGTGGGTGAATATATGTGTGTGCTGTACTCGAATACAGCTTATATCCAGTATCTGAAATGTATTTATTTGGCGAAAAGCTTCTTTGCACTATATCAAATATACATATGCATGTATGTGTTAAGCTACTACCTAATTTAATCACGCCTTGACATTACTGATTGCTGTTGTTGTTGCGTTTGTTGTTGTTTGAGTTGCCATTGTTGCAGTTTCAGCGGTCGCCTCGGTGGTCAGACTCTGTCGCTTTATCCAACACAATATGTTGACCCAGATCATGCCACACAGTCCCATATAAATAATACGAAACCGGGGCGCTATAAACAAAAAGTTCAAGGCCTGCGCTGGCAGCCAGAAGACACAGGAACGCTGGAAAGTCGGCAGGAATTTCTCACGCAACTCCTGAAAAATGTCATCGGAGCCCTCCATAAGAGACATGCCTGTCAAACAAAAAAAGGGAAAATTATTGTAATATGTGATAAAAAGAAATCAATCAAGATCATTGAATTAGTCTGTCATAAGGATGAATATTTGAAATGTATGTAATATTATCTAATTATTTGAATTCAAAATTAATATAAATAGACAAGACTACAATGAATTAATTAACATATAAATTAATCGATAAATCTTCTTCTTACCCGTGTAGAACAATGTCAGGCAGTATGGTGTCAATATAAACTGATCCAGCAGCAACTTTTTGACTATTGTCTTCTTGAGGGTGCCCGGAAAAGTGCCATCTAGCCACTTATACCTGCGAAGGCAACGCTCAATTAAATAAGGGACACATGGAGAGTGCAACAAATAGAATGGGATGAGAAGCAGACATTAAGCTCGAATGAAGTGTGCATATAGTGCATAGAGTATAGATTAGTGTAGTTTGTATATTCCGTGAATATCATTCATAATCATTCCCGGTTCTTGTGTAGCATTGTAGTTTGTTATTGTTATTGACTGTTGTGTGCAGAGAGTGTAGAGTGCTTTTGCTTTTATCCGACACTTACATATCTGATAAGTTAACGTGCACATATGCCTCATTTCATGGTGCGTAGCGTGCTTGGCTCGAGCTTTCAG
The DNA here is from genome assembly GCA_963583835.1 of Drosophila immigrans. Lineage (NCBI taxonomy): Eukaryota > Metazoa > Arthropoda > Insecta > Diptera > Drosophilidae > Drosophila > Drosophila immigrans. Next base: position 32,369,090 of record OY757141.1, read on the forward strand.
CATAAAAGCTCTCTATGCCTAATGCCGGTGCTGCTAAAGAGAGAGAGAGAGAGAGAGAGAGTGTGTTGCATGTGAGCTAAGAGAGCGAGCAAAGCGAGTGCTCTTAAATGACGGACACGTGCTGAGCAGCTTTTGCCAAATGGTAAACAAATTGATAAAGAACCGAATAGAAAGAAGCAACAAAACAAAAACATGCGACGCGACATTTACAAATTGAATGAAAAATGGTGAGTGTGTGTGCGAGAGGCTGAATAAGTGTGTGTGTGTTTGTATCAATTAGGTATGTTTTGAGTGTGTACCAAGCGTAGAGTGTTGGGGCATAGATGGCGGTGCCCATTACCGCATATCGTCCAACAGTTGTATAATCGATATCCTCACGCTGCTCTGGCGTCTGCAAGACACATAAATCTAATTACGTTGCTCTCCTTTCCCACCCCGCCCGAAAAGGCCATAAGATAAACTGACAACTGCTTCGCTACTCACCGCCAGCCAGCGCTTGGAGACATATTGCTGTGAGAACTCCGCACCCACATAGAGGCTGCCATAGATGGCGCTGTTGGTCACAAAGGGATGGCGCTTGAACAGGCCTCGGGCGCCGGCAATTAGGCGTGACATCGTCTCACAGCAGTCGCAGCACAAACACAACACCACGCAACCGAACACTGCACAGCAACAATAACAACTTTGATTTATATTTATTAACTGTAAGTGTAGCAATTGAGCTTACGATTTCCAGCGAGACAAACTGCCAGCCCAGCGCTGTCAAAGCTTCGCCACCAAATGAAACTTGCTCGTGCTCAGCTGTTCCAAAAGCTGCAGCAGCGGCTATCAATTGGACACCAGGCGAGAGCGAGAGAGCGCACTTTAGATATGTCTTCTATTTCCTGGTCGTATTACGTATACTCTTCGAGTACGCTACAGTCGAAGAGAACTCCATTTTTGGGGGGCATAAATCGTAGATTCGCTTATTGCACTTGACTATCAGCACTATCTTTATTTTATACTGGCCACTTAACGTTTCAATAAAGATAAGCGTTGTTCATTAAAACTGCAATTAATTTATTGATACATTGATGTAGACGACTATGGCAACAAAAGCTCGAACGGAACTCGCTAATCATGATAAGCAGATAAGCATTTGTGGGACATTGTTTTATTATTTCTATCTTTAATAAATTTGATAACACAACATAAATAAATTAGAACCATGTACAAAACTAATACGTACAACTTGTAGTAAAGATACGTTACTACTATCAAAAACTAATATTAACAAAATGTAATTTAAATAAATAATATTATAAGTAATACCAATAGGAAGTGCATTAGCAACAAGTTCATTGACAATAATAAAAAAAATGTGTTTAATAGAATAATAAGAGCTTTATTCAACTTAGAATAGAGCTTAAAATCATTTTGGTACATTTGAAAAATGTAATATTTATTTATGTTAAATTCAGAATATACAAAAATTAAAAATAATAGTCTATAATAATCCGTTTTCTTTAGAGATAAAATGTAGTGTATCATTTCAATTGGTTGAAGGGCAATATGGTGACATACCCCAAAATATGAATTACGTTTAAGATACATTCACAATTTACATTCTAAATTTTTTACAATTTATCGTTCACTTTTAATTCAAATAAATCAGTTAATTAGTTTACGTGTTATTATATTCAATTCATTATTTGTTTATTCATTTGATTCAAAATATTAATTTACAACCTCGAAATAGACTAAATGAGTAGCTTATCAAATATCTATCTATCTATTGCGCTTGTCTGTAGATTCCACAGGCTGACATATATGTTGAATTCCGTTGATAACACTCAACATACGATATATGTTATCTGATTATTTTTGCGCTCTATCTTGAACTCAATCAGTGCAGCACTCATTCCTTTGCCACACCAATCAGGAATACACTTTGAGGCGCAAAAAAGTTGGAAACCATAAAAATGCAATAAGTGTACAGACCCTTTGCTAATGGCACTTTACGCACGACTAACAAGCGCAGCAAAGAAGACGACGATGCGACGATGTGACGATGATGAGTCGTGAGGAGGCCGAAAACACGTGAAAGTCGCATTGGGGAAAACTTTGATTGAGTGGCAAGGAAACTGTTGGGCAAAGGTGTGAAAAACTGAAACCAATTTAAAAAGTTGGCTAACCATATGGAGAGTGATGTTGGGGAATGCAAACAGAAGACTGAAAAACACTGAAGACTGAACACCGAACACTGAACACTGAAAACGGAAAGCAGAAAACAGAAAACAGAAAACAGCAAACACAAAACAGAAGGCAGGAGGCGACGCAGTCAAAGCTGATAGCACACAACACGACAAACAAACAAGGAAACAAACAAACAAAGCGAAGAAACTTTTCACACACGACAAACACAACAGTTGAACACTTGACAGGACCAAGGATGAACTTGGGCGCGCTTGCCAGATCCCTGAGCAACAGCCTGAGACTTGGTGTGGGCTCCAAGAAGCAACTGGAGACGCCATCCCAAGCCAACGAAACCGAATCGACGCCATCTTCAACGTCATCAGCACCGTCGACCAACAAGACCGGGCTCTCCGATAAGAGCGACATCAATTTAAGAAGTCTCTCCCAAACAGTTGATGAATTGAGTAAACGCCAGCAGCCATATAAGCACACGGTATCACAAATCCTGCAGAAGGTCAGTGAACTAGAGCACACGCTCTACGAGGATCAGCAGCAGGAGTTCAAGCTGCGCATGGCTCTGGAGCGCCAAACGGAGCGAGTACATGAGCTCAACTTTTCGCTGGATACGGAAAAGGAACGAAATGAGCGTTTGGTGCAACTTTTGAGGGGTGTGGACACCGATTCCTCTAGCGATAGTGAGCTAGATACGGAAGGATTGAACAACATGCGACTGCATTCCAAAGGCTATATCTTTGAATCGATTAGTCCACTGCTCATGCAGCAACGGTAGGTGCAGTGCACATTAGACTTTGATAGACCCTGTACATAAAACTAACAATTTACATTGAGCTTGTAGAATTGTTTGCAACACGTCGAGAAAGGCAGCTCTGATTTTATACAGGTTATCAATTAAAATTTATCAATTTCCCAGTAGGTGCAGTGCACATTTGGCTTGTTTCGACCCTGTGTATAAAAGTCAAAGGCTCTATTAATTTTGTAGAATTGTTTACAGCCATAAAGAAAGACTGATCTGAATTTGAAACAGCTTATCTATTAATACTCGTCAATTTCCCAGTCGATATTTATGCAACATTCAACTTGTACTCTTGCAGCTACGACGAACTCTCTGCCTCCCACCGTCGAACCCATCGCTTGCTGGCCAAGAAGAATAACGCAATGAAGCTGCTACAATGTGATTTGGAAGAGTTGCGCAGCAAGCATGATGCTGTTGTTGATGATTGTCGGAACGGGGAACGGCGACTGGAAGAGCTATGGACACGATTTCTTCATATGCAGCAGAAGAAGAAGGAACAGATCTGCATACTCAAAGAGACCCTGGGCTATGCGAGTGAATGCATTCTGCATGCTCAGGTGGCCATCGACAGCTGCAAGTCTGGCACCGGCATAGACGAGAAACATTTGAGAAGGTTCAATGTGAATTTAAAGTTTTTTATGCGTGAACTGCGCAATTGTTGCTGTCAACGCAAATTGCAAGAGCTGCAGCAACAACAGGGTCACGACGTCGATGTGGATGAGGAGCTGATGCATCAAGACCTGTGCAGCAACCCAGTGGCGCCATCTACCAACGGCAGCTCGAAGATTAGCTCAAAGCGATTTCAGCGCACGCGTCGCAAGCACTGAACAATTAATTTGAACTATTTGAATTTACGAATTTCTGCGCGTAACGAAGTTAAGCGATTTGTAAAAAAATTAAATTGAAAAGCAAAAAATACTTAAGTTAACGCGAAAAATAAATAAATTTGTTAAAGTGATATATTTGATTAATTAATTATTATTAAAGTATTGAAATTAGGGTTAACAACAAATATATATAAGTAAATTAATTGAAATTAATGAATATGCATTTTACATTCTTATATCATAGCCTCATTTTCATTTAAATTAAATTGTTCTTTTGCCTTGTTAAACAATTAAGACGAAAGCCGTAATTACGCCTGATTTTTAAAAAATTACTTAAAATGAAATGTGATGCTCGAAGATAACTATAAAACTCATAAAATAATTATTAAAATATAGTCTCTAATTGGATTGTATTTTATTTTATTTAAAATAAACAATGTATACATTAAGTATACGCATTCAAAATAAAATGACGACTTTCCAAAACTTATCGTTATCGATAACAAAGCAGCCATTTTGATCACCGCCATCTGGCAGCACTGAATTTAAATATAAACAATTCGAAGTGCTGCCTATTCGTAATAAGCCAGTTGACCATTTTTATTTTAAAAATGCCGCTGTTCAGAGCAAAGAAAACAACACGCGGCACCATTTCGTCGGCAGCCGTAAAAAAGTCTCGCACTTCTGGCCGTGGTCAAGTTACTAATAATAATTCAGTAGAGACGGCGACAAGCAAGGTTGCATCCAATCATAGCAACGTAAGCGGCTCCGATTCCGATGGTGATGAGGAGAAGAATGTCGAATCTGCTCCGGCCACCGATGTGACCATTTACAATGAATACAGAATGGGACCCGCATTTGGCTGCAAGTTTCCATTGCCATTTATTCGTTTTATGATTGAACGCGTATTAAATCAGAAGTTTAAAGGTAAATGTCAAGCAGCACTTGCCTCCACTTTTGCTATAAATATTTGCCCTCAGGAAAAACATATCAACCAGGCGATGCCGTCAAGTGGGTGCGTGAAGTCGCTGATGAGGTCAATTTGAAAATGGAGGGGTTTTGCCGTCAACCACGTTACAAGCATGTCATTCAAGTGATTATTTACCAGCAAACGGGAGCTGGATTTTTTTGTGGTGCTCGTGCAATTTGGGATACACTTGCTGATGATTATGCTATGCTCAGCTTTGATGGTGGTACATTTGTCGCAATTGTCGTTATTTTTGGAATATATCAATATTAAGTTGACACAAGCAATAAATAAAAAAATGCTGAACAAAACAAAAATAACTGTTGAAATTTGAATTTGAATTGGAAGTGCGCCAAACTGCTATGAACACCAACCGATATATCGATAACTGTTGATTTGACCATTTTGTTTGCGCTGCATGTTGGTATATTTTTCAAATACAGCTCATGGTCACACTGTCGCGCACATGTGTTTGTTTTCATTTGTCGCGTAGTTATTTAAGTTTTGCAAAATGAAAGTAAAAATGATAAGCCGCAACCCGGACAATTATGTCCGGGAAACCAAGCTGCAGCAGCACAAAAGTAAGTCACCCACTAACCCGGAAAAACTCAAAATAACATTGTCTTAACGCAGTTCCACGCAACTACGATCCGGCGCTGCATCCGCTCGAGGGACCTCGCGAATATGTGCGCGCCTTGAACGCCACGAAATTGGATCGCGTGTTCGCCAAGCCGTTTGTGTGCAACTTGAGCGGACACCGCGACGGCGTCGCCTGCTTCGGCAAGCATCCCAAGCTGCTGTCCACGCTGGCTACCGGCGCCTACGATGGCGAGGTGCGCATCTGGGATCTGGCGAATCGCTGCAGCATGCGCAGCTTTGTGGCCCACGATGGCTTCGTGCGCGGCATCGCCTACGCCCGCAACGGGGATCGCTTCTACACGGTGGGCGACGACAAGACCATCAAAGTGTGGAGCTCCCAAGCGCCTGAAGTGGGAGAGGAGGAGGAGCCGATTAACACCATACTGAGTCGTCACATCCTGCAAGGCATTTCGCACAATCGCAAGGACAACAGCTTCGCCACCTGCGGCGAGGTGTGCGCCATTTGGGATGAAAAGCACAACGATCCGATCAAGACGCTCAAGTGGGGCGTGGACACATTGCACACCATCTCCTTCAATCCTGTGGAGACCAATGTGCTGGCCTGTTGTGCCAGCGATCGCAGCATTATACTGTACGATCAGCGTGAGGCGCAGCCGTTGCGCAAGGTGGTTTTGACCATGAAGAGCAACAAACTGGCCTGGAACCCCATGGAAGCGTTCAACTTCACAGTGGCCAACGAGGATTGCAAGTGAGTGGAGCGAATAGTCAAGCAGTGGAATTTATTTAATCCGTTTTCATTTACAGTCTGTACACATTTGACACCCGCAAACTGCAGACGCCGCTCAAGGTGCACTTCGATCACGTCTCGGCTGTCACAGATGTGGATTATGCGCCCACTGGCAAGGAGTTTGTCTCGTCCAGCTACGACAAGACGGTGCGCATCTACCACGCCCATCAGAGCCACTCGCGCGACATCTATCACACCAAGCGAATGCAGCATGTGGTGTGCGTCTCCTGGTCGCTGGACAATCGTTACATCTTCTCAGGCTCTGATGAAATGAATATACGCATGTGGAAGGCGAATGCGTCGGAGAAATTGGGTGTGGTGCGACCACGTGAACGGGTCAACTTCAACTATCAGGAGGCGCTCAAGGAGAAATACGCGGCGCATCCGCAAATCAAGAGGATTGCGCGTCATCGGCAAGTGCCGCGTCATGTGCTCAATGCGCAGCGCAAGATGCGTTCGGTCAAGGACAAGGAGCTGGTCAAGGAGGCGAATGTGCGCAAGCACTCCAAGAAGGGCACGGTGCCGTTTGTTAGCGAGAAGAAGAAACACGTCATACGACAGGACGTCTAATAATTTCTCTAGTCTTAAGTGCTTTTAGTGTAACAGTTTTTGATAATCAATGAAATACAATTTAAAACGTTATCGATAGACCACAATGCGCGCGACAGCGATAAACGATACATTTGCTTATCTAGCACATTTCGTTTATAAAAGGTGGACAGCCCCATGTTGGGGGCCCCAGTTTCAGTCAGTTGTTAAGGCAGCAGCAGCAGCAGCAACCGCAGCTCGCGTCTCGTTTGGTCGTTAGAATTTTTTGTTTCGGTTTTTACGTTACGTTCGCATTTGTTTTTTGTTGTACGGAATTGAAAGTAGTCGTCAAACAAGTTTGCTTTTAGAACATAAACACCACACAGCTGTACGCAATAAATATGGACGCACTCAGCGATATATTGGCTCCACACACCGAGCTTATTGGTAAAATAGCCGGCACAATAACTACTCTACAATTTCTGTCCGGTGTTTTTCTGCTAAACGACATTCGGAAGAAGGGCAGCAGCGATGTTTATCCGGTTGGACCATTTATGGGTGGCGTTGCTCTGTAAGTCAAAAAGAAAACTAAACAAAACTTTCGTTGCGAATTTCGTAATAAAACAAAGGTGCCTCTTAATGCTCCACTGCCCACACACACACACACACACAGCGACGCATCAATAGATAAATTGCGACTGTAGGCAATTGATTAAATCGTTTTATACCCCTTTAAAATAGTCAAATAGGGTATTTTAAATTCGAAGACCATTTAAATAAATACAGTCACTGTAACATGCCGATAATTTTACATTCAAGATATTTATGTAAATTGTATGAAGATTGCAAAATTCAGTTTTACTTTAATTTAACTTTTCGGATTATCACCGCATTTCTGAGGTATCAGATATTGAACTATCTATTAAAGAATTAATTAGGCATTGCGTAATTTCTTGTGTTAATGTAATAAAATTATCGTGTTTTTTTTTAAAACTGAGTTTAAATTTAAATGTATTTCAAATAATTTCACTTTTCGGATTATTTTAGAATATTTGAGACATTAGTTTTCAGTTAAACACCCCACAGTTGTGAAGTGGCACAATTTATCGGCTCCACAACAATATTATATTACGCACTCCAAATGATTGCGTCATTTTTTGTCTGAAAGCTAGTTATGAAATTTTAGGTAGCAAAAGAAAATACAAAAATTGCAAACGAAAAGTATTGCAAAGTCGATCATTATCACACGGTCATTCGAACTTGTATTTTAAATCAAATTATCGGCATAAAAAAGAACTAATAAAATTTCGAATGCAGGGTATTTCGTAGTCAATCACTCTTGCTCGGCACATTGGAACTCGTATTTTAAATAGTCACCATGACTGCCAAATGGCGTTTGGTTCACAAGTGTGGTGACAAGGTGAGGGGGGGGGGGGGGGGGGGAGTGGGAATGAAAAGAAAGAAAAACTGAATCTCTGCACAGTTCAAGGCTTCTGAATTTTCATAGCCCCAATCGGATCAATGACAATTGACGGTTACATAAATCAGTTCCGCCTTTCAGTGGATTTCTCTCCGAAATTATCAACAGAATTTTGAAGTAATTGTTCTTAGCACACATTCCTTATCAATGTGAACGTCAGGCACCACGTACAACTTATCATTTTATTTCTTATATACATGTATAGTACACAATGATTTGGTATGCTCGGGTTAGTCTCTTGTCTATCGCTTCCAGCTTAGCTAATCAGTCGGACAAACCCATATTGTGTGTGTACTTATGGACATACATATGTATATCTCGTCTCCTAGATCGGCCTTGCCCACTCTCCACGTGCTCATTGTGCCTAATGGAAATACGAAATGTAAATGAACCTCAGCCTGGCCTACATCTCTCCCACTCTCCCCCCAAAACGACCAAATGACCAACTGCCACTCGACATGCAAGAATCAGCGTATAGGCGCAACAGTTGCGTGCCAACAGATTATTTAGCATTTAGGGGTTGTTCTTGGGGGTTCCATATAGCTGTTATAATAATTGTTTACCATTTCCCAGGCAACATTGTGGTCGCCATAAATGATTTGTGTGCTGAGAGCCACTCCAAAAAGGGAGTGTGACTTTAACATAATTAAAAAAAACTAGCAACAATTGTAATCTTGAAGAAAAGATCTCCATAGAAGCGATCTTTAAGTAAAAGACATTTTAGTATTATACATTTTCATCCCATTTATTTAATATGCAATAAAGTAAACTCAATATAAAGAAAAATATAACTTCAAGATAGATAGTAATCCAAAAAAAATTACAGGTGTAAAATATTCTAGTCCTGTCTTTAGTAATGCTTTAATCCAAGAATCTTAGGCTATGTATACAAATAAACAGATTGGACAATGTAACTAGCATTCACATTTATCTCGAAATGTAATTCTCATATAATAATAACTAATGTGCAACCTGCCTCTAAATTATATAGTACTCGTATAAAATGCCCGTTAGATGATATAGTAATCTAATACTCAGCACTTGTCTAGCTTATTGTCTTAGATGTTTTCGTGAGAAATTAAATAACTGCAATTGTTTTCATTCAACTATTTGATGCAAGTAAATAGAGACTTAGATTGAATGTATTTTTTTGTAAACTATAATTATTTTGAGGGAGATACATATGTACATCTGCAATGTATACATAGATATAAACTATTGTAATAAAACAATGAGAAGATAAAGTTATATATAATTTTATGCAAAACTATTCAGAATGTAAAATGTAGGTAACTTTATTTTGAAGCCCAAGTTAGGGAATATATTCTTTGACATGCTGAGTTTCTCTGTCTTGACTATCTATCTGTTACTACGCTAGAAACCCTCTCAATATAGAAACTAGCTTGATAAAACTTGCTATATCATTAATGTTTTTGTGGATGGCAGTTCCCACGTATGTTTTGTCGCAACTATTTCATATAATTGCAATAGGATCGATTAGAACGAAATATTTCATTGAATGCTTTCGAATCAAGTGGCTTTGTCGAACGATAACAATTATTAGTAAACACATACGTGTCGCATATAGTTTGGGTCTCTTATCAATGGACTACATGAAACAGAGGCATTTGTTATGAAATTCAAATAGATATAAACAGGTTTCCCCGCAAACCAAAATCGAAAGTCATTGCAATGACTTGTCTAATTATGTTTAATGTGAAATAGGAGTTCTAATTGTAATACAAATTTTATTTTCCATCTCAAATGTAGAACTGTGATGAGCGTGAAACTGGGTCAAGTGATGGGCGATCAGCCGATGATAAAGGTCAACATAATTGGCTTTGCCATCAACACGATTTTCATGGTCGGCTTTTATTATTATGCATCGAGCGAGCGAAAGTCTCAAATGTGGGCTCAGATCGGTTACGTCTCCCTGTTCCTGCTGGCCGTCATCACATACGTTAACTTCGAGGATCCCGCCAAGGTCGAGTTCCGTCTGGGCATGCTGATCACCTCCATACTGGTCTGGCTGGTCGGCTCCCCACTGCTGAACCTGCCCAATGTGATCAAGAAGAAGAGCACCGAGGGAATGCCTTTCCCCATCATATTTGCTGGCCAACTTGTCGCCACAGCCTGGACACTCTACGCCATCTCTATTCGCAACCACGTCATGGTGGTAAGCATTGAAAACTTGTAGTCAAATTCAATAGTTTCCTAATTATATGTTTTAAATAGTTCCAGAACTTGTTCCTCTGGGTCTTGGGCGGCATTCAGCTGTTCATGTTCGTGCTGTATCCCAGCACGCCCGCCAAGAAGACGCCGAGCAAGAAGCCCAAAAAAGGCCCTGCATCAAAATTAGAATAAACTAAATTCCACAAAATTGCAATTTGAAATCGAGAATACTTATGATAGTTTCTTACATGGCGCCACATTAGTTAGATCGAGATTCAATAATAAATTACAATTATATTTTTGTCTGACTATATAGCTGTATGTAAGCCATATTTTCTTAGAACAAATCGCTACTAAGCTAATAGGCAATTGAAGAGAACATTATCAAAATGTCACTAGCTAAGCTTTTACTTTACAACAAATTGTGTATTTCGAAGGACTTACAATTGTACATAGATGCGTATCCTTCGTAATGCAATTGTTTTGCAAAGTATGCCTAAACTAATCTTGTTAATTAATAACATTTGTACAAAAGCGTAACAAAAAACTATTTGCAAATTTTGACAATAATTCAAATCTTCCAATAAACGAATCAATATATTAATAAAATCAAGTGTGTTACATTAAATGCATGTCGAGTTACTTATCCACCGGCACCGTCGAGTTGTAATGGGCGCCCAACTGATAGATATGCCGATGATAGCAGATGATCAGCGGAGCACCCCCGAACTCCTCCTGGCCCAGCAGCGTGGCGGCGCCTTCCGCCTGGATGACTTCGATGGGCACACGCAGCAGCGACGAGAGCGCTTTCAGCTCAATGTGTCCGCCCCAGGCGTGTGTCTTGACGATGTCCTGGCAATACGTTTCGAACTGCTCGTCATCGAGCAGATCTCCCGTCTCCGGATGCGTCATGTAGCAGATGAGCGAATCCTTGTGGGCACGCACATAGTTGGCGGTCTCTTGGCGCAGCTGCGGCACAGTGTGGCCGGGCAGCGCATTCACCTCCAGCTGGTGGCGCACCGCATGATACAGACAGTCGCCATCGGAGGCGATCATGTGCAGCGCCAGTTGGCGAGCGCTCAACTTGGCCGTGATCTGCTGGAGTTCGATTTGCTTGGGCGACGGTTGGTTGGCCGCATTCTGCAATTCCACGCGTATCTCCTGCGCCCGCTCGCGTGCCTCGCGCTCCTTCTTGTTGCGACGTTTCTGCGCCTTGGACACGCGCTGCTGCTGCCCGGCATTCTCAGCTTCCTCGTTCTCATCGTTGTCGCTGTCGGCAGCTGTGGCTGGCTTTTCGGCCGGCTTCTCGGCTGGTAACTCGGTGGGCACAGCTGCAACAGCGACGCCTGCCAGCTCCACTTTGTGGCGCTCCTCCATCTCACTCTCCAGACGCGTCATCTCCTCGAGAAACTCCTTGCGCTTGTTTTTGTTGTTCTTGGGCGCATTCTTCTTCATAGCCTGGAGCTTGGCCTGCAGCTCCTTGCGTTCGCGGCGATGGCGACTGGCAACATCCTCCAGCGTGGTCTCGCCCAGACGCGTCTCCAGCTCGCCAATTGTCTCGACGCACGACATATCTATTTGTATTGCTCTATTTTTGGTTCGATTGACGGGAAATGTGTTTGCCGGCTCTCAGCTGTGACGTAAACGCAAAATGCTCTGCCTAAGCGCAAGAATGCGCTAACAGAACGCAAATAACAGTAACTGTTATGGGTATGTTAGTTAACAGCGATCAATTATTTAAATTTGAAAAGGCGTTTTGGAAATGCAAATTATATTACTTGTTTGAGAAATTCTTTGCAAATGAAATGCTGCGTAGTTTAATTTGTTGCTAGTATTCGTATTCTTTATTGTATTTTTACATAATTTGCTCAGCATGCTAGTAAAAATTAACAAATATTTGTTTTTGTCGCGACAATCTAACGAGCTTACAATCTACTAGAATTACGTTAAAATTTTGAATGACGTCACTTAGAATTTAAACATTCGCAGCATTTTTGTGCAAGAATTGTTCAGTTGTTAAACAGCTGGCAGGCAAGCAACCAGAGAAGACTATAATATTGCAATGATCTCTTATACAACATTTCTTAGAGCATAAACTTAACAAATCTGATATTACATTAGCTTAATATGACAGAATCATACAATGCTTTTTCCTTGTATCGAATTATTTACACGGCCAACTTCTGTGATGATTCATTAATTTACTTTTACACACTAAGAAATAATAAAATAAACAAAAAAATAACATCATCTATATAGATAAGACTGCCCTAAGACCACATTAAACGGCTACTCTCTCTCTATATATATACGTGTATATATAATTTTAAATCTAACGTGTGTTGTTTGTAGCAATTAATAAAAAACAAAAATTAGGGAAGCACCGACAACTACTAGAATTATCCCCTGGATGTAATGTAGGCCGATTCAGTCTAAAGGCTTTTGGTAATGTTCTGGAACAAGCGACGTCCCCACCACGACTCCAAATCGAATGGCTTGAAATCGTTCAGTGCTGGACTGGGAGGCTCAACCCAAACGGCTGGCGCTGCCGATGCCGCCACAGGTGTGTTGGCTATTATGCTGTCCACCGGGTTTGGATGAGTTGTTGCCGGCAAACTGTTGTTGCTGCAGGCATTGTTATTGTTGGCATCAGCCTTGCCATCAGCCTTTGTTGAGCTCGAATCATACGGATTTTGTGCGACCAAAATATTCCACGCTGCGAATTAAAATAAATTTGTAATCAAAGCGAATCAAAAGAGAGAAGAATGAGCTCATTTGCTTACAGTCGTTTATGTAGCGTATGATTTCCTCATGCTGCGGCGTTATCACCTCGTCCTCAATGAGTTTTGTGGGCGTGATTCGCTTCGAGGCGAAGCTTTGTTGAAATACCGGGCGCGGTATACTGCAAAATACAATTGAAATACGTTAAAGTAGATGAAAGAGAAAATACCCTTCCTAATACACTAGTCCCTAACTACCTACTTCGTAGACGGCTATTAAAGTAAAGGTGGCTTGGATCTCTTCTCCATTTCTTCTTTTGTGAGTTTTGAAGGCAACTTCTGACACTATCCAAATAATTAAGTATTTTTTTATTTCTACCTTTAATTTTACAGGTTGTTTAATTGAAATTCATTTTTTAACAGGCCCAATTGAAGCTAGGGGCAGATAAGATTCGACTGAAGAACCGCAAAGGCGGAAAATAACAAATTTGATAGTTAATCACTTATGTTCATCTATAAATGTGTGATAAAAAGTAGCCAGTGTTAATCTCAACATTAATAATAAGCTCAGAATTGAATGAATTTGTATTTCACAACATACCAATTGATTTTGGTTGTTCACAAAGTCATGCTGAAATCACAGTGTTCCACTGATTTTTCCATTTCTTTTTTTCCTAATATGCGGGGATTTTCATGCAGTTCGGTCCGCTACAATGTCATTGACTCAGAATTCGACAATTAGGAGGAGAGTTTTACCAGACAAGCAATTGGGATCTCCATTCCATACAGTATTTGTTCTACACCCTGTGTTACTAGAACACTGGGTAACTAGTACTAGTACAGGGTGATTAGTGCTAAACGAGGGAGTGACAAATGCCGCAGACTAAAGCATGGCTGGTGGCTTGATTAGTGCAAGTAGTGCTATAAACAAGTGCACTAACGATTTTGCAAGTACTTCGTATTGAAGGGTATAAGAATGCACGCACACATGTAGAACTAAGCGAGCACTT